>CM030358.1:83147728-83850654 GCA_017893485.1 Hemerocallis citrina
ACTCTTCTGATAATGTCATAAGTTCTGAATTCAACCTCAAGCTCCCTTTTCGATACTTGTCGATCCAAATTGCCACATAAATACGAGACATCCTCATACTCAAAGTAGCAGCACACAGCGGAAAAGAAGAGGCAAAGTTGGGTAACAGTTAAAAATAGCAAGAGTGGTAGGTGCAACATTGGGTTCGGTTCAGGTCGGAGCTTAAGTTAGTCGGATCTGGAGGGGTTCACACACATGAAGGTAAGTTCCTTTCTTTGTGACAATTCATTAAACAACTTGTGTTCCACTCCAATATCGGTCAGATTCAAATTCAGTCAAAGTGAGTATTTTCGTTCAAGGAAATGATGATAGTGTTGTCGGGTGGTGGATGGTGATGTCGGGTGATGGTGCTGTTGCTGGTTGCTGGTTTAATCAAAGCAGTTGCTGGCTGGTTGCTGGTTCAGTCAAAGCGGTTGCTGGCTGGTTGTTGATGCTGATGTTGTCAGTGTTGCTGATGCTGATGCTGATGTTGTTGGTGCTGCTATTGCTGATACTGGCTGGTTGCTGATGCTGCTGCTGTCGGCACTGTTGTTGTTGTTGATAGTTGGAGGCAGCGTCAGGTTGGAGTGGACATCGTCTCGGGGTCAGATAGGATGATCGGGCACGGCGGAGGCGCAGACTGACGGTGGGAGTGGTGTTGGCAAGGAAAGGGCTCTGATACCATGAAACAAGATATTTGTCTCTAAACTTACAATACACACTATACATATACATTATATGGCATGTGCTTTGCCCGTATCTAACATCTCTAATAGAATCTATATGATGCTTTGTCTATATTGGTAGTTCTTACATATCTTGATGTGCTCTTATTTAAATCTAAGTTTGAGCTTGAAGTGTTTGGTGCTTTTCTTCTGTTTGTATCTTTGCTCTTATGTTCCGTATTAATTTTGAATAGAAACTTGTAGGTACTCATAAGCTGTTTAAGAGCTAAAATCCAAGGATCCTTATAGTCTTAAAATTTAATTGTAGATATATAGTACAAGTACTTCGATACTTCCATAATTTATTGGATGATAGTCAGACTGGAGAATTAAGAGTACAGTAGAACAAAGTGACTTTATTGGTTGGTAGATATTAGAAGTTCTGCTGCTGTCAGAAATTCACATTACACTCTGTAGTCTGAGCTAATGATTAGAAGTATAAACCCTCATTTACTTTGGATTCATACATAAAGATTAATTCTTTTCAAACCGAACCCTAATATTGTGCTCTTGATGTCTACTTATTCTACTGTACCCAAAAGAGCAGTCCCTTACCCTGTCTCTTTTCTACTGAGATTTACAACATGATCAACCCACTTGTTACCCCCATGGAACACATCCAACTGTTTATGCAGCATCAGACTCGAATAACCAGCATCGGCATCAGAGTGTTCCCACCCCCACCATGTTGTAGTGATTCTATGAGGTTAATGATGGCCTGCACATTGCATATTAGGATGCTGAACTCCCTAGAACTTTGCTTTCATTTGTGTTTCTATTATATGTAAGAGTAGTGTTGATATGGCTAAAAATAAGATTAAATCGGAATCGTTCAAATTGGGCACGAATCTTAAAGTTCACAGAGGCAAAACGGTAATTTCACCTAGGGTCCGAAATGGGAACCTTCTCTTGGGCCAAATAACCTGTGAACGGGTATGTTCAACTAAAAACGGGTCCCAACCCGTTAAGGAAGTTCAACAGGATATGAGGAAATCCTGGCTCGTCGTTATCTCTAGAGGTGGTTCTAACCACTTCTCCACACCGGAAAGTAGATTCGTTCTTATCCGAAGCAGATCCCCACAACGACTATAAATACCCTCCTACTTCCTACCGTTACAAGGTGATCACTTTTTGTCTACCTAAAGCTCTTTTGATATTCTTTTTCTGAGTAGACAAGAACATCGGAGGGTGCATCGCCGGGATCCATCCCGGTGTTTTGCACTTTGTGCAGGTCAGCGGCAGTACCAAGGAGCCTATCCACAAGGGAAGAGGTCAGATTTGACCCATTCGAGTTCTCGTGAATCCACAAATTCATCTGATTGCCCCCACACCGTAACAGATTGGCGCCGTCTGTGGGAATCCTCGAATAGCTATTTGACCCTCCTTCAACCAAAGCCATTAGCTATGCCTCCCAAGAGGAAGTCCGCGACCTCCAACCGTATAACCCCCACCTCTCCCTCCTCCTGTAGAGGGTCTCCCTCCGCCTTACCGGCCCCGCAGCTCGAACAACCCATTCCACAATCCGTTCAGCAGCCTCTAGGGCCCTAAGTGGTCGTAGGGGAACCCTCTCGACGGAGCCGTCAGATGTAACCCATGCACTAGGTCCGCGTCTCCGTGCACAACCCTTCCACGGACTCCATTGCCTCCCATAGCCCTCCAACTCAGTGAGATCTGCACGAGGTTCTCAACAACTGGCAGAACGATCCAGATCTTCGAACCCACTTGGATGAGAGGCGGACTCGTGAAGGGAACCCTCACCGGGAGCATCAGAGGGACCGGTCCCCCCGCAGGACAGACCGCAGAGGGTCCAACTCTCCCAGGAGACGGAGAGAGTCGCCCCAACATCGCCAGAGAAGGCCGCTCCCCGGCTGGTCGTCCTGCACCTCGAGCTCAACGGGAGCAAGAGGCCCCCATCACGAGGGGTGGAGTTCCAACAATTCCAGAAGGCGGTCCTTCGGGCGCTCAACGCCGCCCCCAACAATGCCCAACGAGCTCCCAGCCCTCGGCCGGCTCCTAGCCATTGCCGTCCATCTCTTGATCATCGCCGCCGTTCTCTCAGTCCTCGGCTAGCTCCGAGCCATCGTCGCCGCTCTCGCAGTCCTCGGCCGGATCCGAGCTATCACTGTCGTTCTATCAGTCCACGACCTACTCAAAGCTATCGCCGTTGTAGCCCCAGCCCCCCTCTACGCGAGGACGAATCTCGGGGCTCAGCAAGGCATGACCGCAGGGAGGACTCGGTCCTACCGCCATCATCCACGTGATGAGAGGCTTCTCGGCCCAGCTAGGACAGAGATGAAGAACAACGGGCGAGGAACCTCCGTCCGAGCATAGCCCCTTTTCCTCGCCGCACTATCATGGAGGCACCCGTTCCTGAGAACATCAAGCCTCCCCACATCGAGTCTTACACCGGGGAGTCGGACCCCGCTGATCACATTGAGAGTTTCAAAAACTCTCATGATGGATCCATCATGCCTCCGACGCCCTTTATATGCCTAGACCTTCCCGCCACGCTCAAAGGGCCCCGCTCGGGAGTGGTATTCTCGACTTGCTCCGGCATCCATCTTCTCCTTCGACCAGTTCGAAGGGCCTCTTCCTCACACATTTCGTGAGCAGTCGTCGCTCCCGAGAAGAGCGAGCACCTCATTGCTCTTTCTTAGCCAAAAGAAGGCGAACGCTGAGGATTATGTTAAGCAGTTACACCGCAGAAGCCAGGTCCATCGCCCCCTGGATCAGTCAGTAGCTTCGGCTGCTTTCCAGTCCAATGCCATCAACCCTGATCCCAGGGCGTCCCTGGCCAAGAAGCCTCCTCGGGACTTCTCCGAGCTCCTCTTCAGGAGCGAGAAGTATATCTGAGCTGAAGAGCTCTCAATCGCCCCACTTTTGGAGGGGTCATCTTCCGAAAACAAACGAAGACTGCTGAGGAAGGAGCTAAGAAGCTCCAAAAAGACAACTGAGGTCAACGACGCCCTCTTCCCCCGCTTCGAAAAGTTCACTCCGCACAATGCGAGTGTGTTTCCGCCATCTTGATGGAAATCGGGAACGAGGGCATCCTACCGCCACCTCCAAAGATGAATACCCCCCGGGAAGAAGAAACCGGGATAAGTTGGTGCCGCTTCCACAGGGACCACGGGCACGACACAGACTATTGTCGGGCCGCTAAGGACGAGATCGAGGCCCTCATTCAGAGGGGGCAGCTTGCTAGGTTCTAAGGAGGGACCATGGGCCAATCCGCCTCCACCCCCCGGGGGGCTAACAGGCGAACAGAACAGCATCCGGAGACCTCGATGTCAAAGTATAGGCCATCTTGCACCTTATACACGGAGGCCCAATGGGGGGAGATTCCAACTCCTCCCGAAAAGCCTTCGTTAGGGATGTCTAACTCCGTAACAGAGCCATCCTCCCCCCAAGGGGACCTAGGAGTTCCTGTCACGTTCTCCGATAGAGACTTGGAGGGCGTCGCACCCCCCATTGTGATGCCCTCATCATTAACCTCTGAATGGCCAACTTCGACGTACCGTCGGGTATTTTGTGGACAGATGGCAGCTCGGTTTAACATCCTCTTCTTGGAGGCATTCATGGGCCTCCTGCTATCAAGGGACCGGCTCAAGCCAGCTGACTACACTCTTCATGGGTTCACCGGGGTGCTGGTGACGATCGAGGGAGTTATAACCCTCGAGTCACTGCTGGCAAAACCCCGGTCACCCGCACAGAGCCGATGGACTTCATGGTGGTGGATGTAAAAAGCCGCCTATAATGTCATCCTGGTCGACCAGGTCTTGCCGCACTCCAGGCCATCCCTTTGGCTTATCACATGAAGATGAAGTTCCCCACTCCGCAGGGGTGGAGAAGTGAGAGGGAGTCGGGAGGCGGCCCGCAAGTATTATATGACCTCGATGGGAGTCCCAGGTCCTCTCCCTACAAGCCCTCGAACTCCCAGCGAAAGTAGTCAGGCCATCTCTGAGCCAGTGGATGAGCTAGAGGAAATGGCCTTCTCAGAAGAAGATGCCACCAAGACTTTCCGGATCAGCAAGGCACTTTCCCCCTCCGTTAAGAAAGACATCTCCCAATGCATAAAGGAGAACCACGATCTCTATCGCTTGGACCGCGGCAGATATGCCAGGGATCTCAGAGGAGCTCTTAATGCACCACCTTAGCGTCACCCTGGAGTCAAGCCCGTCCAGCAGAAGCGGCGTAAGTTCGATCCCGAGCGCCAACAAGCGATCAAGGAAGAAGTCGAGAAGTTCCTGAATGCCCGATTCACCAGGAGGTGAACTACTCCGAGTGGCTGTCCAATATGGCGATGGTCAAAAAAGCCAACGGGAGCTAAGGATATGCATCGATTTCACCAACCTCAACAAGGCGTGTCTGAAGGATCCATTTCCCCTTCCAAGCATCGACGCTGTGATCGATGCGACCTCCGGACACGAGCTCCTCAACTTCATGGACGCCTTCTCAGGGTACAACCACATCCGGATGTCCCCCCCCCCCCCCCGACATCCCGAAGATCTCGTTCGTAACTGATCAGGGCCTGTATTGCTACCGGGTCATGCCGTTCGGCTTGAAGAACGCAGGAGCTACATATCAGTGCCTAGTGAACAGGGTCTTCCGAGACAGATTGGCCGGAATATGGAATTCTATGTAGACGACATGTTGGTCAAGAGCATCCGAGGGCAGGAGCATGTCCTTGACCTCCAGGAAGCCTTCGGGGAGCTGAGGAGGCACAACATGAGGCTGAATCCGAGCAAGTGTGCGTTCGGAGTCTCATCCGGCAAGTTCTTGGGGTTCATGGTCAGCCAGATGGGCATAGAGGCCAACCCTGAGAAGATCCAGGTCATTCTCTAAATGGCTCCCCCCTCCAGTGTTAAAGATGTGCAGAGGCTCACTGGGCGCCTCGCGACAATTGGGTGATTCCTCTCCAAATCTGGGGAGAAGTGCCTCCCGTTCTTCAAGGCCCTAAGGGGGGCTAAAGGCTTTGAATAGGGGCAACAACAATATGAGTCCTTCGACCCAGCTCAAGGCATATTAGATAACCCCCCACTCTTGAGCAAAGCCGAGGCCCGGGGAGGTCCTCTACCTATACTTTGTCGCTTCGGAGCAGACCCTCAGTATTGTCCTGGTAAGAGAAGAGGACAAGACGTCGAGGCCCATCTACTACGTGAGTAAGGTCCTTCGGGATGCTAAACTCCGTTACCCGAAGCTAGAGAAGATGGCTCTTGCCTTGGTTTATGGCGGCCCGAAAGCTCCGGCTCCTACTTTCAGTCTCATTCGGTGGTCGTTCTCACCGACCAGCCACTCAAACAAGTTCTCCACAAGCCCGAGACCTCCGGACGCCTTATGAACTGGTCCATCGAGCTAAGCCAACATGACATCAGCTACCAACCCAGAACCGCTATCGCCGAGCGTTCTTGCCACCGACGCCCAAATGTAAGAAGAAATCTCTCTTGGACTCCGGCAACATTCGCTGAGCGTTCTTGCCACCGAAGTCCAAACGTGAGAAAAATCTCTCTTTGGACTTCGGCAACATTCGCCGAGCGTTCTTGCCACCGACGTCCAAACTTGAGAAAAAATCTCTCTTGGACTTCGGCAACATTCGCCGAGCGTTCTTGCCACCGACGTCCAAACATGAGAAAAAATCTCTCTTGGACTTCAGCAACCTTCACCGAGCATTCTTGCCACCGACGTCCAAATGTGAGAATCTCTCTCGGACTTCGGCAACATTCGCCGAGCGTTCTTGCCATCGACGTCCAAATGCGAGGAAAAAAAATTTCTTGGACTTCAGTAACACACGCTGAACCTCCTCGACCTCGGCCTCATCCTAGACATGTGTCGCCATCTCAAGGTACCACTCGGCTTCGGCAACGTATGCCGAACCCCCTCGACCTCAGACTCCACCAGACACGTGTCAGCCAACCGAGGTGTCAAAAAGGGGTCGGCAACTGGTGCCGAGCGTTCTCGCCACTGACCCCCAAACGAGGGAGAAAACTCATTCGAACCACGCTAGCCATCAGATCACCTCAAGACACGCGCGGCAATCTGATCAACGTCTCAGATTCAGCCACGTCGTCGATGAATGGTCCACCGTTTGATCATCCAGATATTCGCGCCAATGACTGATGGACGCCTCAGATCGTGTCATGTCATAAATCGGGTGATTAATTCTTTTTTTTATTTATTAATTTGAATTATCTATATAATAAATTACAAAGAAAGCTATCAAGTGGCTCTCCTTCAATCTCTCCTAAAATCAATGGTCCATATTGATTCTCACAAAACATATTTTCCCGCCCAAAAATCCAAGATCCCAAAACCAAAAATTCAAATCCCAAAACACATTAACTCAAACAACCCCCCCTCTCTCTCCCCCTCACTCTTCCCCAGTTCTGTGACTTCTGTCTCTCTCTCATCCATCCCGCCCCTCCTTCCCTCTCTCTCTCCTCACTTCCTGAACCCCCCCCCCCCTTTCTCTCTTCCCGATCTCCTCTCGACACCCCACCTCCTGTAGCCCCGACGTCCCGACGCCCCGCCTCCTCTGACGGTGTTGCCCTCCTCATCCTCCCCTCCATTGACGGCGTTGCCCTCTTCATCCCTTTCTTTGCTTGAGATCGCGAAGCTCAATTCCATCTCCGATTCCATAATGCAAACCCTAGGTCCGAACGGACCGGGCTTATTGTCGATTGTTGGAGTCCCCAAATTAGAGAAGCTTCGATTATCTCTTCTTCCTCTTGCTAGAAAGCTCACTCTTCTTGATAGCAAGGTTCGTGCTCGGATTCTTAAGTTATTTGATTTTTGTTGTATTTTGTGATTGGATTGTGATTCTAGGGTTTGAAGAATTAGAGTAAGTAGAGTTACTTTTTGGATTGGATTTGTGGTACGTGCTTTTTATGTGAATTTTAAGCTGAAACAGTTATAGTTCGTAATGAGGATATTTTGTAGGTGGAGATTTTTTGAATGGAGATATAAATGAGCTGTTATTGTGCGAGGATAGGATTTAGTCTATAGAGAAGTCTCTTGCTTAAAAGATAATTAATTTGGGTGGAGAATGGAGATAGAGGTATAAAACCAAAGTTAGTATATCTGTACTTTGGCCGAAAAATGATTTCAGTTATCCTAATGATTCCCTAAAAGGCTTTACAAGCTTTAAAAACACTTGCCATTGATCCAATAGATCAATTGAGAACTTTAATATAGTGCATCATTCATCAAAATAAAATGAAGGTTTCAAAAAATGCTAAGCAAAAACATGCGTTAAGCTATTTTATAAACAAACACATGATTAGGGCATTTGGAGCATGTGTATTTAAATATTGTGAATGGGTCGGGCAGAAAACGGCTAAGAAATTAACGAATAACAATTTCATTTAACCCAAAAATTACGCTAAAGCACCTTTGAGCTACTTACGCGTGCTTTTTAGTGCTTTTTTCCTCTTTTGTTAATTGTTTTCTACAAAATCAGCACCTACTCCTTTTCTATTAGCTTTTCTAATAGCTTTTCCCGATCCCCGCTCATTCTCATGGGTTAGTTAAAAGTTCAATTTTGAAATTTGATGGTTAGTTATGGTCAGTTATGGGTTAGTTTTCAATTTCCAATTTCCAGTTTTGATGCTCATTCTCATGTATAGATTGGACAGAAAAAACCCATCACTACTCATCATGATGGTTAGTTATGGGTTAGTTAAACTTTGATGGTTTGAGATATGATTTTGATGCTCATTCTCATGTAAATTTCAATTTCAATTTTGATGTTCATTCTCATGTTCTTATGGGTTAGTTAAACTTGATGGTTTCAAAGTTAAAATTGTTCAGTTACTACTACTACTCATCATGATTCTATGAATATCACAAAGTGCCATGATTCATCAGAAAATAGAGTTACATATATCAGCAAATAAAGTCCTCGAATTTATATGCTGATATGTGATCACAAATTCAAGTCCCAAAGGAGTGCGGACAGGAATAATTTGATAGGGGTGTGATTTTGATGCTCCTTCAATTTTGATGCTCATTCTCATAGGTTTAGAATTGTAGCTTATAGGCTTTGTTTGGGAAAGACCCATCACTGGTAGTTAGAATTGTCCACGGGCAAACCTAGGTAATTTAGGTGAATTACAGTTACAATTTTTCATGTAGTTAATTTGGTGAAGCCTTATTTTATAATTTTTCATGTAGAATTTTTTTAAATCTCCCTACAGATAGCTTTCTTCTAAAATTTGTGCACATAATCAGCAGCTACTTGATAACTCCTGTATCCTATTAATTTCTCTACTCAGTAGTAATGAGTATTATAGTCAAATGAGTTTTTTTTACAAAAGAATACCCATTTCTAGCTGAATCTATGTTTTAGAATTTTCTTACAGTGTGCTTAGGGAAATTGGCTGAGGGGGCAAATTGGTTTGGCGTACCAAGAGCCATCACTCTTTGCCACCACCATGCTCGAGAACATACTCTATGGGAAGCCTGATCCCACTACAACAAAAGGTTAAGCTGTTGCTTCTGCGGCCAATGCTCATAGCTTCATAGCACTGCATCCAATCAGATACATTACCGAGAGGTGAGTTTGCAGGTTTATTCCAGCTAATTAATTAAAGATAAGAGTTTGAATAGAAAATAAAAAACAAAGAGGATTCATATTTCTTTAAGCTGTACCTTTTAGTAGTAAACTTAATATCCAATATCTTCTCTTAAAGTCAAGGTTGATGATACTCAAGATATTAATCAGGTATCTTCTCTTATTATTTAGAATTTTTCATGTAGAATTTTTTTTATCGTTGGGTTTTGAGCTTTTGTGCATGCTAATGTGGAACTTTTAGAATTGCCCACCATTTTTTTGGGGAGTTTATAGTTGCTCTGTGAAGACTGATTAAGGTAGTGATGTTCCCATAATTATTTATCTCATTTAAGATTTATTTTTTGCTAGAAGCCTTATTTTAGTTCAAAATTTTATTTACGTGCTTTTTATTTAATTGGAAAATATCATTTTGGTTGAGGTGTTGAAAGAGTGATAATCCTTCAACATAGATTTCTCTCATAACAGTGACATGGAAATAAATTAAATGACAGATTTACATATATCATTTGGTCCTTCAGTAGCCCGTGCATTAAATATACACATATAGAGTGTGAATTTCTCAAACTAACTATATAGTTATTTTTTAGCTTTTGTTCGCGGAGCTATTATATATATCTCACCCGTGCTCTTCTCTTCTCCGTATCTACTGTAGCTCCCCGAATTTCTAATATGAGAGCTTAGAAAATACGTGGCACATTCCCAGTGATCCACTTCAATATAACAATAAACACAACCAAACATCACTAAAATTTTCAACATTTTTTACAACAAAACTTTTACATATCACAGCGGAAGACTAAACAACTCAAATTAACTCAACAAGTCTTTACAACTCAACACTGAACACTAAATAGTCCATTTATCCAAAAAGCTAACTCAAGCATCCATTCTCCAACTCTAAGCAATAACCTGCAACAAGTGAGGCTAGAGTTGAACCCTAACCCCCAAACTAAGGGGTCAGCCATAAATGGTGTGAGTGGCATAAAAATCAAATAGCAATATAAATGAACTTAAATCATAGCATCCAACCAATAATAACCAAAGGTGTAAAGTGTGAAATAGCAAGAAATGTAGACAACAAGTGATATCCAAAACCAAAAGTCAAGTGTGAAAAAGCAGGAAATCCAAATGCAGAAAAGTGAGTCAAGAAAACATGATGACTAAATGTTGACAACGATGACTACTAAGAGATGAAGATAAACTATGATAATTTGCCCATGCTTGATCATTCAGGAGATAGATCCCACATCTCAGGTATTTCCCTGGATAATTCAGGAGATCTTCCCACATCTAAACACAGTCTCATCATCACAAGAATACCACAAAAGCGTCGCCTCGACCTTGATAATTCAGGAGTTCAATCCCACATCTCAAGATAATTACTTGGATAATTCAGGAGATATACCTCACATCTCAGGTTAACTACCTGGATAATTCAGGAGATAAATCCCACATCTCAAGTTAACTACTTGGATAATTCAGGAGATTAAGTCTCACATCTAAAGCCTTACTGAGGTGCATAACTCATGTTCCCATTCGTCATGACTTTACTAATGCCTGTCCTTATTAATTTGGGTTACTGAAACAAAATCTCCTAGAGTAGTGTACCCTACCGGACTAAAAATCTGAATAACTGAAAATTTGCCTCAATGGGCCTCAACAAATAACTCAACAAATATCTTAACACCGGTATACTAGGGTCACGTACCTCTAGAGACTCAAAAACAAATATCTGAACAAATTTCCACTAACCGAGTGGCTCAACTGAATATCTCCAAAATCATATTCTTAAAGAATATCTCAAAAACAATTTACTGAACTGAATAACTTAAATTCCAATACTGAACTGAATATCCAACCATCGAATACGAAGATCCTTCACGACCAGTCGACTCGTACTGAGGTAAGTCGACTGTCCAGAGGAAAATTTTCCAACATTTTACAAAAATAAACTAAGGCATAATCAGTCGTCTGGGAAGTCATCGGTCGACTGCCCCGAGACAAATACAAATAATTCACATCAAAATATTTTAAGTATATAAAAGTCGACTGAAAGGTTCATAGGTCGACTGTCCCGAAAGGACTGAACAAATTTACAAACAGCAGACCAGTCGACTGACACAGTCTAAGTCGACTGTCCCGAACAATTCTCAAAGACTGAAAGTACAGCAGCGGGCTCGTACCAGTCGACTGCTCCGTAGGTAAGTCGACTGTCGGCCTACAATTTTCCAAAATAGGTCTGGATACAAAATCAATTGAAGATTTCTAAAGAATCATGGTTCATTATTTATCAACAATAGTTCATACACAAGCCAAAGATAACTCTCAAATAATCTCCAATACGATTGCATTACTCATCAATCAGTTCCTCAAATCTCAACTTCTCAAGATCTAAACCACAAATCTTCCATTAGGGTTTCTCAACAAAACTTCTTCCTCAACTCCTAATTAAATCTGATCTAACAATCATAAGATTTCGATGTCTAGCATCCGATCACAATATAATCAGTTCTCAACATGATTTCCAACAATACGATTTCATAGATCAATATTTCCTCAAAAATTCTCGATAGTTCTCATATATAGTCCGAATATCAATAAGTATGCTCATCATCCATATCCAATTAAAAGATCCATATCATACATACAATGAGACAAACAAATAGTATCATACCGATGCCCAAACAAAGTGTAACAAAGATCTTACGTCATTCATCAATCAAACAATCAAACCAAACAAACAAAACAAAACAAACCACTCACATTGATTTGAAGAAAATCCACAAAAAGCTCTTCTCCTTGCTAGATCCAAAAGTCTCTTCTTGCTCCTCAAACAAAATCTCAAAAATCTGAATATTCTCTCAATGACGGCTGGGAATAAAAATCCCTCATATATGCCGGATAATATATTAGGGTTTTACCACACTTTGCAAAACAATCCTTTCAAGAACACAACTTTCATATATATCCATTATTTTTGTAAATTCAATAAAACTCCTTTAAATTAGGATCTAATAGAAAATATATTTCTAAACTTCAGCCAATACTACTCAAAACGTTCAGAATACCGATTTTGCATTTCAACCCTTGAAAAATGTCAATTTTGCAAATAAGTCCTTCTTTTCTCAAAAATTGCAAATAGTATCAATTAATTTCAGAAAAATCTGGAAAAATACTACATAAATCCTAAATAATAAATAATGATTTTTCATAAAGAAATCTTAATTTTCAAACTTCTAAAAAGTTATTTGCACGTGTTTTGCACGTGTACAAAAGATAGATTTCTTAGAAAATATTAATTAAATCTCCAAAAAATCATTTAAATTCATTTTCAAATAATTAAAATAATATTTGAAAATATGGGGTTCTACATCTACTCCAGCAGATGGCTCTATTTTCATACTTCATTATACTGCTCTTTATCTTCAGCTCTGCACATGTTATTGAGGGTAATGTGTAACTAATCACACTTCAGTGGAGTTTTCAAAAGTATAAATTATTTTTAAATATTCTTTTCTTTTTGCAGGGAGATCAACTTTCATTCGTGCAGAGATTTTATCCTAAAAAAAAAATCATGTAGAAATTTCCAAGGTGAGATTTTGGCTACAATTATCCTCTTGCCATCTTTAATCCTGTAATGGGTAGTTGCTAGATTTTGGGTTTGGTTTCTTATTTGAGATGAATTTTGATGAAGCGGGAAGAAGGTAAAGAGATGGTGATGGTGACCAGCAGAATGATTGGTTCAATGCCACCAAGATGTGAGAGGAGGTGCATTTCATGTGGGCACTGTGAGCCAATTCAAGTGCCTGTAGTCCCACCACAGCATAGAACTGGAGTGAGTAATTCTGTCGTCATCATCATCAATGTGTTGAGCAATTCAAGAGGTGATGACAACACTAATTACAAGCCTATGAACTGGAAATGCAAGTGCAATAATAGGATCCTTAATCCATAAGGAAGATCGAGATAGCTAGATTTTTTGTGATATATTTTTCATTTCTTTGTGTGTGGAAATAATATTACTTTGCTTTTCTCCTTTGCTCATGCAATTTTCTGTAATTATGAAATAATACTTTGGTTGTTGTATGCATTTGGTTTACATAATTTTCACGTATTTAATGTCCAAATATTAATGCATAGCTAGATTCATCAAAAATAAATGCAATGGAAACTACATTTTTTTTGTTTTGTTTTGTTTTGTTTCTGTACTAATTTTACTGGTATTTTACTTAGTTGACGTTTTCTTTTGCTCCAGGTTTTGTCAATGAGTTTTTGGCTGTGTTTTATATGACTAGCATAAATCTAACATTGTTAAGCATGCCTTTTCCTATATGCAAATTTTCTTTTATCATGATTATTTGTTTACTGTGGAGAAATATGGTTTCTTGGTCCTGTGATTTCTGTTTTGTGCTATATAAATCTTTTGCTCTATATTTATTATTGAATTTCTTTCGTATTCCTAGAGCATAGGGTGGACATTGAAGGATGCTTGCGAAGCAATATTGCCCATTTATCTATAGATCTATTGTACTGGAAAGGTTAATGCAACAGAAACTGAGCTTTTCAAACGGCTATTAATTCTCACTTTCATCTAATTTCACATGTATACATTTCACTACAGTATTCCATATGTTGTGCCAGCAGTCAGTTTTGATCTATTGAATGATCATTCATATTTTGAAATATGAATAAAAATTTGTTCGATTTAGTGGAATTTGGTTGGCTTTTAAGGTCATAATGAATGCTCTAGAAATTGCCTTTTAAGGTTAAAAGAAAGTTGTATGTTTTCTCAAGATGGTGAAAGTTCTTCTTATGAGAACAAAAGATTAATGAAGTATTTAACTATTTATAGAGTAGGAAATATTTTTGCCAAATCAATGTGCCTTTGAGGGGTCCATTTGGATTCTCCAAGAGGATTTCAAATGAGACTCCAAAAATAAGGAAATGTTTTGAAAAAAGATTTGAGTAGAGAATCTAGAATATCTTTTCAAAACACATTTACTATATCCATTTGAATATATCCATTTACAACTATGTATCCATTTTGGGATTATGAATATATCCATTTCTGTTGTGAAGAAATGAATGTATCGTTAATGAAAGATTTATTTAGTACTCTTATTAAATCTACCAACTTAAAAGACTATCAGAACAATATGATGATCAAATCAAATTTTAGAATTGCTTATTGATCTTAAGAATGAAAATGTTTGATACAAATAGTATCGACGAGAGCAATAGAAATTTTAGAATCTGGAGATCAACTATATACCACCAAATATATTTGTTTCACGGTTCTAAAAAAATTATGTGGTTGTATAGAGGTTCAAATTTCAAGGAGAAACCTAGAACAAGTGTGTTTAGGTTGTAGGGAGAGAATTTATCTTTTTGTGTATATAGACTTGGGGACTTGCAATTTCTACTCAGTTGTGTCAAAAGTACATAGTTGTAAATGTTGCTCAGCATTGATGTTAATTTGCTATGTTGCATATATTTGGAGTTTGTTAAGTGTAAAAAAGTTGCATACTTGCATAGAACTGTTAGCAAGTCCTCAATCAACTGTCATTATGAAAATACCTATGATCTGCATTGTGTGCAAGCCAAACAATAGTGTATTAACTATACTCTTGGAAGCTGTTAACCTGAGACTGCTTTATATTAACTATTTCCTCTTTGCATCGTAATTAGAAAATCAAAGTCCAAGATACAGTGTATGTGTGATTTGAATTAAAGGATTTGCGAGTTGAGTTCTTATTAGTTTCTCATTTGCGAGTTGAGTTCTTATTAGAATCTCATCACTTGCTTTCTTTCCAGGTAATGAGAAATAAGTATAAATCTATATACTTTTACTAGTTGTTTCTTTAATTATCATTGGTTTTGATTGATTTTTGAAAACTCTTACTGTTTGTGTATGCTCACTGTTTCGTCTCATATTGAAGACTCGAAGCTTTGTGTTTGGTCCCTATTGTAACAATCGTGTAATCTTTTTTTTGTAGTAGGGTTCGTGGATGATATATTAGTGTATATTTTGTTCCCTTAAGTTATGTAGAATAATGGATTATGTAAATCTGTGTAATATTTAGGATTTTGGGAGATGATGTAAGTATCTGTATAGGATGATGATATAATATAATGATGTTAAAACCTATACCCGCAAAGTTGTGGAGTATTGGGTTTTGTGTGTTGTTTTTCAAAGGTTTTTCTAAAAATTCATTACATTTTCAAACGAATTCTTGGTTTTTATTTTGTATCTTGCATCATATGAAGATTTTTGCCCCCAGAGCCTTATATATATGATGTCTGTGTGATGTTGCTTGGATTGGCCTAGGGAGGATTGATATTAATTGCCTGTGATGTTATATTTTAAATTGTTAGTAGAATTCCGTAAGGAATTGCAGTAAAATGGCTAATATTTTTGGGGAGATTTTGTCAAAATTTTTACCAAAATTCCTACAAATCCATTACATTTTCAAACGAAATGTTGGTTTTTATTTTGTATCTTGCATCATATCAAGATTTTTTTCCCAGAACCTTATATATATAATGGCTGTGTGATGTTGCTTGGATAGGCCTTGGGAGGATTGATATTAACTTCCTGTGGTGTTATATTTTTAATTGTTAGCAGAATTTCGTAAGGAATTGCTGTAAAAGGGCTAATATTTTAAGGAAGATTATGTCGAAATTTTTACTGAAATTTCTATTAGTATTCTACAATAGAAATGACCATTGGTTTTGACTTGATTGATTCATTTTTCATTATAATGATTTTTCATCTTCAATCTTCATGTTCTCTTAATATTTGAAATGCCTGATAGTTGGGCTTATGTATTTTGTATAAGAAATGATGTAAGTTATAGATTTTTATATAAAAAAATATGTAAAATATCTCATACACTGAAATATATCAAAAATTGGGCCTAACAAACCTGTTTCAGATCATATTTGCAGTAGGCTCTCCAGTATTTGGATACTAAATATATTAATATGGAGGTGTAATTGTACCTGATCACATTTAACAAAAGATCTTCACATGCACATCACAACAAGCTTTCTCTCTCTCTCTCTCATTTTAACTTCTTTTAAAATCATATATGGTTAACTACATGAGAATATGACAGTAGGGTATTAACTCATGCAGTTCGAGGTAATCACTGCATTACCAACTAAATTGCTACTTATGACATGCTACAAATCAAATATGAAATCTCTTATGTTTAAGTCACACATAGCAACTGATTTTGATCCACTACTGTTATATATTCACAATACTCTTTTCAATCTCGAGCTCCTGACAAATAACCCTACAAGATATAAACCAATAAACAATTTAATTTAGAATATATTAATGTCTCAGCTAAATACACATCTATATAAATCATTATTCATAAAGACGTGCATATATTTAACTTTTATAGGCCTTCTTATATGCTGAATCGTTCGCGGAAACGTGTCATAGGCACATGCACGGGAAAACCTAGTTTATTTAAAAATTGCAAAAAATGATTAAAAATTCAGGAAAAATAATTTTAAAATTCTTTAAAATAATTATATACTCAGGAAAATATTTTTGAGCCTCTGGGTAAATAATTATTAGTTAGAGTAATTAATTAATGCTCTCGGAAAACAAATCATCGCTTTGCAAAATTGAATAAATGAGTCGAAAAATAATGTAAAAATCGAGAAAAATCACCAAAAATCCAGAAGAGCCAAAGAGCAAACTTGGGCATGTTACCAACTCAGGAAAACATCGTTACCTCTCAAACAAGATTCGAACCCCCTTTTTTGAACTCCGATAAAGTCCTATACGCCATTGAATCAATAAAACTACTCCTCAAAGGCTGTAGCACACAGTCTTTGGGAGTGGGGGGGGCTTGTAATATGGCTAAAAAAGGGATTAAATCAGAACTGTTCAAATTGGGCACGAATCTTAAAGTTCACAGGGGCAAAATGGTAATTTCCCCTACGGACGGGTCCGAAATGGGAACCGAGTCTCTTCTCTTGGGTCCAATAACCTGTGAACAGATCTGTTCATCTAAGAACGGGTCCCAACCCGTTAAGGACCATTTCAACAGGATTTTCTTGTTGAATCGACGTGAGCACTGATAGACTATAATCTCGTACCCACTCTTAGGATGATAAAACAGTGCTGCTTGCAAGGGGTTTGGATAAGCTTGGCTTTTAATGATTCCCATATCTTTGAAATAAAAGTGGGGTATGGCATGATACTCTTTATAGGCAATCACCTTGTGAGTGTGAAATGGGACCATTTCTAGGAGAATGAAGAGAGGCTACATTCTCCAAGTTCACTCACGATCAACAAGGGTTGTTCAAGGCCAAAATGAACACAACAAGAGAACCTAGTTCTGCGAGGAGATGAAACTGTGTGATAGTTATTGTCTAGGTTCACATCAAAGCCTGTGTAGTTCAAGACATCATGTTCACTACCTGATCAAGTGAATCCGATGGCTACTCACTAAGGGTAGTTCAAAGTTGAAAAATTACTACCATTCCTGATGCAGTGATTTTCCGATTGTACTCTTAGATTCTTTTCTGTCATGTCTTTTTCTTTCGTGTCTAGATTGCATAGTCTGGTAATTTCCATTCATGTGGGGGATTGTTGAAAATATTTTTTGGCATATTTTCCTGGCCGGATTTCGCTGGGCTCCGGCCACCGACGACACCGAAAAGTGATTGGATTACGTTCCTCTTGTCGAGTACTATTCCGTAATGTACTCATTTGCCAAAAACGGATTCCGTATGAATGAGAACTGTTGGTCCAAAGTTGGGTACTCGAAATGTACTAACTTCGGAATTTGGAGAAAATGGATAGTCCCACATCGGAAGATGAGAAAGATTTCTCTAGTATATAAGTTAAAGAAATGGACTAAAGGGCATAGCCCTGGGATTACCACTAATGTGTAGTGGAGAGAGGACCTAGCCAAAATTATAGCGCGCCCGGCCCCGGCCCCGGCCCGGCCCGGCTTCGGCTCGGCTTGGCCTGGCCTGGCCTGGCCTGGCCTACATTAATTTTTTGCCCCGCTCCAATTTTTTTGCTGGATCTATTTTTACCGTTTAGGCGTTTGAAATTCTGTAACTGGTGTCAAAATTATGTAACAGCAGAATAATGGATCCGTCGATTACGTTTTTTGAGCCATTATTATTTACAAAACACGAAACAAAAGAAAAAAATAGAGCATCAGGTACACATCCATTTCTACCAAACTCATTCAAACTTGACCTTCAACCAAGTTCTTTTGCAAATTCAATAATCCAAAATTCTTAATCTAATATCATTATTCAATTTTGAAAAAAAATAAATAATAATATTCAAGGATTTATCCCCTATCAATACTTTCTCTAAATTAAAGATAATTCCTTCAATAAATAGAGCATCAAGGAATGGAGGGTGCAGGTTCAATATAAGGAGTAACGATCAGTGGTAACGGCGTTACTTTCCGGCGCGAGAGAGGGTCGGGGTGCTCGGGGATCCACGGCAACAAGTGGATCGATGACGACAAGTGAATCGACGTCGGTGACTGGGTGCTGGATTTTTTGAGGGAGAAAGAGGGGATGGGTTTTTTGGGGAGAAAAAAGGGAAGAAATAGGAAGAGACAGGGGGAGGGTCTTTTTTGGGGGCACAATTGTATTTTCAAGAAGTAACATTTTACCAAGTACTTGGGAATCTAAGGACCCCCCCCCCCCCCCCCCCCCCGAAATTTTTTGTGGGAATTGTGGCAAAAAAAATCCTACAAATCTTAGTTTCATGGGAATTTTGAATTTAAAAATTAGCATACCAAATATGGGAAACTAAATTCCCAAGTTAAGATTTACAGGAAACAAAAAAATCCTTGTACCAAACGCCCCCTTAGAGATTAGAGATCTTATACTAATAGGAGAGAAAGTCTACCCCCTCTCTCCTTTCTTTATTTTGAAATAGAGAAATTAAAGGAAAAGTAGGGATTCCTATTTAATTAACACGTGCACCATGCACGATTTTATTAAAAATTTAAAATAAAATAAAAACCCAAATTCCTCATATACAGTCTCTTCCGATTTTTCCTCCCATTTTCTCGATCTCACAAAATCTCAAGTATCTTCCCAAATCCATCCTCATCCCCTAACTTAAAATTAGATATTTAAGCAAACACTGTTCATAAAATTATTTTTATATGATCTTCTTAGTCTATCATCTTTGTCCTAACCTGTGTTATAATACATGATTTATAATGTATAACCTATTTACTGAATGTTAATGATGATATAATATACATGTTAATATAAATTAGTTGAATTGGCGACATCTTTTCATTACATAATTTTTTTAGCTTTAGTAATAATCAATTGGATAACATTATGGTTTGGCAGCGATTCTCTAAACCATCTGCTTATATGGGAATGATAATGAAGATTTCAGTAATTGCGGTAGGAATGATATTCATAAGTTTCTTCCAATTCTCTCACTTTTTTTTTTGAAGTTCTATATAATTTTATAAGTTCCTCAAAACTATTTTAGGTTGTGCAATTTGCACAAGGTAGCACTAGTACTGAGTATACCAACTTTATAGGTCAAGTTCCTTCTTTTAACTTCAAAAAATTACAGGTTACAAAATAAATTCACGATATCGAATTAATGGTTTGTCGCCAAGGGGTTAAATACAATATTGTGAATTTATTGGGGTTGAATACAATATTGTGAATTTACTAGGTATGCCCATGGGCACGTGCCTACGACACGTATTCGGAACGATACAACATATGAAAAATCATGTAAACAGTAAGGGATGATTTATATAGATGTTTATTTGCTAGTAGACGTTGATGTATCTTTGAAATAGGATTATGAAGTGACATTGATGCTTATTGGTTTGTATATTGCAGTATTATTTGTCAGCAGCTCGGGATTCAAAAATAGTATTGTGAATCTACAACAGTAGTGAATCGGAAATTCCTTGCTATGCGTGACTTGAGCATAAGAGATTTCTTTTTTGATTTGGAGTCTAACATAAATAGTAATTTATTTTCTAACTGCATGAGTTACGATTAACGTCTCAAACTGCATGAGTTTGTTCCCCCTTGTTTGTTTTTTATGTAGTTAACCATGTATGAATTTAAAAGAGAAAATTTGTTGTGATGTATACGTGAAGTGAAATTACAGCAAAGCAGATCAAGATAAAATTTTGCAGCTACAAAAACCCGAAATACAGGGATTAGGCATGGATTTGTCCATAAAAGCACGATCAAGCGAGTCAATTAAAGAATTTGCAACGATCTTTCAAAGCAGCAAATACCTAAATATTTAAAAAAAGCACAATCCGAACTTGCATTATAAAAAAAAGCATTCTAATCAAAATTAACTCAGCGAAGCATTCTAATCTAAAACAATTACTCAGTGAAGTATAATACAAACAGATCAAATATGGTAATTCAAAAGCAATTAAATGGAAGTGAATGTTATTGAGTTATGAAATCATAATCCGGGAAAAAAACATAACTAAAAATTTGAAATTAAAAAAAAACATAATCCGAAATTGCATTAAAAAAACATTCACAGTTTTTTTGTGTGGACATACCTGGATAAAAAAAAAGAGAAGAAAGAGATAAACATTATGAAAAAGGAGAAAAGAGGGGGAAGAGAGAGGGAGAGTAATAAACGAAGGAGTTGTTTTGTTTTGGGGGGAAATTTTTGAATTTTGGGGGGAAAACATTTGAGAGGAAAAATGTCCTCTAAAAGCAAAAATCTAGACCGTTGATTTTTTTTCAAATGAATGAGAGCCACTTGATAGCTTTCTTTATGTTTTATTATATAGATTTTCTTAGACTATTATTGTGCTATAGTAGTTCTCCGACCTCTTCGTTCTACATGCCATCAAACACCACCACTGCCACCAAAACCAAAACCAAAGGTCTCCCTTATTAATTCCTAATTCTGGTTTCTCTTATTCTCAGTCTATATGATTTACTCCGCCTATGGTAATATCACCCATCAATTGCATGATATAATATAAAATATGATCATTTGCTATGCATTTAGTAATCTCATCAATGATGACCTTAGAGTCTCCTTCAATAAAGACGGGACCCTCATGAGAAAATATTGTATGTTGCTCTCTAAGAGCATCCACAATGGTTTTTCTCAAATTTTAAAAAATGGCAGCTACAGTATTTGTAACGCCCCGGTTTCCGGTAACTGGGAAACCGTGACACAACCAAAATCCTTGCCTTCAAATGCATCTCAACACAGTAAATAACACGAAAATTTAAACACTTTTATTGCCATCAGAGTTAATACATCAATAATTACGAATATCAATTTATCATATCAAACTGTAACATCCCCCTTTTGACTCTAAATTCAATTCTTTCAATTTCTCTATCACTTTAAACATAAACTAAGATAATTATATTTCTAAGAAAATTTCGGCAGAATTTACTCTGAAATTTCTGCCCCGAACACACAAAAAGCTTACGGAATTTTGCTCTAAATTCCGTAGCTCACATCACAGGCAATTATATCACGGGCTTCCCAGGCCAAAATGAGCAAAATCACACAGGCAATATATATATATATGCTCTGGGGGCCAAACTCATAATAGAATATCAAATATCAATTAAAAACCATAAATTCCTTTGAAAACGTAGTAAGGTTTTTAGAAAATAACTTATAAAACATACCACAGGGCCCGGTACACTACAACGAGATGGGTACGGGTCAACAACATAGCATGCCACCCCACACTATACTCATCATCATCATCCACATACTTATACATCAAAAATACAATTTAAATCATAAAATTCACTATTCACACAATTAAACCTTAAGCAACAAATTGTAAAATGAAGCTACATCCACAGAATCTACACCTCACCTCTGCACCGCTGAGGACCTGTAACAGTAGGGAATCTAGGGTAGTCCAAGGACTCCCTAACCCCCCAAACACTAAGGGGTTAGCCATTTCTGGTGTAAGTATAATTTATTAATAAGCAAATAAATTAAACTTATAAGTAAAATAGAGTGAACTTACGAATACCAAGATAAACCTGAACATGTAAACATCATAAATGAAAATTCACATCAATGCTCTCCGAGCCATTTCCTGTATGCATATCCATACTTGCTCACAACATAGTTATCTTTAGTTTGGAAATCATTTCCAAATTAGTCGCTTAAGGCCCATCACTTTACGCCTTATGCAAATATTCCTAAAGCTTTATTTTTCCATAAAGCTTTACATTCACACAACTCTACTTTCACATAAACTGTGCCTCATTTACCATTGATTTACAATTACAGACTCACAACTTATATTCTTTCCCAATCTCATATCACATAACATCGCAATCGTTCATCTCTTACGACATATATCATCATGTCGCACAATACATCACTTTCACACTCATTACACAGTTTAACTATCACACTCACAATTCATCATGAATGGAAAATAAACGTGTATCCTAATTTTCTAGTGTTCGTGTATGCCATGACTTGAAGTCTAATACAAACACAGAATGCAGAACAGATGCACTTAATCTAATGTCAGAAAGACTCTGGACACACATGCATCCCATACTACATGTGGCCCAGATCAAGTCGTTTCTCCAGTTTTAGGAATTTGAACCCTCGCTATGCAATGCATTCTAATTTGGTCTACTTCCTGTTCCTGATAGTATGATATGATTGAGGAGGTAAAAATAAAAGAAATAATTCGGGGCGCTACCCCGAAGTCACCAATAGTTGCTGCGTCGAACCATCCTCGAAAACTGTGACGAACTTACAGATATACCGCAAGTATATCCATTGCGCAGAAGATCCTTTATGATCCGTTCGTGTCCACCAACATAGAACATGACGACCTCGGAGGTCCTAAAATTCCTTCGATCCGCCAGGATATCAACATCCCGTTCTTACCATGGTACTTCAGGAATTAACAGTACAAGATACGCACCGCAGTGCGTATCCTTAATGACAGAAAGAGACAACCCCATAGTATCACTACCTAGTGCTAACTCTCAGAACGAGTTGAATTGTAGGGAATCACCCCTAACACTAATTCGGTCTTCAAGCGAAACAATAAAAGAAAACTTAATCAATGCAGTTCACTGAAACAAGTTGTTACTCAAATCACACTCGGTGTCGATCAACAATGTCGAGTCTGTCCGGTCTATCAGACAACAATCATCACAGGAATCACATCCACTGATTCCCAATACCTTCACAGGTCCGCGACCAAAAAATCATGGCCCGTGACCCTCAGTGAGTGGTCCAACGGTGCCCTAAGGATGCAATACAATTCAAATGAAGGATGAAGGTAAGCACACACATAACCATCAATTTCTGACCATTGACAGACTCAGGCATCGAGACACCAAACACAAACCGATCAGAGCTCTATCTCAATTCACTCATGTCCACCACGAGTACTAAACACAGGAACTTATCTAAGTTCCACATGAAATGCTAAAACATCATTAAAAACCTGATAGCTCCTGATCACCACGCTGCGACATGCAGAGGGTTCCTCATAAATTGTCCGATGAAATAGTTCAAGAAAAAGCAGTAGCTGTGACCCAAGCTACGCTCATCGGAATGCAACACAATCAGACTTCTAAAAGGGTAGGGAGATCTACAGCAATCCCCTAGTGGGCGACTCTCTCAAATATTTAAGAGCTCAAGTCCCCAAGCTAACTTAATCTTGAAGTCAATCTCAACAACAGGGCGCCAACTCACAACCACAACTTCCAACACACAGCTCGGATTTGATTGACACCACCCATTCTGAAACTCTAAGACTCTGGTCTACAACTCTCCAGCTAACCATTTCCTCGAATTCAATCATCTTGATACTATAAGACCTCATATACTCTCAACAGTATATTCTTCTTGCACTCCTACATCTTTCCAATATCATAAGGGTTTTCTCACTCATCAGAAGTTCTCGATTCCGAATCCTATGGGAAGGTGGGAGTATCTACTTCAACTTCCTAGTTGAATACCTCTTTCAAACTCTATCATTTGAGTTCTCGAAAACACAAGTTCTATCTTTGGAAAATCATAACTCTCAACCTATAAACTGAAATTACA
This sequence comes from Hemerocallis citrina, assembly GCA_017893485.1. NCBI lineage: Eukaryota > Viridiplantae > Streptophyta > Magnoliopsida > Asparagales > Asphodelaceae > Hemerocallis > Hemerocallis citrina. The sequence goes on from CM030358.1 coordinate 83,172,123, forward strand.
AAACTCCATATGGGTTAGAAGGCTATGACTTCCTACTACGACTCTCTAGTTGGTCAATCTCCCAAACTCTTAACAATAGTTCCCAATTTCTCATCTACTCAAACTAGTCAACTTGTACTAGGCTGAACATAGCCCACTTTGAAAGTCAATAATAAATCAACCTTGAGTCCAATGCTCATGAAATTTGAGATTCTCAATCTACACATATACCATTTCATTGTGTCCCAAAATTCACATTTAAATTCATCTCACACAATGAGCTACGACTCTTCCAACATAGCTCACAAATTCAGCCACTCCTTTAGCAGAGCGTTTACTATCCTTTACCAAACGAACTCTAGAATTTCTAAGACTTGAGAATCATCAATTAAACTCATACCAAAAGCTACTCTCAAAAGTTCATAGCAAGATCATACATATACAATTGGTTATGACCTTTTGGACTTCAGTCCAAAAGCAATCGGCTTCAGCTTTGCCCTTTCAGACCAGCTGCACTCCAAATTTTGAGGTATCAATCGACCTCGATAATTTATGGAATTTAAACTATAGTTGTGGACACATACAAGAGTGTCCACCCAAATTCTTAGCTCAAAACACCCATGCTATACTAGGATACGAAAACGGAAATACACAACTAATCATAATTTAAAATTTTCATAACACACCATGTGCATAAAATAAAAGAGATCATACTCACAAAATATCCCGCATAGACTCGAAGCGCCACCACGCAGCCAAAGCCGCTAGTATATCCTATCATCAAAATTCGAAGCAATCAAGGCTCAAGCATCCAAACCATAATAATACTAACCCCAATACCACACAGGCATTTTATTGAATGCCTGGGATACACGTGCTTTGCACGTAACATTCAAATTCCGACGAGATTCTTATTTTCAAACAATTACTAAAAGCACTCCCAAATTATTCTAATAATCCAACTACAATTTCTACTACCATACGAGAACTAATTCATACACATATAGTTCTCTTTTACAAACCCAAAATCCTAATTTATTAGCAACTTACAAATTCTCTAACAACTTGTTAATTTCTCACATCTATCCTTCCCAACATCTCCTAATCTTCCTGCCATAATACTCCTACTCCAAAGAAATTAACCACACTAAATTTTATACAATAAAATAATCTAGGATTTACCTTCCCGAAATCTTTTCGAAAATCCGATGCCACCACGATTTAGAAGACCCTCCAATTAGTCTATCCCTCGATTTAATTTGAAAACCACGGAGAAATGAGGTGGATTTGGGCGGGGAGAGGGAGAGCCGAATGGGTGTAACGCCCCGAATCCCTATACTGATGATTCGTGACATTATCCAGAATTCTCCCTTCTAACATGTCACAATGCAGGAAAAGCAGGAAAAAAATGCAATGATTCTTATTCCATGATATACAAGTTTAAGTGTTACAATAGACTTGGTTCAGAAAAATTACAACCCATGTTTTACAAAAGAAATATAATCAGGAGTGAGTAAGGAACACTTGGAACCGTCACTTGGATGTATTCACTAGGCTTGGACCTTCGTGGACTTCATGATCGGCATCTAGTACCTAAAAGAGTGGGCACATCAGTAATTCTACTGACGTAATGCTGATAAAAGCAACGATTTCCAAACCAACTAAAATCAAACATGAATGCAGGAGAAGAGTGCTAAAAGGGAAAGGGGAGGTGGGGTTGCATCAAGTACGTCCGTATATGATATACTCTAGTGCCTAATGCGCAAGTCAAATGTACTTAGTCTAATGCAAGCGAGACTTGGAATTATATGCATCCCATACTACATAGTTTCCGAATCAAGCTGTTGTCTCTAAGTTTAGGGATTCGAACCCTCGCTATGCAATGCATTCTAATTCGGTCTACTTCCTGTTCCTGATAGTATGACATGGTTGGGTTCAAGCCATGACGAACTTAAAGATATACCGCAGTATACCTATAGCATTGTATTTCTATCGGACCGCGGTCCGTACAACCCGTTCGTGTCCACTAGCATATTCCTGGATCCTATTCAACAGTCGTGGCGAACTTAAAGATATACCGCAGTATACCTATAGCATTGTATTCTATCGGACCGCAGTCCGTACAACCCGTTCGTGTCCACTAGCATATTCCTGGATCCTATTCAACAGTCGTGACGAACTTAAAGATATACCGCAGTATACCTATATCATTGTATTTCTATCGGACCGCAGTCCGTACAACCCGTTCGTGTCCACTAGCATATTCCTGGATCCTATTCAACAGTCGTGACGAACTTAAAGATATACCGCGGTATACCTATAGCATTGTATTTCTATCGGACTGCAGTCCGTACAACCCGTTCGTGTCCACTAGCACATACCTGGATCCTATCCAACAGTCCTTACCACGGTACCTCAGGAATCAACAGTGCAGGATGCACACCGCGACGCGTATCCTTACTGACAGGAGAGTACGTCACCCGATTACTTATTGTCAGGGACTAATATCTAGATGGTCCTTACTTCTATCTAGACGTGTTATGAGAGTGGTCACAGCTTAATCCACGGTCTAGGTTACACCTAGACTCAGTGGTTCCCCTTATCGGAACCCTAGTCCTTGTCTGCCAGCCGGTGGCTCTGGCGATGCAGCCTCCCCACTCACCACTTCCCAAGTCTTAATCAGCGTGGATGAAACAACTGAGTATGGGGGCATGCGACTACCCCCCTCCCAATTCTCCAATCCTCACTCGAGAGCAAAATGGAAGATCATGCAAAATATCACTCATGAAGGGTAGCTGGATCTGTCCAGCGCTAGAAAAATCGCATTAATTCTTGCGTAACTCAGAATTTCGATTTTCTAGGCTCGTTGGAAAGCTTAAGGTCTCTACTACCAATCCCTAGTGCAACGCTTGGGCAAATTCTGAACACATATATCCAGAAAAATCAAAAATGCATAAGCTGCGCAATCAGCCCAAGTATTGAACGCTGTGCATGCTAAATTCCATATAAAATCAACCCTTCATCAAAAGCTCAAGAAATTTTAGAATCTATAGCTAGACACCCATCACTACCATGTGTCCAAAAAATGTCGCTTAAACTCTTAATATGCATGGAGCTATGGCTCCCTAACCAAGGATGCACAATCCCCTCTGTTTTTCAGACAACCTTTTACTCGTATTTAGGAATTATTTCGGAAACCTTATCAAACGTCGTCTAAAAATTCTAAGATTCGGGAATCTACAAGTTGGCTCCTACCACAACTTGCTCACAAAATTTCAAGGTGATATAATAAGCACCCGCGAAGTTATGCGCCTAAGAAACTGCGCCTACCTGCAGAAATCTGCAGTCCAAACCCTCTGGACCAGCGGAGTTGAGGAATTTTTTTGAGGTAGCAAACCATTTCAGAACAGGGTGAAATTTGGTATTTTAGTAGTAGACATATACATGGGTTCCCACAAAAAATTTCAGCCAAATATACTTAGTCAATAATTAACTATGATTTTTCGAATCTATGACAAAAATTCTTAAGCTGCTGTTTCTGCAGATGCCTTGCTGTCCGAAAATGTGGGGCTTGTTTGGCCCACTAAGTGTTGTCTAAATATTACAAAAAATCATGTAGATCCTAGATACATGTAGAAACACTTCCCCAAAGTTTGGGCTCAAGATTCTTAGCCATTCATGAAATAACAATTCTCTAAGTAAGCTTCAAGAACATGGTTTTCTTTTAAACAATCTTTGAAGAGAAAGAATATTTTACCATGGGACTACTTCTCTTATTAACATGTTCCTCATTCACATATGATCAAATAATTTTTCTTGGTTATTCTTACATGCAAGAATCATACAATAATAAAAACTAGATTTTTATGAGTTGGAGAAATCACCCACTTTGAGTTGCAAGAAGAAATCCTCTTATGTGCTTTGGCCTAGCTCTTCAAGATTTGCTCCTTGTCCCTTCTTCACTCCTACTAATCTTCTCCAACAACCCTAAAGATATCCTCTCTTTCTTTCTCCTCCCTCCCTCTTCTCTCTTCTCTTCTCTCTTCTTTTTTTTTTTGAAGGAACAAGAACCCTAAAATGGGAAAGAGGATGAGAGAGTAAATGAAGTGAGTATTAATAGAGGGGAGTGGGAGTTAGGGTTTTCCCCCCTTGGAGGATGGGCCGGCCAAGGTGTATGGTGGGGATTGTTCAAGTACAAGTGAGTGGAGGTGAAAGGTTAGATTTAGTGCCAACACCCAAAACTAGAAAGTTCCCAAGTCAACTAGAAGTCTTCCATGAAGAACTCTTCATGTGCAATTCCCACCCTTGGATCTCATCAAGATGGAGCTTTAGGGTTTGATGAGGGTAAGGTTTAGGCCTTACCCTAAGTTATGCCAACCCTAATTCTCCTATTCTAACCCTAACCTCTTAACAAAAATAAACAAGGCTATTTACCTTAATAGTTATGTACCAATTTCCATGATATACATCTAATGGAAGTAAAATATATTCATAGGAAATATTTTATTAATTCTTTGGGATATTACAATGGGTTTCGGCTTGGGTTCTTTTCGGTTGGGAAGGAAACGGGAGAAAGAAAAATGGAGAAGGAAGGAGAAGGTGGGTGTGGGGGGGGGGGGTTATAAAAGAAATAAATAAATAAATAGATAAATAGACAATATAAAGGGAATATTACATACAAGCCCCCCAAGTCCCAATATATTTCAAATAAACCCCAAAACTCCACTTTAATAATATAAACAATACAAAATACATTAAAACTACATCGTAATAATCCTTCAAAAGTATAAAATAAAGTAGACAATACATCTGTTATTTCTCAATAACAATCAATTGTTATTAGAAAAATACATAATCGCGTGCAATTTTCAATTGCGCACAGATTACGATGCAAAATAGCCATATGCTATTTTTGCGGGGTATTACAGTATTAGCATTTAACGAAATGGTCTGCAGTGGTTGTTTGCAATATTTTTCTCATTTTTATAGTCGGACGATACATGTTGTATCGTTCGTTGACGCGTAAAATAAAAAAAGAAAGAGACGAGACAACATGTTTCGTCCCTCTCAAATTTAAAAAAAAATTGCGTGGGACGGTAGAACATTTATCGTCGTGCAATTTTTTTAAAAAAAAACGGGAGAGACGATACATGTATCGTCTCTTTCATTTAAAAAATAAATAATTTTTTTTTCACTGAGTAACTATTAAAATATGTTAATTAAATAAAATAAATAATATAATAATATCTAAACCTAATTAAAAACCAACTAAACCTAATTAAACTAACTAAACCTACTCACCAATCCCTCCTCAATTCAAGTGAATTGAACGTATTGTCCTGTCCGAGAATTTTTCCCTTTTTTTTAATGGTTCCGGCGAATTTGACCGTTCGATCTATTTAGAAAAATAAAAAAATAAAAAAATATAGGACGATACATGTTGTATCGTCCGAAGTTATAAAAAAATAAAAATAATTGGGACGATACATGTTGTATCGTCCGACGTTATCAAAAATAAAAAAAAATTGGGACGAGAAATGTTGTCCCGTCTCTTATAATTTGAGAATCGCAATTTCGTTTCTAAAAAATGAGAAGCGACTGTAGCGATTTTGCTAAAATATGACAAACTAGCAAACGACTGCAGCGCCATGTTTCTCCAAAAATGGCAAATTGGCAAATATAGCAAACGACTGTGAATGCTCTAAGCCAGCCATAAACATCTTCTTTCAATGACATTAATCTCCCCGTTTTCACCTTTCCAAACTGCACCCCCTACAAACCGAGATTTTTGCCGTCATAGGCCACTTTTTGATAGTATTTGCGTTTTTGGGCCAGTTGCCCAACTATTAGCGCTTTTGGGCTAGCCTGTGCCACGTCAGCAGCGACCGCTATTTCCAATATCGGCCTCTTCATTTCGAGGTCGCTAATAGGAATAGCGACCTATGTTTTACATTTTTTTGAATTTTTTGTTTGCCGTCACTATTCCCACTAGCGACCTTAGTATAATGAGATTAGTCGGCTCGAATGAATGTATTGAGACACTTAGCGATTCCTAAAAAAATTTTCCCACAAATTTAAAATTGAGGTCGCTATTCCCAATAGCGACCTCAGTAGGAAACACAATCTACTTATTCTTTGTAAAATTTGCAAAATAGTTTTACAACTAAGGCCTCTATTTGGAATAGCGACCTTAGTTAATAAAGGCCTCTATTCCGAATAGCGACCTTAGTTTTAAAAAAAAATTGATTGTCATTTTTCAGAGAGAAGCTCTCTAGATTTTGCTAAGTGCTAGAATACAACTCATTAAAGGTCGCTAATCCCATCAACGACCTCATTATACTAAGGTCGTTAGTGGGAACAGCGACAGCAAACAAAAAATTCAAAAAAAATTAAAACATAGGTCACTATTCCCATTAGCGACATCGAAATGAAGAGGCCGCTGTTGGAAATAGCGGCCGCTGCTGACGTGACACAGGCTAGCCCAAAAGCTCTAATAGTTGGGCAACTGGCCCAAAAATGCAAAATCTTTCAAAAAATTCCTACAATCCAATGATAAATTATTTGGGCTTTCAATTCACAGGAAATGAGCCTTTAACATTTCATGATTTATATGATCAGAAAAAAAAAAACATTTCATGATTTCACAAGGCCCATTTCCCATATCACGTCAGTGGCACACCTGTAAATTCCAATCACTCAACAGGGCAAAAATCCAATCCCTCTTCTGTCGTCTTCGATCCCCGATTTCTTCTCCGATCAGTCCGAAGCAAACCCAGCTCCCATCCTCTTCTCTCGCTAAAGACCCTAATTAGGGTTTTTCTCCCCCAAATGAAAATCCCCTCTCTTATTCCTCTCTTTTTAATCCTTCTCCTCTCATCTTCTTCATCTCTCCAATCAATCCATGGCGCCGCCGATCCGAAGCAGGAGGAGCCGGAGAAGAAGAAGAATAAGTTCAGAGAGCGGGAAGCCAGTGACGACATGCTCGGTTACCCCAACCAGTAAGTGCATATGGTGATTTCTCTTCATTTACATCAGGTCAAATTTTCGAGATTTTTATATTGGATCCGATTTCGTTAGTTATGGCTTTTATTGTTTGATTTTGGGAATTAATTTTAGAGATTTGTGAGTGTACTGTAAGATCTGTTGAAGATTTGATTTCTTTGGAGAAAGATAAGATAGTTAAGGGAAAATATGTAAACAGAAATGGTTATGTCGTTGTGTATAAAGTGCTGGGTTTAGTTTGGAGGGTGTTATAATGTGATGTTATCACGTAGAAATTTTCCTCTTTCTCAAAAAAAGAAAAAAAAAGAAAAAAAAAGAAAAGAAAAGAAAAAGTTTCAGCATTATGGATAGTGATTGATCCCAAATATGAAAATTTATTGAGCATTTATTAGTTGTAAATGAGAAATACACTCTTGTTTCTTCTTGTAGTTCGGTGAAAGTTGTAGTTTAGAAAGCATGAACCTCCCCCCCACTTTGGAAGTAATTTTTTATTTTTATTTTCCCTTTCAAGATTATTAGATAAACCTCGCTCATTTCGTTTTGGGACTAAACCCCTAGCGGTGTTAGAGCAAGGTCAATGGAACCCCATCTCCATCCCCATTTTGGGGTTCCATTTTGGCATATTCCTTAGAATATACCATTTTGATTTGGGGTTTCATTTGAGGTGCTCCAATGGTACCCCATTTTGGGGTTTCATAATTTTTTTTGTAATTTTTTTTTGCACAAAACTATTTTTTTGAATGCAAAAAAGATAATACTACTAATTAAATAGTTATAATACAATTAATTGGCAATAGATAATACACTTACTAAGGATAGGTAATATAATTATTGATGGTCTCGTTAAAAAACCTATAGGAAAAAGAGTACCACATTATTCAAATTACAAAATATTTAAACACCTGATGTACTAGCACCGTGTCGTTCCCACAAATGAGCAATTAATCTATTCCGGAGTTCAAAATGAGCTTCCTTGTCCTTAATTTTCCTGTGCCTATCTAGAAACTGACTAAATTGGGTTGCATCATCGGCTACCATCGATATCTCAGGGGGAGTTGTATGAATAAATTTCCTAACTGTCTCATTTATATCTCGCTCGTTTTCAGTGATCATGTTGTGCATTATTATACACAAAGTCATTATATCATGTAAAACACGTTTACTCCAAAAACGAGCTGGTCCTTTGATGATTGCCCAGTGTGATTGAAGAACTCCAAATGCACGTTCGACATCTTTCCTACATGATTCTTGCTTCATAGCAAAATACTGTTTAGCAGGCCCCTGGGGATTACGAATGGTCTGAACAAGTGTCGACCATTTAGGATATATGCCATCGCTAAATAATAACCTGTGTCATATTCCTTTCTCATAATATTATATTTAACCGAAACCGTTTTACCAGTAGCAAGATCAGCAAATAAGTGTGAAGATTCCAACACATTGATGTTGTTATTAGAGCCTGGTAGGCAAAAATATGCATGCCATATCCAAAGGTCATAATCTGCTACTGCCTCAAGAATGATAGTTGGGGATCCACTCCTGTGTAAGTATTGGCCTGCCCAAGCAGTTGGACAATTTTTCCATTCTCAATGCATACAGTCCAAACTAACCAGCATTCCAGGAAACCTACGTTCTTCATTTATGCGGAGGAGTCTAGAAACATCATTGGCATTAGGTGTTCTAAGGTATTCCACGCCAAATACCTCTACGACAGCGCGACAATATTTTTTCAAGCAAGAAACTGCGGTTGAGTCACCAATTTTTAGATATTCATCTGTAGAATCAGCTGCAACACCATACGCGAGCATTCTAAAAGCAGCTGTTAGTTTCTGAAAAGTTGACAAACCATGTTTGCCCACACCATCATGCTTTTGCACAAAGTAATTATTATGATGTTTGACAGAGTCTGCAATCCGATGAAATAATCTGCTACTCATCCGATAACGTCTGCGAAATTTTGCTTCACCATATCGTGGCTGTGGTGCAAAATAATCAACCCACAAACTATGTGCAGCTGCCTCACGATCACGATTGATAACACAATGTCCTGGAACTGAGCCTCTTTGGGTTGACTAAGCGTCATCTTCTTCGTCACTTGGATGATCCGCCAAAAATTGATTATTACTAGCAATCATGCCAAGTAACAATTGCTGCTGTTGTTCATGCACATCCAAAATATCTTCATAATAATTGATGAGACCGCTAGATGCGGATGAAGATGGAGGAATTTCATTTCGATCCATTATGGTTAAAAGAGATTGATGAAGAAAGAATGAGTGAAAAAGATAATAGATGTAGTTGTAAGATATCAGGTATTCCCTTTTTTATAGGCCTGGATGGAATATTGTCACGAATCTGGGCAGGAATCTCGTTAGGAATCGTGTCAGTGCTTTGTCAGGAATTTGGTCAGGAATCTGGTCAAGAATCTTGTCAGGAATCTCGTCAGGAATCTTGTCAGTGCTTTGTCAGGAATCTGGTTAGGAATCTTGTCAGGAATCACGTTAGGAATCTTGTCAGTGCTTTGTCAGGAATTTGGTCAGGAATCTTGTCAGGAATCACGTCAGGAATCTTGTCAGTGCTTTGTCAGGAATCTCGTCAGGAATCTTGTCAGTGCTTTATCAGGAATCTCGTCAGGAATCTTGTCAGGGATTTTGTCAGTGCTTTGTTAGGAAGCTCGTCAGGAATCTTGTCAGGAATCTCGTCAGGAATCTCGTCAGGAATCTTGTCAAGAATCTGGTCAGTAATCTAGTCAGCAATCTAATCAGAAATCTTTATAAGCCTCACTATAAAAGGAGGGGCGGTGTTACATTACACTTACTAAAAAAAAAGAACAAGTTATGGCATCTGTAAGAAAGGGAAATTACTCAGAATCAGAGGATATAGAATTATGTCATACTTATCTTGACACTTCTCAAGATGCTATTATCGGTATAAATAAAAAAGGAGATAAGTTATGGCAACGAGTTACTACAAAATTTAATTATGGTAAGCCGCCTCTACAATCTCAGCGAACGCTGAAGTCTCTTTCCAACCGTATGTCCGATTTGATGTCAGTAGTTAGCAAATTTCGGGGTGCTTTTCGTCAGGTGGAGAATATAAATCTAAGTGGTGCTTCTCAAGCTGATATTGTAAGGATTTTTTTTACATATTTTTCATATTTTGTTATAATTAAAAAATATGCAATCTCACTATTAGTTTATTATTTTTTGTAGTTGGAGATGACACATAAAACTCTCCAGATGGATGTCACTTTCAAAAGAAAGAGTTTCAAATTTATGCACGTGTGGCCGCTTCTAAAGGAGGAGGAAAGATGGAACGATCATACTGGCGCTCCACCTGCTAAATTACGTAGGAAAAATAGTTCACAAGAAGGATCTCAATCCGGTTCTCGTACATCCAAATCAGATGGATTACCTTCCTTCCGAGTAGATTTAAGTCCAGACGAATATGAGGTTCAACCTGGGCAACAAGTTGAAGTTTCTTCACCCATTAGACCTACGGGAAGAAAGAGAGAGAAGGCAAAACAGAAAGAAAAGATTGACAGTAAACAGATCAAATGAGAAAATCCGAGAACAGAATCGAAAAATACAGGAGTTGGTTGAACAAAATCAACAGTTAATGAACACTAGGCGATGTAAAATTGAAAGTATGCATTGTGAACGTGAAAATAACAAAATCATGCTGACCAATTTGGAATCCATAACTGATTTGGATGACCGTGAATGGTTGCGAAGCAGAAAGAAGGAAATTCAGGCGAGAAGGGCTTGTGAATCCCAACAAGAAGGACCCACAAATATAACTGAATATTTTCAGGGTCTCTTACGTGATTCAGATCCCACTTTCTATTCGGGGGAGTTCGGTAGTTGGACCCATTTTCCCGGAGAAAATAATGATCATCCCAATTATTAAAAAAAAATTATTCGCTCTTCGTTCAATATTATGCTTTTTAAATTTCCGATCCTTCGTTCAGTATTATGTTTTTCATTTTCGATGTTTCGTTCAGTATTATGTTTTGTAATTTTCTATGAATATCAATGAATTCGTATGTGTCTTTAGTATAATTATTCATTGGTATGAATAATTTTTACACTTAAAGACCTTGTTAAAAATTTAACAATAGTATAAATTTTGTCTATAAATAAAATATATAAAAGAAATTAAAAAAAAAACAAATCAAACAAATAAATATATAGTAATATATTCCATAAAGATATTGTGTATGTAAATTTTGGATTAAAGGAGGGGGTTTTTGCAACATTTCAGAATCGGCAAAAAAATGGGGAAGGGGGACCACTGTTCTGCATAAGGAGGGTTGGGGGGGCGGGGGGGTTTGTGAAAATGCCGATGGGGGGGGGGGGGGGGGGGGGTTTAAGGACCCATTGGCCATGCTCTTAGTGTCCTCTAGTTAGATTTGATTTGTCTTTTTCTTTGTCAACAGTACCACTCGCACTTCCACCATTTCTCCCATTCTTCTCTCGTTACCTCTTCCTCTTCACACATCATAATATGTGAACCTATATCCCAAACCCTGATTTTTTAAACCTAAACCCTAATATGCCACATGCGTTCTTCCGTATTATTCATTATCTTTGCTTTCTAATTTTCCATGACTTGCACTTGGGTTTTGAAAGGATGGTTGAAGGTTATTATTACATAGTTAGTTTGGATTGATATCATTAGTTCTTACAAAAGTTGGGGAAACAAGATTCGATGTTTACATCTTATAATAATCTCTTGATGACGATATTCTATCATTTCAAATGGTTTTTAGAAACATTTTATTTCGGAAGTTCCCATCATTTTTTTTTATTAGAGAAGATGACAAACAAACATTTTTTAATTTTTTTTTACATTCGGCTGAAGCCGCCCACATTGGGGATATAGGAATTTACAACATCCTAAATTAATTCCGTCTAAGGTCAGAATCAAATTTGCGACAATGAGAAGTCTGGTCACTTGCACTACAAGTGCTTGGTAGACAAACAAACTAATTAATAATTCATTAAGTTCACATACAAACTGACTTAAGGACTGTGAGCAACTGATTTTTTGTAAATAGAACCTATCTTAACATTCCTTGCTGTCTTTTCTTTTGTGAATTTATTGTGAATTTTCTTGAACATTAAGACTGATGGGCTGGAAAATTATGTTGAGGTAGTTTAAGAGAGGTTTTAAATATTTCCTTCTCCTTGTATGCATCATAGAGCTACCTTGCTTTGGATAAATAATTTTACATAGGAGTTAGATGAGAAGTAAATTAGAATTTATGAATTAGTAGGTGAAAAGAGTAAGATGGGAGGGTAGTAGTAGGAGGAGAATAGAGAACCTAATTAAGGATTAGCAATAGGAGGGGAGGACTGGAGGAGATGTGGAGTGCAAGAGGATAGTTATATGAAGAGGAATTGGGAAGGAAGAGGTGATGAGTTTAGGTTAAGTGAGTGGCATGTGGAAGAGAAAAAAGTCCCAATTCAATTTAAACTAGCAAAGTTACATGTCCATTTATGTTTTTTTTTCTTCATATTTTTCTATTTATGTTTTTTTCTTCTTCATAATTTTGTTTCTTTTTTTTCATTGGATTCTTTCTATACCCTTTTACTTTGAAATTTATCTCCATCTAATTTCTTCAACCAATACTATATCCTCAGCAACATCCAGTGGGCCTTCATCCTGGACATCTGCATTTAATTGAAAATTTGAGCATTCTATGCCAAGCCTTGTGTAGGCCTAGTAAATCCGTCTGTCTTTCTTTAAATTGTCTCATCCTACGCATAATAATCATGGGTATCCTCAGTCACATTGATATTACTATATACTGGGTTTTTTTGAATTACAAAATTTATTTTATTATATTTTAATGTTTTATTTCATTTATTTCCTTTAAATCCTGCCATATTATTTATCTAAGAACTTCACTGTAGGTTTCTTTAATCTATAGGATACACATTGTCTACAGCCGTATGCCAAAAATAAAGAATCTATAGGATCCACTGTTAAACTCCCTGTCATAAGGAGTTTCTTTTTTTCTGGACCAATAGTAGGTCTCATCCTAAGTTGAATAGCTTAGTCTGGAATAATTTAGTCATTTTCCCCATATGGTTTCCATGTTATTGGATGGTAGGCTTATGTTATGCGATGTACTGGTTTACTCCTCTGCTTCTTGTTCTACCAATATTTGTTTTTTAAATGTACTTAATACTAATAATAGTATTCTATTGCTGTGTTTTCCCAGAGACGAGGATTCTTTGTTGAACACCAAATGCCCAAGGCATCTAGAATTAAGATGGCAGACTGAGGTTAGCTCCAGCATTTATGCAGCTCCATTAGTTGCTGATATCAACAGGTAAGATGCCCAACTGCTCTTTGATTCCATGCTCTTCCTGAAACCTTTGGGGAAAGTAATTTTAGTTCTCTTAAGTTGACTATTGACATCTTTCTATTTCTAACTTTAGTGATGGAAAGCTTGAGGTGGTGGTGCCGTCATTTGTTCATTACTTGGAAGTGCTGGAAGGGACTGATGGAGATAAAGTTCCAGGTGTCTCTTGATTTTCTTCTTTGTTTTCTTTCTCACATGTATCTAGTACAAGATTCAAGGCACATGTTTTGCATGTCTATGCTCGGTGAAACTGTTGTATCTTGGTAAATAAAGAATAAATCAAACAATAGGAAATTAGGAATATAAAGGTGTTACATGAGAGAGACAATTCATGAGAATATTCTTGAAGTTGGGAGTAATTAAATATTGCTGAATGTGGTAATGGATTCACTTAAGTTGTTAGCCTTTAATAGAAAGTTGTTACTCATGCGAGAATGTAGAGAGAATATGGTTGTGATCTAATAAGACTCATACTACATGTCCAAACGAACCATCATGTTGGATTAGTAAAGAGGTATAGTACCAGTTCTTAGTGATACAATGAAGCGTGTCTCATTGTATCTCATGTAAATGGGAACCTAAAAGGTATATGTAAGCTAGTAGATTATCCTAATGTCACCTCTGCTATAAGTTTAAAATTACCACTTCATCAATTTGAAACGCCTTAAATTTCTTATAAAATAGTATAGGTTTAAGGTTCCCATGGGCTTAAGTTGCAGTTAATATTTCTGTGATTGGTTTCTTAATTGATAGAAGTTTTTTTTGATAATTTTAATTGATAGAAGTTCAATCGAAGATTAATGCTTCTCTTCACTGTCTTTCTAGGGTGGCCTTCCTTCCACCAATCAACTGTTCATTCCAGCCCTCTTTTATTTGATATTGACAAAGATGGTACAAGAGAGATAGCTTTGGCTACCTACAATGGTGTAGTTAATTTCTTCAGGTAGTGTAGTTCTGCATATCCTTTGGTGAAGATGCAATAAATTTACATATTAAAATTATTTTAATTTAGCTTTGGCTACCTACAATGGTGTAGTTAATTTCTTCAGGTAGTGTAGTTCTGCATATCCTTTGGTGAAGATGCAATAAATTTACATATTAAAATTATTTTAATTTTTTCTTTAGGGTCTCAGGCTATATGATGGTTGACAAACTGGAGGTACCTCGAAGAAAAGTTCGTAAAGACTGGTATGTAGGCTTGTATCCAGATCATGTAGACCGTTCCCACCCAGATGTCCATGATGATTCACTTGTTCAGGAGGCTCATGATACAGAACCAGAGATCCGTAAGTGATTAATATTGTTATATTCTTAATTTATTGCATTTGTTGTATGAACCTGCTCTCAGTATTCATATTATCTAAATCAACAGTTTCATGGTCAGTTCTGTAACCATGTCTACCACCTGTTCCTCATGATGTGATGATTTGGTACATATAGCATATAGCATCTGTCCTTTTAATATTACGAATTAAGATAAGTTATGGGTACTTGTAACTGGTGAGACAATTTAAATATGGAAGACATCTGCTACTATAATTACAGCTTTGGGTCTACAGGGGCTGGGTGAGGTAGGTTTTAGTGACTGGAACCTATGATTATGTTTTTAACAGTTCTAAAACCTGCTCATCAGTTCTCAGTAGCTTTTCAGTTTTGGGCTGGGGTCTGTTTTATTTGGCGGGTTTAATGGATTCGGCTGGTCTATACTATTTTTTTTTCAATTTTTCTCTCTCTATAAACTATGTAAATATATAAACAGTATTTTAAATATGGTGCAATCTTAGAACAATTACATTTTTTTGTCTTAATTGTTATCTCTAATATTATAATGGGAGAAGGTCTTAGTGTCATTTGTCAATCTATCAACGCGTGCAATGCACGTGCATAACTATTATAAAGGAGGTCTTAGGTTCAAATCTAGACTATGTCTAAATTTTTACTTAAAAAAATATCTCGAATATTATAATGGGAGAAGGCCTTAGTGTCATTTGTCAATCTATCAACGCGTGCAACGCACGTGCATAACTATTATAAAGGAGGTCTTAGCCTCTTAGGTTCAAATCTAGACTACGTCTATATTTTTACTTTAAAAAATATATTTATTAATACGTGCATCACACGTGTAAATTACTAGTGTATATGAAATGAATTGGGGTTAGGGTAAGTATAATGCCTAATTGACTCTGGATGGTTTTTAAACCTCCGGAAAACCCTCTTTTTGGGTCAGGTTTGGGCTAAACCCGACCAGTTCACAGCCCTATTGCAGGCATTGTGTGTTTCTTATCAAATACTCATCAGTTCTCAGTAGCTTTTCAGTTTTGGGCTGGGGTCTATTTTGTTTGGCGGGTTTAATGGATTCAGCTGGTCTATACTATTTTTTTCCAACTTTTCTCTCTCTATAAACTATGTAAATATATAAACAGTATTTTAAATATGGTGCAATCTTAGAACAATTATATTTTTTTGTCTTAATTGTTATCTCTAATATTATAATGGGAGAAGGTCTTAGTGTCATTTGTCAATATATCAACGCGTGCAACGCACGTGCCTAACTATTATAAAGGAGGTCTTAGGTTCAAATCTAGACTACGTCTAAATTTTTACTTAAAAAAATATCTCTAATATTATAATGGAAGAAGGCCTTAGTGTCATTTGTCAGTCTATCAACGCGTGCAACGCACGTGCATAACTATTATAAAGGAGGTCTTAGGTTCAAATCTAGACTACGTCTAAATTTTTACTTAAAAAAATATATTTATTAATACGTGCATTGCTCGTGTAAATTACTAGTGTATATGAAATGAATTGGGGTTAGGGTAAGTAGAATGCCTAATTGACTCTGGATGGTTTTTAAACCTCTGGAAAACCCTCTTTTTGGGTCAGGTTTGGGTTAAACCGGACCAGTTCACAGCCCTATTGCAGGCTTTGTGTGTTTCTTAGATTTTATCTTACCTTTCGATAAATCATTTTCTCAAAGTCTTAAAACTGTGTATGATGTCTAGTGCTCTACTTATTTTTCATAATTCAAGGTAATCTGTTGCTGCTACATTAAATTTCAGTTTATCTTTATGATTATCTGGAACTCGCTACAAATATATGCCGATTATCTGGCATATTTTCTTTCATAGGTAAAGACATTATCGGAAACACAACAACTGGAAGAACGAACTTCTCTACTAATTCTTCATTGACATCACCTCCTGGGGACAATGTCACTATTTCCTCAGAAAATACCAATTCTTCCACTTCAGCACTTGAAAGCGGTGGCACTCTAAACAATTCATCTAACGAGTTGCCAAAGATTCTGGAAAATACTACTGTTGACGAGACAGTGAAAAGTGTTGAGGCAGAGAATGCATCTCACTCTCAAAGGCGACTTCTTCAGGAAAGTGGTTCAAAAGAAGCTCAAGAGGGAGACTCCAAATCTAATGCTGATGATGAGGTTGGGAAGCAATCAGCAAATTTAGAAAATAATGAAGGATTGGTGGAAGAGGCTGATGCATCTTTTGATTTATTTCGAGATACAGAAGAACTGCCAGATGAATATAATTACGATTATGATGATTATGTGGATGAGTCCAAGTGGGGGGATGAGGACTGGCAGGAGGGGAAACATGAGAAATTGGAAGATTATGTAAACATAGACTCACACATCCTGTGCACTCCAGTAAGTATCATTTATCCAATTATTTATCAGTATTTTGCCAGTACATTAAAACATGTGTAATTGGAGGATTCGGAATGTGATTTTGAAGTACTATTTAAAAATATTATTCTCTTTAGGTAATTGCGGATATTGACAATGATGGGATACAAGAGATGATTGTTGCCGTCTCTTATTTCTTTGATCGTGAGTAAGTTCTCTCTTTCGCAGTATTCCTTTTTACATATATAAAGTGTGAATTATTGTGTATTTAGCTGATACCAATTTAATCATTGTGTTTTAGTTATGGATTAATTCCACCATACATTATCAACAGTTGCATATGGATAGATACATGATGCCCTAAAAAGTTAGAACAGATTACAATGAACTTAGTAGACGCTTTTCCCTCAATTCTTATTGATCAAATGACAGCATCCAATTTTCTCACAAGGGCGACTAATTTTTTTCCGAACTAGAGCACTCAAGCCATATGGAACCTTAGATCAGGTAGGGCCTTTAAGAGTATACAAGTTCCAAAGCAGCATCGTGAATTAGTTTGATTTTTTTTTCCTGGGGAAGAAATGACATGGTTTAAACGGGGGGCATGTGTATGAGTCGAATTTACTTTTGGGGAATAGAATGTTAGGATGCAAGGCAGTAGATTCGCCAATGGACCAGAACAAAATCATTAACAGATCTTTGGAAGACCCAGGTAGGTGTAGGAGATTTGCAGGTAGGTGTAGGAGATTTGTGGGAATGCCAAATTATTTTTCACATGCCCTACTTTCTGCGGTCAGTATTGTGTCTAGCCCTTGTACGAGCCATTAGGAAGCGGTGATTATGATTCTTCGGAAATTGAAAAATGCTCTAGATATGGGACTTTTATACTCACAATGGGCATCGTCAGCTAGCAAGTTTTTAAAATGAAGATTCCGCAGTCAGACGTTTAGGAGATCTACCTCAGCATAGTGGATTTGTGGTTGAAAACTTGGTGTCTTGAGAACAAGAAGCGGGTGTAGTTTCCAAGTTTGGTTTAACATGAATATTTAGCCTCGGCAAATATTTCTTGTGAGATGATTTTGGGTTAAGCGATTAATCATGTGTTAAGGGTTCTTCAAGAAGGCCAAATGAGGTTATTCAGTGAAAATCATGTTGCGATCTTGCGATTCACGTTGCATCCCATGTAGTATTTTTTTAGTGCACTGAGCAGATTAAATCAATTATTTTGTTCGAGGAAAGATTTTCGGCACAGAGCCCCATATATGGTGATCAAACATGTTGGGACTAATCATCAGTTAGCAGACTTATAGATGATGCCACTTGGAAAAGCTAAGGTGCAATTCATTTCCAACAAGCTGAGTATGTATGATATAGTAGTTGAAATCATTTAACAATAATAATCTCATCTCAAACTGTCATTTGGTTTGAAAAGACAATATTAGTATATTAGAATGAAAGAACTGGACACGCCAGATCCAAAAGTTGTGGCTGGTTTGACTGATCCACCTTGATGATCAAAAAATCAAATATGGTTTTAATGGTTTCCACAAGGTGATGATGGGAGGTGAGGAGGCTAGCATCGCAGGCAATAGGAAAAGGTAGAGGCATGCTTAGTGTCTATGGAGTTGGTGATGGAAGGTGAATATGTTGGCATAGATGGGGTCCATGGGGATAATGATGGAAGAAATGGAGGTCCAGGTTGATGGAGAAGGGGAGTGTCGGTGTTGCATAGGTGGTGATGGAGGACACTAGATCAGATATATTATTTGGATGTGGTTGAGTTGGGAAGCTGATGAAGGGTTTGGGAAAAGGGGGAATCTGATTTCAGAGGAGTTGAGGGCTGGAGGGAAGTTGTTGGGTCAAAGGGTCATTAGGTTATAAAAAGGGAGTCTTGAGATGGCGATCACCATGGTTTTGATACCACAACATTATGAGAATAATTTATTATCATTAGATGATATCAACTACTACAGTAGATTCCTATATGTAGGCTTGTATTATTTGCTCTCTAAATTAGGGTTAGTAAACCTTGTTTTATTATATTTTTAAATTACTACCATTTATGTATGGGATGAGCCCAACATTCTAGCATATGTGAAATTTGAGCAAATTGACGCTTAGGTTCACAAAGTTGTGGTTGTTGGCATCTACTGACTTGTGCATTAAGGAGTTTAGTCGACTTAGATATTGGCTGAATTGATTACAAAGAGTACGAACTTAATCATATTCAATGTTTTATCAGAGATATCAGTATCGTATCGGAAGACAAACTTTCATATCGGATACCGGATATTAATGATATATCGGCGATATTTAAACAATATCGGGTTAACATATTGGATGAATATGTATTATAATTGTGATTTAGATGAACTTTACACATTATATATTACAAACAACTTAATACAAGTAATAATAGTTATAACCAAAATGTATAATTGCCCGCATGAAATCTAATACATAAAAAAAGATATCTACATATTAAAGATTTGAAGAAGACAAGAAAATGAATTTTTCAAAAGAAAATTTGAAGAAAATTTAAAAGGCCTCTTTGTTTACTACATATAGCAATTTGCTCATGCTACTTTAATGTATGTTTTTAATTTATTGTTTGCAGACTTTTGAGATGCTAATTTATTATTCGTTTTGTATTTACACTCATGAAGCAATTAGCATAATTAAAAAATGATATAGTGAACAAATTTGTCATTTTGAAAGAAAGAGTCAATGAGATCTAGATGAATATAACGTATTCTTTGTCAAACTACTATCATAATAAGTTTAGTTTCTCCCATCTCTCTCAAATCTATAATATAATTATAAACCCCTAATGCTGTCCATTATTATTGGAGATTACGAGTGATTCACTTCTTGACATGGTCAATAAATGAAAACCCTTGGGACCACATCTCCTTCGCGTGTTACACAATAAATAACAAAGAGAGGAGTGATAGTGTGGTCAACTTTTGGGAGATGAAGCAATAAGGATGAAAGACGACAATATATTTTAGCTGAATTTTCCTCCTTTCTCTCACTTTTTATATGACGAGTTAGGGTCTAATCGGTTTGGATTTGAATCATAACTCAAAGGTCTATGGTATTTTTTCTTTTATAATACCAAATATTAAAAGATGTTAAATGAGATAGATAATTTCGGACATTTATAACGGACCAATATTGTTTAAACACCGGTTCCGGTTACGTTAGCCAGTCCAAAATGATATAACAGCCGGTATAACGGTTGTAATGAGAGATATTTAAAGCACTGATCATATCCTTCGAAATGAAGTATATTGAGGTTTTAAGTGGTGGTTTTTTTTTGGTTCTCATCTATAGGAAGCCTCTTAATCACAATGTTGCGGAAAGCAAAAAGCATAGCATAGCATGGATGCTTTAGGATTTGGTAGCAAACATGACAAGTTTTTTCTTTTTAGAAATGAAAATGATTTTTTTAAAAAGGAAAAAAACAACAATTTCATAAATTAACACTTCAAATGTAAAATATAATTATATAAGTGAAGCTTAGAAGATAATATTCACAGTAAAACTTGAAGCACTCCAGAAAGTTTGTGAGTGGGAACCAAAAGTGGAGCTTTGTAAGGGTTTTTAGAACATTGGTTGATTGGGCTTTTATGGCATTATTCTTGATCCTGGCTACCATTGGCAGTGGGTTTTGTTTGATGTTAGTCACCTTGATTTTGAAGTATGATTAATCCAAACCTAATCTGCTGCTAGGGTTCACATCTCTTTTCATCGAAGCAAATACCAAGTTTTAACAGCTTTGACCAACTACTCTTGCAATGTTCTGTTGTTCTCAGTCAAACCTTTCGGTATATTGGAGGGAGGAAATTTAGGGATAAAAGGTCACGTATCGAGCATGAAACTGGCCATTGTGTTGTATATGTTCTCCAATTAAGTTGCATGCAACAAGACACCAATATGATACCAAATCTGGCATCTTGAAGATGTAGACCAATGTTGTGCCAAAACATAAAGAAAATCAACAAGTTTTCATAGGTGTCGCATAATGAACTTTTTGTCATTGATTAATGACAGCCGCACGCAAAACGCTTTCGCTAAAAAGATGACCAAACAGAGACCATTGTGTTGTACATCTTCCCCAACTGAAGTTGCATGCATCAAGACACCAGTATGATACAAAATCTGGTATCTTAAAGATGTCGACCAAAGTTGTGCAAGAAACATAAAGAAAATCAACAAGTTTGCCGAGGTGTCTCTATCTTTCTAGTGATTAATCACAGCCACATTCTAAACAATTTCGCAAATTAAACCCTCTCAACTTTGATACAAAAGTCTAGACCTAAGAGGAGCGTTTGTTAGGCATATTGTCATCCAAATGATACAAAATTAAGTAACAAATCTAGATATTATGGAAATTTAGCTGCCCATTAGTTTGAGACTTTTAGAGCTCCGGTAATGGATAGCTCTCCACATGACGGTCGGTTCTACAATTTCAATAGTACGAAAATGTCCTTATGTGTACTTCTTGTTAAAAAATAACCTGATAAAGTTTTTGATTGAATCTTTCTTCAACCCCACCCCATATGGACTATAAAAACACTCCAGCCAGTTACTTCCAAAATTGTGTAGCATTAGCCATTAGGAATTTCTAGGATTTCTGCTTTTGATGTTGGGACCTAAATGTGGAACAGGTAGAGCTGTAGAACTGAGAGGCCTCTTTGATCTATATAGGTGTTTGACAGCATGGAAGTCCTTGTTATGTGTATCCCAATTCATTCATTGGCATTACTGTAACACCCTGTACTTAAGAGTGTATATATATAATATTATATTAGAATTATATATATATTTTAGAATTATAATATTGTATTATATATATATATATATATATATATATATATATATATATATATATATATATATATATATATATATATATATAGTGAGAGGAAATGATTGGTTGTCCTATATAGGAGTATCTATGGGCTAAAGAGATTAATTGGATTAATTAAGAGCCTACGGAGATGGTCTATGGGGCTTAGGAGATTAATGGACATTTAATGAATGAATGAAGGAAAGAAATGAAGGGGTGGCTGCATGCCATGGTGACGTGGCTTGGCATGGGAATAGTCCCACATCGGAGAATGGAGGAGTAATTAGAGTGTGTATGTATAGACGCTAATGATCATAAGGTACCTATATGGCTATAGCCCCTTTTGTGAAGCAGGTATAGCCCTTTTGTGAAGCAAGCCTGCTGTGGTGGGCAATTGTTAGGATTTTATTTGTTTGCATATTGCACGCACGTGTAGCCACGTGCGCAGCTGAGCTGGGCTCGGGGCGTTACAATTACTGTATCTTTCAGTTTCTATGTCCTTAATTATCCTAATACTTTGGAATGTTGCATTTGAATTGAAATTGTTAATGAGAACATTACTCAGGAGTAAATAGTTTGTCTTTAAAATAAAAAAATTAAGTGACATTCACAATGTTTAAACTTGAGATTTGGATTGATGGGAATTTGAACTAAAGCACAGGAAGTATTTTAACGCTTTATTTGACTAATGACAGAATAAGTGTTTTTTTCATTACTCAACCGGTCAACCCACAACTAAGTGTTTGACAAAAAACTATAAAGGTTCTCTTTGATGCCCATCCTGTGGTTGGGTATTTGGATGGATCAATGTTTGTCTGTATGCTAGCACTGTTTAGGCCTTGTGTTAACTCTTACAAAGATCGAAAGTTATGCCAAGCAAGAAATCTAGTAGACCATTATAAGTGGGCTAATGCTTTGCACTCCACTGCCCGTCTGGCCGTCTCTTTTATGTTATTTTAAGTTTGATTGTTAGTCACTTAAATATACATCTTATGTAAATTTCCCAACATAGACCATCTAATATCCTGCACACGCTACTGCTTTGAACGCTAAGAATACTTTTTTGAGGGAAAATGTCCTTCGAACTAATATATGTAAGAAACATGTACATTTTTCATGAAGTCCTATAACTGTTTACTCTATATGTTGGTTATTAATTGACATATCGTTTTGTTTGATCTCCTTGAGAACTAGTCCTCGAACTGTGTTCCGTTTGGCTTGCAAATATCATGTAGTCTGCATCCAAAGCTTTAGAACTCCAGTTACTCCACTGTATTCGATCGATGTCTTAATTTCTTTGGGGAATGTTTTTCCTCTTTGCCCATAATATTAATCTGATCTCTATGTATTATGTACACATTTTATCTGGTGCTTGATCCTCAAAGGCCTATTTTATATTTCGTTTAATACTTGTTTAATTTCTTTTGATATTTATATTTATTCTAAAATCAATTTACAGGTATTATGAAAACTCAGAGCATTTAGCTGAATTGGGTGGCATTGATATAGAGAAATATGTTGCCAGTAGCATTGTAGTTTTCAATCTTGATACCAGGCAAGTTAAATGGACTGCTGATCTCGATATGAGTCTTGAAACTGGAACTTTTCGGGCCTATATATATTCTTCTCCGACTGTCATTGACCTTGATGGTGATGGTAATCTTGATATTCTTGTTGGCACATCCTTTGGCTTGTTCTATATACTGGATCATCGTGGTAAGCTGATTAGTTTTCATCAATGCTAATTTTCTTTTAATGACTATCAATATTTCCTGTTGGTTACTGCAGTATTTCCAGTCAATTTTTCCTTCAAAATTATTTTGTTTTCTTGTTATAACATCTATTTATAATTTTATCACCGATATATATATAATAAAACCCAAAAAAAGCTATCAAGTGGCTCTCCTTCAATCCCCCCAAAATGCCCAGATCTAACCTCACAAAACACATTTCCCCCCCAAAATTTCAAACCCCAAATCAAATTTCAAACCCCAAATCAAGAGTGTGGGTGTGGGGCCCAGCATGTGAGGAGTGGCTGTGACTCTGAGAGGGTTAATTAGTGGGTGATGGTTTGTGGTGATGTGATTTTTGTGAGAGAGGTGTGGGGAAGTGGGACCCAAGTTGATTTCATCACGGTTTTCGCGGCATTTTGAGTCTGACGTGGATATTATTAATTCTTGCAAGTATTTGGAAAGTATACATTAAAGTCGTACTGTATTTGAATCCTAGGTTTGTCCGTGGACACGTGCCTATGGCACGTTTTCTTCAACGATGCAGCATATAAAAAGTAACATGAAGGTTGGGAACCAAAATTTGATATGCTGCATCGTTCACGAAAACGTGCCGTAGGCACGTGCCCATGGGCAAACCTAGTGTATATATATATCAAATAGTACACTTTAATGCATGGACAAACAAATCGCAGATGACTCGATCTCTCATCCATAGACTCATTTAGACATGGAGATCAAAATGAACGTTTCAAAAATTTTGATTTATATCCCAAAAAAAATGTTCTCACGTGGTTATCACCGAAGGAGTTCTCACATGATCATAGCTCTATATATACATATAGGGGAGTCTTCAAGAGAGTACTGTGCTCTCAAGGGATTGGAGAGCACTAAATGAGAACCCATTGATACGACCCCTTATTAAAAATCCGAATTGCTCATCTTGTTCTACATGTCGAAGATAGTCGTAGAATGTAAAATCAAGTAATATGGAATTCATTTGTTTATATTATACAATGTTACAAAATTGTATGGCTAAAAATACTTAATTTTTTTACCGACATGAGGGATGAGCAAATGAATGTCAAATTAACACATCCTTGGGCTATGTTAGGCATGCAGGACACACCGAGCGGTTCAGATTTTTTAAAGGGGGTTCAGATCAAGGGGTTCTCAATTAGTGCTCTCCAAGGCCTTAGCCCCTTGAAAGCATATTGCTCTCTTGAAGACTTCCCTATATATATGTGCGGAGTTCTATCTTAATAATAATTTCCTACTGTTTTATTTTGTATTCTGGTACTATATTCGCTAATTAAACTTAATATAATCAGTGTTGTTAGTATCGTACGATACACTATACGTATCGACGATGAGACGATTCAAGGGGAAGTCGATACGTATCGAAGGCATGTATTAGAGAGTAGTAAGTATCGTACGATCCAGTGAATGTATCGTCTGTGTGTCGACCAATTCACGGTACGAGATGATAGAATTTAAAAATAAAATAAAATAAAACAACTTGTTTTAAGATTGCGATCATTGTTTTTTCTTTCCGTTGTTTCTATTCTTCTCGCCTTCTATGTTTTATGCATCTACCATCATCATTGGCCTTCGTCATCGACTCCAACAAAATCTCATACTTTCACATCGCTTTCCGTCAACAGGTGCAATGCCGTCCTCCCTTCTTTCTTTTATTCTCTTAATTTTCTTCTTGTCTTCTTTTCTGCCGTCAGAAGTTTTTGTCGTTTTTTTCCTCTGAAAAGAGTAGGTTTTGAGGTTGAAACAAAAGATAGAATGGAGAACATGAGGCTTACATCATTACATGTGGACCACTCACCAAACTGCACACCCTCTATGTGTGCTCCTCAAAACCCCACACAACCACACCTTCCATGCCTCTCCAACTAATTCATAATTAAGTAGCAGTAGACTACGATTATTTATAATTAGTTGTAGTTGATCAATAATTTATTGTAGTTGTCTAGTTGATTACTTGATTAAACTATTGTTTAATGTTTACTTGATTGTGTCCAGAACTGAATTAATTGCATAATACTTATTGTCTCATATTGTATAATTGCATATTTGCATAGTTTTTTACTTGAGAATAAATATTCTTTTATTAGAGCATCCACAGTCGTTTGCTAAAAACTCAAAAAACCCATTTTTTAGCAATGATATCTCCACCATCGTTCGCTAAAAACCTACTTTTTAGAAAAGTAATGAACAGTGAACTTCTAAATATAGCAGCATATTTTAGCAATCGCCAAAATATAGAAGACGGAAGAAGATCTCCCGTCTATGAATTCTTTAATATATTTTTTCCAAAAATTACTAAAATGCCATCAAAATATTTACCAAAATGCCATTTAAATAAAAAAAATCAAATTTTTTTAAATGCTCGACGGAAGATGTTCTTCCGTCCAACAACTTTCCCTCAATTTTTTTTTCACAATTTACCAAAATGCCATCCACATATTTACGAAATTGCCATTTCATCGATTTAAAATTTAAAAAAAAGTGTCAAACGGAAGATCATCTTTCGTCTGACAATTTTTTTATTTTTTTAAAAAACAAAAAAATTCACAGACGGAGAATGTTCTTCCGTCTGTCAATTTTTTATATTAAAAAAAAAAATTAGACGGAGGATGTTCTTCCGTTTGAATATTTTATTAGTATTTTTTGGTCAAAATTTGGCTCAAACGATAGTAGGGGAACTCTTTCCATTGCTATTTTCGATTGCCAAATACCCATAATTTAGCAGCAACGATAGTGGATGCTCTTAGAAAGTAAAAGTTGCAAACTTGCAATGCCTCAAAATTCCAATAGTTATGACTTTACTGGGTTTGTAAGCTTTACGAAGCACATAAAGGTGATTAGCACTTAGTTTTGGTTGTCCATGCAATCAAAGTTATAAATTTGTTCATATTTTTGAAGTATATTGTCTTAAGGTCACTAAAATGACCTTTAAGAGAGTGACAGAAAAATTTATGATACACAGTACAATACGATACATTATAGACTTAATTAAAAAATACCCACTGAAGTATTGGTCAGTTTAAAAACCCCCACTGAACTTTAAAAAAAAAATGCACTCAACTACGTTCAAAAACTCACAATGACGAAGGTTAATTCTGTAAGGTTTTTGTCATGTGCATCACACGTGACTTTTTCGGACAAAAATGCCCATCGATTAGGATCGCTGGATCTCCTAGAAAAGCGCGCACCTATGATCACCGGTCCAGATCTCTTCAAAGTATGAATTATTGTTTTTAATTTTTTCAATTAATTTTTAATTCGGATTAATTAATGAAAATTTTCCAAAAATAATTAAAAATTTGGATTAATTAATTTAAAATATAAAAATAGTTATAAGTTCGGAAAATATGAAAATATTCCATAAATAATTAGTAGTTTAGAATAATTATTTTAAAAAACCAAAAATTAATTATAAAAATTGGAAAATTTGATTTAAAATTTTGAAAAAATGATTAAAATTGTAGATTTTTTTTTGGGAAAGTTTAGAAAACCTTGGAAAAAAATCAAAACAAATAATTAGAAATGTAAAATAATTAATTAAAAATCCAAAAACTAATTATAAAAATAGAGAAATTCGATTTATAATTTTGAAAAAATGATTAAAAATTGGAAAAATTAGGCAAAATCTAGAAAAAACTAGAATTTTTTTAAAAAAAAATCTACAAAGATGCAACTACTTCCAAAAGCTCAGTTTATGGGGTTGCTTAGGTCTAACCTGGGAAAAAATCAAAACAAATAATTAGAAATTTAAAATAATTAATTAAAAATCCAAAAACTAATTATAAAAATAGAGAAATTTGATTTATAATTTTGAAAAAATGATTAAAAATTGGAAAAATTAGGCAAAATCTAGAAAAAACTAGAATTTTTTAAATAAAAATCTACAAAGATGCAACTACTTCCAAAAGCTCAGTTTATGGTGTTGCTTATTCATATACTAGTAATCTCCAAGTGTGATGCACAGTTTTATGTCACGTGCATTGCACGTGACTTTTTTTGGGACCAAAATGCCCATCGATTAGAATTGCTGGATCTCCCAGAAAAGCGCACACCTATGGTCAACGGTCCAGATCTCTTCAAAGTATGATTTATTGTTTTTAATTTTTTAAATTAATTTTTAATTCAGATTAATTAATTAAGAACTCAAAAAAATAATTAAAATTTTAGGTTAATTTATTAAAAATCAAAAAAGCGCACACCTATGGTCAACGGTCCAGATCTCTTCAAAGTATGATTTATTGTTTTTAATTTTTTAAATTAATTTTTAATTCAGATTAATTAATTAAGAACTCAAAAAAATAATTAAAATTTTAGGTTAATTTATTAAAAATCAATAAATTAATTATGATTCAGAAAATATGAAAATATTCCAAAAATAATTAGAAATATTGAATAATTATTACAAAAAACCAATAATTAATTATAAAAATTGGGAAATTTGATTTAAAAATTTGAAAAAAGGATTAGAAATTGAAAATAAAATTCGGAAAAATCTAGAAAAATTAGAAAAATTCAAAAAATTAATTAGAAATTTAGAATAATTAATTAAAAATCCAAAAATTAATTATAAAATTGGGAAATTTGATTTATAATTTTGAAAAAAAATGATTAAAAATTGGAAAAAGTTTGGAAAAATCTAGAAAAAACTGGAAATTTTCCTAAAAATTCTACAAAGATGCATTCCAAAAGCTCAGTTTATGGTGTTGCTACTTTATATACTAGTAATCTTCACATGTGATGCACGTTTTTTCCCCTTAAGCTCATTCTTGTACAAATTAACCCTAATATGTGCAATTTATATTTTACCTGAATTGGGGGATTTAATCTGTATATACGATGCATGTTTTTTTTCATTTTTTTGAGCTCTTGGATTTAGTCTAGGGCATTTTGGTCTTTTTTTTTTGAAAGCTTCTAGATTTAATCTAGGACATTTTAATGTAGGGCATTTTGTTCAAAAGAATGTGTTGAATGATATGAAAATATGTGAGAATGATGATGACCATTTGCTCATGTCAAATATTGTGTGAATTGTTGACCGATTTTTATAATAGTACATTCCTGACTGGATGAAGTTTCTGCTAAAAAGCAGTAGTTAAATGAGGTTTTTTGAAAAACAAATGAAAGACGAATGTGGATTTTCATTACAAACTGAGTAGTTAGATGTGTTATAACTGTTACTAAAAGATCAAAGTGTTTTTTTGAGCTTCTTGAAGTAGTTGCATCTTTGTAGAACTTATAGTAATTTTTCCAAGTTTTCCTGGATTTTCTTAAATTTTTTGATTTTTTCTGGATTTTCACTATTTTTTTCCAAAATATAATTTTTTAATTTTTTATAATTATTTTTTTGTTTTTTAAAATAATTATTCTAAATTTCTAATTATTTTTTTGGAATATTTTCATATTTTACGAATTAATAATTTTTTAGATTTTTTAATTAATTAACCCATAATTTTAAGTACTTTTTTGAATTTTAATTAATGAATCCGAATAAAAAATTAATAAAAAGAATTAAAAACAATAAATCACACTTTGAAGAGATCTAGACCGTTGATCATAGGTGCGCCCTTTTCTACGAGATCCAGCGATCCTGATCAATGAGCATTTTGCTCCGAAAAAAGTCACGTGCGATGCGCGTGACATAAAACCATGCATCACACGTGGAGATTACTAGTATATGAAGAAGCAACACCATAAACCGAGCTTTTGAAAGTAGTTGCATCTTTGTAGAACTTTTAGGAATTTTCCTGTTTTTTCTAGATTTTTCCTATTTTCTTTTCCAAATTTTAATCATTTTTTCCCTTTCAAATTTACCTATTTTTATAATTAATTTTTGGATTTTTAATTAATTATTCTAAATTTCTAATTATTTTTTTGAATTTTTCTTTTTTTTTTAGATTTTCCCCATTTTTTTTCTTTCAATTTTAATCATTTTTTCAAAATTTTAAATCAAAATTTACAGTCTTTATAATTAATGTTTGGTTTTAAAAAATAATTATTCTAATTTTTTTTGAATATTTTCATATTTTTCGAATTTATAATTATTTTTAAAATATTTTTTAATTAATAATAATTTTTTTATACTTAATTTGGGAATTTTTAATTAATTAATCCGAATTAAAAATTAATAAAAATAATTTAAAACATATATCATACTTTGAAGAGATATGGACCGTTGATCATAGATGCACGCTTTTTTGGGAGATCCAGTGATCCTGATTGATGGGCATTTTGGTCCCAAAAAAAGTCACGTGCGATGCATGTGACATAACCCGATGGAAGTAAACTCCGTCGCTGTGGGTTTTTTGAAAACGTAGTTGAGTGCGGTTTAAAAAAAAGTTTAGTGGGGTTTTTTAAAACTGATCAATACTTCAGTGGGGTTTTTTAAAATTAAGCCTACATTATACAAGAAAACAATACACGATTTGATGGCTATAATTATAAAAATTAGGCACATCCATACTGGATTTGGTATTAGCTTTACGACTTTGGTAAGGGTTTCAACATTAATATGGGGCTTATGGACTAGGTTATTGTCTTTCTTGGCATCAACTTCTTAAAGTGTTTAAGATTAGCTAAATATTCTAAAAATAGTTAAAATAGAAATTTTGAAACAAAATTCAATGTACTATTTTGTCATTTTAGAAGAATCTATTATAGTTGTTACTTTTATTTTTATATTTTTCATTCTTTCAGTATATTTATTTTAAAGAATATAAAATATGATTTTAAATTATACAACTACTCAGTAACAGTAGACTATTCTTATGCTACAAAATATAAACAGTATAACTGCATACCGGTAACATACTTAAATTTCTATTTTACTTATCCAAGCACCAAGCATGTTTCTCTCTCTCTCTCTCTCTCTTGCACTCTTTTCTTTGTGTCAATACCCACTCTTCAACAATTGAACCAATTGAAGACTGTTTGGTATCAGTTACTCACAATCATAACTTTTTTTTAGGCTTTATTTCCTTGGCAACTTTAGTATCGGCCAATACCATGTTTTCGGGCTAGTGTCATAGTACTTTGTTTTTGGGCAAGTATCATATCGGGTAGGTCAACGACCTAGACAACTTCTGCTTATTGTCTGTAAACTGAACTTTCTATCATGTAATGTGAAATACCCGTTCTTTTATGATGCACGGCAGTTTTGCCATGATTAATGCCCTTTTGAACTTCAGACTGTATATTTTAGAAACATCATTGGAGTGTGCATCTGTGAAGGAATCATGATTTCTCATAGTTTGGAAAGCTCAACTTCTCTTTGATTTCGTAGAGTTAGTAGTTGTTATTGATAAGTTATTTCTGTTGATTTCTCTCTGGTATTAACCACAGGTCCACAACTATTTGTGTAGGTAAAGTAAGAGAGAGGTTTCCTCTTGAAATGGCGGAGATTCAGGCACCGGTGGTGGCAGGAGATATAAATGATGATGGTAAAATTGAAATAGTGACGGCTGATTCCCATGGTAATGTTGCTGCATGGACTGCACAGGGAGATGAAATTTGGGAAGTGCATCTCAAGAGTCTCATTCCTCAGGCATGGTGTTTATTTTTTTTCCATAACACATTAATATTGCATTGAAACTCTGAATTTTTAATTAAGGTATGACAAAATTGGAGGCGTCTTTCTAATCGTATATGTTGAAGTATTTGTTTTTGCACGCGTGTATATACATGTGTCCCTGATGAAGCACAATCAATTGAATAATAAAATATGTAACATAAACATATTTATCTAAGATATCCCAAGTATTTGGATATTGGCTTTGCTATAGTTGTACTGAATTTATTGTGGAATAGCTGGGATAGGTACAAAATTTTGCTATATGACATTGTAGCAGTTTTTTAGTTGTAATAGAAGCTTTATACTTTCTTCGAGGGCGACAATGGAGCCAATGGGGATTGGCGAGAACAACGATGGAAAGCTTCCTTCTTCTACTTTTCTCCCTAACCCTTTTGTAAATTAAGAGAATAAGGCATTCCCACCTATGAGCACTTACGGACAAACCAAAGTGGTTGTAGGACAAACCAAAGTGGTTGTAGGTCCACTCCTGCTGAAGCTAGCGCTTAAGAACTATTAGAATATAAATATTAAACCATCACCCTTACCACAACTTCGGAGTTTTATTTTAAAAAAAAATTTACCGCTGCGTATAGTTTAGGTCTTGGCCCACAAAGATGACCCTCAAGCTGCGGAGGAATGTTAGAATATAAATATTAAACCCTCACTCTTACCACAACTTCGGAGTTTTGGTCTATCCGTAGGGTCTTTCACAAGAACATTGACATGAATATATAATTCCAGGATATCTCTTACCGCGTTTAAGAACATTGATATCAATATATAATTCCAGGATACTACACATATGTAGTCATATTTTGTGTTGTGCATGGTTGTATCTTTGTCTGTGTCTTTGCTTTTTGCATACATCTAAGTAATGTTACATTTTGGTAGAGTTATCTTCTGTGTATTGATTCGGTCAATGTGTACACCTCCAACTGCTTAATGGTCTAACTCTGTTCTCTAGTCTTATGGTTAACCTGTCTTGCCTTTCGCTTAGAGCTTCAAATATGCATTAACTAAATGTTTTTTGTTACTTGTTAGTAAATTTTTTGTAATACACATTTTTATGTCTGATATTTTCAAACTGATATCATCCAGAGTCCAACTATTGGCGATGTTAATGGGGATGGTTATACTGATGTTGTTATCCCAACAATATCAGGGAATATATATGTTCTCAGTGGAAAAGATGGATCTTTTGTTCGGCCCTTCCCTTATAGGACACATGGGAGGGTGATGAGCCCAGTTCTTCTCGTTGATTTAGGCAAACTCAACGAAAAATCGAAGGGCCTCACTCTTGTTACAACTGCATTTGATGGCTATTTGTACTTAATTGATGGATCTACTGCATGTGCAGATGTTGTCGACATTGGAGAGACCTCGTATGTTATTTTCCCTTCTATCTTTTTTTTTTTTGATTAAAAGATGACCGCGGTCATTTTCCCTTCTATCTTGTTGGTTTTTAAGCTATTTGTCCCTAACAGATCTCATATAATATTTCAGTTGCCCACATATCTTTATTTCTATGAATCCTAACATTGTGAGTTCCACACGTTAGTGTTTACTGTTTAGCTATTTTTATATCACATATTAGTCCTTAAAAATATTATTAATGAGTGATTCTGAGGTACTAGAATGTAGCTATGATACTTGTTTGAGTCGGACTCATGTTTGAAGGAACAAGCATGTAGATGGGAGTATTGTATGTTAGAAACCTTCTAGTTCTCATCCTTTCATCATATTTCTTCATTAATGTGTTATATTGACAGTAATTGTTAATTTACGCAGATATAGCATGGTTTTGGCA
This sequence comes from Hemerocallis citrina, assembly GCA_017893485.1. Classification (NCBI taxonomy): domain Eukaryota; kingdom Viridiplantae; phylum Streptophyta; class Magnoliopsida; order Asparagales; family Asphodelaceae; genus Hemerocallis; species Hemerocallis citrina. Next base: position 83,205,121 of record CM030358.1, read on the forward strand.
GATAACATTGATGGCGGAGATGACCTTGACCTTATTGTGTCTACTATGAATGGAAATGTTTTTTGCTTTTCCACCCCTTCCCCTCACCATCCTTTAAAGGTTTGGAAGTTCCAAATGTTAATTTTTGCCTTTTTTTGTTTCTTTATTTGTCAAGTACTAAAATGGCATGTGGTGGTAAATAGAATCCACTCACACTGATTTATTTCCTATCTCCAATAACCTCCATATGCAACAAAGTGTAAGCTGTTAAATGTTAGAAATCTATCATGCAGCTAGCCCAATTTGGCAAGAATGACAATTTATTTCAACCAAGCATTTTAGCATGTGCAATGCACATGCTTCTTCTTAATGGTGCTAGAGGCTAATATTATAATTTCCATGAATTGTGATGTATCTTAAAATAGTTATGGGAAACAAAGATTAAAAATTTATTGCTATACATGTTCTCAGTGTTCCAAAAAATGTTGAAAAACGCATTTGAACAGCTTGTTTAACGGGTTTTTTGAGCCTACAGTTTCGGGTAAAATTGTGGTCACGTGGTCTCTCCATTTTTGTCAAAAACAGGTCAAAACGGATCAATATGGGTTGAACAGCCAATAAATGGGTTGGGGGTTAAACATAATTTTTTTTCTTAAACCATCTTTGGGCTCAGGTTTTAAATTTTTATCAAATAGTTCTATTAATACACAAAAAATTAACTGTATAATGAAGCCGAACCATTACACTCTGCATGTTTCCTTAATTTTATAATGAACTTATGATCTATCAAATTTATTTTTATTTGTGCATATGATATGTTATTATGTCATATGATGAAATCTATAATATTTGACATATTCCATATGTTATCACATTATTTCTGAATTTTAAAATATTTTTTCCTTCCTTCATTTCCTATTTTAAAATATTTTTATATTAAAGACAGAAAACCATTTTGTTTTGTTTAAACCCCGTTTAAATGGGAGAAAAAAAAACTGAATGGTGCCTGGCTGTTTTGATCATGTTACTGTTTTTTGTAAGCTTGCGTATGCTATAAGCCACATGTCCACACAACTGCACCTAAGAAGAATGGCTACAAGCATGCCGATAGGAAAGAAAGTCATAGAATAAAAGTTTACATTGAAATGTGTGGTGCCATGTCACATGTGTGTTCAACACGATAGAACTTCTGATTATCAAGAAAAAAACACTAGAACTTTGAAATAGGAAGTGCCTGTGCTTCGTAGTTAAAAACTCTGTATCTCTGTCTCTGGTTATAACAGTAATCATTAGCCCAGGGATCTGTGTTCTTGGATAATGTCCTAGTCATATATGGAGTCAAAGTTGCAAAGAGGCACCATGGTTTAGGATCCTCTTTTTATTTGTAGTTTAATTTATATTGTAAAATACACATAAATCTCTTGGTTATTATCTTCTAGGAATGGAGATCATTAAACCATGGGCGAAACAATGTTGCAAGTAGATACAATCGGGAAGGAATTTATATATCACACCCTTCCAGAGCATTCCGTGATGAAGAAGGCAAGCATTTCTGGGTGGAGATGGAAATCATTGACAAGTACCGGTTTCCCTCAGGGCATCAAGGGCCATACAACGTGACGGTAAGAGCCTGTACTCCCTGCATATCCAGTTTGTTCAATGTCTTTTTTCTTATCAGCCTCTTTAGATTATATGTATCTTCAGTTATGCCCCTATTAAGTAGTAACATCTATATAATAAAACACAAAGAAAGCTATCAAGTGACTCTCATTCATTTGGAAGAAAATCAACGGTCAAGATTTTTGCTCCCCAAAGATATTTTCCCTCCTAAATGTTTCTCCCCCAAAATTCAAAAATTTCCCCCCAAAACAAAACAACCCCTTCATTTATTACTCCCCCCCCCCCCCCCCCCCCCTCTCTCTTCCCCTTCTTTTCTCCTTTTTCATAATTATTTCTCTTTTTTTACCCAGGTATGTCAACAAACAAAAAAAAAACAGTGAATGTTTTTTTCTGTTATGCAATTTCGGATTATGCTTTTTTTCTTTCAAATTTTTAATTATGTTTTTTTTTTCGGGATTATGCTTTCTTAACTCAAGAACATTCACTTCCATTTAATTGCTTTTGAATTACCATATTTGATCGATTGTATTATACTTCACTGAGTAATTGTTTTAGATTACAATGCTTCACTGAGTTAATTTTGATTAGAATGCTTTTTTTTATTATGCAATTTCGGATTATGCTTTTTTTGAATATTTAGGCATTTGCTGCTTTGAAAGATCGTTGCAAATTCTTTAATTGACTCGCTTGATCGTGTTTTTATGGACAAATCCATGCTTAATCTTTGTATTTCGGATTTTTTAAGCTGCAAAATTGTATCTTGATCTGCTTTGCTGCAATTTCACTTCACGTTTACATCACAACAAATTTTCTGTATACATGGTTAACTACATAAAAAATAAACAAGGGGAAACTAACTCATGCAGTTTGAGGCATTAACCGTAACTCATGCAGTTAGAAAATGAATTGCTACTTATGTTAGACTCCAAATAAAAAAAAAAGAAATCTCTTATGCTCAAGTCACACATAGCAAGGAATTTTCGATTCACTACAGTTGTAGATTCACAATACTATTTTTGAATCCTGAGCTGCTAACAAATAATCCTGCAATATACAAACCAATAAATATCAAGGTCACTTCATAATCCTACTTCAAAGTACATCAATACATCAACATCTACTAGCAAATAAACGTCTATATAAATCATCCCTTACTGTTTACATGATTTTTCATATGTTGTATTGTTCCAAATACGTGCCGTAGGTACGTGCCCATAGGCATACCTAGTCCTTTATATCTTTCACTTTGTGCAATTAGTTCAAATAGGCCCCTATATCTATTTGTCACATGTTTATTGGCTCAATGAGACGAAAATACTTGGGGGTTTATCTGGTGGTGTTGTGAGCAACTGCTGTCTTGGACTAAAGAGATACTATTGGCAGAAAAATGTTCTGAAGCAAAAGAAGTGGGTATTTCATTTAAAGCTATTGATTGTGGGGGGCAAATGCGTTTTTTTCCAAAAAGCCAAAGTACTTCTTTAGGTGTGGTGGGAAAAACAGTCTTTTGGCGTAGTACATTTTAGATTTAAAATGCTTTTTCCGTCAAAGGGTTCTCCAAGATTAAATACCAAATAAAGACTTTTAACATATAAAAAATCCTTTGTTTTATTATCTTGCCAGTTTTATACTGCAGTTCAGTTAATTTTTTAAAATTGAACTTGACTCTAATATCCTATTTTGAGAATTAGATGTTTACATTTATCTGGAGTTCTATTAGTATGTACTGGTTATTAGAAGGTCGATACACGGAAAACCCATTGTTTATCCTTCCCGTTTTGTTGAACACTGCAGACGAGCTTACTAGTCCCCGGAAATTACCAGGGAGAGAGACGAATTGTCGTAAGCAATATCTACAACCAACCCGGAAAACAACGAATTAAGCTGCCCACAGTTCCAGTGAGAACTACGGGCACCGTGCTGGTTGAGATGGTCGACAAAAATGGTTTATATTTCTCGGATGAATTCTCTCTTACATTCCACATGCATTATTACAAGCTACTGAAGTGGCTTCTGGTTTTGCCGATGCTTGGGATGTTTGGAGTTCTCGTCATCCTTCGACCCCAGGAGGGCGCACCTTTGCCTTCATTCTCGAGGAATACAGACTGATAATTTTCTTTACAAAGAGCTGAAAGTGATGCTGAGATCTTTTCAAACATATTCCATATGTATGCTGCCATATCTGAATGCGCAAGTTGATGCAAGTTCAAAGAGTTCAGGAATATTACAGATACCTTTTTGATTTATCAGTTCACACAAAAGGAACAGGAGGGATGGTTAGCTCATTCCCTCCCACTAATGTAAAAAACATTAGCCTTGTGCTCAAGTATACTGGTAGTTGCTGGTCTAGTTGTTTTGTTTTATCTTGGTCTTTTCCATGTGTAGGAGACGCTAATTGAGAGGGTTTCGGATGTAAGTGTGATATAGATAGTTACTATGAGATTAACTTGGACTATATGTCCATACCCGATACATCAGATGAGTTAAGAGAATAAATGATATATTTATTTCTCATGCATTGCAGCCTTTTACTGTGCCTTGGTCCTTGATTTGTTCTCTTTGGTAGGAAAGAAACGCAGTAAATGAATGTGGTTTCTTATTTGCTATTTCATCATATTTTGTTTTACCTCTTCTGTTAAAAGAACTTTCAGACTTAACGCAGATTCAAAATGTATAAAACAATAAACTGTATGTGTTTTTCGCAAAATAAAAATAAAAATAAAATGTATTTGAGTGATTTTTTTATCATTGAGCAAAGGGAACCTCATATAACGTCATTCCCTCGTATATCCTACCTGTATGAGGTTCCATTTCCTCTATATCATTTAATATTTGAGTAATGCTAGAGCCACTACCAATTTCACTATATTTCTCTTCACTACCTTAGGTGGCACACTCTAATAGGTAGGGGATGATAGAGTTGGTGGGAGAACTCTCCAATAGAAGTATGCCACCTAAGATAGTGAAGGAAATGGTAGTGAAATTGGTAGTGGCTAAAGCATTACTCTTATCCCAATGAGTAATGCTAGAGCCACTACCAATTTTACTACATTTCTCTTCACTACCTTAGGTGGCACACTCCAATAGGTAGGGAATGATAGAGTAGGTGGAAGAACTCTCCAATAGAAGTATGCCATCTAAGGTAGTGAAGGAAATGGTAGTGAAATTGGTAGTGGCTAAAGCATTACTCTTAATATTTATGTTTAACAGTAAGCATAGTTGGGGAATTAACTGCTTTACTTATGCTGCCACAGTATCCAAGGTAATTAACTATATTTCATTGAGTAATGCTAGAGCCACTACCAATTTCAATACATTTCTCTTCACTATCTTAGGTGGCACACTCCAATAGGTAGAGGAAGCTAGAGTAGGTGGGAAAACTCTCCAAAAGGAGTATGCCACCTAAGATAGTGAAGAGAATGATAGTGAAATTGGTAGTGGCTGAAGCATTACTCTATTTCATTTCATTTGGCATTCACTGAGAACAATTAACAATGTACAAATCACAACCCAAGTGTGAGCCACCAACATTTCAACTAAACAACAACCCCCCATTCATTCCAACCCTACTATAAGAAATCCCGATCCTCAAATCTCAGCATGTCTCACAAATCAAATTCAACCCTTTTTCTCATGGAAAAACCCTACAGTTCAGTTCTATTCAATATACTCCTCTTCTCATCCATCACCATCCTCCTCTTAAACCATGATCGCTACTTGCAGGCCTCGGCACAAGCTCTCTGCCCATCCCAATTTGCTCTTGCTAATGAAGCATGTAGCTTCATCGAGGCCGCTGGTCCTAGGGATATTGGGCTGAATAGCCACGGACTCGAACATGAGCCCATTTTGGCACCTTTCAGCAACGACCACCCTGGTCGGCGCCACCACGATCCACATGAGCCCATTTTGGACCACCACCACGGTCCAGATGAACCCATTTTAGACCACCACCACGGTCCACATGAACCCATTTTAGACCACCACCACCACCATGATCCAAATGCGCCCATTTTAGACCACCACCATGGTCCACATGAGCCCATTTTGGACCACCAAGGTCGCCGTGACCAGCACCATCACCATGATCCACATGAGCCCATTTTGGAGCCTTTCGGCGACTACGACCACCATGGTCGCCACCACCACCACCACCACCACCACCACCACAATCCAAGAAATACAGCCTGCTGCCGAAGGCTGGAGAGCATCGACAATGCATGCGTGTGTGAGCTGCTGGGCCGGCTACCATTGTTCATTAGGAAGCCCAATCATGTTCTCACTTTGAGCCCACAAAGTGGTTGTGATGTATCATTCCAGTGTGTATGGTTCGGATGAACCTTTTATATATGGCCCAATGCCCTGTTAGAAGCAGTTGGGATTTATTACGGTTTGGAATGATATTGGTGATCTATATGAAGAGGAGAGGGCCATCAATTATATTATTTATCTATAATTTAGCTAAATTTAAATTGCCTTATCATTTGTGCAGGGCCGGCCCCACCCTTGAGGTGGGTGAGGCGGCCGCCTCAGGTCCCCGGCATTTTTGCGATTTTAGGGGCCCCAAATTTGTAATTCCCTTGTAAATATAGGCACGTATTTTGCGCGTAAAATAAAAATACTGTTATTAGGGATCCCAAAAAATAATTATTTGAGCCTTTAATTTTAAAAAAAAATTATTTGGGTTTAGGCTTGAAAAATTGAATTGAATTTGAGACTTTAAATTTGGGTGATTTAAAACAAATTTATATATTTTGCATATTTTACTTTCAATAATATGCAAATTGTTTTGTATATATATATTTTTTTAGCGTATGGGAGACCCCATTTCAGGAGTTCGCCACGGGTCCTCGGAAACCCAGGGCCGGCCTGCATTTGTGTTGGTGTTTGATGCATAGTAACCCGGTTATATTTTATGTTTTCCTTTATTGTCGAATAAAAGCATATTAGTACAATTTTATATTTTTATTGGTAGTCATAATCTTTTCATTCAACAGACTATAAGTATAAGGGGTGATTTGGTTTGGTAAGGAGAAAAAATACTATTGAAAATTAATTTTCGAGTAGAAACATTGTTCATATATAGTGTCGCTTGAGTATATAATGCAGTTGTAATACTTTTCTCCACTACAACATAGTGGCTATTGTCGGGTACTTTTTGGCATTTTTGATCTTCAGCCCTATAGTCTAATAGTATTATTTAGTAGTAAGTTGTGAGTTAAAAAGATTGAGAGATTGTGTGGGATTGTGTTGCATTCAAACAAGGAGAAGGAGGCCGGTCATTCCAAGGAGAGGAGCTCGGTTGGCATTGTGGAGCTTGTGCGTGCATCATCTAGGAGGAGGTGCATCACGTCGCAAAGGACTTTTTGTTACTAATTTTGTTTGTTCTCTCCATACAAGGTGGGTAACTTTTCCTATTTCTAATATAGGGATCCATGCTAGACTTAATTATCACAATGATGCATGAAAAATATTAATAAGAATACACCTTAATTGGAAAGTTAGTCTATGAATTGATTGGAATGTTATGATTAACTTGTATGTGGTTTTATTATTAATTTGAGTTGTGGGTTAATGCTCCTTATTTCTAGTTAGGAATATACTAGTATTATATTGAACCATGAAGCATGAAAATGATTAACAAGAATGCACATTGAGTTTGGAAAATAATCCCTAACTGGATGAATTGTTGACATGGAAATAACATGTAATTCTATCGTTAAAAATTATAAGTTGCATGTGTAATTGATTATGATTATAGATTGATGGAAGAAAATACATTTATCACCATCACAAATTATATGTAAAAGTTAGTACTTTGTTAATGCTAATTTATGCGTTGTAGAGATCTTTTTTGAGTTATTGTGGGAATGGATAAACTCAAAAAATAGATTTGTGTGTTGAATAAAAGATTAATAACAGAAAATTAATGTAAGAAAATTGTGGATAAAAAGATTAGAAGGCCAATTGTTAAGCAATGTCAAAAATGAGAAGTATAGTAGTTGTAATGTATAATTCATTGAATTGTGTGAAAAATATATTTTTATTGGTACAAAAATTATTTTATGCATACTGGTATGAAAATCATGTGAAGGGAAGACAATCTGGAATTTTTCAGTAACTTCTATAAAAGCAATATGAAACAAAGATTAATTGAACATCGAGACGTTTTAACAACAGTGGCAAATGATTCAAAAAGGTTTTTAATTTGTACTGTGACAACCTCAGCATGTAGCTCAGGCGGTCACTGTGTGCGGTTGTGTTCTAGGGGGTGACTGGTTTGAATCCCGTGTGCAACATTATTTTAGTTTGTTTTTTTTAAAAGCAATTAAACTGTAGGCCGAGAGCATTTAATGCTCTCAGCCGTAACCATATTGCTAGCACAGTTCGGCCTAGTGGCGGGTGCTCTTGGCTATGTTCTCCGTGTGCCTGGGTTCGAATCCTACTGTAATACCCTGATTTTTCAATTAATGAAAAATTATTTTTATTTTTTGCACGTAGTGTGCACGTGCAATATTTTGATTGAATTATTTTTTAGATATGTATAAACATTTAAATATGTGTTCTCAAATTATTTTATACAAAAAGCCTTTCTTTAAATAAATAGAAAGCCTTATTTTAATTTAATTAAAAGGCCTTTTCTTAAAAGCCCATAATGTATTTTATTTTATTTATTTTAAGAACTATTTTGGCCCAAAAATAAAGCCCATGGATTAAACTATATTTATTTTAAAACTTGTCATGTAGAAGACTATTTTTTACTATTTTATTTTTGTACAAATTAAAATGTACAATTTGGTCCTAGTTGCATGCACGTGCACTACACGTACACGTGCAATGCACACTTCTTTCAAGGCCGGTTGGCATGCTTTTGGAGGGAGTTTTGAAATTAGACATGGTGATCATGGAGGTGGTTGTGTGGATGTGGGTAGTTTTTATAACTCCTACTCTAATCTTGGCCCTCCATCCTACAACCAACTAATCAATCCTAGCCCTCCATTTCACTTGTTTTCTAGTATAAATACCCCCCTCCCATGGCTATATTCATATGCAATTATATCTTTCTAAACTATAGTCTTATTTTAGTAATAGTGTGAGTTAAAAAAAAAAGGTGAGTGTTTGTGTGGGATTGCTTGGAGAGGAGGCCGGCATCATTCCAAGGAGAGGAGCATTCGGTTGCTTGGTGGCTTGGAGCTTGTGCATCTCGTCGCAAAGGGCTTGTGTTGCTAAATTTGTTTATTTCTCTCCATACAAGGTTGGTAACCTTTCATATTTCTAATATAGGGATCTATGCTAGATTTAACTATCAAAATTATGCAAGAAAAATACTAATAAGAACCCACTTTAATTGAGAAGTTAGTTTACGAATTGATTGAAATGTGGTGTTTGATTTGTATGTGATTCTAGCATTAAATTAAATTGTGTGTAGAATTCTCCATGCTTATTAGAATAAATGAATGATAATGATTCAATTTTCTTAAGAATGATGCTAGAATTGATGTTTGAAAATACGAATGAGAATCCTAGTTTAATTGAAAATTGAAAGCATGAAATTGATTAAGAAAGAGCACGCTTTTTGAAAGAGTAATTCTTTTTGAATATTTGAGTTGTGAGCTTGTTAATGGATAAGTAGTTATATAATTTGTGATGTGCATGATTGGACTAGAAGTATTGTTGATTTAAAGGAAATACATTTATTACCATCACTAATTGTATGTAAAAGTTAGTACTTGTGTTAAGTGCTAATTTATATTTTTGAAAAGATATTTTTGTGGGGTTGGATAAATCCAAAAAAATGTATAGATATGTATGTTGAATAACAGATTAATAACAGTAAATTAATGTAAGAAAATTGTGAATGAAAAGATTTGAAGACCTATTGTTATTCAATGTCGAAAAAGAAAGATATAGTAGTTTTGATGAACAATTCATTGATTTGTGTGAAAAAATATATTTTTAGTGCAAAAAATTATTTTTACACTTGCTGATATGAAAAATCATGTGAAGGGGATTTAATCTGGAATTTTCCAGTAATTTTTACCAAGGCAATATGAACCAAGATTAATTGAATATCGAGTATTTTAACAAACAGTGGCTAAATGGTTCAAAAAGCTTTTAATTTATATTGTGACAACCTGAGCTAGTAGCTCAGGCGGTCACTGTGTGCGGTTGGCTTCTCTGGGTTGAACGGTTTGAACCCCTGTTGCCGCATATATATTCCACAAATTTTTGTAAACATATAACTAACGACCGAAAGGGATATATACTATTTTGACCCCCTTTATAACGCTAGCACAGTTCGGCCGAACGGCGGGTGCTCTTGGCTTTGTTTCCGTTGTGCCTGGGTTCGATTCTCACCCTCGGCATATATATAAAAATATTTTTTTTGGGGTTTCTAGACGTTCAAAAATTGTGAAAAAAATATGGTTATTCTCATAAAAATGTAAGGAATTTTATAAGAGTGATTTGGGCATTATTTGAATGAAATACACTATGGTTTGTGAACAAAAGACACAATTAGAACTATGGTTCTAGAATATACACTTGTGAAGAATTATAGCTTGTAGTAATAAATTGAAATGGAGCATTAGAAAGTGATTTGGCAAAAGAACCTTGTTGTTGTGACATAACACTATTTATTCTCACTTGAGAATAATGTGCAAAAATATGAAGTATGAATGTTCATTAGTGATGTGAATTTCAAATATGAAATTATGAAGTGCACGAGTTCAAGTATGATTATGGATTAATGAAGGAATTAGAGATCATGTTAATGAAAAAGAAATTCGTTGGCTATGAATATGAATTTTATGAGTTATAAGTACTCAATGTGGACATTGTGAATTGGAATTGAATTGAACGAGTAGCTAAGTCTCCCCCGGCATTTGGAAAGGAAAAAAAAAAAGAAATGAAATATTGATGAAAGACCAAGGTTGGTCACGTTTGTATAACTGAGTAAGTCCGGCTTAGTGGAGAGGCTAACTCTAGAACTTTGATTTAATTCATGATTCTATAAAACTAAGGACTAGTACATAGTGAAGATGTGATGAAAGTAAGAGAAAAACATTGAGTATGAGGGTCCTGGGTAGCGGCGAGAGCGTATCCCAGGAATTCCCATGATGAGTCTGGGTGAGGATGCTGCTCCAGAGTACCGTCCCAGTAGCGACGCTCGTGGGATGTTTGAAGACTACGGGTGGTGTCATGTCTATGGTGAGAGCTGAATTACCACAGGATGTCTGCATGATGAGTCATGTCAGCGATGGGATTCCCTCCAGAGTGCCTAGACATGAGTTCGTAGGTCAGAAAACATCCAGGATACTTACCGTAATTATAGTAGTAGATTAAGTCATAACGAGGGATCGAACCCTACAAAGATGAAGAACGATTAAGGGCTTGCCCTCGGACCTATGTAGTATGGAATGCATAGAATCCGAACAAGTGCGCATTAGTGTCATGTATTATAAATAAATGCATTAAGGACTAAGTGCACAAACACAACACGACATCAATAGGGTAGTCCTTTTAGTTTGAAATGTGACAAGTTTGTGTTTGCTAAATATGAAAAGGTGAGTTATACTATTTCCGGTATAGAGAGGATGGCCGTATATAATGTTCGTCGGTTGAATAAACTGACGTACCCACAGTCTTATATGCAGGTAAATGACATGTTAAAGAGGAATGGATGCTGAAAGATTGTACCACGTTGTTGTACATTTATTTAATTGTTGTATTTTACTTCCGCTGTGCAAAAGAAAAGTGTAATATTGATGTAAACTCTGATGTAAGATGAAAAGTTTAAATTTCCCTGTAAAATTGTACTAAAGAAAGTGAAAAGATCCTGTAGAACATCTCGAATTCAGTGTATTTGGGATTCGGGGCGTTACAGAGTGGTATCAGAGCCACGCTTTCTACGCTTTCACACTTGTACAAATTTATAAGGAACGACATCCTAGATGTGGACATTAGAGTGTGTGTTTGAGTCTAGAGATTTAAATGTAAGTGACTTACATTTGTGTTGCTCTATGACTTATGCTTCTTCCTCTCGATTCTAAGATGGCTGATCACTTCGACCCTGCTGGAGGCGACGACTGGCATATCATTGAGAAAGAGTACCATCCTGGACAGGCAGATTCCGAGGACAAGTACTATCCAGGGCAAGCAGATTCTGACGGTGAAGAATGGCCTGAATCCCGAGAGATCACCCCACCTCCGGATTCATCTGATGACTCTTCTTCTGACGAAGAAGAAGAACCAGTTCCAAGTGGTCTTGTGACTTCTCTTCAGAGGCAGGTAGAGACACTGCGAGAGAGAGTCAGATTGTTGGAGGCTCAGCTAGCGAAACGGAAGGACGACTTTTCTGTTCTCAGTCATAGGGTTTGGGAACTCGAGAAGAGGAAGAACCTGACTGATGTGCTGAAGGATGAGGTTGAAGAACTGCGGGAAGAACTTCGAGCGTCGAAGAGGACCCGTAGGAGTTAGACTGTCTTAGCTTCTATTATTTTCCATTCTGATGTCAAAAATGTTTTCAATTCGAATGTATAAAGTTTGGAATTCAATAAAATGCAAGTTGATTTAAATACTTGTCTTATACTTCGAATTTGATAGATCTTTTGCATCAGAATATGTCGAGAAGAGGAGCTAGGAATGGTGAGGGGTTGGATCTGGAAACCGAGCTTGCAAGGGTCTACCAGACGCTTAATGCAGTGGCCATGAACCAAGGAAGGGGGCCGGCGAATCCAGTGCCCGAGGCGATTAAGCTGGTGGAATCGTTCAAGAGAATGAAACCACCTGTATTCGAGGGAAAGTCAGACTCAGATGCGGCTGACAACTGGATCTGTCAAGTGGAAACGATCTTTGAGGTGTTGGAGACCCCTGAGGGTAGCAAGGTCAAGTTGGCGACTTTGCAGCTGGAGAAGGATGCAGCGGTTTGGTGGCAATCCATAAAGAGGACCATGGGAGGTATAGTGCTTGGCTGGGAGGAATTTCTGGAAGAATTCCGCAGTCACTATTTCCCCTCCGACGTCCAGGAGAAGAAGGCAATGGAGTTTCTGTCGCTTCAGCAAGGCAGCATGTCGGTGAGAGCGTATGAGACCAAATTTACTCAGCTCTCTAGGTATGCTCCAGAGCTGGTGATGGATGAAGCTAAGAAGGCTCGCAAGTTCGAGCATGGACTGAGGCCGAGCTTGAGATCCCGGATGATACCTCTTGGTATCAGGCGATTTGACAAGCTGGTCAAGAGGGCGGCAGCGACGGAGGCGGATATGGAGCAGTTCCATGTTGTTCAGAACCGGAGGAACAACTGGCAGTCTGGTAAGAGGCCTGCACACTCTGGGAGTTTCAAGGGGCAACCATCTGCACAGAGGTTCAAACCGACGGGGACGAACGCTGTTAGTGTGGCTGGAGGACCTGGAAACAATGTGGTGAGACCTCCTGCGGTGACTTGCTACAACTGTGGTGAAACGGGGCATTACAAATCTCAATGTCCCAAACTACAGAGTGGAAATAGCAACGCACCAACGCAGCAGGCTGGGAAGAGGCCGTACCAATCAGGGCGAGTATTTGCCTTGACGGAAGCTGATGCTGATGAGGCAGATCAGGTCATCTCTGGTACGAGGGCTGGTGTTTAGAGTTTTGTCATTTCTTTTCCCGTTGTTTAGTGAGACTGTTATGTAATGGTGTGTATTATGTAACAGGCGAACTCTATCTTAATGGAATGAAAGCTGTTGTATTGTTCGATACTGGATCCTCTCATACTTTTGTGTCTCCTAAGTTTGCTAAAGTGTTGGGAGTTGAACCGAAGATTTTCCCAGGCAAGATCTTAGCAGTAGCTACTCCGTCAGGGAAAACTTTAACCACTGATCGGTATTACGCTGATTGCGAGATTGTGATTGGAGATCGAATCTTTGGCATTGATCTGATCGAGCTGACTATCTTGGGAGTCGATGTTATCATTGGCATTGATTGGATGTCGGTGTACAGTGCAAGCATCGAGTGTAAGACCAAGACGGTAACAGTGAAGGCTCCAGGTGGACCTGAAGTCACTTTCCAAGGGAAGCAGAAATGTTCTAAGCTGGTGGCAACTATCCGCAAGGAAGAGACTCCTGTGGAAGTGCAAGGGATTCCTGTGGTTCGGGACTATTCAACTGTGTTCTTGGAAGATTTTCCTGGGTTACCCCCGCATCGTGATGTAGAGTTCAGCATCACTGTTCAACCGGGAAGTGCACCCATTTCTAAGGCACCGTATAGGATGGCTCCAGTGGAACAGGATGAAGTGAAATTCAGATTGAGGAACTGTTGGAGAGAGGCTTTATTCAACCTAGTGCGTCACCTTGGGGAGCACCAGTGCTTTTGGTAAAGAAGAAGGATGGATCGATGAGAATGTGTATCGATTACCGGGAGCTGAATAAGGTCACTGTTCAGAATAAGTATCCTATTCCTCGAATTGATGATTTGTTCGATCGTCTACAAGGAGCAGTTGTATTCTCCAAAATAGATCTTCGATCAGGTTACCACCAAGTTCGAGTGAAAGCTGAAGATGTGCACCAAACTGCGTTTAGAACTCGGCATGGGCATTACGAATTCTTAGTTATGCCATTTGGAGTGACGAATGCACCCGCGATCTTCATGGATTTGATGAACAGAGTTCTGAGGCCGTTCATTGATTCTTTCGTCGTGGTGTTTATCGACGATATTCTCGTGTACTCCAAGTCAGAGGAGGAGCACACCGAGCATCTGGCAGCAGTATTGAAGAAGCTGGAAGAGCAGAAGTTGTATGCCAAGTTATCCAAGTGTGATTTCTGGAAATCTGAAGTGGCATTCCTAGGTCACATCCTTTCTAAGGAGGGAGTGGCAACTGACCCTCAGAAGATAGAGGCAGTGAGAGATTGGGCTAGGCCTACTACAGTGAAGGAAGTCAGAAGTTTTCTTGGGATGACTGGATACTACAGGAGATTCATTCAAGGTTATGCTCAGATAGCTGTACCGCTTACTGGACTGACCAAGAAGAATGTGAGCTTCAAGTGGTCGGAGCAATGTGAGGCGAGCTTTCAGGAGTTGAAAGATAGGCTGACTACTGCACCTATTTTGGCTTTGCCTAGAGCGGGTGTTGAGTATGATGTTTATAGCGATGCTTCACATCGGGGGCTTGGTTGTGTCTTAATGCAAGAAGGAAGAGTAATCGCGTATGGGTCTAGGCAACTATGACCGCATGAGAAGAATTACCCGACTCATGATCTAGAGTTGGCTGCGATTATCTTTGCCCTGAAGCAATGGAGACACTACGTGTACGGTGAGAAGTTGAACATGTACACAGACCACAAGAGCTTGAAGTATATATATCAGCAGAGGGATCTGAATCTGAGGCAGCGGAGATGGTTAGAAGTGCTCGAGGATATGCGACCTGAGATCAAGTATCATCCTGGGAAGGCTAATGTTGTTGTTGATGCACTTAGTCGCAAGAGCAGTTTGGCCAGTTTGATTACGACTCAGAAGCATCTGATTGAGGAGTTGGACCGAGCAGGTATTGAGGTTGTCTTGCAAGGATTGGGAGCATCTTTGGCTCAGTTGAGGCTTCAGCCTACTTTGAATGCAAGGATCATTGCAAGTCAAGAGGTTGATGCTGATATTCTGGAGATGAAGGAGCAGGTTGGTGCTGGCAGGTTGTCCAGATTTCAAATCAGGGATGGAGTGCTGTGGTTCGGAGATAGGCTGTGTGTTCCAAATCAGGCGGACCTGAAGGAGAGTATTCTTCAGGAGGCGCATGCTACTCTTTTGTCTGTACATCCTGGGAGTACTAAGATGTACAAAGACATCAAACAGCATTTCTGGTGGTCAGGTTTGGATCGGGATGTGGCTGAATTTGTTGCGAAGTGTGAGGTTTGTCAGCAAGTCAAAGCCGAAAATCAGAGACCCGGAGGTCTATTACAGCCGTTACCTATTCCGGAGTGGAAGTGGGATAACATCAGTATGGATTTCATCACGGGATTGCCTAAGAGTTCTAAAGGCAATGATGCAATTTGGGTTATAGACGATCGACTAACCAAGTCCGCTCACTTTTTGGCGATGAAACTCACTGCTTCGATGGACAAGTTAGCTGAGATGTATGTTGGTGAGATTGTCCGGCTTCATGGCGTTCCGTCAACTATTGTGTCTGATCGAGATGCGCGGTTTACTTCCCATTTCTGAAGGAGTCTTTAGACAGCTTTGGGTACCAAGACAGATTTCAGCACTGCTTTTCATCCGCAAACCGATGGGCAGACCGAGAGAGTCAACCGTATTCTTGAGGATATGCTTCGGTGTTGTATACTAGACTTTGGAGGCAGTTGGGAAAGGCATTTACCTTTGGTGGAGTTTGCCTACAACAACAGTTTTCAGGCTAGCATCGGGATGGCGCCGTACGAAGCTTTGTATGGCAGGAAGTGCAGGACACCTGTTTGTTGGTTCGAAGTTGGAGAGCGTCAGTTGTTTGGTCCTGAGTTTGTACAGCAAACTTCTGAGAAGATAGATCTGATCAGGAAAAGGTTGGTGGAAGCTCAGAGCAGGCAGAAAAGCTATGCAGACAACCGGAGAAGGGACCTTGAGTTTGAGGTTAGTGACTTTGTCTTTCTGAAGGTATCACCCAGTAAAGGTGTGGTTCGATTTGGCAAAGGCGGGAAGTTAGCCCCGAGGTTTATAGGCCCGTACAAGATATTAAAAAGGATCGGGAAAACTGCTTACCGGCTTGAATTACCGGAAGAGTTGTCTCAGGTGCACAATGTCTTTCATGTGTCTATGCTGAGAGGTTACATTCCAGATCCGAGTCATCATTTGCCTGAAGTGCCCGAAGGTTTGCAGTTAGACCTGAATTACATCGAGTCTCCTGTTGAGATTGTTGATCGTCGAGAGAAAGTTTAGAGGAATAAGACGATACCGATGGTCAAGATAGTCTGGAGAAACCACTTGGTTGAAGAGGCTACTTGGGAATCTGAGGAGAGGATGTTGAAGGACTATCCTGAGCTTTTTGCTTGATTGTATTATTGTATCTTTTGTTCTTGTTGTGTGTGTTGTATATTGTCTGTTTTCTCGCTCTTGATTGTAGTTCCGGGGACGGAACTATTATAAGGAGGGAGTGCTGTAATACCCTAATTTTTCAATTAATGAAAAATTATTTTTATTTTTTGTACGTAGTGTGCACGTGCAATATTTTGATTGAATTATTTTTTAGATGTGTATAAATATTTAAATATCTGTTCTCAAATTATTTTGTACAAAAAGCCTTTCTTTAAATAAATAGAAAGCCTTATTTTAATTTAATTAAAAGGCCTTTTCTTAAAAGCCCATAATGTATTTTATTTTATTTATTTTAAGAACTATTTTGGCCCAAAAATAAAGCCCATGGATTAAACTATATTTATTTTAAAACTTGTCATGTAGAAGACTATTTTTTACTATTTTATTTTTGTACAAATTAAAATGTACAATTTGGTCCTAGTTGCATGCACGTGCACTACACGTACACGTGCAATGCACACTTCTTTCAAGGCCGGTTGGCATGCTTTTGGAGGGAGTTTTGAAATTAGACATGGTGATCATGGAGGTGGTTGTGTGGATGTGGGTAGTTTTTATAACTCCTACTCTAATCTTGGCCCTCCATCCTACAACCAACTAATCAATCCTAGCCCTCCATTTCACTTGTTTTCTAGTATAAATACCCCCCTCCAATGGCTATATTCATATGCAATTATATCTTTCTAAACTATAGTCTTGTTTTAGTAATAGTGTGAGTTAAAAAAAAAAAAGGTGAGTGTTTGTGTGGGATTGCTTGGAGAGGAGGCCGGCATCATTCCAAGGAGAGGAGCATTCGGTTGCTTGGTGGCTTGGAGCTTGTGCATCTCGTCGCAAAGGGCTTGTGTTGCTAAATTTGTTTATTTCTCTCCATACAAGGTGGGTAACCTTTCATATTTCTAATATAGGGATCCATGCTAGATTTAACTATCAAAATTATGCATGAAAAATACTAATAAGAACCCACTTTAATTGAGAAGTTAGTTTACGAATTGATTGAAATGTGGTGTTTGATTTGTATGTGATTCTAGCATTAAATTAAATTGTGTGTAGAATTCTCCATGCTTATTAGAATAAATGAATGATAATGATTCAATTTTCTTAAGAATGATGCTAGAATTGATGTTTGAAAATACGAATGAGAATGCTAGTTTAATTGAAAATTGAAAGCATGAAATTGATTAAGAAAGAGCACGCTTTTTGAAAGAGTAATTCTTTTTGAATATTTGAGTTGTGAGCTTGTTAATGGATAAGTAGTTATATAATTTGTGATGTGCATGATTGGACTAGAAGTATTGTTGATTTAAAGGAAATACATTTATTACCATCACTAATTGTATGTAAAAGTTAGTACTTGTGTTAAGTGCTAATTTATGTTTTTGAAAAGATATTTTTGTGGGGTTGGATAAATCCAAAAAAATGTATAGATATGTATGTTGAATAAGAGATTAATAACAGTAAATTAATGTAAGAAAATTGTGAATGAAAAGATTTGAAGACCTATTGTTATTCAATGTCGAAAAAGAAAGATATAGTAGTTTTGATGAACAGTTCGTTGATTTGTGCGAAAAAATATATTTTTAGTGCAAAAAAATATTTTTACACTTGCTGATATGAAAAATCATGTGATGGGGATTTAATCTGGAATTTTCCAGTAATTTTTACCAAGGCAATATGAACCAAGATTAATTGAATATCGAGTATTTTAACAAACAGTGGCTAAATGGTTCAAAAAGCTTTTAATTTATATTGTGACAACCTGAGCTAGTAGCTCAGGCGGTCACTGTGTGCGGTTGGCTTCTCTGGGTTGAACGGTTCGAACCCCTGTTGCCGCATATATATTCCACAAATTTTTGTAAACATATAACTAACGACCGAAAGGGATATATACTATTTTGACCCCCTTTATAACGCTAGCACAGTTCGGCCGAACGGCGGGTGCTCTTGGCTTTGTTTCCGTTGTGCCTGGGTTCAATTCTCACCCTTGGCATATATATAAAAATATTTTTTTTGGGGTTTCTAGACGTTCAGAAATTGTGAAAAAAATATGGTTATTCTCATAAAAATGTAAGGAATTTTATAAGAGTGATTTGGGCATTATTTGAATGAAATACACTATGGTTTGTGAACAAAAGACACAATTAGAACTATGGTTCTAGAATATACACTTGTGAAGAATTATAGCTTATAGTAATAAATTGAAATGGAGCATTAGAAAGTGATTTGGCAAAAGAACCTTGTTGTGTGACATAACACTATTTATTCTCACTTGAGAATAATGTGCAAAAATATGAAGTATGAATGTTCATTAGTGATGTGAATTTCAAATATGAAATTATGAAGTGCACGAGTTCAAGTATGATTATGGATTAATGAAGGAATTAGAGATCATGTTAATGAAAAAGAAATTCGTTGGCTATGAATATGAATTTTATGAGTTATAAGTACTCAATGTGGACATTGTGAATTGGAATTGAATTAAAAGAGTAGCTAAATCTCCCCCGGTAATTTGAAAGGAAAAAAAAAAAAGAAATGAAATATTGATGAAAGACCAAGGTTGGTCACGTTTGTATAAATGAGTAAGTCCGGCTTAGTGGAGAGGCTAACTCTAGAACTTTGATTTAATTCATGATTCTATAAAACTAAGGACTAGTACATAGTGAAGATGTGATGAAAGTAAGAGAAAAACATTGAGTATGAGGGCCCTGGGTAGCGGCGAGAGCGTATCCCAGGAATTTCCATGATGAGTCTGGGTGAGGATGCTGCTCCAGAGTACCGTCCCAGTGGCGACGCTCGTGGGATGTTTGAAGACTACGGGTGGTGTCATGTCTATGGTGAGAGCTGAATTACCACAGGATGTCTGCATGATGAGTCATGTCAGCGATGAGATTCCCTCCAGAGTGCCTAGACATGAGTTCGTTGGTCAGAAAACATCTAGGATACTTACCGTAATTACAGTAGTAGATTAAGTCATAACGAGGGATCGAGCCCTACAAAGATGAAGAACGATTAAGGGCTTGCCCTCGGACCTATGTAGTATGGGATGCATAGAATCCGAACAAGTGCGCATTAGTGTCATGTATTATAAATAAATGCATTAAGGACTAAGTGCACAAACACAACACGACATCAATAGGGTAGTCCTTTTAGTCTGAAATGTGACAAGTTTGTGTTTGCTAAATATGAAAAGGTGAGTTATACTATTTCCGGCATAGAGAGGATGACCCTGTATAATGTTCGTCGGTTGAATAAACTGATGTACCCACAGTCTTATATGCAGGTAAATGACATGTTAAAGAGGAATGGATGCTGAAAGATTGTACCACGTTGTTGTACATTTATTTAATTATTGTATTTTACTTCCGCTGTGCAAAAGAAAAGTATAATATTGATGTAAACTCTGATGTAAGATGAAAAGTTTAAATTTTCCTGTAAAATTGTACTAAAGAAAGTGAAAAGATCCTGTAGAACATCTCGAATTCAGTGTATTTGGGATTCGGGGCGTTACACCTACCCTCTGCATCTTTGAAAAAAATATTTTTTTTGGGTTTTTAGGTGTCCAAAAATTATGAAAAAAATATGGTTATTCTCATAAAAATGTAAGGGATTTTATAAAAAATGATTTGGGCATTATTTGAAAGAGTTCAACTATGGTTTGTGAATAAAAGACATAATTAGAACTATGGTTCTAGAGTATACACTTGTGAAAAATTGTGGCTTATAAGAATAAAATAATAATGGAGTATTAGAAGATGATTTGGCAAAAAAAGAACCTTGTTGTGTGATAGAATGCAATTTATTCTCACTTGAGAATAATGTGGAAAAATATGAAGTATGAATATTCATTAGTGATGTGAATTTCAAATGTGGAATTATTAATTGATAAAGTGCATGAGTTCATGTATGATTATGGAATAAATGAATTAGAGATCATATGAATAAAGAAATCCGTTGGTTATGAATATGAATTTTATGAGTCTTAAGTACTCATTGTGGAAATTGTGAATTGGAATTGAATTGGAAGAGTAGCTAAGTCTCCCCCGGCAGTTGGAAAGAAAACGAAATGAAATATTGAAATTAGACCAAGGTTGGTCATGTCGAAATGAATGAATAAGTCTGGTTTAGTGGAGAGGCTAACTCTAGAGATTTAATTTTGTTCATGATTTTTGATAAAACTAAGAATTAGTACATAGTGGAGACGTGATGAAAGTAGAAGAAAAACACGAGTATGGGGGCCATCGGATTAGCGGTGCGAGAGCGATCCACAGGCTGCCTGCTTGATGCGTCAAGACATGGCGTGGGTGCTACTCCAGAATTATCGTCCCGGTGGCGACGCTCGTGGGATGTTCGAGTGGCTATGGGTGGTGCCATCGTTCCATGGTGGAGGCTGAATTGTCCATAGGTTGCCTGCTCGATGCGTCGTGTCAGTGCGTGGGATTCCCCTCCAGGCTGCCTGGACATGGGCTCATAGATCATAGGACATCTAAGACACTATCGTAGTTACAGTAGTAGATTAAGTCATAACGAGGGATTGAACCCTACAAAGATGAAGAACGAATAAGGGCTTGCCCTCGGACCTATATAGTATGGGATGCATAGAATCCGAACAAGTACGCATTAGTGTCATGTAATATAAATAAATGCATTAAGGACTAAGTGCACAATCACAACACGACATCAATAGGGTAGTCCCTTTAATTGAAATGTGACAAGTTTGTGTTTGCTAAATATGAAAAATTGAGTTATACTATTTCCGGCATAGAGAGAATGACCGTGTATAATGTTCGTCGGTTGAATAAACTGACGTACCCACAGTCTTATATGCAGGTAAATGACATGTTAAAGATTAAAGAGGAATGGATCCTTAAAGACTATACCATGTTGTTGTACATTTATTAAATTGTTGTAAATTTTACTTCCACTGTGCAAATGAAAAGTGTAATATTGATGTAAACTCTGATGTAAAGTGAAAAGTGAAGTCACCATTCGAAGTACATGACACCAAGGGAAGCAGAAATGTTCTAAGCTGGTGGCAACTATCCGCAAGGAAGAGACTCCTGTGGAAGTGCAAGGGATTCCTGTGGTTCGGGACTATTCAACTGTGTTCTTGGAAGATTTTCCTGGGTTACCCCCGCATCGTGATGTAGAGTTCAACATCACTGTTCAACCGGGAAGTGCACCCATCTCTAAGGCACCGTATAGGATGGCTCCAGTGGAACAGGTTGAGGTGAAACGGCAGATTGAGGAACTGTTGGAGAAAGGCTTTATTCAACCTAGTGCGTCACCTTGGGGAGCACCAGTGCTTTTGGTAAAGAAGAAGGATGGATCGATGAGAATGTGTATCGATTACCGAGAGCTGAATAAGGTCACTGTTCAGAATAAGTATCCCATTCCTCGAATTGATGACTTGTTCGATCGTCTACAAGGAGCAGCTATTTTCTCCAAAATAGATCTTCGATCAGGTTACCACCAAGTTCGAGTGAAAGCTGAAGATGTGCACAAAACTGCATTTAGAACTCGACATGGGCATTACGAATTCTTAGTTATGCCATTTGGAGTGACAAATGCACCCGCAATCTTCATGGATTTGATGAACAGAGTTCTGAGGCCGTTCATTGACTCTTTCGTCGTGGTGTTTATCGACGATATTCTCGTGTACTCCAAGTCAGAGGAGGAGCACACCGAGCATCTGGCTGCAGTTTTGAAGAAGCTGGAAGAGCAGAAGTTGTATGCCAAGTTATCCAAGTGTGATTTCTGGAAATCTGAAGTGGCATTCCTATGTCACATCCTTTCTAAGGAGGGAGTGGCAACTGACCCTCCGAAGATAGAGGCAGTGAGAGATTGGGCTAGGCCTACTACAGTGAAGGAAGTCAGAAGTTTTCTTGGAATGACTGGATACTACAGGAGATTCATTCAAGGTTATGCTCAGATAGCCATGCCGCTTACTAGACTGACCAAGAAGAATGTTAGCTTCAAGTAGACTGAGCAATGTGAGGCGAGCTTTCAGGAGTTGAAAGAGAAGCTGACTACTGCACCTATTTTGGCTTTGCCTAGAGCAGGTGTTGAGTATGATGTTTATAGCGATGCTTCACATCGGGGACTTGGTTGTGTCTTAATGCAAGAAGGAAGAGTAATCGCTTATGGGTCTAGGCAACTACGACCGCATGAGAAGAATTACCCGACTCATGATCTGGAGTTGGCTGCGATTATCTTTGCCCTGAAGCAATGGAGGCACTATGTGTACGGTGAGAAGTTGAACATGTACACTGACCACAAGAGCTTAAAGTATATATATCAGCAAAAGGATCTGAATCTGAGGCAGCGGAGATGGTTGGAAGTGCTTGAGGACATGCGATCTGAGATCAAGTATCATCCTGGAAAAGCTAATGTTGTTGCTGATGCACTTAGTCGCAAGAGCAGTTTAGCCAGTTTGATTACAACTCAGAAGCATCTGATTGAGGAATTGGACCGAGCAGGTATTGAGGTTGTCTTGCAAGGATTGGGAGCATTTTTGGCTCAGTTGAGGCTTCAGCCTACTTTGAATACAAGGATCATTGCAAGTCAAGAGGTTGATGCTGATATCTTGGAGATGAAGGAGCAGGTTGGTGCTGGCAGGTTGCCCGGATTTCAAACCAGGGATGGAGTGCTGTGGTTCAGAGATAGGCTGTGTGTTCCAAATCAGGCGGACCTGAAAGAGAGTATTCTTCAGGAGGCGCATGCTACTCTTTTGTCGGTACATCCTGGGAGTACTAAGATGTATAAAGACATCAAACAATATTTCTGGTGGTCAGGTTTGAAGCGGGATGTGGCTGAATTTGTGGTGAAGTGTGAGGTTTGTCAGCAAGTCAAAGCCGAAAATCAGAGACCCGGAGGTCTATTACAGCCGTTACCTATTCCGGAATGGAAGTGGGATAACATCAGTATGGATTTCATCACGGGATTGACTAAGAGTTCTAAAGGCAATGATGCGATTTGGGTTATAGTCGATCGACTAACCAAGTCCGCTCACTTTTTGGCGATGAAACTCACTGCTTCGATGGACAAGTTGGCTGAGATGTATGTTGGCGAGATTGTCCGGCTTCATGGCGTTCCGTCAACTATTTTGTCTGGTCGAGATGCGCGGTTTACTTCGCATTTCTGGAGGAGTCTTCAGACAGCTTTGGGTACCAAGACAGATTTCAGCACTGCTTTTCATCCGCAAACCGATGGGTAGACCGAGAGAGTCAACCGTATTCTTGAGGATATGCTTCGGTGTTGTATACTAGACTTTGGAGGCAGTTGGGAAAGACATTTACCTTTGGTAGAATTTGCCTACAACAACAGTTTTCAGACCAGTATCGGGATGGCGCCGTACGAAGCTTTGTATGGCAGGAAGTGCAGGACACCTGTTTGTTGGTTTGAGGTTGGGGAGCGTCAGTTGTTTGGTCCTGAGCTTGTACAGCAAACTTCTGAGAAGATTGTTCTGATCAGGAAAAGGTTGGTGGAAGCTCAGAGCAGGCAGAAAAGCTATGCAGACAACCGGAGAAGGGACCTTGAGTTTGAGGTTGGTGACTTTGTCTTTCTGAAGGTATCACCCAGTAAAGGTGTGGTCCGATTTGGCAAAGGCGGGAAGTTAGCCCCGGGATTTATAGGCCCGTATAAGATATTGAAAAGGATCGAGAAAACTGCTTACCGGCTTGAATTACCGGAAGAGTTGTCTCAGGTGCACAATGTCTTTCATGTGTCTATGCTGAGAGGTTATATTCCAGATCCGAGTCATCATTTGCCTGAAGTGCCGGAAGGTTTGCAGTTAGACCTGAATTACATCGAGTCTCCTGTCGAGATTGTTAATCGTTGAGAGAAAGTCTTGAGGAATAAGACGATACCGATGGTCAAGGTAGTCTGGAGAAACCACTTGGTTGAAGAGGCTACTTGGGAGTCTGAGGAGAGGATGTTGAAGGACTATCCTGAGCTTTTTGCTTGATTGTATCTTTGTATCTTTTTGTTCTTGTTTGAGTGGTGTATTTTGTTTCTCGCTCTTGACTGTATTTCCGGGGACGGAACTATTCTAAGGAGGGAGTGCTGTAATACCCTGATTTTTTCAATTAATGAAAAATTATTTATTTTGCACGTAGTGTGCACGTGCAATATTTTGATTCAATTAAATCTTATATTGTGATGTGTATAAATATTTAAATATGTGTTCTCAAGTTATTTTATACAAAAGCCTTTCTTTAAATAGATGGAAAGCCTTATTTTAAAGCCTTTTTCTTAAAGTCCAAAATGTATTTTATTTATTTTATTTTAAATAACTATTTTTTGGCCCAAAATTAAAGCCCATGGACTAACCTATTTTTATTTAACTTGTCATGTAGAAGACAACTTAAAAACTATTTTATTTTTATACAAAATTAAAATGTACAATTTTTTTGGCCTAGTTGCATGCACGTGCACTACACGTACACGTGCAATATGCACTTCTCCTTGTAGGCCGGTAGTGATCTTAGGGAGGGAAACTCAAAATTTGAGTGGTAGTCATGGCATGGTGGTTATTTGGTTGTGGGTAGTTTTTATAACTCCTACTTTCATTTTGGCCTTCCATCCTACAATCAACTAGTTAATCCTAGCCCTCCATTCTATTTTATTTCTAGTATAAATACCCCCCTCCCATGGCTAGTATTCTAATGCAAATTATATCTTTTCAAACCTATAGTCTAATAGCATTATTTAGTAGTAAGTTGTGAGTTAAAAAGATTGAGAGAATTGTGTGGGATTGTGTTGCATTCAAACAAGGAGAAGAAGGCCGGCATCATTCCAAGGAGAGGAGCTCGGTTTTTGGTGGCTTGGAGCTTGTGCGCGCATCATCTAGGAGGAGGTGCATCTCGTCGCAAAGGACTTTTTGTTGCTAATTTTGTTTGTTCTCTCCATACAAGGTGGGTAACTTTTCCTATTTCTAATAGGGATCCATGCTAGACTTAATTATCACAATGATGCATGAAAAATATTAATAAGAATACACCTTGATTGGAAAGTTAGTCTATGAATTGATTGGAATGTTATGATTAACTTGTATGTGGTTTTATTATTAATTTGAGTTGTGGGTTAATGCTCCTTATTTCTAGTTAGGAATATACTAGTATTATATTGAACCATGAAGCATGAAAATGATTAACAAGAATGCACATTGAGTTTGGAAAATAATCCCTAATTGGATGAATAGTTGACATGGAAATAGCATGTAATTCTATCGTTAAAAATTATAAGTTGCATGTGTAGTTGATTATGATTTAGATTGATGGAAGAAAATACATTTATCACCAGCACAAATTATATGTAAAAGTTAGTACTTTGTTAATGCTAATTTATGCGTTGTAGAGATCTTTTTTGAGTTATTGTGGGAATGGATAAACTCAAAAAATAGATTTTTGTGTTGAATAAAAGATTAATAACAGAAAATTAATGTAAGAAAATTGTGGATAAAAAGATTAGAAGGCCAATTGTTAAGCAATGTCAAAAATGAGAAGTAAAGTAGTTGTAATGTATAATTCATTGAATTGTGTGAAAAATATATTTTATTAGTGCAAAAATTATTTTATGCATAATGGTATGAAAATCATGTGAGGGGAAGTCAATCTGGAATTTTTCAGTAACTTCTATAAAAGCAATATGAAACAAAGATTAATTGAACATCGAGACGTTTTTACAACAGTGACAATTGATTCAAAAAGGATTTTAATTTGTACTGTGACAACTTGAGTATGTAGCTCAGGCGGTCACTGTGTGCGGTTGTGTTCTCGGGGGTGACTGGTTCGAATCCCGTATGCAACATTATTTTAGTTGGTTTTTTTAAAAGCAATTAAACTGTAGGCCGAGAGCATTGGCCGAGAGCATTTAATGCTCTCAGCCGTAACCATACTGCTGGCACAATTCGGCCTAGTGGCGGGTGCTCTTGGTTGTGTTCTCCGTGTGCCTGGGTTCGAATCCTACCATCGGCATCTTTGAAAAAAATATTTTTTTGGGGTTTTTAGGTGTCCAAAAATTATGAAAAAAATATGGTTATTCTCATAAAAATGTAAGGAATTTTATAAAAATGATTTGGGCATTATTTGAAAGAGATCAACTATGGTTTGTGAATAAAAGACATAATTAGAACTATGGTTCTAGAGTATACACTTGTGAAAAATTGTGGCTTATAAGAATAAAATAATAATGGAGTATTAGAAGATGATTTGGCAAAAAAAGAACCTTGTTGTGTGATAGAATGCAATTTATTCTCACTTGAGAATAATGTGGAAAAATATGAAGTATGAATATTCATTAGTGATGTGAATTTCAAATGTGGAATTATTAATTGATAAAGTGCATGAGTTCATGTATGATTATGAAATAATGAATGAATTAGAGATCATATGAATGAAAAAGAAATCCGTTGGTTATGAATATGAATTTTATGAGTCTTAAGTACTCATTGTGGAAATTGTGAATTGGAATTGAATTGGAAAAGTAGCTAAGTCTCCCCCGGCAGTTGGAAAGAAAACGAAATGAAATATTGAAATTAGACCAAGGTTGGTCATGTCGAAATGAATGAATAAGTCCGGTTTAGTGGAGAGGCTAACTCTAGAGATTTAATTTTGTTCATGGTTTTTGATAAAACTAAGGATTAGTACATAGTGGAGACGTGATGAAAGTAGAAGAAAAACACGAGTATGGGGGCCATCGGATTAGCGGTGGGAGAGCGATCCACAGGCTGCCTGCTTGATGCGTCAAGACATGGCGTGGGCGCTACTCCAGAATTATCGTCCCGGTGGCGATGCTCGTGGGATGTTCGAGTGGCTATGGGTGGTGCCATCGTTCCATGGCGGAGGCTGAATTGTCCATAGGTTGCCTGCTCAATGCGTCGTGTCAGTGCGTGGGATTTCCCTCCAGGCTGCCTGGACATGGGCTCATAGATCATAGGACATCTAAGACACTACCGTAGTTACAGTAGTAGATTAAGTCATAACGAGGGATTGAACCCTACAAAGATGAAGAACGAATAAGGGCTTGCCCTCGGACCTATGTAGTATGGGATGCATAGAATCCGAACAAGTGCGCATTAGTGTCATGTAATATAAATAAATGCATTAAGGACTAAGTGCACAATCACAACACAACATCAATAGGGTAGTCCCTTTAATTGAAATGTGACAAGTTTGTGTTTGCTAAATATGAAAAATTGAGTTATACTATTTCCGGCATAGAGAGGATGGCCGTGTATAATGTTCGTCGGTTGAATAAACTGACGTACCCACAGTCTTATATGCAGGTAAATGACATGTTAAAGATTAAAGAGGAATGAATGCTTAAAGATTATACCATGTTGTTGTGCATTTATTTAATTGTTGTAAATTTTACTTCCGCTGTGCAAATGTAAAGTGTAATATTGATGTAAACTCTGATGTAAAGTGAAAAGTTTAAATTTTCTTATAAAATTGTACTAAAGAAAGCGAAAAGATCCTGTAGAACATCTCGAATTCAGTGTATTTGGAATTCGGGGCGTTATACTCTAGAACCATAGTTCTAATTATGTCTTTTATTCACAAACCATAGTTGATCTCTTTCAAATAATGCCCAAATCATTTTTATAAAATCCCTTACATTTTTATGAGAATAACCATATTTTTTTCATAAATATAATACTATTGAAAATTAATTTTCGAGTAGAAACATTGTTCATATATAGTGTCGCTTGAGTATATAATGCAGTTGTAATACTTTTCTCCACTACAACATAGTGGCTATTGTCGGGTACTTTTTGGCATTTTTGATTTCCAGATAGAGGAAAACAGATAAGTAACATTGTTCATCTCTTTTATAGCATTCTATTTACTAGTAATTTACACTTGCGATACACGTCTTAAAAAATATAATTTTTTTAAAGTAAAAATTTAGACGTAGTAACTTAAAACTTTATTTATAATAATTATGCACGTACATTACACACATTGATAGATTTATAAATAATACTAAAGACCTTCTTCTATTATAAAATTAGAGATTAGAGTAGGGCTGCAATCGAGCCGAGCTGAATACCTTCAGGCTCGAGTTCTGCTCGTTTACAAAACGAGCTTAGTTTTGAGCTCGAGCTCGGTTCGTGCCGATCTTTGACCGAGCTTTGACCGTATTCGAGCCGAATAGCTCGCGAGCTTAGCCTAAAAAAAAAATCCAAACTCGAGGTCGGCTCGTTTACGAAACGAGCTCAATTTTGAGCTCGAGCTCGGTTCGAGCTGAGCTTTGACCAAGTTTTGACCGAGCTCGAGCCGAATAGCTCGCGAATAGCTCGATTCATTTGCAGTCCCAGATCTTTTGTCCTTCTTTGGAAAAGAGAAAAAAAACTCCTCTCTCTTTCCAACTCCTGCCTTTCCAACTCCTGCCTTTTCTCTTTCTTGTAACACCATGAGAACCCAAGGTTCTTAATCCTCTTGCCTTTTCTCTTTCTTGTAAGTCCATGAGAACCCAAGGTTCTTGATTAATTTCACTTTATCTTGGTGAAAAACTCAGTTTTTAAAGTGCAAAAAGACATAATTTCGATCAGGGGTTTTCAATTGATTGGGATATCGCCTTATAAGAGCATGTAGTTGTTTAAAGCCATTTTTTTTGTGTGCATATTTGGCATATAACAATAGCAAAAATGACTTTCGTCTGTAGTCGTTATTAGCTAAAATTTGACTTTACAAAATTTATAAAAAATTTCGTTTGAGTCGTTGATAGTGACATTTTAAAAATTATTAAAAAAAATTCAAAAAATACTCAGAATGCTCACAGATGGAACATGATTTCTCCTTTGAGATTTTTTTTAAAGGAAACTTAATGGGACGATAGATTATCTACCGTCCAAAAGATTTTTTTGAATTTTTTTTCCCGATGTGTGATGGGACATTGTTTGTCGTCCAGTTCTTTTTTTTTAATTAATCAGTGGGACGGGAAATTATTTTCCGTCCGTCAATGTGTCGGGCGAAATTGTGTAGGGACGATGTATTATTTCTCGTCCGAGCTCTCCGATGAAAAATAATTTTTCGTCCGATCAATCAGACGATAAATCATCTGCCGTTAGCTATATTTTGGCAATTACCATTTCGTCTCCCAAATATAGCCATCGATTGTTCATTCGAAACACAAAATTTGGGTAAATGACCAATGACTACAGTGCAATTTTTTCCAAATTTTGAAAAATTTGACAAAATAGCCAACGAGTACAGATGCTCTAATTTGGAGTTTTCGGCCATTTGGTAACCCCTAAAATTATACTCTCTATAAAACTAGGTCTCTAGTTTGTTGAAAATAATTTTTTTTTTAGGGGCAATTTTGTTTCTTTTGAATTCATGCAATTAATTTTGGTTATTGCTTTCAATAATTAATTTCATGCTTTGATTTGGGAATACCTTCCTAGTTGAAGCCCAGCCCCCCCCCCCCCCCCCCCCCCCCCCCCCCCAATTTTGTTTCTATTCTTGTCTTGAATTCATGCAATTAGTTTTGGTTATTGCTTTCAATAATTAATTTCATGCTTTGATTTGGGAATACCTTCCTAGTTGGCACCTCGTTGAAGGTAAGCTCTCGTTACCCCGCCTCCCCAAAAAAAAACCTCTTTTTTTTTTTGTTTTCTTCTTCTTCTTGTGCTTTTTTTTTTGGGGGGGGGGGGGGGGGTGGGGGGAAGGAGATTTTGATGGTGCATATGGCATTTTCTTGGATACATTGTTTGCTTGCTGTAAATTTATCTTAATTGTATGGATTTTTGGCCACTAATGCTTGTATGAGGGTGAGTTTACCAAATAAAGAAGTGATTTTTTTTGAATATATGCTTCTTTTTTTTTTAACTATTTGCAAAAAGTTCTTCCTTGCTAAATTAATTGTGCTTGGAGACTCAACAGCCAAGTTCACAGTTTCCAACAGCGAGTTTAGTTATTTCGTGCTAGTCGTTGGGAATGACGGACTTAGTTTTAATTTTTTTAGAAATTTGTCGTTCGCAACGGCAAATGTAGTTCAAAATTATCAAACAAGATTTGTTGTTCCCAACAACAAAATTCTTTATACTAGAGTCGCTGTTGGGAATGACGAGGTTCTTTATACTAGAGTTATTGTAACTTTGTTGTTGTAATGAGACTTGTAGTTTTTGAAATGAGAAGTCTTCTACATGCCGGTGTCTTGTCTTGTGATACATCGTCTTAGGGGTTGGCTAGTCATATGAGCTGCTCTTGGGAGAGTTAGACTTTGGACTAGCCGTTTTGTATTTGCAGACGTCTGTAGTGCTACTGGATCTGAACATATGAGTTGGTGATAATTCTGTGATTTGCAGGATTCATTTCATATGCTTGTTCCTTGCTGTCATGGTTGATGTGCCATCGACGAGTTCTTTGTCGCTAAATAACAGGGGCTCAAGTCTGTTGCGTATAGCTTAAAGAACTGTCGACGGCGTATGACGGAGTTTAGCATTGCTCCGTCTTGAACCCAACTAGTTGTAGGGACAACTCTGAAGGTGAGTTGTTTTCCAAACTTGCTGTACGGGGCCTCTAACAGATTGTGAGA
The DNA here is from genome assembly GCA_017893485.1 of Hemerocallis citrina. Classification (NCBI taxonomy): domain Eukaryota; kingdom Viridiplantae; phylum Streptophyta; class Magnoliopsida; order Asparagales; family Asphodelaceae; genus Hemerocallis; species Hemerocallis citrina. The sequence goes on from CM030358.1 coordinate 83,236,297, forward strand.
GCCACATCGAATGGAGAGTTGAACCCCAAGTTGTAATACCCCGTATTTATGAAATAGTATATATAATTTGAATATAAAAAAATATGTTGAAAGTGATATGTTGACTGTGGATTATTATCCATGCATGGATTTAATGGAGTAATGTATATGGATTTGAATGGTTGGTTGTTGATATATTCACATATGGTGAATATATGAGGGGGAGGGGCCCACTGTTTCAAGAGAGCAGAATACTCTCTTTGAATTCGGCAAGCCACATGATGATGTGGCATGGACGGGTCCCACCCGAGTGTGTACTAGCCAGTTCGGCTGTGTGCATTTCGGGAGGGGTATGGGGAAAATGATCCCATATCGATTAAATAAGTAAAAATATAATACTATAAATAATAAATGCCAAGGATCAAGAGTCACCAATTCGGTTAACCACCTTTTGAGAGGCAGTCTGTGGTGGGCAGTTGTACTACATAGTATCTAATTTGTCTTATAAATTGTATAAATTGTTCGAGCCCGGGGCAGGGGTGTTACAAATGGTATCAGAGCCGACTTATTGTTCGAGCCCGGGGCAGGGGTGTTACAAATGGTATCAGAGCCGACTTTCGACACCGAGTGTAGGAGAGCAGTGAGTTATGGACTCCAGGATGATCGGCGGAGTGGATTATTATCCATGCATGGATTTAATGGAGTAATGTATATGGATTTGAATGGTTGGTTGTTGGCGAGTTGAACTCTGAATGTGTGTCATTACAGGTTGCGAGAGTAATTCTGAACCATGAACATGGATTCCGAACTTGTTAGTTTAAGTATTAACAGGTTGCAAGAGCAGCTCGAATGGCAAAGCACACTCTGAACTTGCTTCTATGCAAATTGACAGAGTCTCTTTTGAACCATGAATATGGACTCCGAACCGGTCGTCGAGACGTTAACGGATTGCAGGAGCAGATCGAATAGCGAAGTGCACTATGAACTTGCATTATTGCAAATTGTTAGAGTCCCTGTCGAGCCATGGGTTTGGACTCCGAATCCGTCTTACGAGGAGACTCACAACGAGTATTTGGTGCTGCTTAAGTGTATAAGTGTGGCACTCAACTCGTTGTTTCAGAGTCTCCAAGAAAGTTCAACTACTTGTAGGAACAGATCGATCGGTGAGTTGTGTTCTACACGTGCATGTTTGCGCACTGCAACTCCCGACTTCTAGATTCCGAACTTGCGTTGAGGAAAACTTGTAACGAGTGCCTCGCACCGCTTTAATGTAAGTTGGGCGTGTAGCTCGTTGTTTGCTTTGATAAATTAACAGGTTGTAGGAGCAGATCGAATGGCGAAACACTCTGAACTTGTTTTATTGTAAATTGCTGTAATAACTTCACACTATGGATGTGGGCTCCGAACCCGTCTTGTAGGAAGTTTTTAGTAATTTTTTGGTGCCATTTTTGTGTACAAGTTTGGCACCCAACTCGTTGTACTTCACAAGGTATTCTACTTTCCAAATCCCTGCTGATATCTTATTGTCCCCCGAGTCTTCAAGTTGATGAGTCATCAGATGAACAACTTGGTAGACCTTACCTGAACTTGCCTATTTTGGAGGGAGCCCTCCATTGTTTTGCATAGTGAAAGAGAAATCTTTCGATGCACCAATGTGTTTTAGGCATGACTATTTGTCTCCGTTGAATAAGTGGAGTGGCTTCGGGGGAGGGATTCGGATTTATTATTGTGTCATGATGAGAACTAGTTTGGACCTGGTGAAAGATGAGGTGTCAGGTTTGGAAGTTCTTGGTAGAGTTGGTTATGATAGAGGCTTCAAGCTCGTTTACAGTTTTTGAATTATTGTGATTGCTTTTTGGTGGTGACTCTATGACATCGAGGGAGAGAATGGAGCCCCCCATTGTAACGGTGTAGCATGCTCGTGCCACCTGTTGGCTTCCTACAACTTGGCCTACGCCAGCTGTTAATGGAAACTTCATTTTCATGTGAAATGCGGAGGCAACTGCATGGAATGCCGCTAGGCCGGAATGGCCGAATATAACATTGTATGCAGCTTTGACATCGATTACCATAAAGTCCAGTACTTCTGTTTGAATAGCAGGGGCTTTCCCTGCAGTTACATCGAGTGCGATAATTTCCTCGACTTGGACAGGTGCACCAGAGGAGTTATGAAGTGCATAACCGGCTGGCTTGAGTCAGTCTTGAGAAAGCTTGAGAGCCTGAAATGTGGCCATGAGGAGGATATTTACTGAGCTGCCATTGTCCACCAGGATGCGACGTACCTCATAATTTAGCATGCAAAGGTTTATGACCAATGCGTCGCAATGAGGTGTTTGGACGCCTTCTAAGTCCTTGTCAGAGAAAGATATCGTGATCCCGGTGTGTTTGGCAGGCAGAATGTTATCTATGGAGTTGACTTTGCTGACGAAAGCTTTGCGGGAGGAGTTGGAATCTCCCCCCATCAAGTCATCATGAATGGAGTGGAGGACAGTCATGTATTCAGAGTCTTGTGACTCGCATGACCTCTGCTGACGCTTATTAGCCCTCCGGGACGGAGTATTTCCGGCGTCGTTGTCTTTCTGAAAGAAGTTGGAGAGGTAGCCCCTGCGAATCAGGACTTCCGGTTCTTCTTTAAGGATTCGACAGTTGTCAGTAGTGTGTCCATGATCTCTGTAAAATGTGCACCACTTATTTTTGTCTCTTCTTCTGCTAGACGTTGACATCGGAGGGGGGGAAGCGGATTATTCCGTCCTTCTCCACTTTTATGAGGATGGCTGATACGCTTGCATTGAGAGGAGTGAATTTAAAGTGTGACGCTAGAGTTGGACAGCATGAACTTGCATTGTTTTTTTGAAACTTCCCGAGTTCTTCCTCGCTTGTGTTTTTTCGTTTATTTCCGGAAGATGAATTGTTCTTGCCTTGAGGATAGAAAGCTTCCTCGACCCTGATATACTTGTCACTCCTTTTCAGGAGCGCAGTGAAATTTTTGGATGGCTTTTTGCCGAGGGAGGTATTCAGGTCTTTGTTAGTGACGTTGTAGCGAAAGAGCTACCGTCACGTCTGAAGTGTTCAAGGCAGAAATTAACCTTGCTTTAGTTGTTAAATGCTTGACGAAGTCCTTTGGCAGTTCTCCATCTTCTTGCTTCAGTTCTAGCAGGGAGGCACTGGTTTTTTCAGTTCTCTGGCTAGTAACGAAGTGTGCAATGAAGAGTTCCTTGAGTTGATCGAAAGAAAATATGGATTCGGGTTTCAGACGTGAATACCATTCTCTAGCTGATCATTTCAGTGTAGCGGGAAATGTCCGACACATGAGTGCATCGGTGGCGTTATAGGACATCATAAGTGTTTTAAAGCTCTCGATGTGGTCCGTCGAGGCTGATTCCCCGTTGTAGGAATCGAGTTGAGGAGCTTTGAAGTTCCGTGGAGCGGGTGCATCGAGGATGGTTTTGATGAAGGGACGTTGATTTGGGCGGTAGGCCCTGTTGGAGCAGTTTCTCTCATTCTCCATATGTTCTAGAGGATCTTCTACTTCTTGGATACAGCGAAGGACTTGGTCGTCCTTCTTTTGGGATCCAGTTGAAGCATTGTGGACTGAGATGCGGTCGTACTGAGGATGTTGTTCAGGATGGTTTTGTTAGGAGCCCCCCAGTGCCTCTCCGTTGGAAGGAGCGTAATTAGGCTGTTGGAGTGACTGTTGAGGAGGAATTTGATCTTCCTTGGGAGGAGCTGGTTGACGAAGAGTGGTAGTGCGACGGCTGGAGGCCGCCCCTTTACCTCTTAATCTTTGTGGCATGGTGATAAGTCTTACTGTGTAGTTTTCCACAGACGGCGCCAATCTGTTGCTGCTTATTTCGGTGTGGGAGCAAACAGATAGTGAGTTAATAATGGGTGGAAACTACTAAAAGTCAAACCTGTGCCTTGGCCATTAAAAGAGGTTAGAGCCCGTGAGAATAAATCTGGATCGTTGATTAACCTCCTGCGATCTGAATTCGACGGTTGGTGATGCGGCCGATGGACCTGCAAAACATCTGAAACACTGGGGGGTGGCCCCCCACGACAGACCCTCCGACGCTCAAGTCAGAACCAGAAAGAAAGAGAGTAAGAGAGTGAAAGTTGGTGAATTGTTGATTACCTGGTGACTGAAGAAGGGGAGGAGTATTTATAGGCCTGAGAGACATTCTAGAAGCCGAATCGTGATCGTCGGATCTTTCATGTCTCCCCCCTGAAGAGATAAGATATCCCTGTGAGGGGATAAGAGATTTGACTCCTAGCCATCATGGGCTGAGTGTCTCTTTTAGTGGGCCTAGTCTGTCACTTTTTATGGGTTTGAGAGAAGCCCATGTCTCAGAGTGGGCCCAGACCTGTAAAATAGGCCTATGATGGGTAATCTGCCTGTAGATACTTTGAGATCTGTGCAGGGATCGTACGGCTCTGATCTGCTGCGATTTTTACCATCATCACTAATAAATGGCATGCACCAATAGCTAAAGTGGAACCAATAGCGAAAATATATATGTAAAATATTGCTAGATTAAATGGCATTTCATGTAATTTAGTTAATTTACTAATTTCCAGTGAAATAGCGAACTGGTCAATATTAGTCATCTGGGCATTTTGATGATATAAATAATTCATAATAGAAAATGTGGTGACACTCCAGTTAAAGATCATCAATATGCAATTTGGAGGAGTAATACTATATATTAATGATCAAATATGTACATGCATGCCATTATATATGTTTAATACTCTTCATGAAATCTGGTGCCTTCTTCTATGGACTTTCTTTGGTCACAATTTCTTCGATACATAGGACATGGGCTTTTTTTTATATATATATCATACTACCAAAACATTTGATCGCAATCTTACAATGACGAAGTAATATCTTTTTCGTTCTCTGAATGTCCATTAGACGATGAAATCTCCTTTTTCTCGGAGTGCTTATCCAGCCAAGAGATGATATCACCAAAAACTCTAAATATCATTTCATCGGATTCTCCTTCGAGAAGACAATGACACCCACCTTCATAGAGGAGCAACTTCTTGTCTGCGCTACTCGCCTGCTCGTACAAAGCTTTGCTCACAGTTGGATCAGTAACAATATCTGCCTCACCGTGTAGAATTAACAACGGCAAAGAAACCTAAAATTAAATGAACAGGAAATAAATTAATTAATAATTTGCAACTGCTACAGTTGCTAAGAAATCTATGCAATTCAAATTTAAAATTAACCTTCCTCAATTCTACATATAAGCGAAATGAGGAAAACCCGAAAACTATAAACCAAGCAACAGAGCATAGTACCAATTTAGTGATAGATCATCAACACCACTATAAGCAACAGAGAAACAGCGAGGCCAAAAGAGTTAGTAGTTGTCCAAGTCCATGGTGCAACTTTTTATTTGATTCTTGTTTTCTGAGAGGTTATTGTTTATTGTTGTATGACTGTACGTACTACTCATTTCGTATAACTTTGATACAAAAAATATACATATAGAACCCACAAGACTCCACATGAACTTTACCTTAATGTACCTGTCTTGCAATAGAAAAATAGTGAAATCTAAGCCGTACAAAAGTATTCACGTTGTCGCATTTCAATGGTGAGAAAATATATAACAATTATCAGATATTTTATATTGAATGTGCTGTGCACGTGGGGAAAATTGGGAGAATGAAAAGGGCAAAAAAAAAAAAAAAATTCTACCAGCACGTGCGTTGTACGGATTGGATTGTGGACAAATTACAGTAAGGCCTTCTCCCATTATAGTGGTAGAGATTTTGTTACTATACCATTATAACTTCTCCTTGATATACTAATATATTATACTCCAACTTTACCTAACATTTTTTTTTATAAAAAAAGTGTGATAAAGGTCAACAAATTCCCGGCATAGAGTACTGGATTCGCCCATGAATTACGTTTGGTTTAATGTTAATCCTAAACTAAACCAAATTATGTTCATGCAATTCCTTCATTTACATAACCATATATGCAAAGAAAATTATCATCCTACACCAATGCAAGATGCATCACAATAACGTAGTGTCAGAAGAAAAAGGAAAAAAAACAAAAAAAAAAACTCATACTTGTCGTAATCGGGATCCAATTTCTTCTGTAGCTCGCAGCATCTCCACTGCTGTCCTAAGGCGCGGTTTTTCTCTGTAAGTAAGGACATTAAATTGACACTGCACCCAACAACAAACACTTATCAATAACAGCCAAGTTAAACCCGGAGAGAATCAGCAGTACTAAGAAGAAGAACAATACATTCACTCCAGATATATGCATCGAGGAGGTGAAGGACAAGAGATAAAAGTAGCAACCAGTTTAAACCGATCTTGGAAACTGGTCGATTAGCCCCAAAGTTACAAACAGTTTAATTAGTTCCTCATTAGAAATTTCCTAAAAAGAAAAAGGTCCTCCAATGAATGTATACTCGTACACACTACAATATTTTTAGTCTATTTTATCAAAAAAAAAAATATTTTTAGTCTATCCCGACGTTTCTATCCCGGCATTTGGGTAGAAGCGCCGGGATAGGCTTGGTAGATAATCAGGTTTGAAAATTTTCGTAAGTTAACACCGAGGTATATACACTCTACACCAATGTTTTCTTAGAAAACACCGGGTATATACACTCTAGACCGGCGTTTTTTTAGAAAATGCCGGGTAGGTTATGGGTTAAAAAACCCAAAATTCCGAACCCTAAACATTTCACTCGATCCCCAAATCTCCCTCGCTTTGCCATCCTCTTCCGCCCCTCGTCTGAACCTGAAGCATTTCCCTCGATCCCCAAAATTTATTTATCATCACTTTCCTTCGCTTTGCCGCCCTCTACCGCCCCTCGTCGCCAACCCTCGTCCCCGCCGTCGTCTTGGTCGCCGTCCCCGTTCACTCACTCTCTCTCCTCCAAAAAAGAAGCACAACTCATCCCCGTCTTCGCCGTCGCCGTCCCCACTCCCTTTACCTCCTGGTCGCTCTCGCTCCCTTCTCTCTCACCCCTGACGTCACCCCCCGTGGTTCATCCCCATCCCCCCACCGTCGACGACCACATCGTGAGAGGTATAAAATTCAAATCTTTTCTAATGGTTTAATAAATTGTCATGTGTAAATTATAAATTTATCACCACCACCCAACATCACATCACGCTCATCATTTCCTTGAACGAAAAAATAAATCCAAGAACTGAATTTGAACCGATATTATAATAGAACACAATGTAGATATAAAACAAAAATGACAGATAAAGTGGTAGAAACATTCATTGTACTGTATGCTTTTGAGACTGTTTGTGTTCAAGAACTAGTAGCATGATTGACGACCAAAAGAACTAGTAGCATGTTTGTGTTTGATCAATTGCATTCTTTCTAATGTAACAAGGAGCCTTAGTTCTTTTGGTCGTCAATCATGCTACTAGTTCTTGAACACAAACAGTCTCAAAAACATACAGTACAATGAATGTTTCTACCACTTTATCTGTCATTTTTGTTTTATATCTACATCTATTTAATTTTTACCGGTATGTAATGTAGATTGAGTTTCTCTCTATCCTTATATTCACATTGTATATATGGATAGAAACTGTTAGAGATTGTTTGTAATGTTTGTAATGTAGATTGAGTTTCTCTCTATTCTTACATTCACATTGTATATATGGATATAAACTGTTAGAGATTGTTTTTTTTAGTAGCAAACATTTCATTTTAGCTAATTTCGCATGAACTATAGAATTATTTATAAAAATTGTGATTTACATTCACATTATTTCTGGAACATTAATGATTTCAAATAATATAATTACCATTATTGCATGCTATATGACTGCTATTATATACAATTAGATCATATTAAGAGAAATCACACTATGAAACCCAAAGATAATAGTTCAAATAATATAACTACCAACTGAGGTTAGTTCATGGAGCCTGCAAGAAGGTCATTGTTAAGGATGTTGAAGTAGTGTTAACACAAAATATATTTATCTACTGTGCTTTACAATAGATAAAATATGATGAACTACCATAAAATGGACACAGTTGCTAAACAAACATCAATTGGGCCATAAAAATAAGTTGAACCGACATCAAATTATATGTACAGAACAAAGCTAAGAAGGCTAACAGAATTATGTAGCTGTTTTCTTCTTAACAATGATACCAAGACATGAATGTTATGAGCTGAGGTAAAAGATTAGGCAACTTGACTTAACCCAGAGGGATATCGGTTAACATTAAAAAAAATTTGTTAATGGTTTGATCTACTGTGTATCCTCTTTTCTTATCGGCGCTTGCCCGGGCCACATTTTATTTTTCCGATACGGATCGATCGGACTAGCTTAGTCTCCGACCCAACCATTCATATTCCGAGTCGTCATGCATATTCTTTAGCATGGTATGTGAATATAAGACACCTGGAGGTGGAGGCACTGAAAATTGACTCTGCTTCTTTTATATATTTGTTGCTCCTCCATAGCAGTTATTCTATTGGGGATGGGGGCTTTGGAATGAATCTTGTCTTGATGTAATAGTTGGTTTTGCTGCCTATCAGTTTTAGCTTTCAATAGCGGTGCTTACCTATTCCCCTTTACCGTTACTAATTATAATAATCTACTGATTCTTTCTTTAGGTATAGGCTTTGTCATGCATGATTAATCATATATAGCATAATTCCGTATCTCATCCTACTGATTTACATTAGTACAGTAGAATATAAGCATGATCATGTAGTCATATATGCACAGCAGTCATTTCTTGACATGATTATAATTTTGGGTTTTTCTCACATTGGTCACTAACAAATATTTGAATTCCATATACCTCACTCAGAAATACCTAATTAACTTACAATATGAAATCAATTTCAAATAATCATTTTTGTTACCAAAATTTAATTCCATATAACTCACTCAAAAGTACTTATATGGAATTAAATATTTGTTAGTGAGGTATATGGAATTAAAATATTTGTTAGTGACCCATATGCGAAAAACCCTAACCATATGCGAAAAACCCTATAATTTTATTCACATGTATTAATTTTTTGATTTTTTGCATAGGACGTCATATCAAATTTAAGTCATACAAATCAAGGAAATTCAACCAATGAGAATGGAAGCAACTCGAAGAGTACGTAGTAGCGGTCCGGTCAAGTCTTGTCTTGATGGTTATTATATATTTTGTTGTGACAAGTACTTTTATATTTGTTGGTTATTATATAGTTTGCTGTGACAAGTACTTTTATATTTGTTTTGAAACTGTTTATTTGAAGACTGTAATTTTTTAAATATATTGAATTCTTGGACAACTAGTGGAATGTATGTTACTTTATTATGTTGAATTATTGTATTTGGTTATGAATTGTATTATTATGCCAGATTAGCCTGAAATTTACGGCATTGATTGTGAATTGTATTACAGGTGGTTGAAATGATATTGTGAATTAAATTGTATTATTGTTTTTTTAAAATTTAATTGGAAAAACAAGATTTTTTTTTTTTGGAAAATACCATACACTGGTGTTTCAGAAATGCCGGGGTAGGTATTATACGAAAACTGGCTAATTTGAAAATGTATTTACGCCGACATTTTGAAAACGCCGGGGTAGCTAGGTTTCTTCTATACCGCAACACTCGCTTCCCCGAAATTTATACCGGCGTTTACAAAAATGCCGATACAGGCTACACCGGCATTTATAAACACCGGGAAATCGGAAAAGAATGCCAAGGAAGATGTTTAGTGCTGTAGTGACAGGTCCCTCAAGTTCTAGTTAGCATCTGTCGTCGTTGGTAGTTAAAATTTTGGTATTTGGCAAATAGAAATAGAAAATTTGGAAGTGAGTTGTAGTTGTCTAAACCTAGAATCTATATGTCTTAGAATTTTGAAAGTGAACTGTTCTCACAAACTCTAAATGTCTTAGAATTTCTCCCTTCCAAATTCTGGGAGTGGGACGGAATATGATCTCCTTTCTTATTGTAGTCGTCTAAACCCAAAAAATCCATTAGAAAAAAGATCCATCAGAATTGCAGAAGTCGGACGGTGTATGATCTTCTTTACGATGGATTTTTTTTAATTTAAAAAACAATTGGACGGGATATCATATCCTGTCTGATCTGTTTAATTAAAAAAAAAAAAATAGCCGTAGGACAGGATATGATATTTTGATTGCCAAATTTTGGCTTTTGTCATTCATCTTTCAAATCTGGCCAGCGACTGTTCACCTCGAACACAAAATTTGAAAATTTGGCAAACGATTGCAGCTTGTTTTTGGCCAAACTTTCAAAATTTTCAAAATGTGGCGAACGACTACATATGCTCAGACATTATATGGCCTCAGCTCCGTTCAAATTAAAGGAGTTTTAACCAAATAATATTAGGCAGAAATTCATTGTTCATTGTATATGCTCGTATAGCGGAAATAAGGATGCTAAGATGGATGTGTGGTAAAATCAGGAATGATAGAATTAGCAACGAGCATATATGAGATATACTAAAGGTAGCTCCTATTCAAGACAAGTTAAGAGAGAATCGTTTCAGGTGGTTTGGATGTGTCACACGTATACCTAGTAGTGCTTCCGTTAGAAAGAGTGATTTGATAAGTATTGATGGTAGAGTTAGTGGTAAGGGAAGACCTATACTTGGGTGAAAATGGTGAGAAAAGATATGATAGCTTGTGACCTTACAAAAGATATTGCGCTAAACCGAGCAGAATGTAAAACCAGGATTCATGTAGCTGACTCCGACTAGTTGGGAAAAAGTTGTTGTTGTTGTTGTTATTGTATTGCTTACTCTCTAATCATGATTATTTTAGATAAAAAATACTCTAAAGAACTTCTTACTATTTGTGATTGAGGGTCATTTATAAATTAGGGAATTAATAGTAGTTCAGACTGAGATGATTCAGTAATTTCTCTAAGCGATGAAAAATATTTTGATTAACAAGCCAAGACTGACCATCTCTAGCTTCTCTTTGTCTTTGAATGCCATGTCTAGTATATCCTTGTAGGGAACTAACTTCCTTTTGGGGAGAAATTTGGATATAGCGATCAGGAATTGTTGCACTGCCCGTGATGGAACAACATCATCCGACATCTGATCAACGAATAACATTTTTTAGTTAATAGGATGAATGCTTATCAAGAAGTTAATAATTAGGATGAACAAATGTAAGCAATTATTCTCTCATGAAAGTTGAGAAAAAAGATACCTTACACATAGGTGCAAGAAGAACTGCACCATCCCAAGCCTTTGGCTCTTTGAAATGCACCTTTAAAGCCACGGCTCCTCCCATGGATTCTCCAACTATAAAGCTCGGAAGGCCTTTGTATTTAGGGTTTGCTGACATCGAAAAAGGGGGGATATAAGTTTGGAACCAAACTACTATTTCTGATACTTGCTAGATAATACTTATGTGCCATATTTATTATTTATCTCTACTACTATAATGGGAAAAGGCCTTAGTCCTTAACCCAACCCGTGCAACGCACGTTTAAATGAGTATTAATTAGAAAAGCATTTATTACTCCAACTCTTTCATTATATACTTTATTTAAATCTACCCGCTTACGTGCATTACACGTACAACTCAAACCATCCCATTGTATTCTTTATATTACTTTTAAAAATATATATTTATTAACAAGTGCTATATTATATTACTTTAAAAACTATATATTAATTAAAACGTGCATCGCACGGGTTAAATACTAGTGACTAGTAAATGAAATATATAGGATAACTAGATTTGCCCGTGGGTACGTACCTACGGCACGTCTTCGGAACGATACATGTCTTGTAAACAGTAAAATAATAATTATGTAGCTCAAGTTTGAATAGTATAACAATAATTAGTTGTAAATAAAAGTCCATGTTTCCATTAGTATATGTTGAAAAATAATTATAAATGGGGGTATAAAATTCAACTTCTTAGAACTTTTAGTATGGAAAATGATAAAATTTAACTGTTGGTGAGATATTTGCTATTTTCAATATAACATAAGCAACAAAAAAATGCATAAAAATATGAAAATTTACAAACCTGAATTCTGAAATATAAATTTCTAAGTAAATAGAGAGATAATGAGATATATATATATAGAAAGAGAGAGAAATAAATAAATAAATGAGTTCTTTTGGGGATTTGAATTTGAGTTTTGGAGAGAACTTTTGAGCGGAAAAATATATTTTGTGAGGTTAGATCTGGATCATTGATTTCAACCTTATTGAATGAGAGCCACTTGATAGCTTTCTTTGTATTTTATTATATAGATAGGTTAAGTGCAAGTTTCTCTCCAGTTCTCTGTCTGCATGAGAGATATCTAACTTTTCTCCCTTTCATTCTTTTTGTTGCTAAATCTAGAATAATAGGTCCATGACTTCATTGTATTATATATAGTCATATACACTAATAACACATTATCCCTCCTATATAACGACGGAGTTGAGGTTGTGTGTTTTGGGGACAACCACTGACATATGAATGTCAACCATACATTTTACATTCTGTTAGAATACAAGTGCAATTTCCCTTAACCTTTCTACAACTTCAAAGTTTTAGCATAGTGGAAGGAACTTTCACATGGTATCAGAGCAACCCAGGTTCAAATCCCACTTGCTACGCAATTTAAATGCGGATTAAAAAAAAAATACCGCTGCGTATTGTCCAAGTCTCGGCTCACAATTTGTTGGGTATTTATCTTGTTTCTTCCTTAACCTTTCTACAACTTCAAAGTTTTAGCATAGTGGAAGGATCTTTCACACATTCCCAACTAGATCAACAACTTAATTTTTAAAAAAAATAAGTTCACATGCATTAATTGCACATATATGCTAAACAACAAGTCCCCTCACAACTACACATGAATGGTTTCTAGTTAGGTGTTAATTAATAACTACTAATATAAGGTGTAACTGTGAATTGAAAGATATATGAGGCCTGATGCAAGCATTAACAACTGAAAGGAAAAGATCAGTCCCTCACAACTACACATGAATGGTTTCTAGTTAGGTGTTAATTAATAACTACTAATATAAGGTGTAACTGTGAATTGAAAGATATATGAGGCCTGATGCAAGCATTAACAACTGAAAGGAAAAGATCAGTGTTTGAAAGTTTCAAACACACCAACAAATAAACATTTTTGCGTAGTAACTTTTATGTTACGGAAAAGTGAAATATAAAATTAGCAAAATAAATAAATAAATACAAAATGGCAGAATTAATGTGTCTTAATAGGAGACACACCTTTCACTTTGGAGAATTGTTCGACTACATCGCCAACAAGATTATCAAAACTAGGTATATAGCCATGAAGCCCTTCTGAAAGACCAAAACCAGAGTAATCCATGGCAAACACTGCATATCCACATGAAGCAATCTTCCTTGCAATACCTATATATACACAAAGTATTAACAAGTCAGAACTACATTTTCCACATTAAGTTTTTGCAGTATATTTAAGAACATACAAATCTTTAACTACCTTCAAAGAAAAAAGTGCAAGTTTCACCATATCCATGACACAAACAAACTACGGCTTTTACTGGCAAATTCTCATTAATCCAGCTTTTGGAAAAAATCTCCAAACCTCGGGAATTAACGTCATATGACTGTAAAACATGAGTAAATATTAATATCACTGTACTTAACATCAGAACAACGAAACTACAGGAAACATAATACATCACAAGTACTTCTTCATATTGAAAAATTAAGTTTCGCTGCCTGAGAAGCACAAGTATAAATTAATATAGATGCATGATACGATTCAGGTCGAGCTAGGATCACGAAACAACCATTTATAAGTAGGGCACAATCATAGTGTTATAGATTAAAATTATGCATAAGTGATCTATAATTCATGAGACAAATAACAATTGTACATTATCCAGAGAGAATTACAAAATACGAGAAGCTTCATATATACTTCATACAAACATACTAAATGTTCACTAATGTAAGAAATACAAGAGGTATTTGAAAGAGGCTAAGAAGTATGGAATTATTAGGAATTAAGACAATGAAAAATACCGAAATCGATCCTCACACCACCCTCCAAGGTGCATCAATGCAGTAGTACTTGATTACTTGCATGTACGTGTTTTATTTTTAAATAATTATTATTTAGGATAAAATATTTTACTATAATGGGTTTCTTTAAAAAAAATTATTCCGAAAGATTAAAAGCTTAATATATATGTTGTATAACAGGAGGAGGTCAATGACACACCTCTCCTTATGAGTTTGCTAAAAGAAAAACTTAGGACATGACACGGTTACACTTCACAATCGAAGTGTATCCCTCCTCTCATTATGAGTTTGCTAAAAGAAAAACATAGGACTTGACACGGTTACACTTCACAATCGAAATGTTGGTACAAATTTGAATTTTGGGACCACTTGATTCTCAAGACGGATCTCAACCATAATTATGCATTTATGTTCTTCATATCTGACGAACTTCAAAAGCAGCAATATAAGTGGGAATAACTTCAACTTCAAGCATTATGGGAACAACTTCGAGTATTTATGCCCTTCATATCACCATATGATAATGATGAAACTAAAAACTTGCTAAATTTGTTTAATATAACAATGTAATGTATTGAAAGGAAAAGAAACCAGTACACAATGAAACTTTAACTCGTTGTACCTCTGTCATTTTTAGTCCAGTATATTTTTCCTGCAAAAAAGATAGAGGAGACAATGAAAATAAGTTAAGATTATCATGAAACTGAAGGTACTCGAAAAAATCCTGTCTTGAAAAATTATACTCCTTACAACAAAAAGTAATTCTATTTGGTTCTTTGGCAAGATATGTGCTTCAGGAATGAATTCCCTAGAGAAAATTTTATTCCTTAACTCTTCATTACAATACTTCATAGTCTAAGGGAATTTTGGGAGTTTTTCCTTGGTTACTAGATTAGAAAATGTATGTGTACCTACCTGCCAAATAACTACAATGTATTATATATATGCAATGGTCCTCACTTGGGAAACGAATTTTATGAACAATCGCAACCCATACTTGATCCCCCAATTTCGTGGGGATCAAGTTGGGTATACAATTTTTAAGGATCGACATCTTAGGCACCCAATGGCTTTTCGGTGGAAGATTTTTATGACGAATAGTGCAGAAAATCTTTTCCTTTCACTTGCTCACACTAGCTTCACACCAACGTGACAGTTGATTTGAAGTTGATAATTGCTACTAATGACTGGGAGAAAGTTTCGACAGGTGTCATTATAGCTAATCTAATGCATTCCAACCTCTCTTCAAGCATGTAGAGGGCAAAATACATCAACTTTGGCCACTAACCTCGCTATGTAGTTAGCAAATTAATATAATTTATTTATCTACTCTAATTATTTTATTTATTATATATTCGGGACTATTTCCTTCTCTCTCATATTTTGTCTTCTTTCTCATATATATATCACCGAATTGGAGCTATAACCCCAACATAAATGTTTCTACATATCAAGTTGATAATTTCCACCTTTTCCTTCAAAAAAAAAATTTGATAATTGCTTCAAAATGATAGCTAGGTTTAAGTTTTCTGGTGATATATCAGACATACCCACGTTACACTAGTGTATACACATGTTTGACACAAACAACTTCATATTAGATATTTTTGTGCTCAAAATATGGGATACATAGAGCATTTCACTGTTGGTGCATTCCGCATTCTCTCTAAAAATGCTAGTAATTTACACGTGCAATGCACGTCTTAATAAATAGAAATTTTTAAAAGTAAAAGTTCCGATGTAGTTTGGCCTTGAACCTAAAATCTCCTTATATTAGTTATGCACGAACAATGCACATAATTTGATAGATTTACAAGCGATAACTTCAACTTTCACATTATAATAGTTATAGATATAGGTGAGAAATTTTATTTTATCATTATATTGGAGAAGGTACAGTTTGAAGGGATCTCTAGGCCTGAATTTGTGAACCCCAACTCTCTCTCTGCCTTATACACAGCAAGGTCCAGGAGAAGATAATTTTCATATATATTGAATGCACTCCTAAACTGAAAACAACACGCAATTTGAGGTACTAAAAAGGAGGCCACGGAATTTAACTGCCATTCCATTTCTATATTCAGAAGCATTGAGGTATTAATAACCTTTATATATATATCTCTACTACTATAATGGGAGAAGGCCTTTGTCCTTAACCTAACCCGTGCAACGCACGTGTAGGTAAATTTTTTTTGCCCTTTTCATTCCTCCCAATTTTTCCCCACGTGCACAGCACGTGTATAATACTAGTATATATATAGTTAATTATAACTTAGTCGTTCTATGGACACTATCTTTCTCTGCAAACTTTATCTTGATGTGGCACAACTCTCGTTAACAAGGTGTGTCGCATGTAAGTTTACTTAACAGGGATTTTAACGGTTCCGTCCAAACTGAGGGTATTTCTTAATTTTTCACAATAGTGGGGATATATGCTAGTTTCTATATTTTGAGTTTGGGTATTTGTTAAATTATCCCATAAAGATAGTATAGACATTATTCTCCATAATTTGTAAATTATATATGCTACCTCAATTGTCATTACCGTTTTGAATTTTGAAAAATAGATTAAAAAATAATGAATAATGTACTAATTAGTAAGTTTTATTAACATAAACATTGTGAAAATAACAATAACGTACTAATAACATCTATGAGCAGCAAGTGTTACTATAGTCCAGTGATAAATATTTTAGCAACTGAATAAAAGGATGGGATTCATTCACCGTTTGCATCATCCCTTTATTACTGAATTATCCATTTTAGATGATTGACACCATCACACAATTCAAATTAATTTGCACTAGTAATATACACGTGCGATGCACGTATTATTTTTTAAATAATATTATAGTAAAAATTCTGATTTACACGTCAATGCATGTCTTAATAAATAGGATTATATATTTTTAAAAGTAAATGTGAAGACTATAATGGGAGAGTTGGAGTTGCACGTAAGTAATTAGTTATATTTACAATTTCAACTCTTCTATTATAATAGTTATTATATATCATATTATAGACATATGGATAGATAGATAGATAATAATTTATACGTGTAATGTACATTTAATATATTAGAAGAAAATAAAGTCAAAAATCTGACAAAGTGAGGACTCGAACCCGAGACCTCTTTCATATTAATTATGCACGTGTAATACACGCGTTGGTAGATTTACAAATGACACTAAGGCTTTCTCCCATTATAATATTATAAAGATATTTATGTGTATGAAAAATTAAGTAGTTGAATTTTCTTTTTTTTTTTTTTTTGGATAATATTTCTATCTTGTGAATTGTGTGACAGTGTGTCTAGCTTGTGTCTAGCTTGTGAAAAATTAAGTAGTTCAAAATTAAGTATGAAAAATTAAGTAGTTCAAATTTTATATGTGTCTAGCTTGTGAACGAATTTTTCGATGATATAATAATTTACATCACCATAAGATTCGAAGTCTTTTTGTCCGTTAGAGCATCTGTAGTCGTGGGCTAAATACCAAAATTTTGGAAAAAATGGGAATGAAATCGCTGCAGTCGTCATCCAAATACCCAAAATTTGGGTGTACGATGAATAGTAGAATGCCAAATATAGTAGACGATTTGGCAAAAGCCAAAATATAGCTAACGGGGAATTTTCTTTCGTCCTTGAAAAGAGACGAAGGATAATATTTCGTCTCGTAGGTGAGACGTACAAAAAAGTCGTTTGGACGATGGATTAAACACCGTCTTTTAAAAAAAAAAAATTAAAAAGGACGGACGAGGGATTATACACTCTTACACATTTCACAAAAGGACAAAAGTGCCAAATGTGTAGGATCACATTTTGGAATTTTTTTTTTTGTCTTTCAGTGCCCAGATTTTTTTTTTTTTTAATTTAAAAGTTTGGCCATATTTTAACTTTCAACGACTACAGCGTGCAGCCATATTTTTGATTCCCAAAAGCCAAATACCCAAAAAATAGCTTAGAACGACTACTGATGCTCTTACAGTCTTACCACATAAGATGACATAAGAAGTTATAAGAATTATGATGAATGATGTGGATCGAGTCCCACATCTATATCCGGGAATTTTCCTCTTGTACGTATGAAGCTCCCTCTCCGCAACATCTATTCATACACAAATAAGCTTCTCTCCGCAACATCAATCTATGATTCTATATACAAATAATTATTATTCAATTTGTAGATATAATCAAATAAAAAACTTGCCTTGAAAAGGCAGTGATCAATGGAGAGCGCGGCTTCTTTGAAAGCCTCTCGGAGTTTCCGGCGTTCCGCCACATCATTCCGCCTTGTCTCTGCCGCCATCTTCTTCAGCTTCTCGTCCACCTCCGCCCATTTCATCTCTTCTCACTTTCTCTCTCTAGAAATATTCCAAGCTAGTGGAGGACGCTAATATAATAATAATAATAATAATAATAATAATAATAATTATGAAGAGAATTATATTATTGCTTTTGGATTACTTTTCTAAAAGAATTCTTTTTTAAGAAAAGTTAATCGGTTTGAAATGCAGTACCTTCCTTCCCTTTTATAGGGAGAAGTCGGGGAGTAATGGATTTTTTATATATAAAATTTTAGGAAAAGAAAATATTCTAAAAGGAGACAAGACTTTCATCGTCACAGATTAATTAAGCACCGTTCTTACCCCCTCAAGATTCGTGAGATTTCGAAAAAATAGAAAAGGATATGTGACCCGCAAAAGAATAACGGGAGTGGGGCCTACGAATTAGAAGGGGGTTGTGGCACGTGGCCTGATGACGAGGCGATAATTTCTCTTCTCCACAAAAAATTCGAGATTTGACAGAGAAGGGGAAAGCTGGTTGCAGAATTGTGGGTTCTCGGGCATGAATACCCGATAACCCGATAAGGATTGATTTGATTTTGTAGACAAGGATTAGACTCATAACAACAGTGTTTGCAGGTGACGGTCAGGGACGAAGCAAGCGAGCCTGAGAGACCGACCGATTTTTTTTCCCTGACTCACTTTTTGAAAGTCTTTACCAAACCGACCCACTTTCAAAACTATTTACCAAATCACACGCTGTTTCAAACAGCAAGTTATTTGAAAATAAACTCGCTGTTTCAAACAACGAGTATAGTTCTATGATTTTATCCAACGCTTAGAATATCGCAAAGATACAAAATTTTAAAGACAAATTCGCTGAAAATGAGTACAACTATATTTGCTGATGGGATTTATTTGCAAGTGTACAAAATCACCACAAGTATTATAATTTAAGTGAAAAAAGTGTCGGACCTACAGCAACTAATTATTTTATTGAGTACCGAAATTTACAAGATTAACTACTATTTGAAAAATAAAAAATATGATAAAAATAACAACTAACCAAATTAAACTAAAGAAAAGAACTAAACTAATTAAAAAAAAAAGGAATCTGAAATTTTGTTGTTTGTTAATAGCAAAAACTAGTTCAAGGGCTTTTGATTTTACCTAGTTAATCTCACACAATTCATAATTTCATGTAACAAGAAATTCTACTTTTCAAAGTTGTAGACCAAAATTTTCTAATTATTCAATGTATTCTCTCGAACAACACCAAAAATATCCTCAACTAACAGTTTGTCATATCTCTATGTAAATTTAATTAATTGAAGACTCATTAAGTTCTATGGATTTTTTTATAGTCACATTAATCACGGTAAATCATTTCTAATTTCGCTCAATCAGTGGTGTTTAATTCTATAGTTCTTAATCACAAATTACCTCTCGATCTTTCTATGATTCAATAAATCATACAAAAGTATGCCAAACAATTGTAAGCATTAAGAACAAAAATTAAACACACAACCATGAAAAAATAGGAGAATAAAATAACATGAAACTAGAATTGTGTTATCAAAATTAGGCTACATTGAAGTCCTAGAAAAATAAATTTAGTTCATAATAAATTTGTAACTAACAAACATGTTTTTTGATTGCATAATAAAAATTAGAAGATAAAAAGAAAAACTTGTTTTTATTGTTGTTGTTGCTTGAAACCGTCAAGATTCCTCTTCTTCAATCTCATTCTCTTCAAGATCTTCTTTTTGTCCTCTAGCCTCCAAGATATCTCTCCCTAGAGTTCACATTTGCATCGATATATAGCCCCCAACGAAACTCTAAAAAGAGATATAAAAATACAGCCCATTGGACCCGAACCCTGCATTCAAAATATAACATCAGCTTCGATGTGGTCAACCGCAACTTCGAATGGTCGACCGTTCCTGCCCTTCACGTGTACATGGTTTTGACAGAGAGAGGGACGATCGAGTGTCCACTTCATGTTTTCTTCGCGCATGCTGTAGAAAAATTAATTTTACCGGAGCTACAGAACCCCGTTTGTGACAAATGAGTACTTATTTCGAAGGAGACTCGACGACCAACATCTTTCATTCAGAGCAAAAATTCATATTCGTCCATCTTCAGGTTCAAAAAAGCCATACAAGTTCTAGGTGATGTTCTTACTGCTTTTTCGCATTGCTTTGTTTCTCCAACTCCAAGCTCTATAATTTCGTGTATTTGAGCCTATAATCATAACATTCATCTCATTCCTTCAAAAACAAAAGAAAAATAAATAAAATTAAGTATAAATAAGATGAAATTCAATAATATAAGCACAAACTCATAATTTTTATACGTAAAACGAGTAATAAAAGCTGGTATAAATTACACTCGTCATTCACTATCTGAGATAGCGAGTGTGGTTGAACTAGACTCGCTATCCCAGATAGCGAGTGTAGTTGTACTCATTTTTCTAGAGAAAATTTGGATATGCAATTTCTACCTGAAATGTATACAACTACACTTGCTATCTGAGATAGGGAGTTCATTTGAACTAGACTCGCTATCTCAGGTAGCGAGTATAGTTTTACTCAATTTTTCAGATAAATTTTGAATTTAAAATGTATACAAATACACTCGCTATCTGAGATAGTGAGTCTAGTTCAAATGAACTCGCTATCTCAGATAGCGAGTTTAGTTATACTTATTTTTTCAGAGAAATTTTGAACATGTAATGTATACAACTATATTTGCTGTCTTAGATAGCGAGTCTAGTTCAAATGGAGTAATTGTACTCATTTTTTCAGAGAATTTTGAACATGAAATGTATACAACTACACTCGCTATCTTAGCGAGTGTAGTTGTACTTATTTTTTTAGAGAAATTTTGAACATGCAATTTCTACCTGAAATGTATATAAATATACTCGATATCTGAGATAGCGAGTCTAGTTCAACTGACCTCGCTATCTCGTATAGTGAGTGTAGTTATACTCATTTTTTCAAAGAAAATTTGTACATGCAATTTCTACATGAAATGTGTAGACTCACACTCGCGATCCGAGATAGTGAGCTCAGTTGAATTAGACTCACTATGTCAATTTGGTAAATAGTTTCGGAAGTGGGTCAATTTGGTAAATACTTTCAAAAGGTGAGTCATTTTGGAAAAAAATCGGGGAGTCCCGAGAAGACCCTTAAAACTATTATTATTATTTTTTAAAAAATACCCCTTAAATCTATTAAGTTTTATGATTTGATCCCTCTAAAAATTATGAAAAAACTTCAGTATATTTATCGTCCTTGACAAAATTGTTCTGGTTTGGTCTTTCAGTGTGGTACACTGGTAGGTAAGAACAAAGCTAGATTATCTTTCACGGGGGGGGGGGGGTAACTAGCTAGCTAGATATTAGACAACATATTTCAGTACAAACTAAACAATGGTTATTATAAAGAAAAAAAGTGTGTAATTTATTAACATATATAATCTTCCAAAAAATTATATTTAATGATAAATTTTTTTTGAAAAACCCCTTAAAATTTTTGAATTTTTTAAACCCCCCCCCCCTCCAAAATTTTGAAAAAACACCTATACATTTATAAATAGTCATAAAAATTTTTTTTGGCCCCCCTGAAAAAATTGTTCTGGCTTCGCCCCTGACCATCATAATCCTTCGTTAACTAAATTTAAAGGAGATCCTACCAAGGAAACTATGCGATATTGGTAAAAATTACAACAAATCAGGATGTACAATTCAGACACGCATCCTAAAACTGCCACGGGTAAAACGGTAATCTCAACAGCTATGGGCCCATGAAAGAAATTTGGGCTACTTCCAAGCCCATCAACACAACCAGGCCAGCTATCCAGGTTCATTTACAACTTAAGCATGAGGGGTTTTTTCTGCCTATTATGGTTGTCATTCAAAACCCCCCCAAAAGTAACAAACTCTATCTTTACACCAAGAGAATGATAACCGACTCTATCCTTTAAAAAAGAGAAGAACAACTAACTATATCTCTTCATGAAGGGATGAGAAATTAACTATATCTCTTCACCAAGAAATTCAGGAGGAGAGGCGTTTCTAAACGTCTCTCTCTTGAAACTTTCCGCAAAGGTTATAAATACACTCCACCTCCATCAAGCTCAGGTAAAGAATATTTTTGCAACTAAAAGACTCCTATTATTCTGAGTTACTGACATATCGTCGAGGTCAATCCTGGTGTTTTAGGCTTCCTGCAGGTTTGCTGGTATCGCTTTCAGCAGTCCAAAACCAAGGAAGAAGGAGCAGTCAACAGTCATGAACTCGGATCTGGTCTTAGGTCTCTTGTTTTTCCATTAAAAGAACTCATATATCTGTTTTTTCCCACACAAAAAATAAACAACAACATATTGCTGTCGTCTGTGTAAAAAGCACAAATCTAACTCTCCGATCAGATTTGCAGGCTTGTCCACCATCGTAGACTCCTTGTCCGCCATCGTAGACTCCCGCCAGCAAGGCTGCATCTGCGGGCTCCCAACGATGCCGCTATGAACCTTGCCCCAAATCTCACTCAATTGAGGACCAGTTCTCCATCCACACAACCTCCTCTCCCACGGTTCCCTTTACTCCACATGATCTCTACGTCATCATCAAAAACCGGCAGTATGGGAAGGACCCCCATTAACGCATAGAAAAAAAGCATACTTGAGACAAGGTCTGTTTCTCAGAGCACCAAGGGAGCAGGTTAAGTCCTTATCCTTACACACAAAAGTCCTGACAATTGCCCCCACCACGGAGGCAAAGAAACCATGGGAGCCCAACTCCAATCAGTCGGCAAGTTTTCAAGTATCGGGGAGAAGAGGAAGCACCCATTACTAAGGTTGTCTGAGACTTCAAGGATGAAATCCTCTAAGACCTTCAAGTCACCCCCGAATAGTAGCCGACAAACAAGTAATTGCCGACCTACAACTATGCAAAGTGTAACACACCAAATTCTAAATAAGACCGAATTCGAGATTCCACAGGATCTTTACTTCACTTCCTACAATTTTACAAGGAATTTAAAACTTTTTCAATAACATCAGAGTTCAATTACATTTCATTTACACAGCGGAAGAATAAAAATTTACAACATTGATAATAATATACAACTTGTACAACTTTATCAAATAAGTTATCGATTGCATCATAATATCTTCATAGCATAGTTCATTACCTGCATATCTACCTATGGGCACGTCAGTCACTTGTAACTGACGGAAGTATTATACTCGGCTATTCTCTCTATGCCGTACATATAACGATCTCATTACTTTATCAAAACACAAACTTGAATGAAATAAAGTGTAGAAAAGTGACTATGCTAAACATGTAAGTGTATGCCATGCCTTAATGCCTAATGCACACAATTCTATACTAGGATGACACTAATGCACACTTGTTCGGATTCTATGCATCCCATACTACATAGGTCCGAGGGTGTAACACCCCACAAAATTGAAAATTATAATTTTGCCCTCGTATGTTACGCACGTGTATTTTGTAACGTGTTTTCACCACGTATCTTGATTTCTGACTATTTATGCATTTTCCGCACATTTTATGTTATTTGAGTCAACAAAAATATAATATTTCAACCACTAGATTTTACGTGCAATATTTTCTTTGTACTTAAATTATTTATTTTAAATATATTTTTTATAAAATGAAAATTTATTTTCGCATTTTGATCTAAATAATTTTTGTACGTGAAATTAGGGATGGCATCAGGGCCGGGCTGGCCCGGGACCGGCCCGGCCCGGCCCGGCCCCCCTCCAACCCGGGCTGGCCCCTGAACCGGCCCCCACCCACCCGATTCAGGTCCGGTCCCCATTTTTGAAGCAAAAGCCCGGTTAGGCCCGGCCCGCTCGAGGCCCGGGACCGGTCCGGCCCGCCCGTTGGCTTCTTTTTTTTTTTTTTTTTTTTTTTCCAGAAAATTTAGACAAACTAGACAGAATTAGACAAATTTGTTGTTGTTTGTTTTTTATTATTGACTTATTTAGTTGTTGTTTGTTTTTAATTATTATCCTCTAATATCTAATTCCAGTATTGCTAGTAGATTATTGGTAACCTGACAAAAAATCTGAAAAGGAAGATATTCAATCCTTTAAAAACAATGAAATTCATGTCCATGTACAACATTATCATGATAATCTTCAACACGATGAAAATCAGGCATGCTAATTTAAATTAATTACAAATTTCTACTATAACTATATTGAATGCTAAACCAAGGGAGACTATTTTCTCTGCTTCAGAAATTTACGAAAATATTCTTCCTACTCTTGACCATTTCACAGATGTAAAACTATTATGATTCTAAAGAAACACTGTGATTAGTATATACTAAACAAAAGCTTAAGAGAAACCACTTCCAAATAAAGTTAACTATGAAAAACTAAATAGAGGCCATCTCGATCTTTAAATTCAAGTAATTTTCTTGATTTGTAATTTGATCTAAATAGACAAAGTTGTATGAATTTTATTCATGTACTTAATTTTACTCAAGAAGTTCAAATTTATTAAATCATGTACTTTATTTATTCATGTACTTCAATTATTTATGAAATTTTATTCTTTACAATTGTTATTAAATTACAAATCCATATACTTGATCTTTAATAATACTTTACAAAAAAAAAAATTTCCTCATACAAGGGCTAGGCCCGGCCCGGCCCCCCCACTAGGGGCTAGGGGCCAGGTCCGGGCCAGGGTTCCTTACCATCAGCCCGGCCCGGCCCGACCCGCATTTCGAGGAGCCCGGGACCGGTCAAAACCCGGTCAAACCCGGCCCGGCCCGGCCCGAATGGCCCGAATGCCATCCCTACGTGAAATGCACGTGTTTTCTACGAACGTAGCAATTACGTCGTAAAATTAATAAATATATTTTTTTATATTGTATTTTTATTATTTTTAACATTTTTTTGTTGATAAAATCGGATTTCGCAATTGATACTCTACATGCGACACACGTGTTTGTTTCGATGCGCGCATTTGAGCGTATCCTTTCTTGAAATGAATTTCATAAAATGTGTGCACATTTATTTTTGCATTATAAATTTTAATTAAACAAATTTTTAATAGTATAAATATATGGTATATAAGTATATATATTATATATGTATATAAGATGGTAAGTGATGAAAGGTTTTAATTTCCTTGTAAAATTGTACGAAGTGAAGTAAAGATCCTGTGGAATCTCGAATTCGGTCTTATTTGGAATTCGGGGTGTTACAGATGGTATCAGAGCATGTTTCACAAGTAGTACAAATTTATAAGGAACGACACCCTAGAGTGGACATTAGAGTGTGAGTTTCAACTTATAGACATTTTAAATGTAAGTGATTTACATTTGTGTTGCTCTATGGGCTGATGTTTTCTTTTTCTTTTGGATGGCTGGAGTTATGAATGAAGTAGTTATTGACTTTCATTCATGATGTTCTTCTTGTATACATTAATGTGAGATTGTATGCGAGTATATTTTCTCTGAGTATCAGAGTGGCACAGTGGAAGCGTGGTTGGTTGACCCTACATTCATGATGCATTACAAATTTCTCTTTCAAATTATTTTTCGTGAATTTTATCATAGTACTTTTCAAAATTTAATATTTCTCAAATGAATATTTTCTTATACTATTAATCACCTAAATATTTATTATTTTGTCTATCTCTCTTAGCCTTGATCTTTTAAATTTGCTTTATGTGTTTTTCAGTCTTAAAATTTTATCTTTCATGTTTTTATGTCCCTCTATGTTTATTCGTTGCTTTACGTATTTTGTTGCCACTTATTAAATAAATTTTTTGCAACTATTATTATTTCTATTTTGAATTTTCTTATGTATGATTTGACTTTGTGATACTATATTTTATTATCTTATGTATATTTTTCTAAATACAGTATGATATTTTTCTTTGGCGTACAACCTTTACCCTTGTAAGTTTCGGGAACGGAACTATCCTAAGGGGGGGAGAGTATAACACCCCACAAAATTGGAAATTACAATTTTTTTCTCGTGTATTATGCACGTGTATTTTGTAACGTGTTTTCACCACATATCTTGATTTTCGACTATTTATGCATTTTCCGCACATTTTATGCTATTCGAGTCAACAAAAATATAATATTTCAACCTCTAGGTTTTACGTACAATATTTTCTATATACTTAAATTATTTATTTTAAATCTATTTTTTATAAAACGGAAATTCATTTTCGCATTTTGATCTAAATGATTTTTTGTACGTGAAATGCACGTATTTTCTACGTACGTAACAATTACGTCGTAAAATTAATAAATATATTTTCTTATATTGTATTTTTATCATTTTTAACATTCTTTCGTTGATAAAATCGGATTTCGCATTTTGATACTCTACGTGCGACGCACGTGTTTGTTTCAATGCGCGCATTTTAGCATATCATTTCTTGAAATGAATTTCATAAAATGTGTGCACATTTATTTTTGCATTATGAATTTTAATTAAACAATTTTTAATAGTATAAATATATGGTACATAAGTATATATATTATATATGCATATAAGATGGTAAGTGATGAAAGGTTTTAATTTCATTGTAAAATTGTACGAAATGAAGTAAAGATCCTGTGGAATCTCGAATTCGGTCTTATTTGAAATTTGGGGTGTTACAGAGGGTAAGCACCTATGTACTTTACAATAAAAGGGTTCGATCCCTCGCCATCACAACTACCCAGTAATAAACAAATTTAGATCATTCCACGGATATGGATCTTAGCCTCCCCGACTATAATAACAGATCTCAGCCTCCCCGGCTATTATATCGTGCAAATCATCCCGCAAGTGACCCTCTAGCCCCAGCCTTTCTGGCTATTGGAGTACGGCAAAACAAAATATCTATCCGCCCGATTACTCAAGATCCCGGAATCCACCGCTAACCCGTCCCCATAATCCCGGATTTAAATATTAAAGTCCGTCTCCCATGGATCAACCATAGTCCACCAACTAGGTCTATAGGCACGGAGATCCACTGCCGACTATATAGAGCAACCCATTTATGTTTATCCAGGTTTACTACATCTTCACTTAAGTGCCTACTTAATTATTTCAAGACATAAATAATTTCCAAACCTAGAATTAGTTTTACCATCTACCGGACTTAACCAACATTTATCAAGATGGTTCCATGGCCATATCTCAAAATCACATCTCAACATCTTTTATTTCAATATTGCCGGTAACGAGGTCTTACTAACTTTAAATCTCAGTTTTTTATGTACAAGAATCATGGGTATTCATACCCTCAATAATCAATGTCTTAAACTTATCAAAATATACAATAAAATATAGGAATTTATTCTTTTTAAACTCTCATTTTTACTTTCTTAAAATATACAATAAAATTTCCATAACAATTTCTAATAGCTTTCATTTTATCTTATAACCATAATAGGAATTTATTCATACTAAAAAAAAACATCTTATTCTATTAAAACCAATCAAAAAAATATAAAAGAAGGGCTCAAAGTTTTGAACCCGTTACCTGCCGACCATACACAGCAGCACCCAAGGCTCAACCTGCTAACCACTAAGTCCATTTGGACTTATTTCATAAATTGGGATGAGAAACCCCTTATACAATCAGTGCAGTTCGGATTATATTGAATGAAATTAAAATAAAAGGTGACTATCAAGTTTCGAACCCAAGATCTTTTACAAGTTATATTCTTTGTTGCACTAGCTAACCAGTAAGTCCAAGTGTATTTTTTGTTTAGGAAATATACTAATGTACTTTTGTATACATTACTCTGAATTCAGTTTCTTTTATCAAAACTCGTTTATCGAAAATAATCCATTCTTTTAGAATATTGAAACAAAGTCTCTCTTAGACTGAGATAAATATTAAAACAGTAAATTAAGGGTTCAAACTTATTTTTAGAAATATAGCTTCACTTTTAAATAATTTTTCCTTTCTTTTTTTTGTATACGAATTTTCATCTTTTCCCAAATCTCGAAACTAAAAATCATTTTTAGCAAAATTAGTTCATATACTCTATTATACTAGTTAAAATTTGTGATAAAACAAGCATATCTTTTAGTAAATCATGAATATCTCAAAGAATCTTATTCAAGCAGAAATTTGTATTTTTCAACCTATGTCGACATAAAAGTTATTTTTCTCTCCTTTTTTTTCTTTCTTAATCATCATATCGAAAATATATCATTCTTTAGCAAGTTCTAAAAGAAAATCACACATTCAACAAAACATACAAATTTATAAACATTTTAACATGATTCATATGATTAATTCCTTAGTTGGACTCTATTTTTAAATTAGCATGGTAACAATTTGTTTACTAATTCTCAACATGATCATTGCATATTATGCTAGCATGGATTCTACATATATCTCATTCAAATTATACTACTCATTAAACTATTTAGCATGCAAATTCCTATTCTAGAAAGGAAATAGATCACCTACTAATATAATGTTGATTTATATACTAACATAGCATCTTTCATTACAACCAATGTATAGATATGTTCTACTTCATCATATTAAAATAATACTCACTTATCATCACTAGCATGCATAGTTCTAAATTAGAAAGCATGAGAACTCCCACCATATGTGAAGCTTGAACAATTGAAAGGAAGGATGGGAACACTACTTCTAACTCCAAGACAAACTCCTAGCAATGGCTTCTCCTCCTAGCAAGCTCTCTCTCTTAGCAATGGCTTCTTCTTTCTAGCAATTCCTCCAAGCAAAAGGACTCTCACTCTCTTTCTTTTCTTTCTTTTCTTTCTCTTACTCTTATTTGTTTTTTTTTGTGTGTGTGTGTGTGTGTGTGTGTGTGTGTGTGTGTGTGTGTGTGTGGAATGAGAAGAAATGGGTGCTATTTATAGGTCTAGGTTAGGGTCTCATTTGCAAAATTTCACAACCTAATAAATTATTCAAATTTAATCTCCATCTCTTCATTTTCTGAACTCCTCCTTCAACCTCTCCAATTTCCCTAACTCCCAAAACTCCCAACCTCTCATCTCCCCACTTCTACAAGCCTTAACTCTCTCATCTTGCCCAAAAAATGGTCCAAATACATTTGTGTGTGCATGCACACATGCACAAACAAATATGAACACATTTGTATAACTCTAAATGTGTATTATAGTTTGTAACTTGTCATGTAATAGTGCATGTTTAACTAAAAATGTGATTTTATTAGTGGGCTAGCTTTTATTCTATAGGTCCATGGATCAAAATAAGGCTAATTAAAACTAATGCATGCTAAAAATAGATAATGAGAGTAACAAAAATGAAAAATAAAAATTTGCACGTGCATCATACGTGCAAAAATTGAAAAATGTATTTTAATCAAAATAGAAAAAAATAAATTTTTATTTTATAAAAAGAGTTCGAATATGTAAAATAAATAATCAGTGCACATAGAAATATCACACTTAGTGATGGAAAAATATGTAATTGATACGTGTATCGAAAACACATAAAAAGCATGTAAAATACCAAGATTAAAATATAATATTTTAGTTGATTCAAATAGGGTAAAAATCAATGCGGAAAGATGCATAAATAGTCGGTAATCAAAATACGTGGTAAAAACACGTTACAAAATACACATGCATAACACACGAGGGCAAAATTGTAATTTTCAATTTTGCGAGGTGTTACACAAAGAGAAGGCTCTCATGGGTCAACCCGGTGCGAGGGATAGGAAGACCCAGTCATGCGTTGCCTCCAAGAGATGGAGGACCGCTAGCCCGAATTGATCAATAGGAAGATATCCTCGGTAGAGCATACCTCCCCTCCTGACCTCCCTTCATTCTGGAAGTCCCTATTCCTGAGAAATTCAAATCTCCTTACTTTGACTCATATAACGCCGACTCCAATCCAACGTACCACATCGAGAGTTTTAAAACTCATGATGATCTATCAAGCCTTTGATTTGCTTCTCTACAATATGTTTCCAGCAACCTAGAGAGAATCAGCTCGGTAATGGTACGCTCGACTCTTTCTAGGGTCTATCATCTCCTCCGATCAACTTGAGGAGCTGGCCCACTTCGTCACCAGTCGTAAGACTGAAAAGAAAAGTGTCTCCCTACTCGAGTTGAAGCATATGAAAATAAAGTTGCTCAATGAGTTTGTCAGGCACTTCACAGCCGAAACCAGATCAATCTACTCTATTGATTCAGTGGTAGCAGCAGCTGCCTTTCGGCATAATGTCACCTACAAAGAGCTTAAATCATCCATCGCCAAGAGGCTTCCTTGGTCCTTCACCGACCTCCTAGAAAGAAGTGATAAATATATCCAAGTTGTAGAATCCCATCACCTTAAGAGCGAAAAGGATTCCCTCTCGAGTAACAAACAGAAGATCACTAACAAAGAAGGACCCAAGAAGTCCTAGAAGAATGGGTCGGGCCAGCGCCGCCCTCCCCTGACATCCCGCTTCAAGAAGTTCGGTCCTTTTAATGCCAGCGTGTCTGCGATCCTCATGGAGATAGATAGGAATGGAATGTTTCGTCCCCCTCCTAAGATGAACACACCCAGCAAAAGGAAGAACACAGAGCTATGGTGCTAATACCACAGAACTGCGGTTGCAAGACCGACGACTGCTGAGCCCTTAAGGTGAGATCTAGGCTCTAATGCGACAACGTCACATCTCCAAGTTTGTTCAGAAAAACATGGCTGACTTCGCTCCCACTCGGGGGCCTAACAAGCATGTTGAAAGTAACTCAGAGTCCCAAGACTTGGAACAGAGGTCGTGCTCCACTCCATCCATGGAGGACCCATGGGGGAGAATCAAACTCCTCTTGGAAGACGTTTGTCCGAGAAGTGAATTCAGTATATAACTTTCCTAGCTGAAAGCATGGGTATTCCGGTGACATTATCAGACAAGGTTTTAGAGGGTGTTTGAACACCCCCATTACGAAGCACTGATAATTAGCCTTTGCATGGTGAATCTTGACGTACGCTAAATCTGAATCCTTTTAGACATCGATAGCTCTGTCAACATCCTCTTCTTGGAAGCCTTCGAGGGATTCAAGCACTCTAGGGACCATCTCAAGCTCGTCGGGTACATTCTCCATGGGTTCTCTAGGGTCGCCTTTCATATAAAAGAAATAGTCACACTTGATGTGACTGTAGGGAAAACCCCGGTTACCCGGACAGAGGCCATGGACTTCATAGTTATCAACGTGAAGGCCGCCTACAACTCTATTCTCAGCCGCCCTGGGCCTAGCAGTAATTCACACCGTGCCCTTAGCCTTCCACATGAAGATGAAGTTCCCAACAACCACCGGGATAGAAGAAGTGAATGGTAGCTAAGAAGCAGCTCGGAGGTGCTACACAACTATAATTTGGGGGGGGGGTGTCATCCCACTCGAAACATTAGAGCTTCTTCAAGAAAGGATTCAGGCCACTCCGAGCCCATGCATGACCTAAAAGAGATCCCTTTCTCCAAAAAAGGTTAGAACAAGTGCTCCCGAATGAAGCAACCTCTTCCCTACCGAGTCTGAAAATAACTTGTTACAAGGTCTCCAAAGTCGACTGCCTAGGATCTTATCATCTTGAAAACCTGTAGGGCAAGGATCCATTGAGAGAGCATTAGAGCAAGTTCAATGAGGGTGCTTAACACCCTCTAGAGCAAGTTCAATGAGGGTACTTAACACCCTCCACTAGCAGTAGTTTTTTCAATTTCCAATAAGGTCAGCGTATGCAACAGTCAATGTATGTAATAAAGGCTAGCCACCATCAAAGCATCCACCTGGATTGATTTTTCAATAAATTCAACCTTTTCTTCACAAATTCTTGTACAACTCTCACAATGCAAACAACGAGTTCGATGTTCAGCTCCTCTTATGAGTTGCACCAATAACTCGTCAACCCAAGCTATGAGTTCGGTGCTCAGCTTGAGTTCCATCAGCAACTCATTGACTCATATAATGAGTACGTAGCTCAACTAATCGCTCGAGATACTCCAAAAACTCATTAGTTTCATATAATGGGTTATGTGCTCTGCTCACCGTTTGAGCTCCTCCAACAACTCATTAACTGCATACAATGAGTTTAGTGATCCACTTATTGCTTGGACTCCTCCAACAACTCTTTGACTGCATACACTAGGTTCGGTGCTCTTCTCATCGCTTGAGCTCCTCCAACTGCTCGTTAACTCAAGACAATAAGTTTGATATTCAGCTCCTCTTCTGAGCTACACTAACAACTCATCAATTTAAGACAATGAGTTCAGTGCTCAGCTCCTCTTCCGAGCTACACCATCAACTCATTAATTTAAAACAATGAGTTAGGTGCTCAGCTCCTCTTCCGAGCTACACCAAATACTTGTCAACCCAGGACAGTGAGTTCGCTACCATGATTCGTTCGGGCCACCCCAATTGCTCACTCAACTCTTAAATAACAAGTTTGGAATCGAACATGTAGATCGAAGCTGCATTAGCAACTTGCAAATAAGAAATATGGAGTAAGGCTCATCATTTGGAATTGCTACTGCAACTCATTGACCTTTTAATAACAAGTTTGGAGTTGAACACGCAGCTCGATGCCGTTTTCGCAACTTGCAAGAAAGCAAATGTGAAGCAGGGCTTACCATTCGAAATTGGCCCTGTAACTCGTTAACCCTCCACTAACAGGGTTGGAGTCCAACATCTGGCTAGATGTTGCCTTAGTAGCTTGCAAATAAGTAAGTTTGGAGCAGGGCTTGCTATTATGAATTGCTTCTGCAACCAGTTAAATATTTACTAACAAGTTTGGATTCCAATACTTGGCTCGATGTTGCTTTAGCTGCATGAAAGTAAGCAAGCTCGGAGCAGAGCTCGTCATTCGAAATTACTCCTGCAACTGGTTAAACTATACTAAAAAGTTTAGAGTCCAACACTTGGCTCAATGCTGCTTTAGCAGCTTGCAAGCAAGTAAGCTCGGAGCAAGGTTCGCCATTTGGAATTGCCCTTGCAACTCGTTAAAAACCTTAAAAACAGGTTCAGAGTTCACAATCATGGCTTTAAATCGCCCCCACAACTTACAAACATGCGAGTTCGGGGCTCGCTGCGACCATTCGAAGTACTCCTGAAACTTGTTCATTTGTCAACAAACAAGCCAGAAGCACATCCCTCCCCTGAGGCTACTCCCACGACTTACTCCAAACAATGAGTCGCAACATAAAGAAGCCAAGTGTGAAGGCAAATACGCTTGGAAGAGCTTGATTTTCATATCAATTTTCTACTACAAAATAGGGAAGCACATGATAAATCCCTCGTTCATCTCGGCACAAGTCTAAGAGCTCAAGTACATTGGATGACCATACAACTCATCTCTGCACCAATCACCATACAACTTCTCTCCTTTTCGTAAAGCATCCAGTTTTTTATAAGATTTGATAAAGTTTATAATTTTTAAAGTAGGATTATATAGAAAATTTGATTTTAATTTTTTTTAATAAACTGAGTCAGTTTGTCAAATATTTTAATAGGGGGCTAGAACGGTATATATTTTTGAAAAGTGTGTTAGGTCTTGTCAATTGCTCCATGTTATGTCCTTCCTCGTCACTGTCTCCAATTTGTATGGAGAATAGACTAGAGTTTGGAAGTGGTGGATCCTTCTTGATTTGCCCACATCGAGGTCTGCACCACAACCCCAGATATGGAGTCAAAGGAGTAAAATAAGAGTAATGCTTCAGCCACTATCAATTTCACTACCATTCTCTTCACTATCTTAGGTGGCATATTCCTATTGGAGAGTTCCCCCACCTACTCTATCTTTTCCTACCTATTGGAATGTACCACCTAAGATAGTAAAGAGAAATGTAGTGAAATTGGTAGTGGATGTAACAGTACTCGTAAAATAATACAAGCCCAGTGGATGGATATGTCTCCATCTTTTATTTTATTTAATATTCTCTTTTTTAATAACCTAGGACACTCAAAATAATATTTGGTAATACTACACCTACTATCAATTTTTCTGCCTTTTACTTTATTAGCTTAACTGGCATACTCCTATTGAATGTTTCTACCACATACTCTACAATAACCTCCATTAATAGTATGTCACCTAAGGTTATAAAAAAAAGTAGTAGAATTGGTAATAGGTGTAGCATTACTCATAACTAGTAATTTACACGTGCGATGCACGTTTTAATAATTTCAAAAAATAAAAATAAAAACTCTGACGTAGGTAGGATTTGAACCGGAAATCTCCTCTATATTAGTTATGTACGTGCGTTACACATGTTGGTAGAATGACAAAATGACAAATGACACTGAGGCCTTCTCCCATTATAATATTAAAGATATTTTTAGCTTGTTCCCCCCTTTGAAATACTCCATCTGTTTCAAAATATAAGTAATTCTAAGTTTCTACAATCCTATTAAAAAAAAATCTAGAATTGGAAAGAAGTACAAAATATTATTGATCTTTGAAGCTCATAAATGAGCTACCAATTGTAAAATGTCATATTTGTCCTTCTCTATAAATGAGCTATCAATATGTAGTAGAAGGATAAAATTGAAAATCACTTAAAAAATTAATAGATGGACATTTAAGACTGACAAGACATTTGTATAAAGTGACTTATATTTTGGAAAAAAAACCTAGAATAACTTATATTTTGAAACAAAGGGAGTATATATATTTGTAACTTCCAACTTTCAAGTATTAACCTTTTTCTTAAATTACTTGTCATATTCATGATAAATTACTTTTACCAAATACAATTATGATTATGGATATTACTCAAATTCAACTCAGCATCTATCTCTAGTATTATAATGGGAGAAGGCCTTAGTATCATTTGTAAATCTATCAACACGTGTGACACACGTACAAAATTAATATGAAGAAGGATTCAGGATCGAGTCTTTACTATGTCAGAGTTTTTATTTTTTAAAAAATATATTATTAAGACGTGCACTGTCATAACTAATATAAAAAGGCCAGACTACGTCGAAATTTTTATTTTAAAAATATATATTTATTAAGATGTGCATCGCGCGTGTAAATTACTAGTACTAATAAAAGTGATCAGCAAAAGTTCAAAATTATTTTTTTAGGGTTCATAAATGAATAATCAACGAATATTCAAAGTTCATACATATATTAAACTCAATATCCATATTCAACTAAAACTATTTGCATATGCATCATTTATAAATGAAGAAATAATCAATAGTTAAGGTTCATTGTATGTATGTAATTGCCAGTAATTTGCTACCAACTTGCAAGATTTTCTTAAGCTCATTTTCAAAAAAGATAAGAAAATATTTCTTAAGCTCAATCACTTTATTTAAGTAGCTACTAGCCTACTAAAGGTAAATTAAGAATACTATTTATCTCTAATATTATAATGGGAGAAGGCCTTAGTGTCATTTGTAAATCTACCAACACGTGCATTGCACATGCATAACTAATATGAAGGAGGTCTCGGGTTTGAGTCCTCACTACGTCAGTTTTTTTTACTTAATTTTTTTAATATATTAAATGTGCATCACACGTGTAAATTATTATCTATCTATTTATCCATCTATCAATAATATAATATATAATCTCTAATACTATAATTGTAGCGCCCCAGATCTGGCTCCCCGAAATCCGTGACACTCACCAGAATCTTTGCCTTCAAATGCATCTCAACACAGTAATAACACGAAAATTTTAAAAAAATTTATTGCCAAATAAAGTCATTACATTATCAGTTACAACCAATATATTGTTTTGAACAAGGAGTGCAAATTACATTAACTCATTACAACTTTATACAAAATATTTCACAGACTCCACTTGTAAGGCAATCAGCTGTCTTCCGGA
Source organism: Hemerocallis citrina (assembly GCA_017893485.1). Taxonomy (NCBI): domain Eukaryota; kingdom Viridiplantae; phylum Streptophyta; class Magnoliopsida; order Asparagales; family Asphodelaceae; genus Hemerocallis; species Hemerocallis citrina. The sequence goes on from CM030358.1 coordinate 83,272,423, forward strand.
CTGGTAATTGATCGATCACTGCCGAAACTCCGCTGAATGGTCAATCTGCTTCCCTAGGACTTGCCCTTCGGCTTGAGTCTTTCGCTGCGCGACTCTGATATTTCTGCACCTGCTTGTATGGTAGGACCGGTACCTAAAAGGTGAGAAATGTCAGTAATTCTACTAACTCAATGCTGATAAGAAACAGCGATCTCCAACTTGCACATCCACAAACCATCTTGAATGGAAAAAGAAATATGCATCCTAATTTTTTAGTATTCGTGTATGCCATGCCCTGAGGACTAATGCATAATATAAGGTACAAAGATGGATGCACTTAATCTAATGCAAGCAAGACTTTGGAAACACATGCATTCCATACTACATATGCCCCAAATCTAGCCGTCTGTCTCCATTCTTAGGGATTCAAACCCTTGCCATACAACACATTCCACTATTGTACTCAACCTGTTCCTGATAGATACAACGTGGGTGGTGAATCATACAGTTATTACTGCTAAATACAGTGGTATCCCTATTTGCCACTAGTGCCCAATCCAGCTTAGACCACACCAAATGCTGTGAAGAACCTTTTGGTACAAACCCTTGTACCCATGACGTAAAAAATATAAATATATAACAAAACCCACGCGCATAAGAACATGACGGGCTCGAGGGTCAATCTCCCTACCTGACAGGATTTTCTATCCCGTTCTTACTACGACACTTCAGGAATTAACAAAGCGAGATACGGCTCTCGTGTGCTCAGCTAGTGAGCAGACACAGCCCGTATCCCTACGACGGGAAGAGATAACTCTGGTTATCACCGCCTAGTGCTGGCTCTTAGAACAAGTTGAATTATAGAGAATCACCCCTAATACCAACTTGGTTTTCAAGCGAAAAGTAAAAAAAAACTCAATTAAATAATAATTACTAAAATATGCTTGTCACCCAAGATCATTCACAAAGTTTTATGAACCAATTGATCCGTGACTGGTCTGTCAAAATAATAACCCGGCAAGTCGATACTTATCTGCTGCCACGCTCCTGTTGGTCCTTGACCAACTTCCTGACCCGTGACCCTCAGCGAGTGGTACAACGATGCCCAAGAAATGCCTTTTACCGGCAATACCTCCAAACATGACACCAAACTAATGACAGACCAAGGTGATAAAACACAATCAAATCTACTCAAATGTGATAAAGTCAATATCTTAAGTATATCAACGCTACTAGTTCACAAATCCATAACTTCTAATCCTTGTACCGAGATGCATGAATTGATACCTTGGGGGAAGCTAAGAGTGCCTACGGTTGATAGTCTTAGGGTATCACTCTATCCTAATGACTAACTCAAGTCACAAACGTCCTCCACAGGAGTTAAACACCTTAAGGCCAGTAATATCACCAATCATCCCCAATAGCAAGTCTATTAACTCTTCTTCACAAGAGGGGAAAAGTACTCCAAACACATAGTAAAAAACCATGACTAACCCAACTATGTTGTTTCTACCTGAAACTTAGAACGGTCATAACTTCCACTATACTACTCAAATTTGGGTGTTCTAGCCCATTCTGGAAAGCTAGGAATCTAGGCTACAACTCTCTAGTGGACCATTACATCAGATTCATCAATCTAATTGCCCTAAAAGACCTCATTATCATTAGCCTGTGTACTTCCTGTACACTGGCTGCACCTTACTGATAGCTTAAAAACCTACTCGCTCATCGGAATAACATAAATCTAGGTTCTATGGAAAACTGAGAATGTCTTCTACAACTTTCTAGTTGATCAAAAATCCAAATTATCTCATTTGGTTACCATAAAACATTCATCTTTCTCCGGTGTACATAACCATATATAATGTACTACACAAACAGAGCCTGTAGCTAAAAATCTGGTTTCTGTTCCAACTTGCAAAAATCATATCTATCACTATACTTACAGGAATTTCTTGACATAAGGTTTTTTGGAAAGCATAGGATGTTTACTACAACTCCCTAGTTGTACACTTCCTCAAATTCTGCTCATACAGAGCCAGGAGGTTACAATCTCATCAGAGTGTCAATTCTGCCCAGATCTGCACAATACTCACTTAAAATCTCATAATAAATCACATGCATAACCAATGGCTATCAAACTTGTATTTTCATAAAATAGACATCATCATGTATAGCATGCACAAAAGATCACATCCTGATTCCAAGTATTCAATGAGCTCTACTAATTACAATCATGTACAAAAATTCTACTGTTCACCAGTCACTATCATGAATACTCTTGCTTCATCAATTTTGAACATGCATCAACTGTCATCAAAATAATTTCAATCTTTTTCTGTAGGGTCTAGTCTAATACAGGATACTACGTTAAAAATTTTAGAGATTAATTCTAAAAATTCCTTCAAGTTCAGGTTCTACAAAAGACAGAATCAGTCTTTGCCTTACGACCCAGTCATCAAAGTCAATTTTATTAAAATACTAAATAATGTCAGAAAAATCCGAAATAATCCATGTAGTCTCTAGACATGCATAAGATCATTCTGTAAAAATTTCAAGTTTAGATTCCATCTATACTGCTCTCTAGAAATTCGGGAACTTAGCATGCAGTTTGTGTTTTTTTGTTTTTAGTTTCAGATTCTAAACAAACTACCACTAACAATCATCCTCATAGCTACTATTACTTATTTCAAGCAAGAAATCAATCAAGAAAATAAGAACAAAAGTTTCAAGAACTCCCCACCCTTTGGTGTAGTTGAGAAGATGAGAATAGCCAAGCCTCCTTCCTCAAGTTCCTCATCCAAAAGCTCTTGATCACCTCTTTTCCCTTCTTCTTTCACTCTCTCCTTCTCTCTTTCTCTAAAAAAATTTCAGAATTCTGAAATGAGAGTGAAGAGAGGGGCTTTTAAGAAGTGAGGAGAGTGAGGGGTGTGCAAGGGGGGTGGCCGGCCAAGGTGGGGTAGGGGGAGTGAGGTGGACTCCATGTGGCATGAAGGTTTTTCACAAACCAAGTTCTCATGCCCATGATTTTGAGATATTTTGTCATGACTCATATCTAGCCATTAGATCCTTGATGAGATGTGATGAATTTCTAGATGTGAGTGCATGGCAAAGAGAGAAAATTATTTATAGTATAGTATCATACAATTTGACAATTGTATATGTACTACACATATATACTAGTATACGTACTAGTATCGATTTTTCTCATTCTCGTGCACCATCGTGAACACGTCTGTTCACACATATAAAATCAAGCAAATCAATCACACCACAAAATATATAGATATTTGTACATATATAAAAACATTATTTTATCTGGGGTATTACAATAATGGGAGAAGGCCTTAGTGTCATTTGTAAATCTACCAACCCGTGCAACACATGTACAACCAAAATTCGCAATATAAATCCATCAAACACGTAAACTACCTGTACAAATTAATTTTCCACTCTATAATCGAAAACTCGGACTGTTCAGCTTCCCCCCTCTCTCTATTAAACCCCCGACCGTTCCTCTCCATCTCTCTTTCCCGAACCATCGACACCACCGCACTACAACGTCGTCCCTCCACCGTGCTGTCCCTACGCTTTCGTTCCACCGCGTCATCACTACGCCGTCATTCCACCGCACCATCGTACCTCCTAACCCCAAACCCTCGATCTCTCCGTCTCCGATCTCTCCTCTTCCGAAACCCTAAGGTCCTCTCTCACTCTCATTTCTAAAAGTTTCGACATCTTTTGTTTTTTGATTTTTTAAAAAAAAATTGATATGTATCTTTTTATTTTGAGAGTTTAAGATAAGGTGTTGTTTTTATTTATTAACCGTAGAAAATTTTGATTTTGATGCATTTCGCATAATAAAAATCTCACATTTCTATGATTTCTGTAATGTATTGTAGTGTGATCCCAAGAAAATGAAGCATTCTTTGGGATAATTGATGGGAATTAGTAGTGTTAATTTTTTAACATTTTTGTGATTTTTTTGTTGGTTTGTGTATATGGGTAGGTTTACATTACTGTGGTTTTAAGGATGGGGTTGCCTACGAGAGCAAAGGCTGCCCTAGATGCTATGAAGGTGTTTGGGTTTGATCATAAGAGAGATAAGGACAAGTGTATAACAACAACTATGAGCTTATCAAAGAGAATGAGTTTCAACTTCTAATAGAAAAGATACTCGAAGAGGTATGTTGGGAAAGTTTGGATTTTTTCAATGAGATAATGTTTGTTTTTTAGATAGGAAATTTTATTAAAGCTTTTAGATGATACAGTGTTTTTTATTTGAGAAAGTTTGGATTTGTAGTTGTTTATATTTATGTTTGTTTCGGGTTATTAGATTAAATTGTTGGTTTAAGTGTGTTGTCTATTTTAGGGAAATGTGGTGATGGAAAAATTAATGTTTGTTTGTTTTCATGTGTTTCAGGTTTTTAAATTGAGTAAGACCATCTCCAACCATACTAGTCATCCCTCAATTTTAGCCAAAATAGCTAATTTAGAGACCAAAATGTACTCCAACGGGACTCGCCAACCCACTCGCCAAAATACATTTATCAGATTCGCTCGCTATATCTGGCTAGTCTACATCCCTCACTAAAAGATAATCTGAAGTCGCGATGTGAAGAAGTCTGCGATCCAAAAGTCGCAATCTCTTGATTTCGCGATCTCTGGCATCAGAAGTCGCGATCCCGCAACAGATTTTTTTTTCCTTCTTTGGGCTTGAGCTAGGCATTTTTGGGTTCTTATTTTGGGTTTTCTTCTTTGGGGTTTTTTCTTCTTTGGTTTTCTTCTTTGGGCTGGGCATTTTTGGGCTTGGGCTGGGAATTTGCAAAAGAATCTTTGTGAAGACTCTTTATTTTATTTTTTGGTTTTGAAATCAGAAGTTGCAATATGAATACTCTTTATTTTAATTTTAATTTTAATTTATTTTTAGTTTTAAAATACTTATGGCTAGACAAAATGTCATGCTCCGCTTTCCAAAAATACGGAATGCAAGCACGTGACATGGCCCAGCGAATGACTTCCGTTATCCATCAGCTGTTATCGATTCAACTCAACAATATAAATAGGAAGTAATACAACCACGCATGCATTAAAGGAATAATCATATGAATAAAAATACTTGAAATTTAAGCATAAAATAACCAACATAATAACAATTCAACATCTGGAATTAACAAAACAATATTCGGGTCAAAAGCCGACAATACAAGAAATAACAATGTTCAATTTATTTAAGACTTAAAAAAAACAATAATTATTTAGGCGGCAATGCAAATTCAATTCTTTTACCATTGTTGTTCTCCTAGTCCATCAGGCAAATCTCCTTAATTACCTGTAAGCTATTCATCTAAAAGAGAGGAAAATATGTTTGCAATTCTCTTTGATTACCTGTAAGCTGTTAATCTAAAAGAGAGAAAAATATGTCCTTAGAGTAAGTCGTGGACAGCAAGTAGAGAAACAGAGAAACAATGACATTTACGGTATAACAATGAATTCAATAAACAATAGAGTCGATGACAATGAAAAATGGCAAAATGGTAACAATACAATGTGCAAGTATTGTTATTCATGTGATTACTCCTTTAATACATGCGTGGTTGTATTACTACCTGTTTATATTGTTGAGTTGAATCGATAACCTCTGATGGATGACGCAAGTCATTCGCTGGGCCATGTCACGTGCTTGCATTTCGTATTTTTGGGAAGCGGGGCGTGACACAAAATAACTAGCATGATTGGAATGCAAACCTTTTTGTTAAGCCACATTATCCAATTGTTATCCATTTTGGCTATTCTAGTGAGCCAAAATGGCTATTTTGGTTGGAGATGGTCAAGGGGGAATCGTTGTGCGTGGGGGAGAAGTCGTAAAGTGAGGAATCGAAAGAGGTATGTTAGAAAGTTTGGATTTTATAGAGAAAATAGTGATTTTTTTAATAAGGTTGTTGACTAAGAAAGTTTGAATTTTAAGATGAAATGGTTTTTTTTAGTTGAGATAGTTTATATTGTTAGTTGTTAATTGTTAGGGCGTGCATCGCACGCGTGCAGATAACTAGTAACTATTATAATGGAAGAGTTGGAGTTGTAAATCTACCTACTTACGTGCAATGCACGTGCAATTCCAACTCTCCCATTATAATCTTCACATTTACTTTTAAAATATATAATCATATTTTTTAAGACATGCATCACACGTGTAAATCAAAATTTTTACATTAAATTTTTATAAAAATTTAATGCATGCATCGCACGTGTATATTATAGTACTTTGAATTTGAAGTTGCAAAAAAATACTCCCTCCGTTTCACTTTAAGTGATATTCAGGAGTTTTGCACACAGATTAAGGAATGGTGAGATAAACATTTGTTTCCCTCTACACCCTTATTAATAAGTCTCCATGATTTAATTACTAATTCTCTTTCCAATACAAATTCTGATTTCAAGAAATTGTAATTAATGTTTTCTCAATTTCAAGACATTCTTTTTGCACCAACTCTTTGAGATGGTGAGTTGGCATTAATTTTATGGAGAAAATAAAATCTAGAAAGTTGAAAGTACAATTTTCTAAGAATTTTTGATAGCATTAAGATGAGTAATTAAGATAAAATTTTAACATAAATAAGGACTTTCTTGGAAAGAAATAGAAAAAAATTGGATAGTATCACTTAAAGTGAAACAAAAAAAAAGCCCTAAATATCACTTAAAGTGAAACGGAGGGAGTATAAATCATGTAACTCAGATTGTAATTTAAAACTACTTAAACATCTCCGGATACATTCGAGCCGTTGAATGTGAAGTTCCGTATCAAACGTTACTATTTAACTCAGACAAGATTAATGTTAAGAAGACAAAGAAAATGAGTAATCTTCAAAAATTGTCTCTTGTAGATTTTTGAAATAATAATAATGAACTTAAACAGTATTGAGTTCTCAATGAATATTCTTCAATAATTCTCTTATAGATTTTTGAAATAATAATGAACTTAAACAGTATTGAGTTCTCTTACATTTTTCAATTTAGAAATAAATAAAGGCTAAATTTGAAAGAAAAAAAAAAAAAAAAAACCCTTGAATTGTAGCCTTTATGCAGAAAACCTTCCTGACATTTTTTTATGCAGAAAATCCCCCTGAAGTATGATTGTTGCAAAAAAATCCCTAAAGTATTTCAAAAAACCACCTCTAACTTTTCTACCTGTATCAGATAACCCCATTTATATTTGCAAATTGTTTCAAAAAACATTATATATCTTTCGCACTATTGTCAAAAACCTCCCTCAACTTCAGCAGAAGTCTCACGTTGGCGGGATGGATATTTTGCAACAATAGTTCAGGGGGTTTTTCTGCATAAATGCCATTGTTCAAGGATTTTTTTTTCCTTTCAAATTTAGCCATAAATAAAACATATTGCAGTACCTAGTTGTTTGGTTTATATGTCTTGTATACACATGTCCGATGAAGAAGACGATGAAGCGTTGAGATGGATCGACGCGTGGCATCGACGAAGAAGGAAAGCAGTCAGCAGAAGCAAACAGGTGGAGTTGCGGTCGACCGCACTTGGGGTTGGTCGACCGCTTCGAATGTACAGGGTTCCCGAGAAGGGAATGGTCGACCGACCGCGGCGCTGATGTTTTATTTGGGTCGGGTCTTGGAGATTCGTGAGAAGCCAAACATCGTCTTCAAGTCAGATAGTACGACTCCCGACACAGGGTTATCTCTTCAGTAGTAATCGGATGGTTAATGTATTAAGTGTATCAAACTAGGATTTCTCTAGATCTATAAATACAATATAAACGGCTCCTAGAACGATATGATTCTATTGAGTGCCGAATAGAAAAAGAGAGTACTTCATATGAGAGGGTGAGAGAGTTTCTCCATTGTAAGCAGCAACAAGTTCCAGGTAGTCTTGAGAGAGGGTCGTGGTGAGAACTGTAATATTCTTGTATCTTCTCTAGTTGAAATAACATCTCGGTTCTTCTTCTCCCGGATTAAGGTGAAAGCCCCAACCGGGACAATTCTTATGTATTTTGTGTGATTGATGCGATCTAATTTTGCTTGATAGTTTGTGTTGATTGTATCGAAAATTCAACAACATCCTCAGTGTTTTCTTAACACTAGTTTCTTTACAACAATCACAGTCAGTGATTTTGTGTAACAGTGTATCTTGTCAGAAAATAGTTAAATTAATGAGTGTAAAATACATATAGAGTAATGCTACATTCACTACCAATTTCACTATATTTCTTTTCACTACCTTAGGTGGCACACTCCAATAGGTGGGGGAAGAAATAGTAGGTGGGGAAACTCTCCAATAGGAGTGTGCCACCTAGGGGGCGTTTGGTACAAGGATTTTTTTTTTGTTTCCTGGGAATCTTAACTTGAGAATTTAGTTTCCCATGTTTGGTATACTAATTTTTAATTTCAAATTTTCAGGAAACTAAGATTCATATGAACTTTTTTTGCCACAATTCCCATAAAAAATTTCCCTTGGGGGGGGGAGGGGATTCTTAGATTTCCAAGGACTTGGGAAAATGTTACTTCTTTAAAATTACAAATTTGCCCCCCCAAAAAAACCCTATCCCTCTCTCTTCATATTTCTTCTCCTCTTTCTCCCCGAAAAATCTGAGCACCCAAGTGGCCCTGCCATTGCCTTCCCTTCTTGCACCTCGACGTCCACCGTCGCCAGCGTCCCCATTGCCTCCCGTCGCTCCACCTTCTCTACCATCGTCAGCACCTTTCTCCCCCAAAACCCCATCCCCTACACCTCATCGCCGTCAACTCTGAGCGACTCATTGCCATTGCCTTTCTCGTCCTCACACCGCACCCGAAGTCCACCATCACTCTGCCATTGCCTTCCCTTCCTACACCTCGACGCCCACCGTCGCCAGCGTGCTCGTTGCCTCCCGTCGCTCCACCTTCTCCACCATCGTCAGCACCTTGCCGCCCTTGACGGCCACCGTCGCTGCGACCCGACCTCCTGCTACCTCCATAATCATGTTATGTTTTCAAATTTGTGTACAGTTGAAGGAGCTACTAATCTTAGTTGTCAATGACACTTTGATATAGTCGGAGAAGAAGAACCCTTTGTTTTTGTTTCATTTTCTTTATTATGTTTTTCTTTTTCCAAGTTGCAGCTTTGCCTGCATTGTCAAACCCCGTAAAAAGTGCTTGAATTGTGATTATTGAGTTTATGAGAATAGTTTCAGCAACAAGCCACTCATCGTTCTTCCATTATTGAATCAATTGATGAATTCTCTTTTTTTGGACTATAACACGAATGAATGCTTACTGTTGATTCGAATGCTTATGTTGTAGAGTTCGTTTTATTATTTGAGGATGAGAGGGGTATTTTGGATAATAAGATTAACATTCTCAGGAAATATATAGCTCAACCAAACATAGAAAATTAAGTTTCCAATTAGCATTCCTAGAGAAGTTTAAGACATACCAAACATGTTTTATGATTCCTATGAATCATAAATCTCAGGAATCATAAATTCCAGGATTTATGATTTCTGGGAACCAAATTTTTTTTTGGGTACCAAACGCTCCCCTAAGGTAGTGAAGAGAATGGGAGTGAAATTGGTAGTGGATGAAGCATTACTCATACATATAAACAAACTTGTCAAATAGTCACGCCCAGTGGGACCCTAAAGCTCCCATGTCCCGTGACTCCGTCCTCCTTCCATGTCAGCTATGAGTGGCATGCATAATGTATGGGTTTTGGTGTTTTGCGCCCATTTCTTTGCACGCGCATTGACATTGAGGATTGCTTGATCACTAAAAGACATATGGGTAAGACCTAATAATCACTAAAAAATAAGCTCAATATAGATTTGAGGTTAAAAATAAGGTATGTGTAGCATTTCTTCTGGCCAAGAAGACACCCATGTTATCAACAGTTCACTCATCTTGGGGGCCGAGCACACAATTTTTTTGTAGAATAAAATAATTGGGTGGCACTTCCGAAATCCAAAACCCAAAAGTTTGGAGCTGGGTTTACAAATCGTAAAGTTAGGAGAAATATTTTATTCGACTACAAATTTCTAATAGAGGAAGGAAAAACAATCCTATACTCCTTCCGTGCTATGCGATGACAATACAACTGTTTGATCTGCCATTAGCTCGTATCTCAACGCAATGTAGACTATAGGAACCTTTTTCTTTTCATTTTTATAAAAAAACTGCTGATAGACCCACACTTTATCCCATTACTAGTATAATATACGTGCGATGCACGTCTAAAAAAATAAAGTCATCAATTTAAATGAATATCTATTGAATAAGAAAAAAAAGTTCATATTTGAATGTTTTGGTTTGAACTACACGTGCAGTGCGCATTTATATTTGTTGGATATAATTTGGACGTGTATTATACGTGTTTATATAGTTACAAAGTTAGAGTTTGTTTGTTACAAACCCCAACTCTCCCATTAAAATAGTAGAGATAAATTAACTAGTAATTTACACGTGCGATGCACATTTTAATAATTTTTATAAAATAAAATTAAAACTTTGACATAGGGAGAACTCGAATCTGAAGCATCCTTTATATTAGTTATGTACGTGTGTTGCACATATTGATAAATTTACAATTGATACTAAGGCATTTTCCATTATAATATTAGAGATTAGAGATTAGAGATCAGAGATTGAACTATTTTAACACAAGCAAATTCGAATTTTTGAGCTTTTCATTACCAACAAAAGACTAGGAAACCACTTACAATATCTTTTTGATTCTGGGAAAGTAAGCCTTAAGAACATCCACAATGGTATTTCTCATATTTGAGAAAATGGCACAAATAGAAATAGCAAACGAGCGTGATCACTACAGTGGTCGTTTGCTAAAAAAAATTGTCAAAAAATACTGAGACAAAACAACATGTATCGTCTAGGACGTTGAGTAAAAATTAAAAATTAAAAATGTTAATTGATAATATTTAAGTTAATTAACTATTGATTAGATATTAAAATAATTAAATTAAATATTAAAATATATACTAAATATACACTAAACCTACCTAATTAACCCCTATATCCCAACCATTTGGCTTGACGGGACATGTTGTCCCGTCCAAGCCAAAATGGCTTCAAACGGGACAACATGTCCCGTCTGACGTCGTTTTTTTTTCTCTTCACATTGTACATGTTGTACCGTCTGATCATTAAATAATTTTTTTTTAAAAATGTCAGACGAAACATGTATCGTCCAATCTGATTTAAAAAAAAGAGATGAAATAACATGTTCCATCTCCTATATTATGAGAATCGCCATTTCGTTTCTCAAATATAAGAACGTACTGTAGCACATTTGCCATAAAATGGCAAAATAAGAAACAACTACAACGCCATCTTTCTTAAAATATAAAAATGACAAATATAGCAAACGACTGTGGATGCTCTAAGGCCCCTTTCCCTAATTTTGGAATGGACCTTACTTTGATAAGGCCCACTAGTCATTTACTAATAATTAATTTATTTTTAGGGTCTTGCTTAATTTAAGCATAATTTAGTGTTAGCAGTATGGTACATTTGGCGGGAAAAACCTCATAACATTGTAAACTGAATATTTGCTATAGCTATGTTCGTGATTGAATAACGAATTGTCCAATATTTATTTCCAATCAACATGTCTACTAGGGTTGGCATTCGGGCCAGACGGATCGCGCCGAGCTCAAACCCAGCAGGTTTGCCTGTGCTAAGGGTGGGTTGGGACTGGGTTACAATTTCAAGAAGACAATCCGAACCGACCCGCAAACCCACTCGGGTCTAACCCGACCCGATCCGGGCTGCCCCCCCCCCCCCCCTCTTCTGTTTAACTCCAATAATAATAATAATAAATGTACAATAAGTATAAGAATGAAACAAAATTGTATATATTATTTATTTCAACTTTGAATAAGTTTCTATAACAATCAAATTACCGAACAAATATATGTAAAGAAAAAACTAAAAAAACATACAAAGTTATAGAATTACATGACTATATAAGGGGATAATCTAGAGTTCGAGATAACCTAAAGTTAGATTGAAGAGAGGGCATTGGACTACTTTCGTGGATCTCAACTTATCTAAATCTAAGATCTCATCGCTCTAAATTTTCTACTCAGTTTCGACGTGATCTTCAGGAGAGTTGCTTCCATTTGTTGAGGTGTCACTGCTTTTTCTTGAGTCGTGTCCTCTGCTTTCAACCAATCTTCAGTACAGAAAACCATTTTCAATGAATTCGACTTCAAGCGATTCCTGTAATCAGTCAATACCCTGCAATTTGAAGAAAAAATACACATTCTCATGCAACTATAGACACCGGAGGGGTTAGTAGATATCTAGCCATGTGTGAAAGAACTGAAAATAGAGTCTTTCTCTTTCCACCATTATAACACCTCAATCATAGCATTAGAACTCTCACTATCTTGTAAATTATACCAATTTAATTCATTAGGTGCATTGCTCATAGAGTTTTTAAATTGAATACAAGCAAGCAAATTTGCAGTGATATCTTCTAATGTGCTCTTACCCTTATCTCTAGAAGAAGAAGAAGAAGAAGAAGAAGAATAAGAAGAAGAAGAAGAAGAAGAAGAAGAAGAAGAAGTTGATACACTAGTTTGTCGTGTGGTACTACTAAATGCATAAGTTATATCATAAAAAGCATAAAAGTTATTCAATGTGAAATCTAGCTAAATAATCATTACATTCATACTAAGATTCTTCTCCAAGTAAAGCAAAATACATTTCAATCAAACTCTTTGTACCCGGTAACTTGATGTGGGAATTCATAACAGTAGCAATACAATACAATATAGGAGGATGATTAAAATACTTTAAAAATATATCATAAGCGGGAATAATAATATGGCCAAGTCAAGGATCCGAATTCATTTCTTGAAAAGTTTGCATCATACTAATTATTGAAAAAAAATACTACTAGAAGTGGAATAATAAGATTTTAAAAAATTCACAGTTGCTGTCTTAAAAGGTTCAAAAAATTAAAAATTTTAACAAACTTCAGCAAAATACCAAGAATCGGAAGTCATTAAAAAAATTTCCATATATTTTGCAATACAGAAATCATTTATAACCACTATGTATTTAATAACAACATTCAAAAGGTCGAAAGTAGAATTCCATCGATATTTAACATCTCTAGGACATCTTCTAAAATGTACTCCCTTAAGATTACACAATTCTTTGAATTGTTGAAGCATAGTACCACTCAAAGCGATGAAATGCACACAATTTTTAATTGCATTCACATATGAATCAGTTACTTCCAATGTATCTTGTACAAAGAAGTTAAGAATATGACATGCACATATAATATGAAAAATTTCAAGACATGGAGGAGCTAAGTTTTGAACTAATGTGGTAACTGCACTAGTGTCATTGGAAGCATTATTAAAACTAATATAATTTTTTTAAGCGTGAATTTAAAATAAATCACATACTTCTAAAATACGTGTTGCGAAAATCGGACCATTATGGGAATATGGCTAAGCTGCAAGTGATATGCAATGACAAGTTATGCCCATCATCGGAATATCGTTCCTTTCCAATTATCTGCTGTTAACGACGCTCTACAAGTTAAATAATACAAAAGAGCAATTAAAGTATCCCTCATTTCGGAATAGAGTTTAAAACAATCGGCCTTAATGGTGTTTCTAGGAATTCTTTTGAAATGAAGATTTAGTACATTTTGGTTAAAGGTCTTTAGGTTACTACTATCGGAATAGAAAAAAGGTAATTCTTTCTTAATAACTAGTCTAGTCTTTCCCAAAGAAAGGTTTCGGGATCATAGCTATGACTATCTACTTGACAAGTCCTAGGGTTGATATTTTGGTGGGAGAGTTGGTCTTACTAGTTCGGGGTATATATTAGTAATGAGTCGACTAATTGTACCCTTCCCTCACCCTTGTTCCATTTGAAACTGTGAAAGTTCCTACGACTATGCTAAAACTTCGAAATTGTAGAAGGAATGAGAAAAATTGTACTTGTATTCTACACACATCCTCAGGTCGAAAGCCTTTTTTTTATGGACCAAAGAAACGAGATAAATGCCCAACAAATTGTGGGATGAGATATGGACAATACGCAGTGGATTTTTTTTAATCCTCATTTAAATTGCGTAGTTGGTGAGATTTGAATTTAGGTAGCTCTGATACCATGTGAAAATCTCTGCTACTATGCTATAACTTCAAAGTTGTAGAAGTGTTGAGGAAAGTTGCACTTGTATTCTAACAAGTGCCCACTTTTTTATGGGTCAAAGAAACGAAATAAATGCCCAATAAATTATGAGTTGAGACCTGGACTATACGCCGTGATATATTTTTAAATCTGCATTTAAATTGCATAGCCGGTAGGATTTGAACCTGGGTTGCTCTGATACAATGTGAAAATCCCGGTCACTATGTTAAAACTTCAAAGTTGTAGAAGGGTTGAGAAAAATTGCACTTATATTTTAACAGTAACATCTATCACAAGTTTTACATACCTTATATCACTCTTTCGGATTATCAACGTTTGGGACAAAGTCATAAAATTTGTGGATTTCTAAATTTTGGCCTCTACGATTTTTGGAAGAAGTGGGTTGTGGGACATCAGTGTCTTGTGTTTGTGTGTCTTCAGCTAGGATGTCATCATGTTGTGTGTTGGGAATATAATCGTGAGGAGGAACACTTTCATAATCTATATTAAGATTAGGATTATAAACGGTCTCTAATTGTGGGATTAAAGAAGGGCGACGTGATGAACTAATGGATTCTTGTCCACTTTGGCTACGGCCGCTACCGCATGATCGTGACATTATACAAGTATTGTAGTAGTGTAAGTGAAAATATATTTTAAAAAATAAAGAGTTGAGAGAGTTGAGAGAGTATCAGTGTGTGTGAAAAATCTAAAAACAATTGAACTAATAGTAAAAATTAAAAATCTACAAATTAACAAATAGCATTTAAAATATTTTGAAATCGTACTTCACGAATCAAGAGTTGAGAGAGTTGAGAATAATAAGAGAGTTGAGTAGACTTGAGAACTAAAGATAGAGCTTCTTCACTTGATCATCTATGTTCTTCCTTCACTAAATTGAGAGCAGTAGAGAGAGTTGATAGTAATAGGGAGATTGCTTCTTCATTTCTTTGTTGTTTCTTCCTTCACTAGATTGAGAGTAGTAGTAGTAGAGAGTTGAGAGAGTTGATAGATAGAGAGTATTGTTAATTAGTGAAGAAGAATGAAAGAAGTATGTAGGGTTTTATAGGAAAACGTCCCATAAAATTCCAAAAATAAAAAATAAAAAGGCGGCCAACGGTTGGCCCGATCGGGCTAACCGTTTGACCCGGGCTGTCCGTTGGACCCGGCGGGTTGGCCCGCCGAGCCTACCATTGGCTTTTATACGGGTTCGGGTCGGGTGTGAATGGGTTGCGGGTTAAATAGGCTGGGTTGAGCGGGTTTATTTCAACTTTTTTTGGACTCGGTCCGACCCGCCACCCTAGGTGGGTTTGGCCCGGGCTCGAAGTGGGTCACGGCTGGTCGGGTCGAGTGGCGGGCAGTTATGGGCGAGCCTCGGGCTGGGCTGACCCGTCTGCCACCCCTAATATCTACTCTAGTGACGTCTGTGAATGATTTCAATGAAAATACGTGTTTTTGGAAATAGCGTATTGCACAAAGTATTTTTTATGGATTAGAACTTTTGAGAGTGGCTTCTAGGGGTGTGCACGGGTCAGGTTGAACTGGGTGGCTTTGTAACAATTTTTAAACTCAACCTGTTTTATTTTTCAAACCCAAAATCCACCCAAACCCATTGGGTTTTATTTTCTTATACCCAAGAACGGACACATTGGTTTTGTGTTGGTTCGTGTAGATTTTCGGATCTACTGGTCGGGTCGGTTATGTCGGATAGACTCGTTGTTTAAGATTAACGATTGAGAGCATGAAGAGTATGATGAAAACAAGAATTTTAAATTTCTACAGAAGTAGATCACAGTTGAAAATTAGTCGCTAATGTATATATAATATAAGTAGCACTATTAGATAAGAAAGTTTCAAAATTATAACTAATGTATATATAAATTAGATATACATAACTGCTTAAGTATGAGGTAGGTTAAGTTTGGGTTTGAGTTGGTGGATTTCCTATAAAATCCAAACCTGATGCGGAATTGGGTTTGGGTAGGTTTCTAATGCTAAAATAATTCATCTGTTCGGGTTCAGGTCAAACCCAGTCCGGTGCACAACCCTAGTGGCTTCTGTGAAAAAATTGCTATTTTAAAAATGGAGAAAGCAAATGGGTTTTATTTTGACATGTTTATTTTCAATTTTTTTTTGTAAACTTAACTGGTCACTGAATTTTATTTCTTGATGGATTTTAACTATTTGTAATCAAGTGAAGGAAAGTAAACCCTTTATGAAGAAGTTCAAAATATTCCAACAATTACATATTTACTTAAGTTTTTATTATCTTAGAGCAAAATTGAGATTAAGATCTCTGTCCTTAAAACAAAATTCGCCCCGTAATGTGATGGTGTTTAACAAATTACCTTTTCCCTGAAGAGCAGCACCCTAGCTTCGTATAGGAGAGGACGAGTAACTGAACGGTCCATTACTCTGTAACAGCAGAGTAATGGTCCATTACTAGGGTCGGGCAGGGCCTTTAGTCCAATTCTTTAGCTTATATACTAGAGAAAATCTTTCACATCTTCCGATGTGGGACTATCCATTCCAACTTCCCAAGTTAGTACATTTTGAGTACCCAACTTTTGACCTACATTTCTCATTCATACGGAAACCGTTTTTGGCAAGTGAGTACATTACGGAATAGTACTCGACGAGAGGAATGTAATCCAATCACTTTTCGGTGCCGCTGGTGGCCGGATCCCACCGGAATCTGGCCCAAAAAATATGCCAAAACTATTTCCAACATGGTTTACATGTTTGAAATGAACTCGTGAAAGAGAAAGAGAAAGACGTCCACGATACATGTTAATTAATTACGTTAGAATAACTTATATTTTGGAATGAAGAAAATATAATATATGGTACAAGTACGGATCTGTCCGAGAAAATATGCTACAGGAGAGGATTTCAATCTGATTGATGATGGTAAAAATCACAGCAGATCAGACCCGTACGATCCCTGCACGGATCTCAAAGCGTCTACAGGCAGATTAGCTATCACAGGCCTATTTTATAGGCCTGGGCCCACTCCGAAATATAGGCTTCTCTCAAGCCCATAAAAAGTGACAGACTAGGCCCACTAAGAGAGACACCCAGCCCATGTTGGCTAGGAGTCAAATCTCTTATCCCTTAAACAGGGATATTTTATCTCTTAAGAGGGGGGGCGGGGACATAAAATATCCAACAATAGGATTCGATCTCTAGAATGTCTCTCAGGCCTATAAATACCTCTCCCCCTCTTCAGTCACCAAGTAATCAACAATTCACCAGTTTTCACTCTCATACTCTCTCTCTCTCTCTCTCTCTCTCTCTCTTTCTGTATATGACTTGAGCATCGGAGGGTCTGTCGTCGGGGACCACCCCCGGTGTTTCAGGCATTTTGCAGGTCCGTCGGCCGCATCATCCACCGTCGAATTCATATCACAGGAGGTCAATCAACGATCCAGATTCAATCTCGGAAGCTCTAACCTCTTTTAACGGTCAAGGCACAGGTTTGACTTTTAGTAGTTTCCATCCATTATTAACTCACTATATGTTTGCTCCCACACTGAAATAAGCAGCAACAGATTGGCAT
Source organism: Hemerocallis citrina (assembly GCA_017893485.1). Taxonomy (NCBI): domain Eukaryota; kingdom Viridiplantae; phylum Streptophyta; class Magnoliopsida; order Asparagales; family Asphodelaceae; genus Hemerocallis; species Hemerocallis citrina. Next base: position 83,290,138 of record CM030358.1, read on the forward strand.
CGTGTACGGGAAACTACACAAGTAAGACTTATTGCTATGCCACAAAGACTAAAAGGTAAAGGGGCGGCCTCCAGCCATCGCACTACCACTCATCGTCAACCAGCTCCTTCTATGGAAGATCAGATTCCTCCTCAATAGTCACCCCGACAGCCTAATCACGCTTCTTCCAACAGAAAGGCACCGGGGGGCTCCTGACAAAACCGTCCTGAGCAACATCCTCTATACGACCGCATCCAGTCCACAATACTTCAACTGAATCCCAAAAGAAGGACAACCAAGTCCTTCGCCGTATCCAAGAAGTAGAAGATCACCTAGAACAGATGGAGAATGAGAGAAACTGCTCCAACAGGGCCTACCGCCCAAATTGACGTCTCTTCAGCAAAACCATCCTCGATGTACCCGTTCTAAGGAACTTCAAAGCTCCTCAATTCGAATCCTACAATGGGAAATCAGACTCGACGGACCACATCGAGAGCTTTTAAACACTTATGATGTTCTATAATGCCACCTGTAACACCCCGAATTCCAAATAAGAATGAATTCGAGATTCCACAGGATCTTTACTTCACTTTGTACAATTTTACAAGGAAATTTAAAACTTTTTCAATAGTACATCAGAGTTACAGTAAACTTTGTTTACACAGCGGAAGAATAAAAGATTACAATGAAATAAATACAACATCTTTAAACAAGACAGTATCAGCATATCCACTTTATTGCTTCATGAACTTCCATTACCTGCATATAAAACTGTGGGTATGTCAGTTGATTTTAATCAACGAAATGTTTTACACGGCTATCCTTTCTATGCCGAAGACAGTATAACGATCTCATTACTTTAGCAAATCACAAAAAGATTGAATGAACAATAAAGTATTAAATCGTGACTATGCTAAACATGTAAGTGTATGCCATGCCTTAATGCCTAATGCACACAATTTATACTAGAATGACACTAATGCACACTTGTTCGGATTCTATGCATCCCATACTACATAGGTCCGATGGCAAGCGCCTACGGACTCCACAATAAAGGGCTCGATCCCTTGCCATGAAAACTACCCGGTAATAAGACAAGGTTTAGATCATTCCACGATTTTGGGTCCCAGCCCGACGGCTATTATAACGGTTCCCTCATCGTGCGAATCATCCCGAAAGTGGCCCCCTAGCCCTGGTATACGTATATACATTGGAGACAGTAAACTATCCACCCAACTTCGCCAAGTCCCGAATTTAAATATAAACAAAAACCCGTCTTTCACAGAGCAACCTCAGTCCACCGATTGGGTCTATATCTACGGAGATCCACCGCCGACTATATAGAGGCAACCCACTTACGCTTGCCCAGGTTTACTACATCTTCCCCTAAGTGCCTAATTATTTTAGTTCAAGACATGAATGTGTTATCAATCCTAGAATCAGTTTTACCTCCTACCGAATTTGTTCACAAAAAAAATACGAGATCGCTCGACGGCAATATCTCGAAATCAAGCCTCAAAATCTTTCTTTCAATGTTGCCGGTAACCGAGGTCTTACTAATTCTTAATCATAAATTTTTATGTACAAGGAACATGGGTACACATTTCCTTTAAAAATCATGTCTTAAACCTAGATGATTTCATCTTTCAACTCACTTCACCACTTAAGCAATGTCTCATTTTAGCACTATTCATGATTCTTTAATAATAAAAAGTCATTTTCATGAACAAACTTCATTCAACATCGAACTCTTTAATAACTTAAGTGCAAATAACCAATTCACATTTCAACATGTACCAAGTACTCTAACTTCGCATAAGTGAATCATCACATAAAGAGAAATTTATTTACATGGACAATTTATTCTCATTCTACCAATAAATCTCATTAATAATTGTCAAAGCTCATTTTTCATTTCTCATTTTGCTCCTTTTTAGCACAAAATCAATATCTCAAATATTTTTTTTGTACAAAATAATGTCTCTCAAATGTCTATTGCTTTTCAATAAACAAGAAAAATCTTTAAGAACTATTTTCTATAAATTCTCCATCATGTTTTATGAGTATTAGGATTTTCCCCAAAATTTTCAAATGCATTAGGACTCCCTAAATGTAATAAAAACCCTCAAAAAAATGTGCTAACCCTGGGTTTCGAACCCGAGCCAATAGAGCCAGTGCCCAAGTCAGAGCGCGCCAACCAGTAAGTCCATTTGGACTTATTGTTCAAAGGTTTCAACGAAAGCCCCTAATGTTCACTCTAGGTTTTCGGTGAATTCTTAAGCGACAAACAAAAAAAAAATATACTTGGCCCAACGGGTTTCGAACCCAGGACCTCAAAGAAAGTCGACGCAACCTCTGACCACTAGGCCAAGTGCGCTAGTCGAAATAAAGTTCATTGATAAGTTTCTGTTCTATTTTCTGTTATTTCATATCTTTTACAAAGAACTCGATTCCTCTAATTATGATCAAGACTTTCATTTAGTTGAAATAGACTTATATAAACTGAGATTTTTAACAGTAACCCACTGCCTTGTAGATCATATTTTAGAAAAATAAAACAAACTCACAAATTTTACATTCGTTCTTTCTATCATATTATACTTTTATAATAATCTAATTAGTTCCATAACAACAACTTTATTTTCTTTAGTTTACTTATCAAAGAAGTATCCTCAACATTTTCATACAAATTAAAATTTTGTACAAAAGACCGAATGTATTTCTAATTCAACCATGGATATCTCAAGTGTTTCTTCATGAGAAAACTAGTATGTTTAACAATGTCGACATGTCAAAATAACAAAAAAATTTATCTTTCTCTTTTCTTTCTTCTTTTTAAGCATTATGTCAAAAATATTTTTTGATCATTACTCATACTTATCATACGTTTGACAAACAAGAATTTGCAAACATTCTAACATGGTCCATATGATTATTTTTCTACTTCTTAATTAGCATGGTAATAATTTGTTCACTAACTTTCAACAAGATCATTGTATATTTTTCTAGCATGGATTCTACAAATATCTCATTCAACTTATATTACCCTTTAAACTAATTTAGCATGCAAGTTCTACTTTAGAAAGTATGTGAACACCCACCTTATGTGAAGCTTGAACAATTTGAAAGGAATGATGAGACACTACTTCTAGCTCCAAGACAAACTCCTAGCAATAGCTTCTCCTCCTAGCAAGCTCCCTCTCCTAACAATGGCTTCTTCTCTCTAACAAAATTTCCCCCAAGCAAAAGAACTCTCACTCTCTTTCTTTTCTTTCTTTCTTTTGATTTTGATAATGTTTTTGGTGCAAGAGAAAAGTAAGGAATGAGGCTCTATTTATAGGATTTTGGGAGGGTCTAAGGTGCAAAAAATCCCACCCTAATAACTCTTCAAATTTATTTTACAACTCTCCACTTTCCTAACTCCTAAAATCGCCATCTCTTCATCTCCCCACTCTCCACTGACTCAACCTCTCCACTCTTCTCCTCCCCTCTCCAAAATCGGCCGCCCTCCTAGCCTACAAAATGGTCCAAATATATTTGTGTGTGCATGCACACATGCACAAATAAATATGAACACATTTCTATAACTCTAAATGTGTACTAACATTTGTAACTTGTCATGTATTAGTGCATGCTTAACTAAAAATGTGATTTTATTAGTGGGCTTGCTACATGGGCTCATTTCTTAATTAATTTATTTAATTATCTACTGGTCTCTTCTCCTAATGGGCTTGATTTTAATCTATAGGTCTATTGATCAAAGGAAGGTTAATTGAAACTTATGCATGCTAAAAATTTGTAAAAGAGAATGAGACTAAAAATTTGTACGTGCATCATAGGTGCAAAAATCAAAAAATGCATTTTAATCAAAATAGAGAGAAATAAATTTCCGTTTTATAAAACGAGTTCGAACACGTAAAATAAATAGTCAATATAGAAATATCACACTTAGTGATGGAAAAATACGCAATTGATACGTGCATCGAAAACACATAAAAAATACATAAAATACAGAGATTGAAATATTATATTTTTGTTGACTCAAAATAGGGTAAAATTAATGCGGGAAACACATAAATAGTTGGGAATCAAAATACATAGTGAAAACACGTTACAAAATACACGTGCGTAACACACGAGGGCAAAATTGTCATTTTTAATTTTGCAGGGTGTTACACCACCGATGCACTCACGTGTCAGACATTTCCCGCTACACTGAAATGATCAGCTAGGGAATGGTATTCATGTCTAAAACCCGAATCCACATTTTCTTTCGATCAGCTCGATAAACTCTTCATTACACACTTTGTTACTAGCCAGAGAACTGAAAAAACTAGTGTCTCCCTGCTAGAACTGAAGCAAAAAGATGGAGAACTGCTAAAGGACTCCGTCAAGTGCTTTAAACTGAAGCAAGGTCAATTCCGCCTTGAACACTTCAGTCGCAACTGCAGCTTTTCGCCACAACTTCACAGACAAAGACCTGAAAGCCTCCCTCGTCAAAATGCCTCATAAAGGTGTCACTACACTCTTGGAAAGGAGTGACAGATACACCAGGGTCGAGGAAGCTCTCAATCCTCAAGGCGAGAATGATTCACCTTCCGGAAACAAACGGAAGAACACAAGCGAGGAAGAACTCAGGAAGTTTCAGAAAAACGGTGCAAGTTCACGCCATCCAACTCTAGCGCCACGCTTCGACAAGTTCTCTCTTCCCAATGCAAGCATATCAGCCATGTTCATGGACATGGAGAAGGACGGAATAATCCGCCCTCCCCTACAATGTCAACGTCTAGCAGAAGAAATGACAAAAATAAGTGGTGCACATTTCACAGAGATCATGGACACACTACTGACAACTTTCGAACCCTTAAAGAAGAACCGAAAGCCCTGATTCGCAAGGGCTATCTCTCCAAATTCGTTCAGAATGAAAACAACGCCGAAAATCCTCCGTCCCGGAGGGCTAATAAGAGTCAGCAGAGGTCATGCGAATCGCAAGACTCCGAACACATGACCGTCCTCCAATCCATTCATGAAGACCCGATGGGGGGAGATTCCAACTTCTCCCGCAAGGCTTTCGTCAGCAAAGTCAACTACATAGATAACATTCTGCCTACCAAACGCACCGGGATCCCGATATCTTTCTCTGTCAAGGACTTAGAAGCTATCCATACACCTCATTGTGACGCATTGATTATAAACCTTTTCATGCTAAATCATGAGGTGCGCCGCATCCTGGTGGACAATGGCAGCTTAGTAAATATCCTCTTCATGGACACATTTCAGGCTCTCAAGCTCTCTCAAGACCGACTCAAGCCAGCCGGTTATACACTTCATGAATCCTCTAGTGCACCTGTCCATGTTGAGGGAATTGTCGCACTCGACATAAAAGCAGGGAAAGCCCCGCTATTCAAACAGAAGCACTGGAATTTATGGTAATCGATGTTAAAGCTGCATACAATGCTATATTCAGCCGTCCCAGCCTAGCGGCATTCCATGCAGTTGCCTCTGCATTTCACATGAAAATGAACTTCCCAACAACAGCTGGCGTAGGTCAAGCTGTAGGAAGCCAACAGGTGGCAAGAGCATGCTACACCGCTACAATAGGGGGCTCCATTCTTCCCCTCGACGCCATAGAGTCACCGCTAAAAAGCAGTCACAATAATTCAAAAACAGTAAACGAGCTTGAAGCCTTTGCCATAACTAACTCTACCAAGAACTTCCAAATCTAACACCTAATCTTCACCATGTCCAAACTAGTTCTCATCATGACATAATAATAAACCTGAATCCCTCGCCCGAAGCCACTCCACTTATTCAACGGAGACAAATAGTCATGCCTAAATACATTGGTGCATCAGAAGATTCCTCTTTCACTATGCAAAACAATGGGGGGCTCCCTCCAAAACAGGTAAGTCCAAGCAAGGTCTACCAAGTTGTTTTCCTGACGGCTCATCAACTTGAAGACCCGGGGAGCAAGGAGATATCAGCAGGGACTTGGAAAGTAGAACACCTTGTGAAGTACAACGAGTTGGGTGCCAAACTTGTACACAAAAAAGGCACCAAAATCGCTAAAATCTTCCTCCGAGACGGGTTCGGAGCCCACATCCATAATGCGTAGTTACTACAGCAATTTACAATGAAACAAGTTCAGAGTGCTTCGCCATTCGATCTGCTCCTGCAACTTATTAATTCATCAAAGCAAACAACAAGCTACATGCCCAACTTATATTTAAAGCGGCACTAGGCACTCATTACAAGCTTTCCTCAATGTAAGTTCGGAATCCAGAACTCGAGAGTTGTGGCATGCAAACATGCACGTTTAGAACACAACTCACTGATCGATCTGTTCCCGCAACTAGTTGAACTTCGTTGGAGGCTCTGAAACAACGAGTTGAGTGCCACACTTATACACTTAAGCAGCACCAAACACTCGTTGCGAGTCTTTCCCTAAGATGGATTCGGAGTCCATACCCATGGCTCGATAGGAACTCTAAAAATTTGCAATAACGCAAGTTCATAGTGCACTTCGCTATTCGATCTGCTTCTGCAATCCGTTAATGCCTCGACGACCGGTTCGGAGTCCATGTTCATGGTTCAAAAGAGACTTTGTCAATTTGCAAAGAAGCAAGTTCATAGTGCTCTTTGTCATTCGAGCTGGTCCTGCAACCTGTTAATACTTAAACTAACAAGTTCGGAATCCATGTTCATGGTTCAGAGTTACTCTCGCAACCTATAATGACACACGTTCAGAGTTCAACTTGTCATTCGATCTGTTCCTACAACTAGTTAAATTTTCTCAACAATAGATTAATAGGTCCAAAATCATGGATCGAAGTTACCCTAGCAACACTTGTAAAAAGCAGCACTTGGGGTTCAACTCTCCATTCAATGTGACTCTCACAATCTGTCAGAGGCCCCATACAACAAGTTTGGAAAACAACTCTCCTTTAGAGTTGTCCCTACAACTAGCAGGGTTCAAGACGGAGCAATGCTAAACTCTGTCATACACCGTCGAAAGTTCTTTAAGCTATACGCAACAGACTTGAGGACCTGTTATTTAGCGACAAAAAACCTGTCTAGGGCACATCAACCATGACAGCAAGGATCAAGCATATGAAATGAATCCTGCGAAATCACAGAACTATCACCAACTCATATGTTCAGATCTAGTAGTGTAATGCCCTGATTTTTCAATTAATGAAAAATTATTTTATTTTGCACGTAGTGTGCACGTGCAATATTTTAGTTAAATTAAATCTTATAATTATTTTCATTGAGATGGGTATAAATAGTTAAATATGTACTTTCAATTATTTTATACAAAAAGCCTTCTTTTAAATAGACAAAAAGCCTTTTTCTTTTTAAAAGCCCAAAGTTAATTTAATTTATTATTTTTATAATAAGTATTTTGGCCCATAAACTAAAGCCCATGGATTAATTTATTTTTAATACAACTTGTCATATAGAATACAATTTAAAGTTTATTTTTTTCTTCTTTTTTTTAATGTACAATTTTGGGGCCTAGTTGCATGCACGTGCACTACGCGTACACGTGCAATATGCACATTCTTCCCATGGCCGGTTGCATTCTTTTGGAGGGAAAATCAAATTTGTAATGGTGATCATGGTGTGGTGGTTACTTGGATGTGGGTAGTTATTGCTACTCCTACTTTCATCTTGACCCTCCATCTTACAACCAACCAATTGATCCTAGCCCTCCATTCCCTTTGACTTTTAGTATAAATACCCCCCTATGGCTAGTTCTTCTTGTGCCAAACTATTCTCTTCCAACCTATAGTTCAATTATATTATCTAGTAGTGTTTTGTGAGTTAAAAGATTGAGTGTGTGTGGGCTTGTTCTTGCAAAACCAAGGAGAAGAGGGGGCCGGCATCAAGAAGTGCTCGCGGTTGGCTTAGTAGTGTTCGGTTTTGGGGTGTGCTTGGAGGTTCGTGTGCGCGCATCTAGGAGGAGGAGCAATTCGTCGCAAGGACATCCGTCTAGGAGTTGCTAATTGTGTTTGTCTCTCCATTTGAGGTGGGTAGATTCTCCATATTTCTAAATTAGAAATGCGTGTTAGATATGAATGAATGAAGCATGAAAGAAATTAAGAAGAGTACACTTTAACAACCCATTGAATGATTGAATGTGGATATGCAATCTTGTATGTGGTTCTATTATTTAAGTTGTATGTGAATTGATTAGAATCTTGGATTGATTGATAAAAACACATTTATTACCATCAAGAATTACACACAAAAGTTAGTAGATTGATAATACCATTTCATGTGTTAAATAGATCTTTTGTGTTAATATGGACATGAATAATTTAAAATATGAGTTGTATGTTAGGTAAATGATTAAAGACAGAGAATTAAGTTGAAAATTTATTGATAAAGAGATTAGAATGCTAAATGCGAAGAAATGTCGAAAAGAGAAGAAATGTGGTAACTATAATGTAGAATTTGAATTAGTTGTATGAAAATATGTTTTAATTGTTACAAAAATTTATTTTTTTTCACACTGATATGTAAATTAGACAAGAAATAATTAATCTGGAATTTTACAGTAATTTCCATGAAAGCAAAATGAAATGAGGACTTGTTGAACATCGAGACGTTTTAACAACAGTGGAAATTGGTTCCAAAAGAATTTAAGTTGTACTCTGACAACCTTAGCACGTAGCTCAAGTGGTCAGAGCGTGCGTTAGGTTCCCTGTGAAGGTCGGTTCGAATCCCTATGGCGCACTTTTGTTTCACAATTTTTTTTTTGTATATAGAAATCAGAGGCCGAGAGTATTTAATAATCTCAGCGCTCTTTCATACCGCTTAGCACATTGGCCTAGTGGTCTGTGCTTTCGGCTGTGTCTCTGGGGTGCTGGGTTCGAATCTTGCCCTCGGCAAGATTGAAAAACCAATTTTTTTGGGGTTTTTAACTGTCTAAAAATTTTGGAAAAAATATGACTATTCTCCTAAAAATATATGGGACTTTATAAAAATAATTTAGGAATTATTTGCATGAAATACACTATGATTTGAGACTAAAATGCATAAATAGAACTATGGTTCTATATGTATACTTTGTGAAAATTATATCTTGCAAAAAGAATTTGAAATGAAGGATTAGAAGATTAATGTAGTAAAGGAAGAAATTTTATTGTTGTGATGTGAATTGTTCTCATTTGAGAATAATGTGAAAAATGTGAAATGTGGATATTCGTTAGTGATGTAAATTTCAAGGTGAAAGTGATAATTGATAAAGCATATGAATTTCATGTATAGTATGGACTATTTGAACGAATTAGAAATCATGATTTGAAAAGAGAATTACTTTTGAGTATGATGACTCAACATGGAAATTCATGAATTGGAAATGCTCATTTTGGAAATTGTGAATTGAAAATTGAAATAAAAGAGTAGCTAAGTCTCCCCCGGCATTTGGAAATAAACGAAATGAAAATTTGAAAAGAAAGACCAAGGTTGGTCATGTCGAAATGAATAAATAAGTCCGGTTTAGTGGAGAGGTTAACTCTAGAGCTTCGATTTTTGTTCATGGTTTTGATAAAAGAAACTAAGGATTAGTACATAGTGGAGACGTGATGAAAGTAGGAGAAAAACACGAGTATGAGGGCCATCGGATTAGCGGTGTGAGAGTGATCCACAGGCTGCCTGCTTGATGCATCAAGACATGGCGTGGGCACTACTCCAGAATTATCATCCCGGTGACGACGCTTGTGGGATGTTTGGTGACTGCAAGAGGATCGTGTGCCATGATGTGAGGCTGAATTGTCCATAGGTTGCCTGCTCGATGCGTCGTGTCAGTGCGTGGGATTTCCCTCCAGAATTTTCTGTACACGAGCTTGTACTCGTAGATCATCTAAGATACCTACCGTAATTATAGTAGTAGATTAAGTCATAACGAGGGATTGAACCCTACAAAAATGAAGAACGATTAAGGGCTTGCCCTCGGACCTATGTAGTATGGGATGCATAGAATCCGAACATGTGCGCATTAGTGTCATGTAATATAAGTAAATGCATTAAGGACTAAGTGCACAATCACAACACGACATCAATAGGGCAGTCCCTTTAGTTTGATATGTGACAAGTTTGTGTTTGCTAAATATGGAGAATAAGTTATACTATTTCCGGCATAGAAAGGATGACCGTGTATAATGATCGTCGGTTGAATAAACTGACGTACCCACAGTCTTATATGCAGGTAAATGGCTTGATACAGATTAAAGAAGAACAAATGCTTAATGATTACTCAATGTTGTTGTATATTTGTTTTCATTGCTGTAAAATTTTACTTCCGCTGTGCAATGTAAAGTGTAATATTGATGTAAACTCTGATGTAAAGAGAAAAGTTTAAATTTCCTTGTAAAATTGTACTAAAGGAAGTGAAAAGATCCTGTAGAACATCTCGAATTCAGTGTATTTGGGATTCAGGGCGTTACAGAGTGGTATCAGAGCCACGCTTTCCACACTTGTACAAATTTATAAGGAACGACACCCTAGAAGTGGACATTAGAGTGTGTGTTTGAGTCTAGAGATTTAAATGTAAGTGACTTACATTTGTGTTGCTCTATGACTTATGCTTCTTCCTCACTGTTTCTAAGATGGTTGATCACTTCGACCCTGCTGGAGACGACAACTGGCATATCATCGAGGAAGAGTACCATCCTGGACAGGCAGATTCCGAGGACGAGTACTACCCAGGGCAAGCAGATTCTGACGGAGAAGAATGGCCTGAATCCCGAGAGATCACCCCACCTCCGAATTCATCTGATGACTCTTCTTCTGATGAAGAAAAAGAACCAGTTCCAAATAGTCTTGTGACTTCTCTTCAGAGGCAGGTAGAAACACTGCGAGAGAGAGTCGGATTATTGGAGGCTCAGCTAGCAAAGTGCAAGGACGACTTTTCAGTTCTCAGTCATCGTATATGGGAACTCGAGAAGAGGAAGAATATGACAGATGTGATGAAGGATGAAGTTGATGAACTACGGGGAGAACTTCGAGAAGCGAAGAGGAACCGTAGGAGTTAGACTGTTGTAGCTTCTACTATCTTTCATTCTGATGTCAAGAAATATTTTTCAATTCGAATGTATAAAGTTTGGAATTCAATGAAATGCAAGTTGATTTAAAATTCTTGTCTTATACTTCGAATTTAATGGATCTTTTGCATCAGAATATGGCTAGAAGAGGAGCTAGAAATGGTGAAGGGTTGGATTTGGAAACAGAACTTGCGAGGGTCTACCAGACGCTCAACGCCGTGGCTATGAATCAGGACCAAGGAAGGGGACCTGCGAATCCGGTGCCCGAAGCAATTAAACTAGTGGAATTGTTCAAGCGAATGAAACCACCCGTATTCGAAGGGAAGTCAGACCCTGATGCGGCTGACAACTGGATTCGTCAAGTGGAGACAGTCTTTGAAGTGTTGGAGACCCCTGAAGGCAGTAAGGTCAAGTTGGCGACTCTGCAATTTGAGAAGGACGCAGATGTATGGTGGCAGTCGATGAAGAGGACAATGAGAGGCATAGTGCTTGGCTGGGAGGAATTTCTGGAAGAATTCTGCAGTCACTATTTTTCCTCCGATGTTCAAGAGAAGAAGGCTATGGAGTTTCTATCGCTACAGCAAGGTAGCATGTCAGTGAGAGAGTACGAGACCAAATTTACTCAGCTCTCTAGGTATGCTCCGGAGTTAGTGATGGATGAGGCTAAGAAGGCTTGCAAGTTCGAGCATGGATTGAGGCCGAGCTTGAGGTCCCGGATGATACCTCTTGGTATCAGGAGATTTGACAAGTTGGTCAAGAGAGCAGCAGCGACGGAAGCAGATATGGAGCAGTTCCATGTTGTTCAGAACCGAAGGAACAACTGGCAGTCTGGGAAGAGGCCCGCACATTCTGGAAGTTTCAAGGGGCAACCATCTGCACAAAGGTTCAAACCGACAGAGGTGAACGCTATTAGTGTGGCTGGAGGACCTGGAAACAATGCGGTGAGACCTCCTGTTGTAACTTGCTTCAACTGTGGTGAAACGGGACATTACCGATCTCAATGTCCCAAACCACGGAATGGTGATCGCAATGTACCAACGCAGCAGACTGAGAAGAAACCGTACCAACCAGGGCGAGTATTTGCCTTGACGGAAGCTGATGCTGATGAGGTTGATCATGTCATCACTGGTACGAGGGCAGATGTTTAGTGGTTTATGTCATTTCTTTTCCCGTTTATTAAGTGAACTGTTACGTAATGAGTGTGTATTATATAACAGGCGAACTTTATCTTAATGGAATGAAAGCTGTTGTGTTGTTCGATACTGGATCCTCTCATACTTTTGTGTCTCCTAAATTTGCTAAAGTGTTGGGAGTTGAACCGAAGATTTTTCCAGGCAAGATCTTAGCAGTAGCTACTCCATCAGGGGAAACTTTAACCACTGATCGGTATTATGCTGATTGTGAGATCTTGATTGGTGATCGAATCTTTGGTATTGATCTGATCGAGCTGACTATCTTGGGAGTCGATGTTATCATTGGCATTGATTGGATGTCGGTGTACAGTGCAAGCATCGAGTGCAAGACCAAGACGGTAACAGTGAAGGCTGCAGGTGGACCTGAAGTCACTTTCCAAGGGAAGAAGAAGTGTTCTAAGCTGGTGGCAACTATCCGCAAGGAAGAGACTCCTGTGGAAGTGCAAGGGATTCCTGTGGTTCGGGACTATCTGACTGTGTTCTTGGAAGATTTTCCTGGGTTACCCCCGCATCGTGATGCAGAGTTCAGCATCACAATTCAACCGGGAAGTGCACCCATTTCTAAGGCACCGTATAGGATGGCTCCAGTGGAACAGGATAAGGTGAAATGGCAGATTGAGGAACTGTTGGAGAAAGGCTTTATTCAACCTAGTGCGTCACCTTGGGGAGCACCAGTGCTTTTGGTAAAGAAGAAGGATGGATCGATGAGGATGTGTATCGATTACCGGGAGCTGAATAAGGTCACTGTTCAGAATAAGTATCCTATTCTTCGAATTGATGACTTGTTCGATCGTCTACAGGGAGCAGCTGTATTCTCCAAAATAGATCTTCGATCAGGATATCACCAAGTTCGAGTGAAAGCTGAAGATGTGCACAAAACTGCATTTAGAACTCGACATGGGCATTACGAATTCTTAGTTATGCCATTTGGAGTGACGAATGCACCCGCAATCTTCATGGATTTAATGAACAGAGTTCTGAGGCCGTTCATTGATTCTTTTGTCGTGGTGTTTATCGACGATATTCTCGTGTACTCCAAGTCAGAAGAGGAGCACACCGAGCATCTGGCAGCAATTTTGAAGAAACTGGAAGAGCAGAAGTTGTATGCCAAGTTATCCAAGTGTGATTTCTGGAAATCTGAAGTGGCATTCCTAGGTCACATCCTTTCTAAGGAGGGAGTGTCAACTGACCCTCAAAAGATAGAGGCAGTGAGAGATTGGGCTAGGCCTACTACAGTAAAGGAAGTCAGAAGTTTTCTTGGAATGACTGGATACTACAGGAGATTCATTCATGGTTATGCTCAGATAGCTGTGCCGCTTACTGGACTGACCAAGAAGAATGTGAACTTCAAGTGGACTGAGCAATGTGAGGCGAGCTTTCAGGAGTTGAAAGAGAAGCTGACTACTACACCTATTTTGGCTTTGCCTAGAGCAGGTGTTGAGTATGATGTTTATAGCGATCGTGGGCTTGGTTGTGTCTTACTGCAAGAAGGAAGAGTAATCGCTTATGGGTCTAGGCAACTACGACCGCATGAGAAGAATTACCCGACTCATGATCTGGAGTTGGCTGCGATTATCTTTGCCCTAAAGCAATGGAGGCACTACGTGTACGGTGAGAAGTTGAACATGTACACGGACCATAAGAGCTTGAAGTATATATATCAGCAGAGGGATCTGAATTTGAGGCAGCGAAGATGGTTGGAAGTACTTGAGGACATGCGACCTGAGATAAAATATCATCCTGGGAAGGCTAATGTTGTTGTTGATGCACTTAGTCGCAAGAGCAGTTTAGCCAGTTTGATTACAACTCAGAAGCATCTGATTGAGGAATTGGACCGAGTAGGTATTGAAGTTGCCTTGCAAGGATTGGGAGCATCTTTAGCTCAGTTGAGGCTTCAGCCTACTTTGAATGGAAGGATCATTGCAAGTCAGGAGGTTGATGCTGATATTTTGAAGATGAAGGAGCAGGTTGGTGCTGGCAGGTTGCCCGGTTTTCAAATCAAGGATGGAGTGCTGTGGTTTGGAGAGAGGTTGTGTGTTCCAAATCAGGCGGACCTGAAAGAGAGTATTCTTCAGGAGGCGCATGCTACTCTTTTGTCAGTACATCCTGGGAGTACTAAGATGTACAAAGACATCAAACAGCATTTCTGGTGGTCAGGTTTGAAGCGGGATGTGGCTGAATTTGTGGCGAAGTGTGAGGTTTGTCAGCAAGTCAAAGCCGAAAATCAGAGACCCGGAGGTCTATTACAACCGTTACCTATTCCGGAATGGAAGTGGAATAACATCAGTATGGATTTCATTATGGGATTGCCTAAGATCCCTAAAGGCAATGATGCGATTTGGGTTATGGTCGATCGACTAACTAAGTCCGCTCACTTTCTGGCGATGAAACTCACTGCTTTGATGGACAAGTTGGCTGAGTTGTATGTTGCCGAGATCGTCAGGCTTCATGGTGTTCCGTCAACTATTGTGTCTGATCGAGATGCGCGGTTTACTTTGCATTTCTGGAGGAGTCTTCAGACAGCTTTGGGTACCAAGATAGATTTCATCACTGCTTTTCATCTGCAAACCGATGGGCAGACCGAGAGAGTCAACCGTATTCTTGAGGATATGCTTCGGTGTTGTATACTAGACTTTGGAGACAGTTGGGAAAGGCACTTACCTTTGGTAGAGTTTGCCTACAACAACAGTTTTCAGACTAGCATCGGGTTGGCGCCGTACGAAGCTTTGTATGGCAGGAAGTGCAGGACACTTGTTTGTTGGTTTGAAGTTGGGAAGCGTCAGTTGTTTGGTCCTGAGCTTGTGTAGCAAACCTCTGAGAAGATTGTTCTGATCAGGAAAAGGTTGGTAGAAGCTCAGAGCAGGCAGAAAAGCTATGCAGACAACCGGAGAAGGGACCTTGAATTTGAGGTCGGTGACTTCGTCTTTCTGAAAGTATCCCCCAGTAAAGGTGTGGTTCGATTTGGCAAAGGTGGGAAGTTAGCCCCGAGGTTTATAGGCCTGTATAAGATATTGAAAAGGATCGGAAAAACTGCTTACTGACTTGAATTACCGGAAGAGTTATCTCAGGTGCACAATATCTTTCATGTGTCTATGCTGAGAGGTTATATTCCAGATCCGAGTCATCATTTGCCTGAAGTGCCGGAAGGTTTGCAGTTGGATCTGAATTACATCGAGTCTCCTGTCGAGATTGTTGATCGTCGAGAGAAAGTCTTAAGAAACAAGACGATGCCGATGGTCAAGGTAGTCTGGAGAAACCATTTGGTTGAAGAGGCTATTTGGGAGTCTGAGGAGAGGATGTTAAAGGACTATCCTGAGCTTTTTGCTTGATTGTATCTTTGTATCTTTTTGTTCTTGCTGTGAGTGTTGTATTTTTGTTTCTCACTCTTGACTGTATTTCCGGGGACGGAACTATTCTAAGGAGGGAGTGTTGTAATGTCCTGATTTTTCAATTAATAAAAAATTATTTTATTTTGAACGTAGTGTGCACGTGCAATATTTTGGTTGAATTAAATCTTATAATTATTTTCATTGAGATGGGTATAAATAGTTAAATATGTACTTTCAATTATTTTATACAAAAAGCCTTCTTTTAAATAGACAAAAAGCCTTTTCTTTTTAAAAGTCCAAAGTTAATTTAATTTATTATTTTTATAATAAGTATTTTGGCCTATAAACTAAAGCCCATGGATTAATTTATTTTTAATACAATTTGTCATGTAGAATACAATTTAAAGTTTATTTTTTTCTTCTTTTTTTTTAATGTACAATTTTGGGGCCTAGTTGCATGCACGTGCACTACGCGTACACGTGCAATATGTACATTCTTCCCATGGCCGGTTGCATTCTTTTGGAGGGAAAATCAAATTTATAATGGTGATCATGGTGTGGTGGTTACTTGGATGTGGGTAGTTATTGCAACTCCTACTTTCATCTTGACCCTCCATCTTACAACCAACCAATTGATCCTAACCCTCCATTCTCTTTGACTTTTAGTATAAATACCCCCCATGGCTAGTTCTTCTTGTGCCAAACTATTCTCTTCCAACCTATAGTTCAATTATATTATCTAGTAGTGTTTTGTGAGTTAAAAGATTGAGTGTGTGTGGGCTTGTTCTTGCAACACCAAGGAGAAGAGGGGGTCGGCATCAAGAAGTGCTCTCGGTTGGCTTAGTAGTGTTCGGTTTTGGGGTGTGCTTGGAGGTTCGTGTGCGCGCATCTAGGAGGAGGAGCAATTCGTCGCAAGGACATCCGTCTAGGAGTTGCTAATTGTGTTTGTCTCTCCATTTGAGGTGGGTAGATTCTCCATATTTCTAAATTAGAAATGCGTGTTAGATATGAATGAATGAAGCATGAAAGAAATTAAGAAGAGTACACTTTAATAACCCATTGAATGATTGAATGTGGATATGCAATCTTGTATGTGGTTCTATTATTTAAGTTGTATGTGAATTGATTAGAATCTTGGATTGATTGATAAAAACACATTTATTACCATCAAGAATTACACACAAAAGTTAGTAGATTGATAATACCATTTCATGTGTTAAATAGATCTTTTGTGTTAATATGGGCATGAATAATTTAAAATATGAGTTGTATGTTAGGTAAATGATTAAAGACAGAGAATTAAGATGAAAATTTATTGATAAAGAGATTAGAATGCTAAATGCGAAGAAATGTCGAAAAGAGTAGAAATGTGGTAACTATAATGTAGAATTTGAATTAGTTGTATGAAAATATGTTTTAATTGTTACAAAAAATTATTTTTTTTCACACTGATATGTAAATTAGACAAGAAATAATTAATCTGGAATTTTACAGTAATTTCCATGAAAGCAAAATGAAATGAGGACTAGTTGAACATCGAGACGTTTTAACAACAGTGGAAATTGGTTCAAAAAGAATTTAAGTTGTACTCTGACAACTTGAGCACGTAGCTCAAGTGGTCAGAGCGTGCGTTGGGTTCCCTGTGAAGGCCAGTTCGAATCCCTGTGGCGCACTTTTGTTTCACAAATTTTTTTTGTATATAGAAATCAGAGGCCGAGAGTATTTAATACTCTCAGCGCTCTTTCATACCGCTTAGCACATTGGCCCAGTGGTCTGTGCTTTCGGCTGTGTCTCTGGGGTGCTGGGTTCGAATCTTGCCCTCGGCAAGATTGAAAAACCAATTTTTTTGGGGTTTTTAATTGTCCAAAAATTATGGAAAAAATATGAATATTCTCCTAAAAATATATGGGACTTTATAAAAATAATTTGGGAATTATTTGCATGAAATACACTATGATTTGAGACTAAAATGCATAAATAGAACTATGGTTCTATATGTATACTTTGTGAAAATTATATCTTGCAAAAAGAATTTGAAATGAAGGATTAG
Organism: Hemerocallis citrina; assembly: GCA_017893485.1. Lineage (NCBI taxonomy): Eukaryota > Viridiplantae > Streptophyta > Magnoliopsida > Asparagales > Asphodelaceae > Hemerocallis > Hemerocallis citrina. The sequence goes on from CM030358.1 coordinate 83,307,740, forward strand.
AAGATTAATGTAGCAAAGGAAGAAATTTTATTGTTGTGATGTGAATTGTTCTCATTTGAGAATAATGTGAAAAATGTGAAATGTGGATATTCGTTAGTGATGTAAATTTCAAGGTGAAAGTGATAATTGATAAAGCATATGAATTTCATGTGTAGTATGGACTATTTGAATGAATTAGAAATCATGATTTGAAAAGAGAATTACTTTTGAGTATGATGACTCAATATGGAAATTTATGAATTGGAAATGCTCATTTTGGAAATTGTGAATTGAAAATTGAAATAAAAGAGTAGCTAAGTCTCCCCCGGCATTTGGAAATAAACGAAATGAAAATTTGAAAAGAAAGACCAAGGTTGGTCATGTTGAAATGAATGAATAAGTCCGGTTTAGTGGAGAGGCTAACTCTAGAGCTTCGATTTTTGTTCTTGATTTTGATAAAAGAAACTAAGGATTAGTACATAGTGGAGACGTGATGAAAATAGGAGAAAAACACGAGTATGAGGGACATCAGATTAGCGGTGTGAGAGTGATCCACAGGCTACCTGCTTGATGCGTCAAGACATGGCGTGGGCACTACTCCAGAATTATCGTCCCGGTGGCGACGCTTGTGGGATGTTTGGTGACTGCAAGAGGATCGTGTGCCATGAAGTGAGGCTGAATTGTCCATAGGTTGCTTGCTCGATGCGTCGTGTCAGTGCGTGGGATTCCCCTCCAGAATTTTCTGTACACGAGCTTGTACTCATAGATCATCTAAGATACCTACCGTAATTACAGTAGTAGATTAAGTCATAACGAGGGATTGAACCCTACAAAGATGAAGAACGATTAAGGGTTTGCCCTCGGACCTATGTAGTATGGGATGCATAGAATCCGAACAAGTGCGCATTAGTGTCATGTAATATAAATAAATGCATTAAGGACTAAGTGCACAATCATAACACGACATCAATAGGGTAGTCTCTTTAGTTTGATATGTGACAAGTTTGTGTTTGCTAAATATGGAGAATAAGTTATACTATTTCCGGCATAGAGAGGATGGCCGTGTATAATGATCGTCGGTTGAATAAACTGACGTACCCACAGTCTTATATGCAGGTAAATGGCTTGATACAGATTAAAGAAGAACAAATGCTTAATGATTACTCAATGTTGTTGTATATTTGTTTTCATTGCTGTAAAATTTTACTTCCGCTGTGCAATGTAAAGTGTAATATTGATGTAAACTCTGATGTAAAGAGAAAAGTTTAAATTTCCTTGTAAAATTGTACTAAAGGAAGTGAAAAGATCCTGTAGAACATCTCGAATTCAGTGTATTTGGGATTCGGGGCGTTACAAGTTGCACTACAGATGTCTGCAAATACAAAATGGCTAGTCCAAAGTCTAACTCTCCCAAGAGCAGCTCATACGACTAGCCAGCCCCCAAGACGATGTATCACAGACAAGACACCGGCATGTAGAAGAGTTCTCATTCCAAAAACTACAAGTCTCATTAGAACAGCAAAGTTACAATGACTCCACAATTCACGTCTAAGAATCGCTACCGAAGGTTCTGCGAACAGTGTACAGCAAACTATCATGAAAGCTGTTCTTTCAGCAACACACACTGGAGAGATGGTCTACCTAAGAGAAACCAAACTCCTTGCTGGCCTCCTACCAGCTAACAGCTCCATAGGGCAACCTCAACTCTTGATGATAATATTCAAGACAAGTCTTCCTTAAACGAGCAAACTCCAGATGTATCCGACCACCTTCACTTGACCAAGCTCCAACTCCATCTTGCTTGAAGCGCCATGCAAACGGGAGAGTTCCAACTTCGTCAAGCATAGCGTACCACGAAGGAGAGCAAGCTCAGTGTCCCAGAGAACCTTGTTCGATGCATGCAACTACTTGTCAGTGAAGAGAAGAATGGAATCATCTCAATGCTGAATAAACACAAGTGACTTCACTTCCGCACTAAGAAGATTCAGAATACCCACAACTCATGTGCTCTAAAAATGAGTTTGGCGCTCTACGCGCTACTTGAGTTCCTCCAGCCAACCACTCATCAACATCGAGCAACGGGTCCAATACCCCAATCTCCGATCGCCGCTTAAGCTCCATCAACAACTCATTGGTCCCAAACAACGAGTTCAGCGCTCTGCTCGCCGATTGAGCTCCATCAACAACTCGTTGGTCCTAAACAATGAGTTCAGTGCTCTGCTCGTCGTTTGAGCTCCATCAATAACTCGTTGGCCGAGTTCAGCACTCCGCTTGCCGCTCAAGCTCCATCAATAGCTCGTTGACTCCAAACAATGAGTTAAGCGCTCCGCTCGCTGCCCGAGCTCCATCAATAGCTCGTTGGCTCCAAACAACGAGTTAAGCGCTCCACTCGCCGCTGGAACTCCATCAACAACTCGTTGGTCCCAAACAACTAGTTTAGCACTCTGCTCGCCGCTTGAGCTCCATCAACAACTCGTTGGTCCCAAACAATGAGTTCAGCGCTTCGCTCGCCGCTTGAGCTCTATTAACAACTCGTTGGTCCCAAACAACGAGTTTATTGTTCCGCTCGCCGCTCGAGCTCCATCAATAGCTCATTGGCTTCAAACAATAAGTTAAGCGCTCTGCTCGCCGCTTGAGCCCTATCAACAACTCGTTGGTCCAAACAACTAGTTCAGCGCTCTGCTCGCCTCTTGAGCTCCATCAACAACTCGTTGGTCCCAAACAACAAGTTCCGCGCTTTGCTCGCCGCTTGAGCTCCATCAACAACTCGTTGGTCCCAAACAACGAATTCAGCATTCTGCTCACCGATTGAGCTCCACCAATAACTCGTTGGTCCCAAACAACAAGTTCAGTGTTCTGCTCACCGCTTGAGCTCCATCAACAACTCTTGGTCCCAAATAACAAGTTCAGTGCTTTGCTCGCCGCTTGAGCTCCATCAACAACTTGTTGGTCCCAAACAACGAGTTCAGCGCTCTGCTCACCGCTTGAGCTCCATCAATAACTCGTTTGTCCCAAACAACGAGTTCAGCGCTATGCTCGTCACTTGAGCTCCATCAACAGCTCGTTGGCTCCGAACAACGGGTTCAATGTTCTACTCGCCGCTTGAGCTCCATCAACAACTTGTTGGCTCCCAACAATGAGTTCAATGCCTTGGTCTTCGCTCAAGCCTCACCAAGTAGCTCGTTGGCTCCGAACAACGGGTTCAATGTTCTACTCGCTGCTCGAGCTCCATCAACTAGCTCGTTGACTCCAAACAACAAGTTCAATGCCTTGGTCTTCGCTCAAGCTTCACCAAATAGCTTATTGACTCCAAACGGCAAGTTCTATGCTCTGAATGCTACTTGAGCTCTGTCAACCACTCGTTGGTCCCAAACAGTAAGTTCAACGTCTTGGTCTTTGCCCAAGCACCATTAACAACTGGGCCAAACAACAAGTTCAAGCTTGAGTTCATCTCATAGCTCTCCCTACAAACTCGCCGGGATCAAACGGCAGTTTCTACATCAGCTCTATCTTAGAGTTGTCTCTAAACTCGCCGGAGTCAAATGGCAGTTTCTGGACGAACTCCATCAAGGAGTTGTCCCTACACGCTTGCTAGGAACAAACAACAAGCTCTACACTAACTAAGCCACGAGTTGCCCCTACAAACTCACCAGAATCAAACTACAGTTTCAACATCAACTCTATCTCAGAGTTGTCTCTACACGCTTGCTAGGTGCAAACAGCAGGTGCAACATCCAACTCTGTCATAGAGCCATCTCTAAGCTTGTTGGGAACAAACAACAAGTTCAATACACAGCTCCACCACGAGTTGCCTCTACAAACTCGTAGGGATCAAACGGCAGTTTCTACATCAGCTCTTTTTCAGAGTTGTCTCTAAACTCGCCGGAGTCAAACGGCAGTTTTTGGACTAACTCATTCAAAGAGTTATCTTTACATACTTGCTGGGTGCAAACAGCAGGTACAGTGTCCAACCCCATCACAGAGTCCTCTACACGCTTCTTGGGCGCAAACAGCAAGTTAAGCACTCCATTCTGCCATCGAGTTCTCTCCAAACTTACTGGGAACAAAAAGCAGGCTCTACGTCAACTCAGTCAAAGGGTTGTCCCTATAAACTTGCCGGGCGCAAACGGCAAGCTTGAACGTTTAACTCTATCTCTGAGTCATCTTTCAACGCTTGCTAGGAACAATCAGCAAGCTCTACGCTAACTCAGCCACGAGTCGCCCCTACAAACTCGCCGGGATCAAACGGCAGTTTCCACATCAACTCTATCTCAGAGTTGTCTTTACATGCTTGCTGGGTGCAAACAGCAGGTGCAACATCCAACTCGGTCTTAGATTCCTCTCCAAACTCGTTGGGACCAAACAATGGGTTTTACATCGATTCTACCACAGAGCTGTCTCCACAAACTCGCTGGGATCAAACAATGAGCTCTACGCCAACTCAGCCACGAGTTGCCCCTACAAACTCGTCGGGGTCAAACGGCAGTTTCTGGACCAACTCTATCAAAGAGTTGTCTCTACACGCTTGCTGGGTGCAAACAGCAGGTGCAACATCCAACCCCGTCATAGAGATCTCTCTAAGCTTGTTGGGAACAAATAACAAGTTCAGCACACAACTCGATCACGGAGTTTCCTCTATAAATTCGCTGGGGCCAACCAGCAAGCTCAGCACTCAATTCTACCACTGAGTTACGTCTAATTTCGCTAGGATCAAACAACGAGCCATACATTGACTCAGTCAAAGAATTGTCTCTCCACACTCACTGGGATCGAACAACGAGCTCTACGTCAACCCAGTCACAGAGTTGTCTCTACAAACTTAACAGGATCAAACGACACTCTTCAACTCTGTCCCGGATATGCCACAACAACTTGTTGGGATCAAACAGCAAGTCTGCAAGCAGCTCTCGCATCACAGCTATTTATATACATGCAAGATCCACCAATCGACATTGATGGAGTAAAAAAGCTGGGTATACACATATAAGTAATTTTATATATATATATATATATATATATATATATATATATATATATATATATATATATAAGTTGTTGCATATACATGACAATATATACATATATAAAAATTTATATGCAAACCCAAGCTCAAAACAGCTCCAAAATACTCCGAAAAAATCCCCAAAAAGAAGCTCGCAGATCAAAAGAAATAGGAAAATAAGATTTTTGGTTCGGTTCAGGCGTAAATCCACAAACCAAAACCCAAAAATAGGGTCAAAAAGTAACGAAGGGTATTAACGGGTCGGATCCAAAACCCGGCTCCACTACCAAACCCACTCCACCTCAACTCTGTTCTTCTTCTTCTCTGAATTTTCCTACCAAAAGCTCTGCTTCAAAAACCCCAGGAACAGGGCTCAACAGAGAGCTCTCCTCCTCCTTTGCAACTCTGACCTCGACACTCTCACCTCTTCCAAAACCCTCCGACATCGAGCTCCGCCACACCGAGGTCACGAGCTCCCACTTTGACGAAAGTTTCGCCGAAAGCAGACCTTGACAATCTCCAAAAAAGCCTAAAAATTCTAAGTCCATAGCTCGGTGAGAGCTCCATGGCCATAGCTCGGCGAGGCAAGCGAATGCATTGCTCGGCAAAAATGAGCTACCACAGCTCAGCGAGAACTCCATGGCCATAACTCGGCGAGAGCACAGAACCCATAGCACGGCGAAACCCACATCTCCATAGCTCGGTGAACCCATAGCTCAATAGCTCGCCGAAGCGAACTCTCATAGTTCGGCGAGAGAGCTTGAAGGGCTCCATAACTCGGCAAAGATCACTACTCCATAGCTCGGAGAAAACGAGCTACCATAGCTTGGCGAGAGCTCCATGGCCATAGCTCGGCGAGACGAGCGAATGCATAGCTCGACGAAAACGAGCTACCATAGCTCGGCAAAATGAGCTATCATAGCTCGGCAAAGCCTCGATATCCCATAGCTCAGCGAACGAGTTAACTCGACGGAGAACGAAGCTCGACCACCATAGCTCCATAGCTCGACTTCGTAGCTCGGCAAAACTTAATGGTCATAACTCGGCGAATAATTTGGCTAAGCCACGATGACCATAGCTCGGCCATAATGAGCTATCACCATAACTCGGTGAGAGAGCTTGCCGAACTCCATAGCGCGGCGAAGTCGAAGCTTCCATAGTTCAACGGAGCTTCGAATCCCCATAGATCGACCAAGTGGAGCTAGCTCGACACTCCCAGAGGTCGATGAGGGTGTGGCAACTCGGCGAGATCCCCAAGAATCGACAGCTGACGCATAGCTCGGTGAATTGGTTCGCCGAGCTGAGGGGTAGAAGAAGACAACCTACTGCCGTCCGATCTCCATGAAATCAACGCTGGCTCATGATCAATGCCCAGCTATTTTCGACCCTTGATCTCACAGTTCAACAATTAGATCGCCTCAAAGCACGAGTCAATATTCGATTCGCGCCTCAGATCACTTCAAACGGCGAGCCAGATCTCGATAAATCAGAAAAATCGATTAAAAATCATTTTAAATTCGAAAAATTAATTAAAAATAAAAAATAATTATTTAAATTTGAAAAAATAATTTAAAAATCCAAAAAATAATTAAAATTGAATTTGTTCATTATAAAAGTTGAAAGAGTGATTTTGAGATTGCAGAACATTCCATAAAATTCAATGAAATCCGAAGAACTATGGAAAATTCCCAGAAAATTCCAGAAAATTTGGAAAAGTTCAAAAAAATATGGAAAAATACAGGAAAATATTCACTGCCTTCAGAAGCCACAGATCAGTTCCAGGTATCTCCGAACACTCCGACTGCTAAGATTATTCGCCAGATTCTAAAAATAAGACGTACTACTTCCCGAAAGCCATTGAAGTAACCTTCCGGGAGTGGGGGGCTTATGATGATGGTAACAATTGCAGCAGATCAGAGCCGTACGATCCCTGCACGGATCTCAAAGTGTCTACAGGTAGATTAGCCATCACAGGCCTATTTTACAGGCCTGGGCCCACTCCGAAACATGGGCTTCTCTCAAGCCCATAAAAAGTGACAGACTAGGCCCACTAAGAGAGACACCGAGCTCTTGTTGGCTAGGAGTCAAATCTGTTATCCCCTAACAGGAATATTTTATCTCTTTAGGGGAGGAGACATGAAAGATCCAACGGTAATGATTCGATCTCTAGAATGTCTCTCAGGCCTATAAATACCTCCCCCCCCTCTCCTGTCACCAGGTAATCAACAATTTACCAATTTTCACTCTCATACTCTCTCTCTCTTTCTGGTTCTGACTTGAGCGTTGGAGGGTCTGTCGCCGGGGGCCACCCCCGGTGTTTCAGGCATTTTGCAGGTCCGTCGGCCGCATCATCCACCGTCGAATTCATATCACAGAAGGTCAATCAACGATCCAAATTCAATCTCAGGAGCTCTAACCTCTTTTAACGGCCAAGGCATATGTTTGACTTTTAGTAGTTTCCATTCATTATTAACTCACTATCTGTTTACTCCCACACCGAAATAAGCAGCAACACTGACTAAATTAGCCTTATACAATAAAGTGATCTACTGCAATTTTCGAATCAACTACATGAACAACTGAAGTTATATAATGTATATTCCTATTTCAACCTGATTTGAGATGTTCTGGAGTTGGTGAGGCTACTTGCTGATAGGTTCTCGAGTTGGTGGAGTTCCTCTTATCTGGTTCGTGCACAATCACATATAAGTACTTGTTAGGGGAATCATTGGGGTCCGACTAAATCTCTATAATGTCTAATTAAGTATTTTTAGAATATAAATACTAAATCCTTAAGTTTAATTACAACAAATTTGAAGTTCTAATAGGATCTTTCACATAATATCATATCATAGTAACACACACAAAATATGAATTTTAAAAAGGATAAACTTCATTTAGCCCTACTGAGTTTCCCTTATTTGCACCACAACCTACCCCCCACTGCCATCATTTATTCTAGGCACTTGACCCTACTTTGTCAACTCCGACATCACGTGCATTCACGTGACACTATTATTTAACTTTAATGACTAAACTATACTTCCTTTAGTTTATCCCTTATATTAATCATCATCCTCATCATCCTCATCAATCCTAATTCAATCATCTCCTAATTTAGGAACTTACTCAACGCCCCATGCTGCTTCTTCGACATTACCTTTTGCTCTGTCCCCCTTTCCACCACATTCTCCTCCCTCCCTTGTTCCTCCCCAACATCTGAAACCACTCCCTCCCCTCCACCAACCTGAAAGTCAACATATCCAATGTCAATTATTAAATCCAATCAAATATTTTTTTAGTGAACAAATCCCATCTAATCTAGTTCATGTGTAACACCCTGAATTTCAAATAAGAATGAATTCGAGATTCCACAGGATCTTTATTTCACTTCGTACAATTTTACATGGAAATTTAAAACTTTTTCAATAGTACATCAGAGTTACATTACACTTGGTTTACACAGCGGAATAATAAAAGGTTACAACATTAAAAATAATATAACTTGTACAACTTTATCAAATAAATCATCGATTGCATCATAATATCTTCATAGCAAAGTCCATTACCTGCATATCAACCTGTGGGCACGTCAGTCACTTACAACTGACGAAAATGTTATACTCGGCTATCCTCTCTATGCCGTACATATAACGATCTTATTATTTTAACAAATCACAAAAGTTGAATGAACAATAAAGTGTTAAATTGTGACTATGCTAAACATGTAAGTGTATGCCATGCCTTAATGCTTAATGCACACATTTTATACTAGGATGACACGAATGCACACTTGTTCGGATTCTATGCATCCCATATTACATAGGTCCGAGGGCAAGCGTCTACGTACTCTACAATAAAGGGCTCAATCCCTCGCCATGAAAACTACCTGGTAATAAAACAAGATTTAGATCATTCCACAAATATGGGTCCCAGCCCGACGGCTATTATAATGGTTCCCTCATCGTGCGAATCATCCTGCAAGTGCCCCCTAGCCCCGGTATACGTATATACAATGGAGATGACAAACTATCCACCCGACTTCGCCAAGTCCCGGATTTAAATATATAAAAAAACACGTCTCCCACAAAGCAACCTCAGTCCGCCGACTGGGTCTATAGCCACGGAGATCCACCGCCGACTATATAGAGGCAACCCACTTACGTTTGCCCAGGTTTACTACATCTTCACTTAAGTGCCTATTACTTAAGTTCAAGACATGAATAGATTGTCATTTCCTAGAATTAGTCTTACCCCATACCGGTCTTAATCACAATTTCCGAGATAGATCCACGACCATACCTCCACATTATATCTCAATTTTTATTTCAACATTGCCGATAACGAGGTCTTATTAACTCTTAACCTCAACCTTTCATGTACAAGGATTTATGGGTATTCATACCCTTTAATAAACTTGTCTTAAACCTAGGAATTTTCATCTTCAACTTATTCATAAATGATTAATGTCTCGTCTTAACTTTTATTCATGATTCCCCCATTCATCCATAAATCATTCATAAAAAATAATTCTTTTCACATGCACGAATTTATCACTTGCAATCTCATTTGTAATTTAAATACATATAATAATCAAGTATTCAACATAAATGAATAATCCCATCAAAGACAATTAATTCATATATCAACATTTTACTTTTCTTCTAATGATATAAATCATGCTCTTAAATGATTTATTTTTGAAGACAAATCTCATTTGATTTCAAAGTCACTTTTATTTTCTCCAAAATTCTAAAACTATTTTTACTATATTCCATATCAATTTATATGAATAATAGACTTTTTCCCAAATTTTATTTTCCTTTAAAAACCCTTTCAAAGCTCTTCTAAAAAAACAAAAAAGATTTAAAAAGAAAGGAGCCACTGGGTTTCGAACCCAAGCTTATAGCAAGCCCAGGCAGCGCCACTAACCAATAAGCCAATATGGACTTAGTGTTCCATCTCAATACCGAAAGACTTATATACTAAGTCTCAGCTTTGAGTTATTTTAAACAAAACACAAACAAAAAGTTGTAGGCCACGGGTTTCGAACCAGGCCAAACAAGAAGGTAGCGCAACGCCAGACCACTAGGCCAAGTGTGCCTATCGATATGAAGTTTATTCATATACTTTTATTTCCACTTTCTGTTATTCCCTTTTATTTGTAAAAAGAACCCGATTCTTCCATTTCTTTCTAATCCTTTGTTAGCTCATACAAATTGAGTTACTTTCTAACAGTAATTTATAGATTTCTAAACCACATTTTAGGCAATTAATCTTATTTTCACAATTTCTTCTTATTGATAAACATGGAGTTGTACCTATTCATTTTAATCAAGGGTACAAAGTGTATCTTTTATAAACAATTAAAAATGGGTTCATTTGTATCAAAAAAAAATACATAACAAATACCTTTGTTTATTAAGAAGTATTCCCAACATTTTTCGTGCAATCTATTGTTTCTTCATTCATGCATACTAATTCATGACAAACTAATCAATCACTTTTTTTCTCATTACCAATTAATAAATCGTAATTTAATTTACATGATTTACTACTATTTTCGCCATATCCAATAGTATAAATTGTTCTATTTTATCACATCAAAATCCTCATATAAAATATACATTTAACATACATAAAGTTTGCAACTAACATGGGTCATATGATCATTTCTTTAGTTGAACTCTTACCTTTTAATTAGCATGGTAACAATCAATTTACTAAGCTTCAACAGAACATTGCATGTTATGCTAGCATGGAACTTTATAAATTTTCTCATAAAAATTCTTTTTATATTACTCATTTTAGCATGCATATCCTACATTAGAAAATAATGAAATCACCCACCTTAGTGAAGCTTGAACAATTGAAAGATGGAGAATACCACTTCTAGCTCAGAGGACTCCTAGCTCTCCTAGCAAAAGCCTCCAAACACAAGAACACACTACTTCTCTTTCTTTTTCTTTCTTTCGCTTAATTTTGTTATTGTTTTTGGTGTGAAAAGTATGAGAAATGGAGGTGCTATTTATAGAATTTTGGGAGGGGCTAATTTGCAAAATTACACAATTAATAAATTATTCAATTTAATTTCCAACCCTTCACTTTCTTAACTCCCAAAACTCTAACTTTTCATTTTCTACCTCTTCAATTTTCAACTCCCATCTCTTCAACTCCAAACCCCTAAAACGCCAACTACCCCTTACTCTCTCATCCAAGAGTAAACAGTGCAGGTAAGCCCCAGGCTATATGCCACGTCACCAAGTCCTGTTGACCGAAGTCAACAGCCTCAAACGATGGCCAAGCAAGCTTTGCTTGCTGTTCTCATTTTCCATGTGGGCCCTCCTCCATGCATACTATCCATATGTTATAATGCCATTAATACCTGTTAAGATAAATCAGAGTGAATGAAAACAATACTGAATATTGAATTGAGTTTAACCAAGTACAATACCACCTATATATAGGAGGTGAACAAATATCAAAACAACTCTACCACCCATATGGGACTATAATATCTAACACCCCCTCTCAAACTCATGATGGGTCAAACAATGTGAGTTTGCCTACTAAGTGTCGGAATCTCTAAACTGTATGGGATTTGGTGAAGAAGTCTGTAGTCTGCTGGGAAGAGGTAATAGAATGGAGATAGATGGTCCCTGCCTCAAAATGCTCATGAACATAATGACAATCAATTTCAATATGCTTCGTTCGCTCATGAAAGACCGGGTTGCTTGCAATATGCAATGCACTCCGGTTATCATAATAAAGTGGAGTAGCTCCTGTAAGAGTAACACCCATATCTGATAACAACCAACGAACCTGAACAATCTCTCTAGTAGTAGCTGCCATTGCTCTGTACTCAGCCTCGGTGGAAGAACCTGCAACAACTGCCTGTTTCTTGCTCCGCCATGAGATCAGCGAATCACCAAGAAATAGACAGAAACCTGTGGTAGACCTTCTGGTAGTTGGATCCCCTGCCCAATCTGAATTAGAATATGCACTGAGCTCTAGTTTGGATTTAGACGGCATGAATAATGAGCGAGTGATAGTGCCCCGAAGATATCTGAGGATCCGAAGAAGAGCACCGTAGTGAATTGATGTAGGAGCAGAAACAAACTAGTTGACAATACTAACTGCATAAGCAATATCGGGTCTGGTCATGCATAAATAGACAAGCTGTCCAACAATCTGCCTGTATCTAGTGGGATCAGGAAGGAGCTCACCATCTGTGGGGACGAAACTTCACATGAAGCTCTAAGGGTGTATCAGCTGATCGACTGTCAGAGAGGCATGCAGCAAAAATAATATCTGATGTGTATTTCTGCTGAGAAATGAGTATCCCCTGAGATCCATGAGCAATCTCTAAATCCAGAAAGTAACGTAGCTTACCAAGGTCTTTTATATGAAACTGCTGATGAAGGTATTTCTGGGTGGATGCAATGCCGGCGGAGTCATCCCCAGTAATGATCATATCACAACATATAGTAGTAGAATTACCCTCCCCTGCGGTGATGACCGCACAAATATAGAATGGTCCTGAGAACTCTGACTAAAACCAGCCTTGGTGATGACAAGGCGAAAACACTCAAACCAGGCTCGAGGGGCCTGCTTCAAACCATATAGAGCCCGACGCAGCCGGCAAACATGACGAGGAGGAGTAGGGAGGCCAGGAGGAGGATCCATATAAACAACCTCAGATAAGGTCCCATGAAGAAAAGCATTCTTCACGTCCATCTGGTATAACGGCTGGTGGCGGATGGCGGCAACAGCAAGAAGGGTGCGAACAGTAGTCATCTGTGCAACGGGAGCAAAGGTCTCATCATAGTTAATGCCATGCTCCTGAGTAAACCCTCAGGCTACTAGACGGGCCTTGTGCCGCTCAATAGATCCATCAGGTTGATATTTGACCTTAAAGATCCACTTGCAGCTAATAGGCTGAATGCCTTCTGGTAGAGGAACAACATCCCAAGTGCCAGTCTGATCAAATGCACCGAATTCCTCTGCAATGGCTTTCCTCCATTCAGGATATTGAATTGCGTCTTGATAGGTTCTGGGCTCACATGTAGAGTGTATAGCAGTGAGATATCACTAGTAGAAAATGCTACAGTCGCAATAGAAATTTCCCTTGTAGAAGAGTACAATTCCATGGTTAGTGTACATTTGTAAGGGATTTTTCTTCATTCCCTTGTAATTGTGCTGTTGCGAAATCTCTCCTGGTTAATGTACACATTCGCAACGGAATTTTAACTATCCCTTGCGAATATTAGCCACAATAGAATATCTGCAATGGAAGTTGTACCTTGCTATCTTCATATACAAGAGAATATTTACAACAAATTCATCTCTTGCAAGTGTGTTTTAAAAGGGATTTTTTCCGTTGCTAATGAACTATTGCTACAGAGATCTGCAAGATACTGATTCCCTTGCAATTGCTATATCGCGAATGCAATTGCACACATTTTTTCTTCATTACTGATTATATTTGAATGGCTTAACCAAATTTACAAATTAAAATAATGTATTTTGACAATGAAGAATATATAATTATTTCACATATTGATTCACACAATTATATAAAGAAAACACAATAATGCAAAATAAGTTTGAATATTATATAATTCAGAACCTTCTCATTACAAAACTTTTTGTTTGTTTCATAGTGCCAAAACAACAATACATTCTAGAAGAAAAGATAAGTTGTGAAACTCCAAGAAACAAAATAAAATGTTTTCAAAATAACTTTTAACCCGCTACTGCTTCCATGTATCCCCAACTTCACTTTTCACGTAAGGTCTTCTGCATGTTCCTCATTACCCAAGGTCAAGCTTGGAACAGAATCGAAGAAAGCGCTCTTCTTATCAGCTCAATTGCAGAATCATCATCAGCAAATTCTTTCAGAGGGTTTTTCAAGAATTCAATGTCTTACTGAATCTGCTGATATCCACTACGATTAAAAGTTTGGAGTCGTACAACCTCTTGCAAGCTTTTCAGGCAAAGTTTTATTGCAGTTGATAGCAGAGACTCCTGGAAAAAACATGAGGGTCATTGATGAAATTAGTATCTGACTCAAATAAAACATTCCAACTTGGATTGTAGCATCCACCAGCTAATTTCTCGCAGCAAAGTCCATTTGGGAACATGTACTAATATAAAAGTGGAAATAAATACCCTTTGCATATTTCCTGGTCTAGGGGAATTTTGAATTCGGTGATTCTTGTGTCAGCTAATGAAGGAAAAAATGAAAGGGCTACCTACAGATAGTAGTTCAAGATTTTGAGTAAAGGTGACAGAGATATAGTACCGACAACATGAAAGAAGCCAATTAATGTTGTCAACAATTCACTGCATTTGTTCTAATTATATGTAAGCATTTTCACTCTCAAGTCTTTCCACACTATTACTAGTAAGTTCCATGTATTTAATAACTTTTCTTCAAAAAAAAAGAAAGAAACTTCGCTAAATGAAAGATCATAACAGTTTCTCCATTATGCACTCATGGTTAACCATATAGCCAGATATGATCTATGATATATAACACAGAAAGTGCACTTCAATTTAATACCATTGCGGCAGTAATCACTGGCTGTAGATCAATTTTCGCCTCGCCCATCAAATCATCCGCAGAGAGCATGTCTTGATCAAACACTTGCTGTAGTGTTATAAAGAGAGAACTATCAGTACAATGAAAAAAAGTTTTGCAACTAGGAGTTCGAAGATTCTTCAATTTTTAAACCACTCTTGTTCCATTTGGATTCGCTAAGAGTTTCGTAAAAAGCTAATGGATTTTCCAAGAAAATTTAGATGCACCAAAAGGTAAAGAAAGCACAAATTGCACATCTTATGACCGTATCATATATCCTTCTAAAACTTGATGAAATGTTTAATCCTCGTCCATGAGTAACATGGATCACTACATATGTGCATGTGCATAACAAAACAAAGTATCTGCAGTAAATAGGTGGTGACCGGAAGAATTCATTGGACTCACAAGTTTTATAGGGCCGTAAGATTCATGAACTGAAAGCTTAAGCTCCTCATTCCAAACTGGGTTCAGATTACTCTTCATCACAGTTGTCTGTACTGTCTGTAGTTAAATTGACGAAGATAAATAGCATCAGTTTTTGATATAAAACATAAACTCAAATTGCTCACTGAAACACGCAACCATATTTTGGTCCTAAAATAATACTTACTTGCTGCCCAAGAGTCAAAACAACATAAGGATCACTGCTCATATAATCTCTTATTGCCAAATTTGTGCCTTTCAAAACTTTCACCTTCAATATTCCCATAAACTCGATCATGCCCGCCTTCAAACCAAAACAAGCAACATAGCAGTTACTCTTCTCTTTCTCTTCTCTAAAACAAACAAGCTTCATTTAACTTCTAGTCTATCACCTATTTAACAAACAAGCAACATAGCAGTAACTTCAGTAACTCTAAAACAAAGTAACTCTAAAACATAGCAGTAACTCTAAAACAAAGTATCTGCAGTAACTTCTAGTCTTCTCTAAAACAAACAAGCTTCATTTAAGCTTCATTTAACTTCATTTAACAAACAAGCAACATAGCAGTTACCTATGGACGTTTTGAGAATGATCCTTATCTAGTTTATCACCTATTTACAGTAGAAGTTGCTCAAGTGGTAACCTTCGCCAAAAAAGAAGAGAGAAAATTTCAGTCAATTTGATAGTAAATTGAATCAGATAAGATACGAGGCAAGCTCATGGATACCTGTCATGTATTTGCATTATCATCCATACCCAAAGTTCCTGAAGGAAAAACCGCCACTCGGTGCCACCATTGGGTGTCAGTTTTGGCCTATATGCTTAGTAATAGCATGTAGGCTATTGGAATTGACAACGAACTTTAATGGACTGCATCTGCAACCAGAAGCACAACATTTTAGTCAATTCATACCACACGTCTCCCTTGGAAGCATTGGATGTATTTCTATCCATCACTAACTTAAGACTAAATTAATAAAACACCCTCAAATTTGGGGTTCTATTAATTAATTATCCGCAACTCTCGCTAAACTAATACACCCTCAATTCTTATTTCTTCGTTTAAACCACCAAAATTTCGTTTTGAAAACTACTTTTAAATTTGCAATTACAATACGAAAAATTACCATCAATCTGTAGATATGATACAAAAAAAAATGCCGACATGTGCAGATATCCAGATAAGAGGCAACGTACTGAAGGGTATTAGCTAGAGCTGATGACCTGACAATACTATCATCATTTGTATTTTACTGGTTTTGTGTATCTCTAAACATTTTGTATGCAAATACAACAACCAACAGGGACATCTGCATATACGTGCTTACCAATTAACCTAACTTTCTATAATCTCCTGAAAACAAGATATTTGAAGTCCATAACAATTTTGGCCTACTTTATTATCCATTTTGGTTGATGAGTTGGCTACTAAAATTTTAAATTGCTCAATTCAACTCTAATAACGGAAATGACTTCAGTTAGTTAAGTTACACACTTTACATCTTCCTTCAAGCCACAGCCACAGTTCAAGCCCATTATTCCTCATTAGGAAGAAGAATTACTGCTAACAAGATGCATGACACGACATAACCAAAAAAGTTTGAGATGCAAAAACACTATTCTAGCCATCGAATGTGCCTACAAGAACAAGCCCAAATAAACTAAAAGATCATAACATCTTAACCAATCAAACTATTCCAAACTAACATTCGCAACTGGATAAATGAGTCAGTTAATGAACCATTCAACTCTATAAATTTCAAGAATGTATCATTATCTGATGACATACCAAGAGGACAAGTAGAAGGAGACGTCACCGACGCGGCGTTTGCACTCAGCGAAGGCAGCATACTGAAAGAACTACCGAAATAAACTGCAAAGAAAAATTAACAAAAAAACTATAAGCATCTAACAAAAGAACCTTCAATTAATTAACTAAATTCCAAACAAAAGATTAAGATCTAATAAACATTACAATAACCCGCAATTGATGGAACACAATGTCGGAAGGATATGAAATCGATGGGAACCGTAAATTAGATCAGGAATTTGTGCTTGTTTTACAAATCGGGGAAGTAAAGAGTTTGAGGTGACGCAAGAATCGGAGTAGAATAGAAGAATGAATGGAGAAAAGGGGTTAGGGTTCGAGATTGAGAGGGAGGAGTTTGGAGTCTGGTTTGAGTAGAGGTCGGGTTGGAGCGGAGGCCGGGTTGGAATGGAGGTCGGAGCTGGCGATGGACCGACCTGGCGATGGAGGTGATGATGATGGAGTTTGAGTTGGGTTTCGGTGTAAGGGAGCGAAGATGATGGGAGGAGGCGACGGGGGGCGGGGGTACTACGACGACGGCGAGGGGGCACAGAGATGAAAGGGTGTTGGATTTTGGGTTGTTGTGGAAAAACCAGGGGGCACGACGACGGGGGGCCGGGGAAGACGACGACGACAAGGACGAGGTGTGGTGGTCGGGAGATTTGGGTGAGGCTAGGGTTTGTGAGTGAGCGGGAAAGAGGGAGAGAGTGAAAATTGTGAAGAGCAAATAAGAGAGGGGCCGGGGGATAAGAGGATATTTAATATTCCGATATCTGCCGGGCGTTTTGAATGAAAAATGCCGACATAGCACCAACTATCCTCGACGTTTGTTACAAATGCCGGTGTAGGGAAGGGGGAATTTTATTTTTTTTTCCTTGGGATTCTAACCCGACGCTTCTACCAAACGCCGGAGTAAAATTGCCGGGATAGACATTTTATTTTGTAGTGATAGCAAATTCAACTGATAGCAATTCATGACGTTAAACTCAGGCAACCTAGTAAAAATTGGATCAGTTAAACCCCATAAGCAAAGTATCGGAATTAGGAAAAGCTCAGTAACTAAGGAAAGGCTCACAACTCAATAACTCTGACTATGTAAATCAGGTCCACTAGTAATTCTGACTATGTAATCTTCAGTTTTATCTATGAACAAACAAAACCAAATAAAATAATTAACAAAAATCTCAGTACCGTAGCTGGCTAGGGTTTGATTGTCCTTCAAGATCCGTCCTTTATAGATCAGCTTCTGCTGCGCCGCCGGAACCTCGCTCCTCGTAGCAACAAGACTCTTAAACGCCACCACCGTCGAATCGAGCGGCGTTTCCACCGACAACTTCGAACCATTCGAACACCGCACGTTCACGGTGTCGGAATCGCCCATTAGATGAGAAGAATCGGTGGTTCGAAACCCTAGTTTGGGGGAGGAATTTGGGGTTTTTGAATAAATTAGCGGATTTTTGGATCGCCCGGGAATGAAGAAAGAGATGGGAAATAGAGGGAGAAAAGGAAAGGAATCAGCAAGTAGAGTATTAACGGGACAAGTGGAGTATTAATGGGACGGAGGTTTTGGTTTTGGGGAGAGGTTTTGGTTTTTTTCCTTCATTTTTTCCCTTCTGTTTTGGATCGGAAAGAGATGAGGGTTTTGATTTTTTTTTTTTTTTTACCCGCTCAATATTTGAGAAGTATGGGTATCTTTTTAATATCAAATTGTTGAGCGGTAAAATTATATGTGTAAAGCACGTGTTCATACTTAATTTATTTTAAAATTTAAATATTTTATTTCTACTTTGGTAATGGAATATTATTTGTTACAATTGTTCCCTTGTAATTATCAACATCTGCAACAATTCAATAGAATCTCTTGCGGATGTTAAAACATTTGCAATGGATGAGTTTGTTGTGATTAATTTATTGTTGATGGTAGCACCAACAAGGGATTTTTTGTGCTTGCAAATAATCCATTATTATTGCAAGGTTTTCTACTAGTGTATGTATGAAACTGTGGTGAGTAGGAAGCTAGGGTGGCAAAACCAAACTGGTCAGAAGGACCAGTGGCATCAGGTGTATAACATGCCGGAGGAATACCAGAAGTGGAACGGGTAGACTGACGAAGAGGTGGTGGACTGACAAGGTGTGGGGATAAGGACGGTGGAGTATGTGTCAGTGGGAAAGTAGGTGGGATGGGTGCTGGCTGCTGTGGGGATGCAGGTGGAGGTTCGGTAGGGGGAACAACAGCTGTAAGGACTGCAGGAGATGTGAATGGAGCCAGAGGAGTGGGATCAAAAGGAATGCGGGAAGATAAAGTCGGGGGGCTAGCAACAACTGGGGAATCGAGAAATCTAGTATCCTCAGGGAGGGTCAGGTAGTAAAGGGAGTCTTCCACAAAGGAGACATGTCGAGAAATGCAGACACGACCCGCAAATGGATCAAAACAAAGATAACCTTTGTGTTCAGGACTAAGACCTAAGTGAACGCACTTAGCAGCACGAGCGAAGAGCTTCGTGCGCTCAGTAGGAGGGAGAAGGACGTAACAGGTGCATCCAAAGGTAAGGAGCATACTGTAGTCGGGAGGTGAATGATAAAAAGCCTCGTAGGGTGTTGTACCAGCTAGGGCAGACGAGGGAGTAATGTTGATGAGACTAACAGAGGTCATGATGGCTTCAGCCCAGAAGGAACGAGGAGCAGAAGAGGAGAGTAAAAGAGCGCGAGCCGTCTCAAGGATGTGACAATGCTTGCGTTCAGCTACACCATTATGCTCATGTGTGTGAGGGCATGATTGCTGAAACAGGGTGCCGTGAGACTGAAGGATTGTTCTCATAGTGGTAGAAGTGTACTCACGTGCACCGTCCGATCGAAAATTCTTAATGCGTACTCCGAACTGAGTGTGAATCATGGTTGTAAAGACCCGATAAATATCAGGTATCTCAGATCGCTGACGCATAAGAAAAACCCATGTATGTCTAGTGAAGTCATCGATGAAGGTAACATAATAGAGATAGCTTTTCCACGATGGTACGGGAGAGGGTCCCCATATGTCGGAATGAACAAGTTGAAAAGGGTGAGTGGTTTCAGAAGTTCTTTTGTGACTAATGGGTAGGGCAATGTGTTTGGCCAAATGAAAACCCTGACAATCAGATAAATGTTTAAAAGTGAGAGAACCAAGGGCACCACTACGAGCTATAGTCTGAAGTCGTGATGCGCTAATATAACCTAAACGTCTGTGCCACAGATCAGCATCAGAGGAAACAATACCGGCAAAACTAGAAGGAGATGGATGTGCACGAAGAAAATCTAGATAATATAGACGACCCTGACGACTAGCGCGCCTAAACTCCTCACCGGTGGAGGAATCAGTAATAGAACAACCTAACGAGTCAAAAGTAACGACAAGACCACTATCGCACAATGCACTAATAGAAATAAGGTTTATTGATAAATGAGGAGCATAGAGGACATATGGTAATGTGAGAGTGGGAGAGGTAATTGTCCCTGAGTGTGTGATAAGAAGTGGTGAGCCATCAGCTGTGTGTAGAGATGGAGAGTGAGAGGAAAGTGTTGTGCAGGTGGTGAATAGTGTCTGATTACTAGTGAGATGATGTGATGCACCAGAATCTAAAATTCCGAACAAATTCATACCGGGAGTGGCAGAAAGTGCAGGAGCAGAGGAGCCAGTATTGATAGACTGACCCATGAGCTGTAGGTCCAGCTGAGTGAGGCGTTGCTGAGTATTAGCCCAAACAGCAGGAGACGGCAAGGCCGAAGTGACTGGCATGGCCGAGGATGTGAGGGAAGAAGCACTGTGAGGAGAAACAAGACCATCGCTGCTATGACTGAGAGCACAATGTGGAGGGAGATGTTGCTGGTGCCTGGATCGGGGTAGGTGGTAGGGCGGTGCTACCGGTGGCGGAAGTAGAGGTAGAGTATGGTGATGAGTGATGTAAGGAGAAGGTAGAAAACCGGAGGAAGACTAAAAATGCCGCTGCTGCTTGTTGAATGTGGAGGAGGAACGAGTGGTGGTTGCATCGGGGAAGTCAGTGGAGCCGGAAATATGTGGGAGAGACTGAGATGCCATCAAGTTGTTGGACCAAACTGTTGCTGATCTTGATTCTTGGAAGGGAAGAGATGGAGTATTTTAATGATGGGGTTGAACGTGGATGGATCAATCTAGACGGCAACCTCAACTTGCAGATCGGATCTGGAGTCGCCAGGATTTGATGACGAAGTGGAGATCTGATCGGATGGCAGCGGGATTCGAAGACCTGATCTGATCTGATGACAACGGGAAACTTGGAGATCTTATCTGGAGTCGAAGTTCGGATCTGATGGCAGCATGATTTTGAAAGGTCGGATCGGGAGTTGGAGATGGTGGCGGGGTTGTTGAGAGGTTGAAGATGGGGTTGCCGAAGAAGCTGACTTCGTTGACAGATCTGGTTGTTGAGAAGTTGAAGATGGGGTTGTCGAATTTTATTTTATTTTATTTTTATTTTTTTTGAGAGATGAGAAAATTTTAAGAGAAGAGGATTTTTGGAAGACAGAAAATTTGTATAACTTGGCTGAGTTGTTGAAATTTTGGAATTGGAGGAACTTTTGATGAGGAAATTTAAGAATGGAAAATTTGGATATTTGACTCTGATACCATGTTAAGATAAATAAGAGAGAATGAAAACAATACTGAATATTGAATTGAGTTTAACCAAGTACAATACCACCTATATATAGGAGGTGAACAAATATCAAAACAACTCTACCACCCATATGGGACTATAATATCTAACAATACCATTCAACTTTCAAATTAATTCACAAATGCCATCCTGCCTTTTAATTTTTCCCGTGGGCCCCTCCACACCCCATCACAAATTCATTTTCATTTTTATTTATCAAAGTGTCATATTATATACAACAGCCACACTTTATACCAACTTATATATCTATATAATAAAACACAAAGAAAGCTATCAAGTGGCTCTCATTCAATCCCCCCCAAAATCAAAGGCCTAGATCTAACCTCAAAAAACACATTCCCCCCCCCCCCCCCCAAAGTTTCACCCCAAAACTCAAATTCAAATCTCCCAAAACAACACCTTTATTTATTTAATTATTTCTCTCTCTCTATATATATGTGTGTGTACTTATGGAAACATGGACTTTTATACCCAAATTTATAATTATTTTTTAACATATACTAATGAAAACATGAACTTTTATACCCCAATTTATAATTGTTTTTCAACATATACTAATAGAAACATGGACTTTTATTTACAACTAATTATTGTTATACTATTCAAACTTGAGCTACATAATTGTTGATTTACTGTTTACAAGGCTTTTCATATGCTGTATCGTTCTGAATACGTGCCGTAGGCACGTGCCTAAGGGCAAATCTAGTATATATATATATACTATGCATAAATGCTGTTATGTAGGTAAAATAGTTTTCTTTAAAATCTAAAAATGTATTCTGCACAAATAAAATAAATGTACATACTCCAAAATTTATTTTGAAAACGGACACGCTTAAATACGAACACCGAAACACGTGCGTCGCACGTAAAATTCCGAAACACGAAAATTGACTTTATCAACGGAAAAATGTTAAACATGATAAAATACAATATAAGAAAATATATTTATTAATTTTTATATATTCTATGACGTAATTACTACGTACGTAGGAAACACGTACATTATAAAAAAAATTATCTTAATCCAAAAATAGGGAAAATGAATTTCCATTTTAAAAAATGAATTTGAATAACTAAAATAAATGATTGAAACCCAGAAAATATCACCCGTAGCGATGGAAAATACATAATTGATATGTGCGTCGAAAATACGTAAAAAGCACGTAAAATGCAGAGATTGAAATTTTATATTTTTGTTGACTAAAAATAGTGTAAAATCAATATGGGAAGTGCATAAATAGTCGGTTATCAAATACGCGGTAAAAATACGCTACAAAATACATGTGCGTAACACACGAGGGCAAAATTATAATTTTCAATTTTTCGGGGTGTTACATCATGAACCTAAGGATTTGGGGGTATTTGTTTAGAGATAATAAACCCAATTAAATTCTATAGAATTGGATGGAAATTTTAGGTAAAGAAAATTCAATTATTCATGATTGCTAGAATATAGTTTTCTTTATATTTATTGAATTCTTGATTGGAGTTGAGATTGTATAATTCAAAACTCAAATTTTTGAGTTTCTTTTGAATTGTTGGGGGAGAAATGAGAAGGTAATGAAGGATCTCCAGGTGTTTGATTGGATAATGAGTTTGGATTCTAGTGAGTTATGATTTGTAATCATGGTGGGTTTGAGAGGGAAATAAAAGAGGAAAAGATAGAGAAATGGGGGTTTGGACTGAGTTTGAGAGGGGAAAAGAGAAAGTGATCAATGAGGATATGGGAGGAGGTAGAGAAATGATGAAGATAATGAGTTTACGATGGAATGAGAGAGGGAGAGATGATGTAGTAGTTTTGAAATTGGGTTTGAGTTTGAGAATGATGGGTTTAGGTTTGATTTAAAGTGGATGGGTTTCAGGTTTGGATTATCATACAACTAACATGGGGCTGACCTCACAATCTGGTAATGGGGGTAATTCAAACATTACACACCAGTTTTAAAATTATCGTTTAAAAAGTAGTAATAATAAAAACTAAAATACAGTGCATACAGTCTATATTTTAAAATTATCTTCTACTGGATTGGAAGAGGTATTTATTGGGTGAGGGATAAGAGAGGGTATTTACAAGGTGAGGAGGGTGTAAGGTACGTCATTGGATATTAGGAACATGGTGCTCCTAGATGCATATATACTGGGGTGTGTGTGTGTGTGTGGGGGGGGGGGGGGGGGGGCCCCCCCCAGGTGTTAAGGTACATCATTAGATGTTATGCACATGGTTCCCCTAGATGCATACATGTGTAAATGTATAAAGTACTAATAGCCCCAAATATACCTTACTTGTTTTTTGACGTAAACATATAGTCGGATGACTCCAGCCAGATCAAAAAATATATTAAAATAAAAATCGACTGTACATAACAAAGTTTTACAAGCCGTAAAACACATGCCGGAAGGCGCGCCAAACAAACACGAGGAAGAAAGAAAACAACGAAATTTACAGATGACATGATACAGACACCCCAGACCAGCATCGAAACAGCGACGGAGGAGAAGGAGCAAACGATCCTCGAGAAGACTTGACAACAATGGGAGACTCCCGGCCATAGACTACTCCAGGCTCCAGCACGGCAGCAGGCACTGCGCAGCAGGGCCGGCAATGGGCCGCCAACAGGCCTAAGGAAAAGGTCGGCACAAAAGACACCCAATGATAAGCCCCCAGCATCCACAGCGAGCGGTTGCCGCAAAGAGCGAGAGAACCCGCTCGGCACAACTAAACCGGCCAGGCTTGTCACTCGGGCCCCCCAAAGGAGAAAAAATCCCCACAGCGGGGAGAGGGGAGTGCCGAGCGACGAGCCGGTGCAGTGCACCAGGCGCGCAAGTAGCAAAAAAAACCTAACCAGAAACGAAACACATAGTCAGCAACGAAACCAGCTAAGAACAGCAATTACCAAAACAGCTATAATCACATAGCAAGGCCGCCCCACTCAACAAATCAACTATCACAATAGCAAAAGAAACCGATCGGGGCACGCGAGCTCCAAGCGCAAATATAAAGGCAGAAAAAACAAAGAGAGCTAAGCAACAAACAATCACCAGCAAACAAACACATATAACAGCCATCGAAACAACAAAAGCCACTAATGGCAGGCGAAAACATGAAAGATGAAACAACAACCATAGATAATTGAAGCTATACAACTAGAACAGACCAGGAGCACAAATAGGCATAAGGGCAGCAGAAAAGTAGGGCCTCAAAAACCAAAACCAATGGGTCCGAAGACCGCAACAAGAGACACCCAAGACCAGTTCCGAAACAAAGCCGGCTAAAACATACAGAGCCCAAAAGAGCCAACACCGAGAGGCCGAGCATAATCAGGCTAAGAACCTGTGCAAAAGGGCTCCGCAGAGCACAGTAAAACCAAAAGATCCAGGGACAATAAGGAACAAAAGGAACCAGAGAAGAGGGAAGCCTGCCCCCATATTAAACCTGCGAAAATAATTGAAATAAGCATTCATCCAAAAACAGAGGATCATAAAGCGTTAAGACTGGAAAGACAACGAAAAGAATCATTTAAACGGGAACAATAAAAGGAATCTCTGTCTTCGAGCTTAACTTTCGAAGACCAAAATTTAAACAGAAATAAAAACTCTTCAATCATAAGAGATATAGAGGAGGCGCTATGCGAGAAGAGCCTACGGTTTCTTTCCAACCACATAATCCAAATAATAATGTGAACCGAAAGGTTCCACCCTAAGCGAAATCTAGGATGCGATAATAGGGAAGACCAACAAGAGACAAGATTGGTTGGCAAGGCCAGATTTTCCCAAGCCAGAGAGACAATCTTCCAAAGAGGAGAGATGAAGGAACAACACACAAAAAGGTGATTACTATCTTCCGATTCTTCCGAGCACAAAGGACAGAGTTGACCCCACGCTAGATTCCTTTTGTTAAGAACCTTGACCGTGAGCAATTTGTTGTTTAAAGCAAGCCAAGAATTAATCTTAACCTTGAGGGGAGCGCAGGAGCTCCAGATGAAAGTAGCGGAGGGGGATTTAATCCTGCGAAAATTAAGAAAGCTATAAAAAGATTTAACAGAGAAGGTCCCGGACGAGCCCCAACGCTAAGCGACATCTTCATTAGGTTGCTATTCGAATAGATTTAGAGAAGAAATAAGCTCGTAAAGATTGGAAACTAAGGGGGGCGGCAGTTCAACCGTGAAAGGGATGATCCAATGCCTGATGGAGTTAATCATGGAAAAAGATTCAGCCACTGAGGCATCTGGGGAAGAAGCCAAACAGAAGAGATGAGGATAGGCCGATGAAAGTTTAGTGTTGCCTATCCAAAGATCGGTCCGGAATTTGGTTCTGGAACCGTCAGCGTAGATACGGTAAATACCGCATTGGAAGGCTGAAGCGGCCTTCCAAACTCCTTTCTAGAACGGGGAAGCTAAACGATGGGTGGAGGAAGGGAAGGTCCACCAGGGATTAGAAGTGAAATAATACCCTTTGATACACTGAACCCAAGGAAGGTGATCAAGCTTATGGAATCTCCAGAGCCATTTGCCTAACAGGGCGATATTATGGTTCCGAAGGTTAAGGACTCCCAAGCCATCGCTAGCCTTAGAGGAACAGATTAGATTCCAGTTGCAGAGATGAGAACCTTGTTTAAAACTGGGGGAACCAGACCAGAAGAAATTGTTTCTAATTTGGTCTAATCTCTTGAGGACCCAAGAGGGGACATAATAGAAAGACATCATGTAGAGAGGGATAGCAGAGAGAACAGAGTTAAGAAGGACTAATCTACCTCCTTGGGAGAGCAATTTACCGGACCAAACATTGAGTTTGGCTTCAATTTTATCAATGAGAGGGAACCAGTCAGATCTGAGCAACTTGCCCCATCTCAGTGGAATACCCAAGTAAGTGATGGGGAAAGAAGCAATAGGGCAGTTAAAAAATTGGGAGACCTCGGTCTGACGGCTGGGATCACCACACAGCCAAAGCACGGAGGACTTTTGAAAATTGATGGAGAGGCCCGAAGCCATCTCGAAACAATAAAGCAGTAGCTTAAGGTTACGCAAAGATGAACAATTTGGTTTAGTGAAAATAATAGTTTTATCAGCGTATTGCAGATTAAGAATGCCATCGAAGTGTTGAGAGCGCCCAAGGCCATCAATGACCTGAGCTTCACGCGCATTGCGAAGTAACCTGCTGAACACGTCCGCATCCAAGGAGAACAGAAGGGAGGAGATGGGATCCCCTTGGCGAAGACTGCATTTGATCTTAAACTTGTGGCCCTCAAAACCGTTGATAAGAATAGAGGAGGTACCGGCGAAAAGGCTGGATTTGATCCACGCAATCCATTTAGGGCCGAAGCCCCGATGAAGGAGGATATCGAAAAGAAAATCTCAACTCACATTATCGTAAGCTTTTTGAAAATCCAGTTTGAGAAGGATGCCTTCAGATTTGGAATGGTGGTAGAGGGAGATAATCTCTTGAGCAGACGCAATGCTATCGAGGATAAAACAGTCTTTGATAAAACCTGGTTGTGCCGGGTCAATGAAGGGCGAGATGATCGCACTTAATCTAGCAGCTAGAACTTTCATGATGATTTTGAAGGTAGTGTTGATCAAGCTAATGGGTCTAAAGTCCGCTAACACATGCGCTCCCGCCATTTTGGGGATGAGAACAATGTGCACATAGTTAATACGGTCAAAGGAGAAGGAACCTTGATGCAGGTCCTTAAACAGGTTAAACAGGTCGACCTTAAGCCAGGTCCAGAACTTTTGAAAGAAAAGGGCCGGGAAGCCGTCCGGTCCCGGCGCCGAGTCACTTTTTAAAGCGAAGACAGCAGATTTGTTCTCTTCCATGGAGAAAGGAACTTCGAGAGAGGACAGATCAAAGGACTGGGAGCCATAGAGTTGATGCCAATTAAGGGAAATCAGACGCGATTTAGGAAAACCGATAAGATTTTTATAGAAAGAAAGGAAAGCACGGTGAATATCTGATTCAGAGTGGAGGTCCACCCTGTTGTCATGGATTAACGAGATGCGATTACAACGCTGCCTGTGAGACACAAAATTGTGGAAAAAAGTGGTGTTGCAGTCACCT
This sequence comes from Hemerocallis citrina, assembly GCA_017893485.1. Taxonomy (NCBI): domain Eukaryota; kingdom Viridiplantae; phylum Streptophyta; class Magnoliopsida; order Asparagales; family Asphodelaceae; genus Hemerocallis; species Hemerocallis citrina. The sequence goes on from CM030358.1 coordinate 83,335,280, forward strand.
TCCTTCAGCCATTTAACTTTGGCTCTTTGAGCCCATTTTGTATGGTCCTGAAGGAGGATGTCGGCATACTCTCGCTTGCAATCTTGGCGCTCATCGCGAGCAGACACAGATAATGGACCTTGCTCTTACAAAATATCAAAAGCTTCAATGGAAGCAAGGAGAAAACTTTTAAGGAAGTTGGTATTGGAATGCCTTTCTCGATGCCAGATCTTGCAGCTGTGTTTAATGGTGTGGAGCTTAAGAAGTAGATTGCCAAGACCGGATGAGCCAGTAATAGGATACAGACATTCCATAACTAGATGAACAAGAAGCTGGTCTTGGAGCCACAATTTTTCGAAGCGGAATTGGTGATGATGAGGGAAATGAAAGTTAGAGAATAGGGCGATGGGAACGTGGTCGGAGGACGGGTTGGGTAAGGCCTTGGCGAAAGAGCTGTGGAACTGGAAAAACCAAGAATGAGAAACAAGGAAACGGTCCAGTTTGGCCAAGGTAGGGGGAGAACGTTGGTTCGACCAGGTGAAGGATCTCCCATTGATCAGGAGGTTGATTAACTGGAGATCCCTGATGCAGTTGTTAAAAGTACAGGATTGGGAGAACGAAGCTACCGGATTCGACCTTTCGGTGGCGAACCTGGTAACTTTGAAATCTCCACAAATAAAACAGAGACCGTTAACAAAATTGTGTAACAAACGGAATTCGGTCCAAAATAGAGGCCGTCGCTGTGACGAAGACGGCCCATAAACCGAAATCACGGTCAACGCACAATTGAGAACCGTCCAGTGAAGTTGGACGATAAGGAAAAAATTCAGACTGTGAATCGCGATAAGGGAGAAAACCGATTCCTTGAATCCCAGGAGGATGCCTCCCCTAGCGCCAATAGCGTCCAGCAAAATCCATCTAGCTATGGAGGACCCTCCTAATGAACGAAAAAGACAGGGGGGGGGGAGACTCGACCTTCTATTCCTGGATGGAAATGAGGTCGCAATGGGAGGAAGCAATTAAATGAAAGATCGCTCGCTGTTTAACAGGGCAATTGAGACCCCGGATATTCCAAGAAGTACTAATCATTAAAGTCGAGATGCTCCCTGACTCTAATAAGTTCGTTATGCCTGAGAATCTTAATAGGATGAGAAGCATCAGGAGCAAGCTTGAAACCCAAAGACTGGGCGAGAGACACGAACTCGATATCTGAGATAGAATCGAATTGGGGGTGGAAAATAGATCCTAACAGAGCAGGAGGGGGGAAAGAATTGGGAAGAGGAGAAGTCGTTCCGACTAAAGGAATAGAGGAGGAAAGCGATGTATGTTTTGCCAACAGACGAGCACTAAATCTAATCAATCGATTAGAGCGACGGCCAGACGAGGAGGAAAATCGAGCAGAGGACGATACATACTCGCTAGAAGGGGAATGGGGAGATAGAGATTTGTCCTTGACAGGGTAAACCGAGGGAGAAAGAATAAGAGAAATAGCAGAGGAGGGTAACTCCTGGGCTCGCCGATACGGAGAAATGGGGAGAGCACCGGAGGACTGGGCCATCCGACTGCCTCGAGCCCGGTCTACCAACTCAGGCGAAAGCCAACCTAGGGACAAGGAAGAGGGAAACAGGGGACGCAAGGCCTTACAAGGCGCTTGCGGCACGACTATAATCGCAGGAATCGCAAAATCAATAAAGAAAAAAAGTAAAAAAGAATCAATAGAAACATAGAAAGAGAACCGGGCGGAAAAAGAACTAAAAGCAATCGATACCTGTTAGGAAGCACGCGAACTCTCCAAATCAGCTTCTTCTTCCCGAAGCAAATCGTCCTGATCAACCCATCCCAGGGCTTTAGAGGGAGAGGAGTGCTTAGCAATATTCGAGAAAGGAGGAGACGGAGAAGCGCTAGAAGTAGGGAAATGCACCGTCTTTTGAAACTTCTCCCAATCAGAAGCGAAGAAGGAATTAACCTCCCAAGCGGGCCACTTTTTGGCGATGGAGGAAGCGGGAGGAGAAACCTGAGCTCTTTTGCCATGCGACGGAGCTCTAGAGGGAATCAGAGGAGGGGACGGCTGAGTAACAAGGGAAGGGGAAGGAGACAGGCCCCTCGACGGCAGTTGAGAAGAGCGCTCAGGATTGATCCAAACCAAGTTGGGCGCCTTGGACGGAGAGATCTTCGATACACTAGGCTTAGAGTAGGGCTTGCGAAGCGGCGGCAACTCCTTCCTAGTGGGAGGTTTAGAAGAAGCCTTCCCAACAAACTGCTCTGCCTTGGACACTGCCGAGGAGCCAGGGTGAAACACGGTGGAGGGATCAGGGGAAAAAGCTGGCTTAGAGGGCACCGAAGACAGAGACGCATCATGATACTGAACTGAAACGGTGAAAGTGGAGATACCGTCTTTCAGACAAAAAGCCTCGATACGCCCCTTAATATTGGGGCAACGGAACAACACTTCAACCTGAAGGCTGCCGGAGGCAAGCCTAGCACAGGACGAAATGCTAACAATCTCCCCAATACATCTGGCCATAGGACCAACCAAACGCAGAGTATCGCAAAAGGGAGGAAGACCCACCAGAGAGACTTTGATAGGCACAGGGTCCAGAGTCAAAGAAGGCGAGTTAATCAGAACCCATTTGCGGATGGAGAGAGAGACAGTGCCGATCGCAAGCGAAGAATTAGCACAAAGCTCTTCGAGGATCTTGGGGGAGGGGCACCGGATGATAGCGTCTTCGTTAGAGCAAAAGTAGAGTACCCAATCCCAATCTTTAATGTTACAAGAGTTGCAAAGAAAAGAATTAAGGATGTAGAAAGGAATCGAGCCTCCGAGGAAGGAGATGGCCCCGTAAGAACTAAAAAACTTCAATCTCTCAGAAAACTCCGTATCCGAGAGAAAGACTTGAGTGACAACCGGCTTGACCGGAGGAGGAGAAAGGGCAGATAGAGCGATAGCCTCAGAAGTAGCAGGAACAGACAGGCGAGAGGCAGAAGGGGGGTAGGGAGAAGGAGCGACCTGGACACAATTTTCTTTTTTTTTCTTATCCGAAGGAAGGTCCGCCAGTTTCCGTTGCAAAGCCGGAAAGTCAAGAGCTGCAAGCACCTGGTCAGCGATCGGAACCCCCACGGAAAGGCCCAAAAGTTTTTGGACGGCGAAGCAGCGGTGGTGCGCATGGCCCTCCTTAAGGCAGAACAAACATTTCATCTTGGAAACGCAAGATAGCTTCAAATGTCCCGGTTGAAGGCACCGGAAACAGGTGAGCGAAGAAAGGTGAGAATAGGAGTGAAGAGAGGAGGAAGATGAAGAGGTAGTGTGGGCGATAGGGCGGGAAAACAGATGAGAAGAAGACTCTGGAGATAAGCGTCGACTGGGCCTAATAGGCCCAGAAGCAGCCGATCCAAAACCGGAATAAGACCCAACAGGCCGCAGACCATAAGCAATCTTTTTTTCTTTTTTTAACAACTTCGACCCACGATAGCTCCATGGGCCCGAAGAGAAAGGCCCACCAATGGCAGAGAGGGCACCGAGGGAGGATGGCGATCAACAATGGCTGAGAAAACCAAACCACCTGAAATCCTCTCGAGCGAAGACCAGAGGGAGGGAAAAGCACCGGGAAGAAAGGGGAGAGAAAGAATGAGAAAAGGGGGATATGACGAATAAACCAGAAATTAAAGATGAAAGACTAAGGGAGCACTGGAACTGCACTCCAGGCAGGCGAAAGAAAATGCCGCTCCAACACAAGCACCAGAATGATGGAAACCCAAAAGCAGACCAAAATACAGACGCCGGAAAAAAACCAAAGCACAATAAAAACTAACAGCTAGCGGCAGCGAAAGAATAGGGAAACAAAGATCAGAAAAAAACCTGGAACCTTACCTGCACGGGAAGAGGGGAGGGGCCAAAGCGAGACTGGGGGCAGGGGGGAGGAGGCTGCAGCCCTCAAACCAAGGAGGCGAACATCAGAAACAGGAGGGGGAGAAGAGGAGGAGGCGATCCAAGCACCCGGACTCACTGAGAAGGGAAGCTGAGGAGAGGCGGCAAGGAGGCCTCCCTAGGAGGAGAGACGCAGGATCGACAGCGGCAGAAGGACCCAAGCACGCTTCGGACGGGAAGACACCGGAACAGGCGGAAAAAGAGGGAAGCGAGAAAAGAGAAGCAAGGCTAAGAAATGAGAAGGGTTTGTAGAGCTTGGAGAGGTGAGACCCTTTAAAGAAGGGAGAGGAGGGAGAAGGGGGGTAGGGACGCCGGATCTGGAGGAGGAAGAAGGACCAAAAAGTGTGTTTCAGATTAAAAATTAGATTTTTGATTGGCAGGTATACCTTACTTGTTGCCCAAGCAAAATGCATATATGAAATTTATGGCTTCCTGGCTAGGCTTGAGCTTACAAAAAACGTTACAATTTTGATGGGGTAAAAGTTTAGCCTCTCAATCTGAGCCGTTTAATCTCCTAAGAATACATGACTCCCTGATAATCGGGCCTGTAGACCTCATGGGTCTTTTGTGGATCAGGCCCATAGAGAGAGGGTCAACTCGGCCTATTAAGATCCCCTTTCTCTGCCTATAAATACCAGGCAATCACCCCTTTCTAAAGGTAATGTCATTTTCTCCACTAAAACCCTAGCTCCACTTTTTTCCTAGTGATTGACTAGGCCATTGGAGGCCCTGTCAACGGGATCTCTCCCTGTGTTTCTAGGCATTTTTTAGGTGTTTAGAGCGGCCAGCTACCTGCAACACCCCCTCTCCTACTCATCACAAAATCCTCATCTCATATCCAAATCTGTGGTTGAGATCTGTCTCTCCCTCTACAAATAACAAGAACTCACATCTGTTGTTCCCACCTCTAAATTATAAGCATCAGTTTGATGCCATCTGTGAGAATAGACAGACTGATCCGACTCTAGACTCGGATCTCGTGCTGAAGTCTTCCTCATCCATGGCACCCAAGGCCAAAAGAGCGGCCACGAAAGGGCCCCATCCTGACTCTCCTCATCCTTCTAGCAGTCACGTGAACACACAGGGGTCTCACGGGCAACGAGTCGAGGGTCCGTCAGGACCTGGGCTGAGCGCTTCACTCTCGGTCGCCAACGACCTTCGGTTCGTCATCAATAATTAGCCGCCGGTGTATGACCTCCGGCACCAGCTCTGCCACTCGAGGGACGGGGCTACTCCAACCAGGCTTTAACCCATAGCATTCACACATCCCATGGTCAAGAGCAGAGGTGCAGCCACTCCCCGAGAGCGTGTCCACCCCCGAACAGTTAAGGTGAACAAATCTCAGTCATGAGAGTCGAGTTCTGGGATTTCAGGAATGAAGTACTTTAGACCCTCCAGGGTGGCCCAAGAACCGAGCGTCATAATGACAACCCTTACCAGGAGGAAGCCCAGGACAGTGAGTCTTATGGTTCAACTCACCCGGCGAGACGGGATGAGGCCATCCTTCAGTGCCTCCAAGAAATGGAGAATCGCCTCGCTTAGATCGGCGATGGCGGGTTACAACCCAACCAGGGGTACCATCCTACTCGACCCCCGTTCTCTCCTAGAATACTAGATGCTTAGATTCCAAGGAATTTCAGACCGCCTCAATGGAGACTTTGATCCTGCTGATCACATGGAAGGGTTCAAAACCCTTATGATGATTCACAATGTCTCAGATCCTCTCCTCTGTCGTGCATTCTCCACCACTCTGCATGGCCCAACACGAGAATGGTTCGCAAAGCTCGCCCCCAGCTCAATTTTTCTCATTCGACTAGCTCGATGCGAGCTTCCTTGCGCACTTCGTGATCAGTCGCAAGTTCGAGAAAACGAGCGACCTAAAATAGAAGGAAGAAGAGTCCCTTTGGAACTTTCTGAGGAGGTTCACCACCGAGGCTAGGGCGGTCTCCTCTCACGACACTGGCGTCGCATCCACAGCCTTCAAACACAATGTTCACCATGTCCAGCCAAAGGTATCCTTGGCAAAGAAGCTGTCCATTGATTCTTCCGACCACCTCAACATGGTCAAAAAGTACATCCGTGCTTAGGAGGCTCTGCACCTTGAAGGCCTGAAAGAATCTACAGCCAAAGGGAGGAGAAAAACTAATGACCCCGAGTCTAAGAAGAAGGCTCAGAAAGATGCATTTGGTTAGAAACGACCACCTCCTGTCCCCCGCTTTGAGAGGTTCACTCTGCTGACTCAGAGTGTGGTAGTCATCCTCAAGTTAATCGAGGATAAGGGGATCGTCTGCAATCCACCCCTATCAAGCAACAATAAGAAGAGAGACCGGAGATTCTACTATTGGTTCTATCGGGACCACAGACATGAGACTGATAATTGTCGGGCTCTCAAAGATGAAGGCCCTCATCCAAAGGAGGTACCTAAGGGAGTTCACCCAAACTAGCTCGAGGGACCCGAGATCTTTGCCTCCTCCTCGAACAGCCAGCAGGCATCCAAAGGTTGAACTCGAGCCCAACGAAGTCGGGGGGCAGCCATTTTCCACTGTGTCCACGGTGGACCTTGGGGGGGGGGGGGGTCAAACACCTTCTGTGAGGCCTTCGAACAAGAGGTTAACTCAGTCCGCAACTATCCCCCCCTCCCGGGGGGATCAAGGAATGACGATCTCATTCTCCAGCGAAAATCTGGAAAGCGTCCGACTACCTCATTGCGATGCCTTGGTATTTAGCCTCGACATGGTTAATCACGAGGTCCACCGCATCTTAGTTGACAATGGAAGCTTGGTCAATATCATGTTCCTAGCCGCATTCGAAAAGCTCCAGCTCTCTCGTGAGAGGCTGAAGCCGGTCGGGTACACGATCCACGGGTGCTCAGGTGTTCTTGTCCAAATTGAGAGAATCATCACACTTAATGTAATAGCCAAAACGGCCCTGACCACCCAGACAAAAATCATGGACTTCATGGTCGTCGATGTCAAAGCCGCCTATAATGTCATCTTCGGTAGATCCAGCCTCTACTCCCTCTAGGCGGTGCCCTCCGCCTATCACCTGAAGGTGAAAATTCTTACCGACCACAGGGTCGGCATTGTCCGAGGCAATCAGGAACCAGCTCGTTCATACTACATGGCCGTAGTAGGGGGTCATGTTTTCCCCCTTGACGCAGTAGACCTTCCATCTGATAAAGTAAGTTTGGCTCGGAGCCCGTCGAAAAATTGGAGGAGGTTCCCTTCTTTGGGGAGGAGAAATCTAAATGGTTCCGAGTGAGCCATTCACTCGTTCAGACCAGAAGCTGGCCATTATTGGCTACATCCGTCGGAATACCGACCTCTTTGCATGGACACCCTTGGATATGCAAGGGATTTTAGAGGACCTCATCATGCACAACCTAAGCGTCCACCTGGACTCGAAGCCAGTCCAGTAGAAGCGCCGTAAATTCACTCTCGATAGGCAACATGCGGTAAAGGAAGAAGTGGACAAGCTCCTTTCGACACGGTTTATACAGGAAGTCAAGTACCCTAGTGGTTGGCAAACGTTGTGATGGTGAAGAAACCGAGAGGTAAGTGAAGGATCTATATAGACTTCACAAACCTCAACAAGGTATGTCCTAAAGATCTGTTCCTCCTTCTGAGCATCGACGCCCTGATAGATGCGACATCGGGTCACGATCTACTCAGTTTTAAGGACGCATTTTCACGCTACAACCAAATCAAAATGTTTCCTCTAAACTTCCCCAAGACCGCCTTCGTAACCGACCAAGGCATCTACTCTTACCGGGTCATGCCGTTCGAGCTGAAGAACGGTGGTGCCACGTATCAAAGGCTCATCGATCGGGTGTTTAACAGGTAGATAGGATAGAATATGGAGTTATATGTGGACGATATGCACGTCAAAATCCAGAGAGGGAAAAATCATTTCAGAGATCTAGAAGAGGCTTTCGGGGTCCTACGATCCCACAATATGAGATTCAACCCCTTCAAATGCGCCTTCGGCATCACCTCGGGAAAATTTCTCGGATTCATGGTCATCAACCGAGGCATTAAGTCGAACCCCGAAAAGATTCAGGCCATACTGGACATGGCCCCTCCAATAAATGTCAAAGAATTCCAATGGCTCACGGGTCGACAGGCAACCATCGGCCGCTTCCTCTCCATGTCCTAAGAGAAGTCGCTCCCATTCTTCAAATCCCTCTTTCTCTGTCTTTTAAATCCCCCGGGGGGGAGGGGGGAATCTTCGAGTAAGAACATCCTCAACGGCAGGCTTTCGACCAGCTAAAGTCCCTCCTGGCCAACTCCCACTTCTTAGCAAATCAGAGCCGGGTGAGTCCTTCTTTCTCTGTCTGGCTGCTTCAGAACACGTGCTCAACTTCGTACTAGTCGTAGAGGAAGATGGGGTCCAGAAGCCCATCTATTATGCTAGCAAAGTCATGCACGACACTAAACTACGATACACCAAGTTGGAAAATTTTGCCTATGCATTGGTGATGGCCGCTCGGAAACTCTGACCATACTTTCAAGCCAACTCCGTCCAAGTCCTTACAGATCAACCTTTCAAGATAGTCATCAACAAACCGGAGAATTCTGGCAGCTTGATCAAGTGGTCAATCGAGCAGAGCTAGCATGACATCAGCTACCAACCTCAGACAACCATCAAAGGGCAAGCCATCACAGAACTCATTACAAAATGTACCATTTCTGAAGCATCTGAAATCTGAAAGGATGAACCAGTCTAGGAGATCTATGTAGACGGATCATCCTGCGATGGTGGAAGTGGAGCTGGCGTCATACTCAGGGGCCCCGACGACTTTGTCCTTTAGTATTCCCTATGTTATAATTTTTAGGCGTCCAACAACGAGGTAGAATACGAAGCGATGATCATCGGGTTCATGCTAGCCCACAAGGTAGGGGCAAGATGAGTAATGGCCTTTAGAAACTCTCAGCTCATGGTCAACCAGATCTCTGGGGATTATGAGGCTCTTGACGCTCGGATAATCCAATACTTGACGCGCGTCAGACTCCTCTTAGCTATCTTCGAGGGTGCTGCTGACGCGCGTACCCGAGAGAACAGAACAGCCAGGCTAATTCCTTGTCCAAGCTTGCATCGTCGCCTTCGAGGGCCTAGATCACACCGTTCTGGTCGAGGTCCTCCTCAAGTCTAGCATCGATAACCCCAAGGTCTTTTGCCTCAATCCGGGCATACAAATAGAAACATGGATGAATCCCATCCGATAGTTCTTGACAGAAGGGGAACTCTCACAAGACCCGGCCGAAGCCAAGAAGGTAAGAGTATGATCAGATAGATTCACTATGATTGATGATGGACTCTTCAAGCGCTCATAAACTAAAGTGGATGGAAGACCATATCTCCACTGTCTGAGTCCCGATGAAGCCAAGTAGCGCTAGAGGAGCTGCATGGGGGAATTAGTTGTTGCCATATGAGCAGCAGGTCACTCGCGAGGAAAGTACTCAAACACCGGTAGTACTGGCCAACCATATTGTAAGACGCCCATGATCTTGTGACAAGGCGTGGGCCCTACTAGAGATTCTCTGCGATTAGGCGCATGCCATAAGCCAAACTCCGTTCACTCGCCAGTTCGGTCCCCTTCGCAATGTGGGGGATGGATGTAGTTGGCCCCTTTCTGAAGGCCACGGGCCAAAGACGCTTCCTCACAGTGGTCATCGACTATTTCACTAAAAGAGTCGTGGCAGAACCCTGACCACAATCACTGAACATCAAGCCCAACAATTATTTTGGAAGCATATCATTTATCGGTTCGGGATCCCGCACGTGCTCATCACTGATAATGGAACTCAATTCGACGGCAAAATTTTTCAAAAGCCCTGCGAAGACCTCAGGGTCCAGCCGTAGTTCTCAGCAATATCACAATTCCAGTCGAACGGCCAAGCCAAAAATGTCAACCGCCAAATTCATGAAGGTCTCAAAAAACGGTTGGAAAATTTTCCCTAGGAGCCATGGGTCAACAAAATATCGAGCATTCTTTTGTCATACCAAACAACCAAGAGGATCCCCACGGTCGAATCCCCATTCAATCTGATCTATGAGACAGAGGTTGTCATCCCCTAGAAATTGGGATCCCTTCGCCTAGGGTCATGGGCTTCAACAAGGAATTGAACTTGAGCGACCTCTGGGCCAACTTAGACATAATCGATGAGATTCGTGAAAAATTCTCCATAAGAAGAAATATCTATCAGCGACACATTGAAAGGTTTTACAAGAAGAGATTCTATCCGACCGACATCAAGGAGGGTGACCTCATGCTTAGGAAGCATGCCAGTTCCGACCCTACCAACAAAGGCAAACTGACTTCGAACTGGTACGTCCAGGCACGTACCGACTCAAAGACTTACGGAGCAGGGAAGTCAAGAGATCCTGGAACGCAGAACATCTTTTTAAGTTCCATGAGGGGCCATGAGGGCTAACAGAGGCGTTCGTGGTTGTAATAGGCGCTACACTTTTTTTCTTTGTACCCAAGCATTGAATAAAAGCAATAAATTCTCTTTTCGAAACAGGTCAAAATGTCTCAGCTTTACTCTTCCCAATGAGGAATTTCTCAATCTCAGGTCCTCGCTGCTCGACGTCGACCTCTAACTAGCCCCTATCTGTCGCGCTAAGCTCGACGCTCTACATTAACCTCGAGCAAGCTCCTAGCTTTTGCGTAAGCTCGGTGCTTACCTCAAACAAGCTCCTGGCTTTCGCGCAAGCTTGGCCTTCAGTGCTTACCACAAATGAGATCCTGGCTTTTGCACTAAGCTCAGCACTCGGCGCTCGACGTTAACCTCGAGCCAGCTTTTGGATCTCTCACGTCCTCACCGCTCGGTGTCGACTCTCCACCCTAATAAGAGATTCCTTAATCTCTCATGTCCTCGTCGTTCGGCATCGACTCTCTACACTAACGAGAGATTCCTCAATCTCTTATGTCCTCGCCACTCGGCGTGGACTCTAATACTAACGAGAGATTCCTTAATCTCTCACGTCCTTGCCACTCGGTGTCGACTCTCCTGTAACACCCCGAATTCCATTTACATGTAATTCGTAGCACAACAGGATCTTTTACTTCAATTTCGTATAATTTTACAAGAAAATTTAAAACTTTTTATTAAACAATACTGTTCATTACAGCCAAAATCATAACAAAGAAATATAAAAATCAAACATCAACAACTTAAATCCGAAGATAATCTTTAGCATCAATTCTTCTTTTTGTCTTTTGCCAATCCAAGCCCTACATTGGAAAACTGTGGGCACGTCAGTTGCTTACAACCGACGCAATATTATAAAACAGTGATCCTCACTATACCATAATATAATGATTCTCTTATTTTAGCAAACACAAACTTGAATGTAAAATAAAGTGTGAAAAGTGACTATCCTAAACATGTTAGTGTATGCAATGACTTAATACCTAATGCAGATGGTTACGCTATGATCACACTAATGCATACTTTTTCGGATTCTATGCATCCCATTCTACATAGGTCTGAGGGCAAGCACCTACGTACTCCACATTATAGGATTAAATCCCTTGCCATGCATCCTACTACTATGACTACTACAAGATTTAGACACTCTGCGAATATTTGTTCTCGCCCCAGAATACAGGAGATCAATTTCACTCCGTGGATCATTCTGTGGCCTTTTCGTCCATAGTCCTGGAATACTGGGGATTGTTTCTCTCTGTGATTCATTCTGGAACCCTCATCTCACAAATGCCCCATGAGCGTTGCTCTAGTCTCGGAATATTGGAGATCATTCCCGCTATGTGGATCATTCTGTGAACCTTACCTCCATCGTCCCAGAATACTGGGGACTGTCTCTCTCCAAGGATCATTCTGGAATCCATAACGTTTGCTCTAGCTTCATCATGTCGCCAACTAGAGCATGTCCGTAAGTTTAAATTTTAAAATCATCACAACCTAGAGCTAGCTTACCCTACCGGATGTAAATCAACACAAAGAAATATAGTCCATACTAGCCCATTCTCAAAATCAATTATTCATTTTCTTTACTTTGCCGGTACCTGAGTCTCACTAAGGCTCTAGAGTCACATCGTTTCATGTTCAAAATCATGGGGTACTCATACCCTTATAATTCATATTCTCAGTTTTATTTATTCATATCTTATTCTATTCTTTCATCCATTTATTCTTCAAGTATATTTTCCAAATACAATGTTCTTTTGAAATTTAAAATAAAACACCAACTCTTAAAATCTCAATCATGTACATTTCCTTGAATTAAATTTCTCATCTAATTTAATAAACATGATATTTATTTTTCAAAATATCTCTTAGAATGTTGTAAAATAATTCTTAAATAGTCTATTGTAATTTTCTATGAAATTTTCCAATTTTTATAATTTAAAAAAATCTTCAAAACAAATAATAAAAAAAATGTGTATGTCTAGGGTCGAACCCCACACAGCACCCAAAGCAATGCCCAAGATAGCAAGCCCCCAACCACTAAGCCAACTAGCGCTCAGTGATATAAAGTCCCTTCAGTTCTTTTTGTCACGCAAAAAATTTTCATTTAATTTTATTTAACAAAAATCAAATAAAAAGGAGCCCAGCCCCAGGCTCAAACCCGCGACCTCAGAGAAACCCTAGAGCGCCATGTGGCAGCCAAGTGCACCCGCTAACCACTAAGCTCAAGTATCACATCTAATACTAATAAGGTTCAAATTCATATAACTTAACTTTCTGTTAAATCTCATTTTTTACTCTTCCAACTATTTTCGAATTGTATTCTTTTCTTTCAATTTATTCTTTCTTAAAAACATTCCTAAGTCTCCAGAATAATTTCTTATCAATTTTATCTATATTGGAAAAAAAATTCACACAAATATTGTAAATAGTAAAATTTTGCGAACATTCATAAACATACATTTTTATTTTGCATTAAAAGAAACTAACATGAATATCTAAATTTTCTTCTTAGAGATTCTCATCTCTCAATTGATTTTATGATCCTCCCCTAATATTTACACCATTTTTTATGCACAAATTAGCAACTTTATGTATGAATTTAAAACCCAATTCATTTAATCTAAACATGATGTATTACTATGCACCCAACAACACCACAACAACTCTTCCTAAAAATTTCAACCTATCTATATGAAAATCTTTCAACTAACATGCATTTTTTCTCCATATTTCATATCTATTAAAACTCTATTTATCAATACACCATGCAACATAACAAATTTGTAATATAAAAACACATGCCACATTTTCATTTCACTCATAAAGCAATTAAACATGCATACTACAATCTCTAGAAAGCAAAGAAATAGTCCACCTTGTTTGATGAAAAAGTGAAAGAAAACACCTAGAAAATTGCTCCTAGCTCCAACACAAAAACTCTTCCTTCTCCTCCTAGCAAAGCCGAGCTCCCCTCATCTTGAAAGAAACTGAACACTCCTTCTCTCTTTCTTTTCTCTCTTGTTTTCTTTTGTTTTGATCTTTTGTAAAATGCACATACAATATGAGGTATTTATAAGGCTAAATGGGTGAATGAAGAGACACCCACTACCCAAAATAAATACTCATTATCCAAAATAAATACTCACTTTCACAATTTATTACAGAAATCCAGTCATAACCCTTCTCCTTCCTCCAATTTGGCCGGCCAACCCTTTTGGTGTGCACACACGTGCACGTGCACTCTACGTGCACACACTTCTCATTCTTTAATTATTTGTTATTAGTTCATTTTTGTGTGTTTGTTACATGACAAGTGTATAGGGTTAAAAAATGTACATTTGAAGTGTAAAATAAATCGTGGCCCTCTTTTTAAATTAATTTTCTTGGTGGGCTTTAAAATAGACTTTAGGCCTATGAGTTTTAATAAAAAAAATAAATAATAAATTTGTAACAAATAAAATGAGAATAAAAATGTACATCACTTTTAGAAAAATTTAGAAATAAAAAAATGCGCATAAAAATTTACGTGCGATGCACAAAAAAACAAATATTCAAAATATGAAATAGATTTGAGGAAAATGTTTATAAATATTCGGAATACAAAATATGTATAACATTTATATAAAAATACGTTACAAATATTACTCGTAACAGTACAAAATACGTATGCTTAACACCCGTGGGCAAAATTGTCATAACTCAATTTTGCAGGGTGTTACATCTCCACTATAACAAGAGATTCTTCAATCTTTCATGTCCTTGCCGCTCGACGTCGACTCTCCACCCTAACAAGAGATTCCTCAATCTCCCACGTCCTCGCCGCTCAGCACCGAATCTCCACCCTAACGAGAGATTCCACAATCTCTTACGCTGATACTTCAATCTCTCACGTCCTCGCCGCTCAACATCGAATCTTCACACTAACGAGAGATTCCTCAATCTCTTACGTCCTCGCCGCTCGGCTTCGACTCTCCACCCTAACAAGAGATTCCTCAATCTCTCAGGCCCTCGCCACTTGACGTCGACCTCAAACACTAGCGAGAACTTTCTCAACCTTTCAAGACCCTGCCTTTCGGCGTCGAACTCGGACCTTAACCCTTGCAAACGTTTTTACTATATTTATGGCCCTCGCCTATGACAAGGATCTTAAGCTCATGCTCCAAGTTGGTCCTTCTTCCACCTGCTGACGGCCAGGGATAGAGCAGCCTTCATCACTGCTACCCCTAACTGTCAACGGGTAATAGGAGAACCACCAGTCATGAGAGATCTCAGGTACTGAGAAATAAAAAGTGGACGGGGGAAGGTTTATAAGCCCAAGGGGAGTAGGGAACTCGATAGTCGTGATGCTGACGTGGACGAAACCCAACCATTTGTCCAACAGCCATGAAAGGCGTCGATACGTCTCCCAAGGCCCAAACGTTTCACCTTCCAACAAGGCGCATTTATGAAAATCCATTAATTCACTTGGAAGACGAAACATCTCCTGTTCCCATCTTTCAATTTCCTCGGAAGACAAAACGTCTCCATTCAGTAGGTCTGCCTCGCCAACACATCCAGATCAGAGCCAAGCTCAAAAAGCAGAAGGATCATCTTATTACAACATATAGAAGTTCATTGATACAATCGGAAAGGCTCGGAAAGGCCGTATGAGTTGTGATTACAACAAGTTACACTAAGTATGAAAGTTACAACTAATACAAACTCACACCTCCGCTTGAGGGGCCTTATGACTGATGCAAACTAGTTCGAGCCCAACTGAATGTGTTTTCTCACCGAAGGGCCCATCAAGATCCTTAGAAGATGCTAAGGTGGACGCTCCAGCAGTAGAACTCTAAGCATCACCTAGTCTCGATGGCGGCTCCAGCCCCAGGGTCAGAGACGGGCCCCCATTGGAGGGTCAACCGCTCCCGAAGGAACGGGTTCGGGATCCACCCACTCTAGATCTCCAATTCCTTCTCCACTATCACCTCACGAAGGAATGACTCTGAAGCAGGGAGTTTAATGGATGCGAGAGATCTCGACCACCTCGACTTAGCGACACCTAGGCCTCGGTCGGAAATCGTCCTCTTCAAATGGGCTGATTCCAAACTCAGTTCTTTCGACCTGGGCCACTTCCCAGACCCTGGCTTCTTTGCGATAGTGCACCAAATTAGCCTCTAGGGATTTCATGCTATCCCTAAGGCATTCAAGCTTGGCGTTACGAGTGTCGGACAAAACAAGGTCGACCATTTGGCATAAAAAAAATAAAATCATTCCAAGCCTCATAGACTTGGCTAAATCACAAAATTTCCCAAGCAAAAAGGTTGGCGCAAAAAATCGAAACAAAAAGTGTGGTGGCCAGTCCGCGTTCGGCAAATACAAAAAGCGAAAAACAAAAAAAATGGAAAGCTGCTGCTGAGTGGAAGGGTGCACCTCATCGTTCCCTGTGACGTCGGCTTTGGGGTCGACCACTGGATGTTCCTCCTCCTCGCCAGGCTGGCAACCATTGTCCTCCTCTTCGTCTTCCCCAGGGGTTGGCGGAGACTCATTGAACTTCATCGAATAATAAAATTCCTCGAGGTCACACTGGAGATACCTGCGTAACATGAGCTCAATGGCCCGATGGAAAGCTTTGTTCTGAGACTCAATGATCTTTTCCATGGTGGCAATCCTCACCTCATTGAGCTTCCTCTCGATCTCTGCCTCCATCTCCTTCTTTCTCCGAGCTTGGCTTTCAACAAAGGAGGTCAGTGCCGCTCGAAGAGCCCGCTCGTGAGCTAAGGCATTATCAGCCCGCATCTTTTACTCCTTCATTTCATGCTCATAACGCTGAGTGTTCTTTACTTCTCGCTGGAGCTCCAGAGCGTGCATTCACCTCAACTGGGCCTCGGCAATTGTCGCCTGTAAATGAGCGGCTAAGACTTAGAAATTCACACGAGAAAAGAAATTGAAATTACAAAATTCGTTAGCACTTACCACCATATCGGCCTGATCCCACCTCATGTAGCATGAATCAGTCGTCTGGTGGAAAAGACCTTCGGTTCGCGAAGCGTGGTGAGGTGCTCCACTGCCTTGACCGCTATAGGTCCTTCGGTCAGCGAGTTTGCTACCTTCACCGACCAGTCAGGAGCCCACAGTAGGAGCCCAGCATCTCCGATGATCTCATGGGCCGAGGGCTTGTGGGGCGGGACACCCTTCGTTAGCAGCTCTGCAACCTTAAGGTTTCTAGAGCTCGGTACCATCTTCGTCAACCTCAAAGTTCCTGGTACCATGGAAACCTTCGACTTCTTGGACTTCAGATCAGAAGTCCCTTCAGAGCCTCCATGAGGTGGCCTATTCTTATGTTTTGACTGCTGGGTAGCTTTCTTCTCCAATTGGGCCCTCCTCCATTTAATCTCGGAGTCATCCATTACTGAAAAAGAAAATCGAAGTTGTGAGAACGAAGGAAAAAAGATGCAAGGAAAAAGGAAACAAAAAACACACAGGGATCGGCAAGGCTCAGTCCGATTCGGGCTAGGTGCCTCTTCTGCATGGTCTGCCAATGAATGCTCTTGCCTCGGCGACCCATTTCACGTCGTCCCACTCCTCTTCCGTGATCTCCTTCCCCTTCAGAAGCTTAAAGTTCGGTTTGTAGAAGGCTCATGTGGTCAAAATATCCCATGGAGTTGGACACCGAATAATAAAGTATTTGTTCTTCTACCCCTTAATAGAATCCAGATGACCATGAAAGACTCGGTTATGAGGCCAAGAGGAGACATAAAATATTCACTCATGCATCGACGAAGAACTCAAACTAAGGGCGGCTCGAAAATACTTCAGCTTCAGCGGCACCCCTCCCTTTTTGCTGAAGAGGATGTAGCACACCAGCTGCTTCCAAGAATTGGACCGTACTGCATAGGACTTAGACCGGCCTAGTTTAACACCTCCATCAAAATCGAATGCAAGGGCAGCCTCAACCCTGAATCGAATGCATCAACCGCAAAAATAAAAAACTATTCGGACAGGGTGTTAGCGGGTCGAAGCCTAGGGTTCGGCACCCTCAACTCATACTCTAGTGGAATGAAATATCTCGCCAGTATCAAGGGAAGATCAGTGCTCACCACTACAGTATACTTCTCATCAATCTTCAGTTTCAAACAGCTCGGAGAAGAGGGCTACACTCCATACCGAAGTTTGTCCTCAAGATCGTAATCGGACCTGCTTGCGAAAGATAGGGAACATCTAGTCCGTGTTTCAGGAGCAATTCAGGTGGGTCCTCAGGACTGTCTGGAAGGGCCCACTTTAGCTTATTCCTTCGAGCAACCTTCGGAGCGAATGACTCGGTTTGGGGCCCCGGTGAAGAAGTTTTATCTAAAGCATCGCCCTCATCCTCAACACCCTCATCCTACTCCCCGTCTCCTTTGCCCTCGTCATCCACTACTCCCCCGCCAGTAGCGTCCACCTTTTCGACACCTTCCTCAGAGTCTCTTAACTCCATGACAAAGGGCTTGCGAGTTCGGAGTGGCTTAGGATTGTACACTTTCATACCTTCTTCGAATGCTTCCCAGTTCGATCGGCACCGCCCTGGTTAGACGTAGAGGCCGAAAAATTGGATTGGTCCTCGACGTAATGTTAAATTTACTAACTTGTTTTTTGGTTCCGGAGAATATGCCAAAGAACCTACCGCCGGTGACTGAATAGTGCCTAGAGAGACAAGCTCTGGAAGTTAGAGAGAGAGAGCAAAGGTGAAAAATGAGGTAGGGGTGGAGGCATATATAGGCAAAGGAAAATGCCTCAAGTCCACAAAGCCATCTCAACCTTCTGATCTTGATCCAATGATGGATGAGATTTCAATGCCTCGATTTCCACAACCATGACGTTATGAGCCCACGTGTTGAACACGTGCCAACTATGGCCAAGTTTCCTTAAAAAACTCTCAAGTGTTGCTAGCTCGATGCTCGGTATTAACTTCGAGCCAGCTCCTGTCTTTCATACAAGGTCAGTGGACTCGATGCTTGGCATCAACCTCGAGCAAGCTCTTGTCTTTCATACAAGCTCACATGACTCGACCCTCGGTCTTGGCTTTCACACATGCTCACATGGCTCGATGCTCTACATTAACCTCGAGCAAGCTCCTGTCTTTCATACAAGCTCACAAGGCTCGATGCTCAACATTAACCTCTGCAACACCTCGTAATTTCAATACTATAATATAGTATATATTAGTTTAATATAAAAAAGGGGTCATTGGCAAAGTGGTGAATAAAAGTGGAAATGAGGTGGGGTCCACGAGGAAAGAGTAACAACATGTTGTTGTTTGCCTTGGCGTCTGTTGACATCATCAAGCAGGGCCCACCCGAATTTGTGAGGGAAAAAGGGACAGCCGCTGTCCTGTTGACGTGGACAGGGCCCACAGGGGCTGCTGTACATGGGTAGAGATGAGAGAGAAGGGTATTAAGATAGTCCCATATCAGGAGTGCACAATAAAACTTTAACTATAAATATAATAGCCTATGATCAAGAGTCAACAATCCAGTTAACCACCTTTTGAGAGGCAGCCTGTGGTGGACAATTGTACTATACTATAAATAATTTATCTCATAAATTGTATAAAAACTTGTCAGAGCAGGGGCAGGGGCATTACAAATGGTATCAGAGGCGACTTTTGACATCGAGTGTGGGAGACCCGTGAGTTATGGACTCCGGAATGATTGGCGGAGTGAGACAATCCCCAGTATTCTGGAAAAATAGACGTAAGGGCCACAGAATGATCTGCAGAGTGGATTGGTCTCCAATATTCCAAAGACGAGAGCAACCCTCACAGACTGCACCACATTGACTAGAAAGTAGATCCTGCACTAGATTGTGCATGTCCCATGCTCAGCGAGGACTAGAAAGTAGATCCTGCACTAGATTGTGCATGCCCCGTGCCCAGCGAGGATGCTGATTTCTGAAGAGGAGGTGTATGTAACACCCCGTAATTTCAATACTATTGTAATGCCCCGAATTCCAAATAAGACCAAATTCGAGCTTTCGCGGGATCTTTGCTTCACTTCGTACAATTTTACATGGAAATTATAACTTTTCAATAATACATCAGAGTTCATTACATCTTTGTTTACACAACGAAAGAATAATACAACAATGAAATAAAATACAACTTGTACAACTATAGCAATGTAAATCATCAACTGCATGACAACATCTTTACTTCTTCATGGAAATGTTCATTGCTTGCATATTAAGCTATGGGCACGTCGGTCGCTTACAACTGATGAAAATGTTATACTCGGCCATCCTCTCTATGCCGTATATATAATGATCTCAATACTTTAACAAACCACAAAAATTGAATGAACATATAAAGTGTGAAATCGTGACTACGCTAAACATGTAAGTGTATGCCATGCCTTAATGCCTAATGCACACATTTTATACTAGGATGAAACTAATGCATACTTGTTCGAAATCTATGCATCTCATACTACATAGGTCCGAGGACAAGTACCTATGTACTCCACAATAAAGGGTTCAATCCCTCGCCATGAAACTACCCAGTAATAAAGCAAGGTTTAGATCATTCCACGAATATGGATCCCAGCCTCGCTAGCTGTTATAATAGATCCCTGATCGTGCGAATCATCCCGCAAGTGCCTCCTAGCCCCGGTATACGTATTTACATTGGAGTATGGTAAATATTCGCCTGACTACGCTAAGTCCCGGATTTAAAAATAAGAGTCCATCTCCTACGGAGCAACCACAGTCTGCCAACTGGGTCTATAGCCCGAAGATCCACCGCCGACTATATAGAAGCAACCCACTTACGTTTGCCCAGGTTTACTACATCTTCACTTATGTGCCTAATTATTTAGTTCAAGACATGAATAAATTTTCAAGCCTAGAATTAGTTTTACCTCCTACCGGACTTAATCAACAAAATACGAGATAACTCCATAGCCATATCTCAAAATAGATCTCAACTCTTTTTTAAATCAATGGTGCCGGTACCCGAGGTCTCACTAACTCTAAATCATAACTTTTTCATGTACAAGAATCCATGGGTACACATTCCCTTCAATCAACATGGCTTAAACCTAGTTAATTTCATCTTCAACTCATTCACAAATGGTCAATAACTTGTCTTGACATTTATCCACAAAGTAATCATTATCTAGTTATTCAATCACAATCTCTATAAGCAAATAATTTCTTTCAAGAATACATCTTTATCACTTGAAATCTGATTAACAATTTCAAGCTCATACAATGTCTCAACTCACTTCAAAATAATATTTAAAAAAAAATAAGAGTGTAATCTTTTCAAAGGAAATCACTTCACACAACCAAATTTTACTCTTCTTCAAAATATAAATCTCATACTCTTTAATAATTAAATCTTAGAAAAATTCAGTTTCTATATCAATTTCTCCTTTTTTACTTCTCATATATACTTGAAAAATTCTACAACTGGTTTTAATAAATTCTATTTCATTGTACAAGAATTCTAAAAATTTTCTCAAATTTTTATTGTCATTAAAATCCCATTGAAAAGCCAAAAATCAAAAAAATCAACTTTTACAGCCAACGGGTTTCGAACCCTGGACCACACGCAGCTACAGTACCGCCCAAGACTCAACCTGCTAGCCATTAAGTCCAGATGGACTTGGCATTATAAAGGTGAGCCGAAAACATTTTATACAGCGCTTCATCATTTGAGTTTATTTAAAAACTGAAAATTAAAAGTGGGACTGTTAGGACTCGAACTCAAGACCTCAGATCACAGTCACACTACAGTAATAGTTTTAAAGTTCAGCCATTAACCAGTAAGTCCATGAGCGATTTCTGTCTATCGAGTTATGCTAATTTGTTTTGTTCAGTCTTTCTGTTATTCAATTTTCTTCAAAAAACTTGAATTTTCTCTTGATTCTATCTTTCATTAAACTGTAGTTTGTTCATCTATACTGAGTTTACTTCCTCACAGTAACTCATAATTTTATAAATCGTATTTTTAAACAAACATCTAAATTACACATTTTATTTCTTCTCTTTTTATGAGTAAGCAATATATTTCTTCATTTTAAATAACTAGCAATTTCCAACAACCAAAAGAAATTATGAGTGCCAAATTTATTTTACAAAAATTCATTTGCTTATTATAAATGGAAATCTCAACAATTGATCATATAATCACACATCTCTACATTCATGCATACTAGTGTATGGCAAAATTTATTCTTTTTTCATTAACAACTACATGATGAAAGTTTAATTTACTAAACATAACATGATTTAATACTACAACAAAACAGTAGTATAGATTTCTTTATCACATCAAACTTTCTATACTACTCATTCATTATTATTAGCATGCACATTCTCTATAATTAGAAAGTAGAGAACACTCACCTCTTATGAAGATTGAACAACAAGATGAGACACATTCCTAGCTCCAAAGCAACTCCTTCTCCTCCTAGCAAGACTCCTCCAAGCACAAGAACACTCTTTCTCTCTTTCTTTTTCTTTATATTATTTTGATTTATTTTTGGTGTGTGAAATGAGAAGAGAAGGGGTGCTATTTATAGGACAATACTAAATTCAATGTGCAAAATTACCCACCTAATAAATCACTCAATTTAATTTCTCCAAGTCTTCATTGCTCCCAACCTTTCACAATCTCAAATCTCAAAACTCCAAACTTTTCCTCTCCCCCACTAGCCCAAACCGGTCAACCCCTAGGCGCAATCTGGCCATTCATTCCAAGTGTGCATATGCACACATGCACACACCAATTAAGTACATTTTTATAGCTCTAAATATGTACAAAAAGTTGTAACTTGTCATGTATTGTCCAAGCTCAACTAAAAAAAATAGGAATTTATTAATGGGCTTGTCCCATGAGTTTTTATTTTAATTAACTAGTTTAATTATCCTAGTGGGCTTCCCCTTAAATTAATCTATTGGGCTAGGATTTATTCTTTAGGTCCATGGATCAAAAGAAAGCTAATTAAGACTATGCATGCTTAAAATTAGTAAATAAGAGTAACAAAGTGAGAATAAAAATTTGCACTTGCATCATACATGCAAAAAATCAATAAAATGCATTTTAAATCAAAATAGGGGGAAATAAATTTCCGTTTTATAAAACGAGTTTGAACACGTAAAATAAATAGTCAATACACATAGAAATATCACACTTAGTGATGAAAAAATACGCAATTGATACGTGCATCGAAAATACATAAAAAGCACGTAAAAATACAAAGATTGAAATATTATATTTTAGTTGACTCAAATAGGATAAAATCAATACTGGGAATGCATAAATAGACAGAAATCCAAATACGTAGTGAAAACACGTTACAAAATACACATGCATAACACACAAGAGCAAAATTGTCATTTTCAATTTTGCGGGGTGTTACAACTATAATATAGTATATATTAGTATAATATAAAAAAGGGGTTAATGGAAAAGTGGTAAATAAAAGTGGAAATGAGGTGGTGCCCACGAGGAAAGAGTAACAATAGGTTGCTATTTTCCTTGGCGTCTGCTGACGTCATCAAGCAGGGCCTACTTAGATTTGTGAGGCAAAAAGGGACAGTCGCTATCCTATTTTCTGACATGGACAGGTCCCACGGGGGCTGCTGTACATGGGCAGAGAAGAGACAGAACGGTATTAAAATAGTCCCATATCGGGAGTACACAATAAAATATTAACTATAAATATTATATCCTATGATCATGAGTCACCAATCCTGTTAACCACCTTTTGAGAGGCAGCCTGTGGTTGGAAGTTGTACTATAGTATAAATAATTTATCTGATAAATTGTATAAAAAATTGTCCCAGCAGGGGCAAGGGCGTTACAACCTCGAGGAAGCTCTTATCTTTCATATAAGTTCACATGGCTCAACGCTCGGTCCTGGCTTTCATACAATCTCACAGGGCTCGATTCTCGGCATATACCTCGAACATGCTCTTATCTTTCATACAAACTCACAGGGCCCAATGCTCGGCATTAACCTCGAACAAGCTCCTGTTTTTCATACATTCTTACAGGGCTCGACGCTTAACCTCAAACAAGCTTCTGTCTTTCATATAAGTACACAGGACTCGACGCTCGGCATCAACCTCGAGTAAGCTCCTGTCTTTCATACAAGCTCACAAGGATCGACGCTCGGTATTAGTCTCGAGAAAACACATGTATTTCATACAAGGTCAATAGGCTCAACGCTCGACATCAACCTCGAGCAAGCTCTTATCTTTCATACAAGTTCACAGGGCTCGATACTTAGCATTAACTTCGAGCCAGCATCTATCTTTGATACAAGCTTACAAGGCTCGACGCTCGGTCCTGGCTTTTATACATGCTCACAGAGCTCGATGCTCGGCATTAACTTCGAGCCAGCTCCTGTATTTCATATAAGATCAATGGGCTTGATGCTCGGCATGAACCTTGAGCAAGCTCCTGTCCTTCATACAAGCTCACATGGCTCGATGCTCCGCATAAACCTCGAGCAAGATCCTATCTTTGATACAAGCTCACAGGGCTTGACATTTAGCATTAACCTCAAGAAAGCTCATGTCTTTCATACATGTTCACAGGGCTCGACGCTCGGCATTAATTTTGAGCCAGCATGTGTCTTTCATACAAGATCACAAAGCTCGATGCTCGGCACTCGACCTTAACCTTGAGTAATCTCCTAGCATTTGCGCTAAGCTTGATGCTCAGCGCTCGGCATTCGATTTAGAACTTCCTCCTGGGAGCTCGATGCTATGGACTCTGAGGTTGATTTCACTCATGTTCTACGAAAATCGGTCGCCCTACCCTTGGGCACACTTTTTAGCTGAACTCATCTCTCATGAGATTAAACTATGCCTTGAAGGCAGGCACACCTAGCCCTCTAGGAGTGGGGGGCCTATGATGTGGGTATGTAACACTCCGCAAAATTGAAAATGATAATTTTGCCTTTATGTGTTACACACGTGTATTTTGTACCATTACTGGTAATATTTGTAATGTGTTTTCATTACGTATTGTGATTTCTGACTATTTATGCATTCCTCGTATATTTTATTCTATTTAATTCAACTAAAATATTAAATTTCAATATCTACATTTTTACGTGTTTTTTATGTGTTTTTGATGCACGTATCGCTTATGTATTTCCACCGCTACGTGAAATATTTTCTGTGTGTTTAAATTATTTATTTTAGGTATTTCAAATCTATTTTATAAAACGGAAATTCATTTTCTCGCATTTTTTATCTAAATACTTTTGTACGTGTAATGCACGTGTTTTTTATGTACGTAGCAATTATGTCGTGGAATATATAAAATTAATAAATATTCTTTCTTATGTTGTTTTCGAATATATTTCAATACTTTTCCATTGATAAAGTCGATTTCATATTTTTTACGTGCGACGCACGAATTTTGTTTCGGTGCTCGTATTTTAGCGTATCCGTTTTCAAAATAAATTTTGGAGGGTGCGTATATTTATTTTATTTTTGCATGAAACATTATTAAATAAATTTTGGAGGGTGCGTATATTTATTTTATTTTTGCATGAAACATTATTAAATAAATTTTTACGTACATATTATACATATAAATATAATTTATGTTTTTAAATAATTAATTTGAGAAGTGTGTGTGCTAGTGCGCAACACGTGCACGTGTGGAAGAGAGAGAATTGGTCGGTTGAGGAAGAGGAAGAGTTGGCCGGCTGTTATAAGATGAAGAGGAAAAGACTATGTAGTGTTTTTGTGATAATGGGATTCTTAGTGGCTAATTAAACCAACTTATATCAATTAATCAAATTCCTTAATAAACATCCCACCTCCTTTTCTCTGTGCTCTGCCGAAACCCCCATCAGCATTGTCCTTTTTGCTTCTCAACCCTACTCCCATGCCTACATATATATAACTCGTATATATATATATATATATATATATATATATATATATATATATATATATATATATATATATATATATATATATATATATATATATACACTTTCTCCTCCTATCTCTCTCTCTTTCTGTCCCTTCCGAGAGCATGCCCCCCCACTGTTGTACTCCAACCTACTCCTCCACCTAATACATATACATACCTAACCTATTCTAGCATATATATATATATATACACACACACACATATATATGTTAGAGGAAAAGTTGAAGATGGAGGTGTTGTTGTAGTATTGGCCGAATTGATGCTCTTGCTGTTCGTGTGCTGACCGAAAGTAAGAGATGGGGAGTTTTCTTCCGTGCAGATTTCGAGGAGTCGAAGCGGAGTTTGTAGGAGCTCTCACTCTATGAGTGCAAATTGCAAGAAATCAACATTTCTTGGGTGGGTGATCCTTTATACTTTCTAAATTATTGAGTAGTTGCATGCGTAGATACTCTAAAATTTAAATTGCTAATGTAGAATTGTTAGTTTGCTCTCATGATATGTGATGTGTGTGATAGAGAAACTCTAAAATTTTGAGTGAATTGCATGTTGATTTAAAATTAGATTTGAGAAATTAAAGTTTAGAGTTTGCGTAAATTAGCATGTGAATTGTTCATTTGTGTTCACTTTAGAAGAGTAGATATTTTTATAAAATACGAATTTAATTTACCATGAGAAAAATTCTTTTATTGCTAATGGACATGGAAAAATATATATAGTGAAGAAAAATTGACATTTCATAAATTATAGCGAAAATTGAGTTACTCTTCACGCTGTAGAAATTTTCAATTGTGTGAACTTATTGTTGCATTAGAATTCACTATGGTGTTCTTTGACTATTTTAGAATGAGTAGGTTGACCGTAATTAACTGAGGGAACAGTAAAGATTGAATGCACGTATATTTTTTAAAGAAAATGAATCAGTCGAGGTTAAATAGTTGAAGGTGTAAACTCCATATAGGCTGTGATCTGAGCAATGGCTCAATGGGTAGACGTTCAGATGCCTCTTAATCATCGTGGGTTCGAGTATAGACGTCGTTGAGTTGGTTTTCAGAAACTTTTTCGTAAACAAAATGAACTAGGGAGAGTTTGGGTATTTAAAAACCCATGTGTACTTTAGTCACGTGGGTGCACTTGGTCCCTTGGCTTGGTGGTTCGGATTTCTTCTTGCTGACTGTGTGTTCGAATCTATGGGGGGTCTAACTTTGTTTCAAAAACCCTTTCTTTTAAAATGTGAAGGCTCTGATTTTGTTTCTAAACTTATTCTCAATAAGTGAAGGCTCTGACTTACTTCTAAAACCCTTTTATTTTTATAAATGTTTTCATTGGATATTTTTGAAAGGATTGGAAGTGTAAGAAGAACATAATTAAAAGTGAAATTGAGTTAATTGATAAGTTGATGGATTTGAAAATTTATTCAAAAGTATGACCTTGATTATAAGAAGGTTAATTTTTGGCAATGCAATTGATTTTTTTCTCTAAATGAGATTCTATGATTATTTTGGTTGAGTAAGAATACTTGATGTTGTTTAAGATACTATATGTGATTAAATTATGAGATTTGAAGTGATTACTCTATATTATGAGTTCATGAAAAGAAATGTTTTTTTTTTTGAAAGAATTGTGAATAAGTGAATGAATGAATTATGAATGATGCAAAAGTAAGAGATTGATAAAGTGGAATATATGAAGTTCAATACATGATTATTGAAGGGTATGAGTACCCATGGATTCTTGTACATGAAAGATTGTAATTTATAGTTTAGTGAGACCCCGAGTACCGACATTATTGAATTAAAATATTTGAGTTATATTTTTTAGATATGGCCATGGAGCTATCTCGGCATTTGTGATTAAGTTCGGTAGGGGGTAAGACTAACTCTAAATATGATAATTTATTCATGTCTTGAACTTAAGAACTAGGCACTGAGAGAAGATGTAGTAAAACTCGAACAAATGTAAGTGGGGCACTCTATATAGTCGGGCGGTGTACTCCGGTACTATAGACCCAGTCGGGCGGTGTACTCCGGGACTGAGGTTGCTTTGATGGAGACGTGCTTTTATTTTAAATTCGGGACTATGCGTAGTTGGGCAGATAGTTTGCCGTACTCCAGTGTATATACGTATACCGGGGCTAGAGGGGCACTTGCGGGAGGTTCGCACGACGATGAGTCTGTATAACATTCGAGCGGTGTACTCCGGGAATGAGATCCGTACTCGTGGAATGTCTAAACCTTGCTTCTATTACTGGATAGTTTTCATGGTGAGGGATCGAACTCTTTTAATGTGGAGTACGTAGGTGCTTGCCCTCGGACCTATGTAGTATGGGATGCATAGAATCCAAACAAGTATGCATTAGTGTCATTTTAGTAAAATATCTGCATTAGGCATTAAGGCATTGCATACACTTACATGTTTAGTGTAGACTCATTTAACACTTTATTTGCATTCAAGTTGTGGTTTGCTAAAGTATTGAGATCGTTATATTTTCGGCATAGAGAGGATGGCCGTGTATAACATTTTCGTCGGTTGTAAACAACTGACGTGCCCACAGTTTTATATGCAGGAATTGGATTATCCATGAAGATACAAAGTTGATATGCTGCTGTTGATTTAGTTAACTGTTAAAGATATTGTAAATTGTATATTATTTTCATTGTTGTACTTTATTTTATCTTCTCCTGTGTAAACAATTGTAAAGAACTCTGATCTATGATAAAAAGTTCAAATTTTCTCGTACAATTGTACGAAGTGAAGTGTAAAGTTCCTGTGGAACTTCGAATTCGGTCTTATTTGGAATTCAGGGTGTTACAGGGTAAAAGTCTAGCCTCTCAATCTTAGTCATTTAATCTCCTCATGATACACGAATACCTGATAATCGGGCATGTAGAGCCTATGGGCCTTCTACGGATCAGGTCCATGAGAGAGGGGGACCTTTCTACCTATAAATACCAGGCAGTCACCACTTTTTCAAAGGTAATGTCATTTTCTCCACTGAAACCCTAGCTCCACTTTTTCACCAGTGAATGAATAGACCGTCGAAGGGCCTGTTGTCGAGATCTCTCCCGGTGTTTTTAGGCATTTTACAGGTGTTCAGTGTGGCCAGCTACCTGCAGCATCCCCTCTCCTGCTTCTCACAAAATTCTCATCTCAGATCTAGATCTGTGGTTGAGATCTGTCTCTCCCTCCACAAATAACAAGAACTCACATATCTTGTTTCCACCTCTAAATCAGCAGCATCAAATTCCAATATAATGTCGATGTTATACTGCAACTATAATTTTTTTGTAAAGAAAAAGTTGAAAGTTATACTACAACTATCAAACAACAGAGTATGGGGGAGAAAATTTCAATATACATAAGGTGTGGTCTTATAACAAATTAGTTGTTATTTTGTGAACCTATTCCAAATTAATCATTATCCCATCCAAGTTCCCTTTTGTAGCAACGTGTGAATTATTAATTGTCAATTATTTATAGACAAAGAGAAATCTAGCTCATACTTATACCAGAAAATTGCCTTCACCAGGCATGCAGTGGCGGAGGCAGCATAGGGTGAGGGGGAGATGCTCCCCCAGAATTTCGCAGGCCCTTTAGTAGGCCAAGTGCAAAAAATCTTTGCTCCCCCTCAACTGGGCTTCAGCTCTTCTTTCGGCCAAAACCGCTCCCCTTCTTTTGGCCCACCCAAACTCCTTGGCCCAAACCTCAGCTCCCAGCCTCCCGCTCCTCTTCTTTCTTCTTTTCTTTCTTTCTTTTCGCTCTAGAGTCCAGCCTCCACCCCAAATGCCGACACCTTAGCTAGTCGCTCCCTCTCCTTCTCTTCTTGCCAGCCAAATCCCGATGATGCAATCATACGTTGAATCTGCAACTGATCATCATACGTTGAAGTAGTTATATTTATTTTCGAACAAAAAGTAATCATACGTTGACTCACCGTTGAAGTAGTTATATTACTTTTTGTTCGAAAATAAATATAACTCCCTCAACCCCTCAAGTAAATTTAGATATTTGGTGGATTGGGAGGGTCAAATCAATTCAAATCCAAACTAAATTGCTTGTCTTAGTTGTTCCGGAAGTAATTATGTTCTAATGTGTAGCAACTAAATTAGAGATTTATAAATTAGATTTTTGTTTGATCCTAATTTAATTTTTGAACAATATTCAAATAGTTATGGATAAATTTTTGAAAAGAAAACCAAGGGAGGATGGTGATTCATGTGTTCGCCCTCCTCGTCCTCGTGTAGAGCTGAACTTTGATGAACTTGCATCTGATCCTGGAAATAGGAAAAATATTTATTCATTTGATGCTAATGATAGAGATATAATTTGAATACATTATTGGCAAAAAGGTCTGTGTCAACCAAAGTCTCATGTTTTTCTTTCTAGGGATTTCTGAAACGAGAAAAGAAAGTTTCTTCCTAATTGGTTGGAAGAACACACTAATAGAACTTGGTTGGAGTATAGTATGTCTAAAGATGCTGCATTCTGTTTATATTGTTATTTATTCAAGCCCAAAAGTGGTTCTCAAAGTGCTGGTGACAAGTTTGTTAGTGAAGGATATACAAATTGAAAGAAAGGGCTACACAAATTCAAATAGCATGTAGGGGGTCACAATAGTATTCATAATTCGTGCATGAAGAAGTGTCTTGATTTAATAAATCAAAGATAACATTTAGATGTTCATTTGGTAAAGCAATCAGACAAAGTCCGAATGGAGTATCGTACGCATTTACTTACTTCAATTAAAGTTATTAAATTGCTTTTGCGCCAAGGATTTCCATTTCGAGGACATGATGAATTCGATGAATCAAATAATCAGGAAAACTTTCTTGAAGTACTAGAGTTTTATGCTGAAGATAATGAAGAAGTGAAAAAAGTTGTTTTGAAAAATGCTCCAGATCAGCTGATATCCCCCATGATTCATAAGGAAATTGTGAAAGCAATAGCAGCTGAGATCACATATGTAATCATGGATGATCTAGGAAGTGATTTATTCTCTATTTTAGTTGATGAATCTAGAGACATATCTACGAAAGAACAAATGGTTGAATGTCTTCGTTATGTGAATAAAAAAGGTTCTGTCGTTGAACGTATTCTTGGAGTGGTATATGTTTCTTCTACAACTGCTATATGTTTGAAGGAGACAATTGATATTCTTCTTGCTAATCATGGGTTGAGTATCTAACGTTTGCGTGGACAAGGTTATGATGGAGCTAGCAACATGAAGGGTGAATATAATGGTCTCAAAACCTTGATTATAAGAGAAAATCAGTCTGCCTTCTATGTTCATTGTTTTGCTCATCAATTACAATTAGCACTTGTGGGTGTTGTTCATAAGCATAGGACTATTGCCACATTCTTCAACTTAATTACAGAATTATGCAATATTGTTGGAGGTTTAGCAAAACAGCATGATATTCTTCGGGATAACCAGTTTGAGAGATTGATTGCGGGAATAAGTAGTGGTGAAATTGAAACAGGGCGAGGATTGAGTGAAGAAGCTACACTAAAGATCTCAGGGGACACACGTTGGGAATCTCACTTTAATACTCTTTTGAGTGTAATTCACTTATTTCCCTCAATAGTTAAGGTACTTGAAGTTATTGATGAGGATGACCTACATGGAGATGCAAATATGCTATTGAAGTTATTTGATTTTGAATTTGTATTTATTTTGCATTTGATAAGAACAGTATTGGGAATCAGTAATGAGTTACTTCCAGCATTACAGAGAAGGGATCAAGACAATCTAAATGCAATCAATCTTTTTGGAGTAACCAAAAGACAATTGCATAAATTGAGGGAAAACGAATAAGAGTCTTTCTTAGAAGAAGTTTGCGATTTTTGCAAGAAGAATGAAATTTCATTTCCAAATATTGATGAAACTTTTGTAGCACCTGGGAGATCACGTCGTCGAGCCGAGGAAGACAAATTTTATGCAGTGATCGACTTACAACTTCAAGAGTTGAATCATTGCTTCGATGAAGTAAATACCCGGTTGATGTTGTGCATTGCTTGTCTTGATCCAAAAGATTCACTCTCTACTTTTGATAAGGTAAAGCTACTGCAATTTGCAAAATTTTATCTAGTTGATTTTTTTCCTACTGATTTGATGGCTTTGAGTTTCCAACTTGATATATACCATGAAAATGTCACACGTTCTGATGAGTTTTCTAATCTGATTGAAATTAATGATTTGACTTAAAATATGGTTAAGACTAGAAGATATATTGTTTATCCATTGGTGTATTTACTTATGAAGTTGGCATTACTCCTACCGGTGGTAACGACAACCTGTGAAAGAACATTACGACAACCTGCGAAAGAATATTTTCAGCTATGAAGCTTATAAAAACTTCTCTTCGCAACCAAATGGGAGATGAATGATTTAATGATTGTTTAATTGCATATGTCGAGAAAAGGATCAATCAAAAATGATGATATCATGAAAAGGTTTCGAAATATGAAGTCGCGTAGGGGAGTTTTGTAATATAAGAATGTTTGTTTAATTGCTTTTGTAATATGATTGTGATGTGGATGTTTAAAGACTTTTTAAAATTTGCGGTTCTTGTCATTTCACTCCCGCTGGATGAAAATCCTGGCTCCGTCACTAGGCATGCTATTATATGGATAATTCCCATATAATTTTTCAAATTGAGAGATCAATTTATAGACCCCTCACCCTTGCATATACCATTCTAATAATCTATTAATTTATTCCATTACCAGAAGATATCATTCACTTTGCAAACTTTCTCTGAATATGCAATTGTTCACTGAACAACTAGATGTTTTTAGTATGGGAAGTGCTCCTTTTAGCTATATTCTGTCGTGCCTCACAAAAAGCAGAGGGAAAGTTATCTTGTTCTCTGTTTCTTTATTTTCTCACTAATCCTCTCCTTTCCGCTCATTTAGTTGGTCTTTGAAATAATCTGCCTGCACTGGAAGAAAGATCGAGCAGAGACGAATATAGAGTTAGCTTCGACCATGTAAATTATGTTCCCTTTGTTACCAGTTTGCCTTATAGGTACATCCTCTAGTTAAAGAATTAATGATTAGCTTTTTATGGAGAAATTCCTTTGTGGAGAAACAAATGAAAGATCACTGTCATGTTTGGTTCAGAAGCCCGTAAAACTTTTATAGCAATTCCTTTAGCAAGGACAGTGTGGACCTTTCGGTTGTATTACGTCTTAGCAAAATATGACAATTTTCTTTTGAAATTCTTAAAAATCATAGTGAATTTGGGAATTTCTGGTGGAATCAAAGGTTCCAATTTTAAAAAAAAAAGTTATGCTACATATAACATAATTACCACGCACATTGTACTTGTTTTTGTTCTTTCAAAATGAATGTTCAAATCTAAATTGATATTTCAAAACAAAGTACTTAGGGGTCATAATTTTCAACGAGTGTAACAAAGCAATTATATATTCAGTCCAGACAGCCACATCCTAAATCTGAAGACAAATATTGCATAATCACTATGATTAAAATCAGAAACTAAATCAGAAACTTTTTAGAAGGAAAAATAAATCAAATTTCATTAAAAGGAAAAAAGAAATCACAAATAGTATTGAAATTGGAACGTTGTTCAAAGTCTAAAAAAACCAAACTAATGAAAACTAATAAATTACAACTAGTATAATGTACGTGCGATGTACGCCTACAAAAAGTATCGTCATTAAATTAAATGAATATATATATTGAGTATAAAAAAAATAGTTTATATTTGAATTTTTTTTTGATTTTGGTGGCACATGCGGTGCACATATATATTGTTGGATTTAACTTGGATGTGTATTACACGAGTTTGTTTAGGGCTTGTTTGGTTGGAGGGGGATGGAGGGCAGGGGAGGGATTTTTTTAAATATTTCTTATTTGGTTCATTTTTTAGGAGGGGAGGGGAGGGGAATGGAGGGGTGCAACATCCCTCCCAAGTCAATTTTGGCTCCCCTCCAATATTGGGGGGATTTAGAGGGGGGAGAGGAATTGATTCAAATTTTTGTATAGTGATTGGACTAAATTGCCCTTTAGATCTAAATCCATTTAATCGAACCATTAAAATTTGTAATCACTCCATTTTAAATTAAAAAAATTTAATTTAAAATTTAGAAGAAAAAAACAAGCAAACAAGCAAACAAAAACAGCGTGCATCAATTTTCATAAAAGCAGTGTGCATAATGAAAAAATTAGTGTGCATCAATGTTCATAAAATTTCGTTGAAAGAGCAAACAAGCAACCGTGAAAGAAATTTGAAACAACCCTAATAGGAAGAAGCATTATCATGCTCAAAGCTCCCCAAGATATCAGGGACTGCGAACATATTTATAGTTATACTATGTATATTCTAAATGTGAGCTAGAACCGGCAAAATGAGGTCAGAGCTCTGTACGTGTATCTATCCAATGGAATTTTTTGTATTAGGAAATGTGTTTATCATCACGATTTCTCCCTAAACCGAGCCTCTATCTGATCTCTGTTTGTCTCTCCAATATACATATTACTTTTCTAGCCATTTCCAGCCAACAAAGTATAAAAAAAAATTAAAAAATTAAAAAACGAACTAGAAGGCATTCAATCTGAAGTTCAAGTTATGCAACTATAGAGACTTAAAAGCCTTTGAATTAGAAATGAACCGTGAGGTTGATATACACAAGAAACCCTGGTCAGAATTTAAGTCCTACGCCAACAATGCTAATTGGAGCGGCATCACAAAACCAAACCAATACAATCAGCTGTCATATTCACATTGATAATAACATCATGCGGTACGAGTAAGAACTATTTGCTAGAAGTATTGTTGATAGAAATGAACTATTTAAATAAGGTAATTCATATTCACACAAGTCGAATGATTATCAATAGAACTTCTATAATTTAACTATAACGAAGAGAAAGGCATGCACTATTTTCCCAACCACCATAGCAATCTCTATCCACCGGCTACAATCTTAAATCTGCAGCCAGCTCTCTTCAATTTTCAGTAGCTAACCACTCAATACCTAATACATTATCAAGTTGTTGAACTGCTATAGTGTGTTGAACCAAACTCAGATACAGGCTAGGCCATAATTCTGCTTGCAGAACAAATCAACAGCAAACTCAGATCTTCAAATATTAATATTAAAGACACTTGATATTTTTTGGTGGTTAAGTTTTGCTATAAAATGTAAAAGGGTATAAAAATAATTTTATAATAAAATCCTTTCTCTTTCTTTATGAACCAAACAAGAAGATAATTATTTTTCATCCCCTCCACTCATTTGAACCAAACAGAATCCTGATTAAAATCCTTCCCCTCCCTTTGTCTTCCCTCCATTAAAATCCCTCCCCTCCCCTGATCCAATTAGTTACAAAGTTAGAATTTATTTAGTTACAAACCCCAACTCTTTTATTGAATAGTATAAATTATTCGAAACATCACTCATTGTTCATTGATTGGCTACTGAGCCACTAATTAATTCGGGGATTTGCTATAAAACGTGACCACTTCACTCAAGTAACTCAACAGAGAGAGATGCAGATAAGAGAGAACGTTGAACGGCACTCGCAGTGAGAACAAAAAGATTAGATTAGAGAGAGAAAGCGAAAACCACATGCAGCAAGTGTTGGCGCCCACAGTGACAGAGAAAACCAGATATGCGAGCCAAACAGAGGGGGTATAAATTCCGGAAATTAGGGGTGGTGATAGCAGCAGCAAAATGAGTGAGTAGAGTGGTAATACTAGCTGATGTGTATTTTTGGACGTGTTTGCCACGCGCACTGCTTCTATACTCCCTGCTTTTGGACCCACACCTGCATAGCCTATTGTCCTCCCCTTCTCTCTCTTCATGTATCAAATCTTCTAATCTATTACTAAACTACCCTCACCTACAATATCCAATTATCCATGTCTTTTTTCTTTTTGCTTTTGTTTTGCTTTTAGAAACAATGTAGTATTAATATTATTGGTGTTTCATTCATTTAGTGCCTTTAAAATGATTTGGTTGGAGTTGTTGATAAGTTTAGTACAAATGGAGATGGAGGAAAATGAGCATCAGCGTGGAAAAGATCTTGTTAGTGCACTTAATTTCCTCTGTAAGAGCATCTCCAACCATGTTAGCTATTTTGGCTAACTAAAATGGTCAAAATAGATAACAAATGGATAATTTGGCTAGCGAAAAAAATCTCCACTCCAATCATGTTATCTATTTTGAATAACCATTAATAATTTAAAGTCCAAAATTAAATAAAATAAAAATATAAAATAAAAGCCCCAAAAAAAGCTCATTACAAAACAAAATTTCCAAACCCAAAAATAAAATATCACAATTTTCACGATTGATTTCCGCGATTCTGCAACAACAGAAATATAAATGTCGCGATTCCGCAATTGGCTAGTCCCGTTGGTGCATATTTTTGTCTTTATATTAGCTATTTTGGCTAAAATTGAAAGATGGCTAGCATAGGTGGAAATAAATTAATAGTATTTTAACTAAAGCCTCTAAATTGTTCACTATTCAAGGAACAGACGATCTAATTGTGGAATTGACAATGATCATTTTGAGGGGGAATAGGAGGAGAGGTCGAAGATGGAGCAAGTAAGAACTAAGAAAATAGATGTCGGTGCGGGATGTTGCAGCAACAAATAATATATTGACAGTTGTCTATATATATATATATAGATGATAACAATGCTGGAGATGCGGCGGAGGGGGAGTACGATTCTCGACGATGGCATGAGTGCAGAGACAGTGAAAGCGGTCACCATGGTGATAGTGGACGGAGGATGAAATTAGCGATAACAAGGGTAGACAACAAGGGAGAGAGAGAGGAGTTTTTTTTCCATACTGACCAACTTTTTGAAAATATTGACCAAACTAACCCACTTTCAAAAATATTTACCCAACTGATTCAGTTTTGAATACGTCAGCATAAACACTATTGACAATAACGACATCTATTATTTTGATGTCCTGTTACCAGTAGCAGTACCTGTAATTTTTTTTCTTTTGGCGCTATTTGAAGTAACGACATCAATAAATCACATTCACTTAGGAGTTCTATGACTTGAGAAAAAAATTGTAAGAGAAAATCGCTTATAACTGATACCGCTATTCCTAATAACGACATAATTAGCCTGATGCCGCTATTTGCAATAGCGGCATCATTATAATCCACAGTGTACTCAAAATTTCGTGCAAGTGTATCAACTTCAAACCCATTTTTGACCTTGATGCATCCAATATCTCTTAAAACTCGAAACATAAAAGTTGTAGAGCTTTGTCTTGGTGTTGCATAGCATTATGAAATCATCTCAATCGGAATTCGGATGATAAAGTTATGCCCAGATTACGTAGCGATATCAAAACTGTCCAGAAATTTGAAGTACACTGTGGAATATACTGATGTCGATATTGCTAATAGCGACATCAGGCTAATTATGTTGCTATTGGAAATAGCGGAATCAGTTACAAGATATTTTCACTTACAATTATTTCTGGACAATTTTGGCACCGCTACGTAATATGGACATAACTTTATCATCCGAACTCCACTTGAGATGATTAAAAATACTATGGAATACCAAGAAAAAAATCTACAACTTTTATGTTTTGAATTTTGAGAGATACTGACTATATCAAGGTCGAAATCGAACTTGAAGTTAATGCACTCGCACGAAATTTGAAGTACATTGAGGATTATACTGATGTTGTTATTACCAATAGCAGCATCAGGCTAATTATGCCGTTATTGGGAATAGCAGTATCAATTATAAGCAATTTTTACTTACATTTTTTTTTCAAATCATAGAACTCATAAGTGAATACGAGATATACTGAAACCGTTACTCCAAATAACGACAACAATTTTTTTTTTTTTACAGGAGCTGCTATTGATAACAACGACATTAAAATAACAAATGTCGTTATTATCAATAACGTTTTATTTTTACGTGTCCAAAATTGAGTCGGTTGGTTAATTATTTTTCAAAGTAGGTCAGACTGATCAATATTTTTTAAAAGTGGGTCAGTGTGGAACAAAATTCAAGAAGAGTGACTAGTTCCTTTGTCGTTTCTCTTGTTGGATTGAGATAGAGCGCCTCTCTTAGAAACCTTTACCCATGAAAGGTCCAAAAACGACATGTTGTACCAACTTTATGTCCAACATAACGATATGGGTAATGCTACACGTACTACCACTACAAGAAAAATCCTTTTTCGCAATGCCAAATGTCGTTGCTAAAACTCGTTTGTCATTGCGAAAAATATTTTTGGCAACGACATTTGTCGTTGCAAGGTCGTTGCGCGTCCGGGCGTCGCGAAAGATTTTGACTACGACTTGCTGTCGTTGCCAAACATATATTTTTTCGCAACGACATTGCCGTTGCAATATATATTGTCGTTGCCAAACCTAATTCCACCCGTGCTATGGTATAAAATCAATCGCAACAACCTTTGTCGTTGCCAAACATACTTCATATATTTGGCAACGACTCATGTCGTTGCTAAAGATATTTTTTTCGCAATGAATTATTGTCGTTGCCTTACATTTTCTATTTTGGCAACGACTACTGTCATTGACAAAGCTCAACTGTTTTGCAATTATTTTTATAATTGCTTTGCATTACTTGTATTTTGGTAACAACTATAGTCGTTGCTAAAGCTACCAATTGTCGTTGCGAAAGTTTAATTCTTTTCGAGACAAATTATATATTGTCGTTGCATCAGCCCTATCCAAACTAGCATACACTTCAAAAACATTAAAAACCAACATCATTCCAAAAACTATAATATTAACCTTGTCCAACATATTACATTTATGTCACATATAAGAAGCAATGCCCAAAATATTACAACCATCAACTTCTCAAAAAGATATCTAAGTATCTCATAATCATTTCTATTGTGCATAATAAGCTTAACCATGTTTTCTAATATTCTCTTGACATCTAAACATTACAACAAAATTGGATGCAAGATTGAAAGAACTGAATCAACTTAGAACAAAAGAACATTTTGGGATGAATATTCTCAGAAAATACAAGTAGCAAAAAATTGGGGTTGATGTTGGAGAGTTAATAACCTAAACCAACAGCTAACTCATATAAGATATAACTAAATCATACACTGTCAAAATATGATACAAAAATATATGCTCCCGGACCAATGGCTTCATTCCCTAATTCTCCAAATACAGTTCCTTCTCGTGGTACCTACATATTTGAAATAATGATTAGTCCAGCAGTATACAATGAAACTATGAAAGATTGCCAAAACTATTGGAACATGTATGCACAAAACAATACAGCATAATAGTGCCACTAAAATTAATAGTACCTTGATCATTCGAGGAATTTCATGCACCTCTATTTGTAAGTTGTGCCAACAATTCTTGTTTCAGTGCATCCATTGCACGCTGCATATCTTCCTTTTGTTGTTCAATTTGTCTTGTTGTTCTTTCTTGAGTTTCTTGCAACTCCTTTATAATTTTCTGCTGCTCTTCGATCTTCTTTTGTTGCTCATTGATCAAGTTTTGTTGCTCAAGTTGCTGTTTTCCTTTACAATAACCTAAAATTTACCATGAAGCATCTTACAAAAATATCGCTAAAATATTCTTTTCCTTTATTTAACCTTTATTATGTACCATGAGACTTGCCTTCCAGGAATTATGCATAAGAAACAAATATTACTGTAAATTTTCCTATATTTACAGTAATATAGGAAAATCTAAACCTTACTACTCTGTATAATCTTAAAATAAGTTAACCTTAACCGTTGTGCATATTTGAAATAATCATTGTCTTAAATAAGTTAACCTTAACCATTGTGCATATTAAGTTTAATTACCAGTTTCAAGATTTTGATTTAATTTGGTTTCTTACTTAATTTATCATATTTGAATAATATTATTGCAGTTGAAGGAATTAGTGTTGTGTCTAATTCATGTAAGCATGTGTAGTTGCACTTGGACATGAGTAGTTGCACTTGGACATGAGTAGTAGCTGTCATAATTTATGGATAAAAGCTATATCCATTCTCAAATATAGCAAACGACTGTAGCAAATTATTGATAATATGGATATTTGGCAAACGAGTGCAGCGGTTTTTTTAGCCAAATATCCATATTATCGATATATAGCAAACAAACGACTACAGATGCTCTTAAATCTACATATAATAATATGGCTGCCCTCCCATGTCCCCTACCTGTAGTTCTATACCTATACCTTGTTCTTTTCTTTTCTTTCTAATGAAGTCTCCTAATTACCTGTATCCATGTTTCCTACCGTATTACTGAGGGGTTTTCTGCAGTTTACAGTTCATAAAACAATACATATTTTGATTCATGGTTGGTGAAACTTACATCTTTTCTAGGCTTTGAAAGAGCCCCAGAAGGTTTTAGCCTCAGCTGGGTGTTCTTTTGAGCATCAACTCTTGCGGGAGGCCTCTGGGGCACTGACAAGCGTGCAATATCCTGGCCCTTCCATGTCTTACGAATAGCATCTTGTGGCTTTGGTGGCTTGTGCACAATTTCCTGCCTCCTAACCTCTTCGGATTGCTTTTTCCTTTCCTCTGTGTTCCTATAAGTGGTTACATTTACCATAGGTTTTTCAGGCACACGATAACTTGGGCTTTCCCTATCCTTTGAAGCCTTGTGTGTCCCGTTCGATGGCTTTGATTCTCTTGCCGCTACGTCTTGCCTATGTGAGATCTTGACGGAGATCCTAACAGAGATAGGAGTTCGTAGCTTCATATCTTGTTAGTAAGAGAAAAATTCTGGTTAGAATTTGAGAATTGCTTAGATTAGGTAAAGGCAGTGAGGGGTTGCTGTTGTAGGTTTAATTTGATAAGGCAAGAATATTTTAGTTATTTTATTTTTAAGTAAATCTGCTATTTGCTTTTACTACATTGATTCAATCACCTTGTTAATTCATCAAACACATTTCAAATTCATAAGAATCATAACGGAACACAAACAACTCATGATTGTGTTATTCCAAACAAAAAACTGATGATTGTGTTCATTTGAGATTGATTATATCTATAATAGTAGCACATACGGAGAGCTTCATTTTTAGTTTTCATGGAGCTAAGAAGGTTCGTAAGTTCACCACAGAATGATAACAAAAACGAATTCTTTCCATAAAACCTAGTATCTATAAATAAATGATACCATGAAACTATATCCTCTCATTTTTTAAGTGTACTAGCTACTGCATTAGTTTCTGAATAATTGAGTAAAACATAACAAAACTCACTTGATAAGGGTCCGGGAAAGAAGCCGGATAGGTTTGGATTTGTGCTTGTTTAGACTGCTAACTGCCCTTCCAATATCCGTAGCCTAAAACCCAAATATAATAATACAATAAGAAACCAATATATATATATATATATATATATATATATATATATATATATTGCCAGACAAAATAACCTCAGCATAAATTAGCATCTCAACTATGTGTCTATGCCCAACAAAAGGTACCAAAACTAGGAAGGATATGAATAATACACTGAGGTTTTCTACTGAGAGCTCCATCAATTGCAACCGCCTCAGCGACTCAGACAGAACTTTTTCTGACTGCAAAGAAACGAGAAATAGCTCTTGCTTTAGTACCATAGTAGAGTGTAACCAATATATAAATAGCATACTAAAGACTGAGTTTCCAGACAAACAGAAATATATCTAACATTCACAGAGTGAAATACCATGGACTCACAGTATACTAAGCATAGCAAAGATGTCCAAGTGCAACTACTCATGTCATTGCAAATTATGACAGCTACTACTCATGTCCAAGTGCAACTACTCATGTCATAAGACAAAAGGGAAGAAAAAAAAAATACATTCCCACTTATTAGCTGTACGCCTGTAAACCT
Source organism: Hemerocallis citrina (assembly GCA_017893485.1). Taxonomy (NCBI): domain Eukaryota; kingdom Viridiplantae; phylum Streptophyta; class Magnoliopsida; order Asparagales; family Asphodelaceae; genus Hemerocallis; species Hemerocallis citrina. The sequence goes on from CM030358.1 coordinate 83,376,401, forward strand.
AAACTGTAATGAACGTGACAACTTTTAAACAACTCATCAGCAACTTAATAATTTATCAAGAAAGAGAATCCTCAAATAACTACAAATGTGTTATGCTAGTATGTCAGGGTTCCATAGATTATAGATATTGCTAAAGAGTAAAGAAGCTCCACTTAGGTATTAACTGATTTGATTCAATAAAAATTGTGGATTCCATTGGGTGTAATACTTCTGAATGCCTAGTTCATGCTCTTTCTACCTCTTAGAAATTATTTTATATTTCCAATACACCTCTTTATTGAGATTCACTTTGGAGAAAGATGCAGAGACCATTAATATCTGAAGGTTATCCCCTGTTTGGAAATGGTGTTATGTGGAGGTAGGAAATAGCTTCACTCTTGCTGAATATGTCCTACCTCCACATTGCCCCATTTCTAAACATGACTGTCGAAATATGCTGTGAAACCTTAGCATTGTTAGAACATTTAAGGTTGTATAATCCACATTGACCACCAAGAAATACCAAGGACAGGGGTTATCTCTATATAAGACCAATCATTCATAATGCCAAATGATAGAGAGTAATCAAACCATGACATATGGTAAGGTACTGAGTATCCGTATAGTTAAAGGGAGAAAATTTTTAAGACAGTCAGACATGCATATCTGCTTTATGCTTTATGATCAAAATGTGGGGGCAACTAAAAGATATCTTTAAGAAATAAACTCAAATCAAATGAAAATGTTAGAGCTTGGTAAGTGAAAAATTACTATCTAGATAAATTAAGAATAAATGCATTTGTATGGAGTAGGGATTAGCTCGAGGAAAAATAGTTGAGAAGATCTTACATCAATTAGCTGCTCGAAGAAAAAAGCTACACCCTCAGCACGTACACCGCCGCCACGGCCAGGGTTCCGACCCACCGTCCCATCGCGTGCGGTGTTGACCGGTCAAGGTAGTACTGGAAAGCGCGGGAAAAGTCGCTCCTCCATTTGGCCGCTGCGGCGGTGGCGGAGTCGGAAGAGGGGGTCGCTTCCATGATCAGAAGCCTACAGGGTTAGGGTTAGGGGTAGATCTGAGATTTTGGGAGAATGGAGAAGAAAAAGGAGAGATTTTTATTACCGATTTGGGGGAGGAGAAGAGATCGAAATGTAGGGTTTGACGGATCTGAGACTTGCGCGATCTGAGATTTGGGGGAGGAGAAGAGATCGAAATATTTAGGAAAATTTTGTGGGCGGCCAGGGTCTGGGGAATTTGGTGTGGTAGGGGATATTAAGTTAATTTTTTTTTTTTAATATTTTTGGCAACAATACTGTCGTTGCAGTAGATATAAGGAAATATACGCAACGACATTTATCGTTTCCAATTTACACACAATCTGGCGCAACGACATTTATCGTTTCCAATTTACACACAATCTGGCGGGGATGTGCAAAGGCCCGGGAAAATTTTATTTTATTTTTAGCAACGACTTTCGCGTTGCCGTAACTAATTTTCACAACGACTAAAAAGTCGTTGCCAAAACCTCGTTGCGAAAAAGGGTTTTTCTTGTAGTGTACCAAATCTACTACCTTTCTCTTTACTACCTTAGGTGGTACACCATTATTGGATGTTTCTACCACCTACTCTACAATAATCTCCACTAATAGTGTGCCACATAAGGTAGTAAAGGAAAAAGTAGTAGATTTGGTAGTAGGTGTAGCATTAATCTAACGATATTTATATTTTCCATAAGATGCCCTAATCTCTACTATTTTAATGGGAGAGTTGGGTTGTAAACAAGTAAATCCTAATTTTGTAACTGAGTAAACACGTGCAATATACGCCAAACTAAATCCACCAAACATACCCATGTGATGCATGTGCAGCTCCTAAAAAAGAGATATTTTAGCAAATGCCCCCATTTAAAATGTGAAAATTAGCATATACCCCCACTATTTTTAAAAACTAAGAAATACTCCTATTTCTAATATTATAATGACAGAAGACCTTAGTGTCATTTGTAAATATTTTGTCAATCTACCAACCCGTGCAATACACGTGCATAACTATTATAAAGGAGGTTCTAAGTTCAAATCCAGATTATGTCCAATTTTTTATTTTAAAAAACTATATTTATTAAGACGTGCATCGCACGTGCAAATTACTAGTTTATATAAAGCCATCTATATAATAAAACACAAAGAAAGCTATCAAGTGGCTCTTCTTCAACCCCAAAAATCAAAGGCCCAAATCTAACCTCACAAAACACATTTTTTTTTCCAAAACTCAAATTCAAATCCGCCACCCAAAATAACTACTTTATTTATTTAATTATTTCTCTCTCTCTCTCTCTCTCTTTTTCTCTCTCTCTCTATTCAAAAATTTAAGAAAATAAATTTTTTTAAAAAATTAAAAATTAAAAAAACTAAAAAAGTTAAAAATTTTAAAACTTTAAAAATGAATCAAAAAAATAAAACTTATAAAAAAGTTTAAATTTTTTTAAAAAAATATTTCTAAATATTCAAAAAATTTAAAATTAAAAAAAAGTAAAATTTTTTAAATTTTAGAAAATTTAAAATTTTTAAATTTTTTTTAAAAAATAAAAAATAAAATAAGAAATTTTAGAATTTAAAATTTTTAAAATTTTAAAATTTGAAAAAAAAATTAATTTTTTAAATTTTGAAAATTTGAAATTTTTTGAAAATTTCAAAACAAATCCAAATTCAAATCCAATGTTAAACCCCAATCAAGAGGTCGTCGCTGATATCTGATTCGTTGCTGATTCTGTATCGGTGACTCCCCTCCACCAAATCGAGCGTGAATATCGAGTGACTCCGTATCAGCGACTTCCCTCCACCGAATCGAGAGCCTCTATATGTGATGCGACAACTCTAATTTTATCTCATTAACCGAATTCTCATTCTATTTTTTTATTTTTTGTGTGCAGGGAATATTACTCAGCTTTTTTGCTGACTCGAATTTTGTGTGTGCATGGGATTTAAGTTTAGAGAGGTATGATTTTTTTATTTTATGATTTAAATTTTTTTAATTTGGTGATTTATTTGATGAGTTTTTTATTGGTTTTGATTTAAGGTGTACGCAAGTGAGAGATGGATTATTTGGTGGCCTCAATTTGGGCTTCCAAACCATAGCAGGACAGGTAAGCTGACTAACAACCTAAAATAACTTGATTAATATGCAACATTACTACAAAGAAAATACTATCGGGAAATGTTTCCTTCACTGGTTATTAGAAACCATGGATAACATAACATATAAAAACTTTTAGTGTATGTTTGGATATATAGGATTGGGATGACTGGAGTTTACCAATGAAGGGTGCAAACTCTCCACTCAAGAAAGACAGCTAAAGTAAATTTGTTATTTATCCATTTTGATTTTTTTTAAGGTGCAATGGGGAGACAAAGTGGAGATAAAAAAATGATTAGCTTGGATTAGAGTTTTGAGAACTTCATGTATTTCATTTTGGTTGAAATAATAATAAGAGGTATTTCAATTACAAACTGAGTCTCAAACAAACAAATATTTAGATTATTGGTAGATAACTTCACACATGCACTTGCGTTACCATTGTATATAGACATGCTCATAGTGGTTATGGGATTAAAGCAAGTTCTATAAAACCTATATGATAATGTTCTTGCATAACTATTACAAGCATCTAAAAGTAATGCTAAAGTTTAAAAAAAAACTCTATGCAGTGTTTCTAACAAACTATATGCATTCCAGGTAAGTTCAAGCTAATGATCAAGAAGGCGATGGTTGAGCTTAAAGGTTGATATACTGCTTTCTCACATAATATGTTTGCTACTTCAATTAATTTGTTGGACCTCCAAAACTATTTTATATAATCAAACCAGGTGCTCCGTTCCGAAGACGTGCTGTAGGCACGTGTCACGGGCAAACCTAGTATACATATAAGTAGTACAACACATGGCATACAAGCAATGTATTTTTTCGATGTGAAAAATGTTAAGCATTTTCATGAGTTGTGAAAGATTTTGGTTCATAGTCGAACTGCGGAAAATAAGAAAATGGATGTCGTTGTTCAATATAACATCAGTGTATGCCCTAATAATTGATCGGGTTTAGAAGTCCAACACATGAAAATTAGCACGTGCAGAATTATCACGGAGGGCATTTAAGTTATCTTTTTAGTATGGGTCACGTAGACAATACGACATGCTGTAAATAAGCACGATCACGCACATTAATGTGGATAATAATGACTAGTCTTAAGACATAGTGCAACATGTTGAAGTAAGAGCAATGTTTCATCAATTATCAATTTCACTATCATTTTTTTACTATCTTAGTTGATATACTTCTATTGAAGAGTTATCGCACCTATTTTCTCTTCTCCCACCTATTGAAGCGTGTCATATAAAATAGTGAATAAAAAATAATGAAATTGATAGTGAGTGTAACATTACTCGTAGAAATAAATATGAACGGTTTTAGTCCAACACAGAGGACAGAAAATGTGTCAGAACCAGTGCCGCACATGGAAAATAGTGGAAAATAAGAAAAATTGTGCCTTTTTTGTGGAGGATATATATAGTAAGTCCCTTTCCTCAATTTTTGCAGGATCGACGTACACACTATCGAGTTCGACAAATTAAATTAATTCTCGAACAACTTGCAGATGAAACTTACTCTTGCTCCTTCAAACGTATCATCAATGAACACATGGCACATCTAATATGCGGGTGAATAGACAACAGACCCCACTTTAAATGGTTTTCCCTAAATGACATATATTATCATTCTTACAAATATCAAAATAATCAAGCATATCTTAAATCCACTCATAATTTATGATTCTGTTTCTGAAAATTCACTATCATTAATATATGGAAGTTCTTCCATATATTCATTTTCTTCAAGATATTGCCTATATGTTGTTGTAGGACTAGTTATATATCTACTAAATACTCTATTTTCAAAGAATAATAAAGATCTTTTCAGAAAAGTTAGGTCATCAATTATTTGCACATTTATAATACTGGTTTGGCCAGGATTAACCTGATTTATTGTTATGATTACTAATCGTTTTATGTTAAATAAAAACAATTTAGACTCATAAAAATCAACTGGGCTTGCTAAACTTTCAAGATAATAAACATCAACAACCCACATTCTCTCACTTCCATGATAGTTAATCATTAATTCTTGAATTAACTCATGATTGGAGCTATTATTATTATCCTTTTTTTCATTATGATAAATTTAAAGCATGCCACAATAAGAATAGAAATCAAGAGTAGGAAGAGGTTTCTAAGCATGCTATAAAAATCAAACAAAAGGGCCCAACATGCTTTTGACCTAGCTGGGTCTCTTTGAGCTGTTCTGTACTAGTTATTACTAGTGGGTACCTACAATTGTTACTTTGAACCGATACCCGGACTCGACCAGCATCAGATTCAGACCCGACATTAGACCGAAACAACCTGATTTATACAAGTTCTAAAATAAGATCTGATGCACTTCCGTGTATAGGTCCCGATCCACTCAAAATAGACCCATCTCGGAACCGGACCTGAGCCCATTTAAAAATACCCCAAAATATATGGAATTTAAATAATAGGGTTATAGAGATATACATGTAAATAGTAATTGTTGAAGATAGACGTGTAAATTTAATATTTATTCATGTACTTAAGTGTAAAAATTGTTGGAACTGTAGGGTATCAGGTGCGAAAATATTAAGTGTAAATATTTATTTCCCACTACCGGACCCGACGGGTAGGTTATTTTAATCTGGACCTGATTCTTGCAAGTCTGGCTTCGAGTCCAATTTTTGGACCCGTGAGGTACCGGGTCGGGTCCAGGTCCGAGTAGTGGAGGACCCGGCTTGATAGGACCATATACCAACATCCGATTTCAGTGCTCCTTTTATGTTCCTCCCATCCCAGGACTACTACGCTCTTCAAGCGAACTTCATGCATGAGATACGTCCAGAACAACTGAGTCGCACTTCAGTACAAGCAACTACAACCTAAATCGTTTTCTACCACTAGATGTATAGCTCAAGTGTAGAAGGTTGTAAATTATTCTTTTTGCAAGATCTTTCAGATAGAGCCTTACAAAGCTCTCCCTGGGAGAAAGAGATTAGTTAGTAATACCTTATAACAAGAAATGATCAAAAGATAATATTTATTAATTCCCGATTTCTTACAAACCAACTCTTCTTATAAGATTATATGAAATATTTCTCTTAGATTCTTTGCCCATTCTCTTACTAAGCATGCCCTTTCATAGAGGAACTAATAGTCTTACATTCTTCAGTTCTTACATCATCTCTTATATCAGTTTCTAATAATTGAGATTCATTATTATTCAAATTACACCACAACTTACATCATGGGTCAATAATTGAGATCAATACATACAACTTACGTTACTCTAGAAAAAGAGATTCCTCCTGGACGACATCTTCACATGCTCCACATTTATGTTGGTGTTCTGTCTTCATCAAGCTACATTAGTATCCAGTTGTTTGGTCTTTCATTGTCATTGCTCCTATAGATGGTATCTGATACTGGCTGTCAAATAGCTCACGCTTATCTTGTGGCTACTTTATTTTTGCTATGATATACATTATTATTTCTCTGGATCTGGTTGTCATAAATTCATATGTTGTTGTCTCTTTATTTTATGTCTTTTAATTCACAATACATATTTCTGAATCCCGTTGCCTCTCTTTCTGAGATTAACTTCTCAAATTCCCCAGCTTTGTCTCACACAATGTTAGATGCTCCATATATTACTTGGATAATCATCCCTATTTTGATAACATGTTCTGCTGAAAGTGCTTCATTTTCTTCACGATACTCATGGATTGCTGAATATATTCTAACATATTTTTTAGGCCGTTATAAGACCAAAATAACTTTTACTGCTTTCTATATATTTATGTTAGAAACTGGATGATTTCTTCACATTCTCTGAATGGATAGATGCAGTGAATAAGTTGTTGGGTTTATGTCTTGCATACTTTGTTGGATATAAAGACGATGAGACGATGGAGGGATCGATACGATTGGAGACGGAGTTGAAGTAAGAGTAAACAGCAATAGCAGCAGCAACAGGAGGAGTTGCAGTCGACTAGTCTTTGAACGATCGACCGTCGGACTGTACATGCGTTCCCGAGAGGGGGACAGTCGACCGCAAGTCGGGTGATTTTGCTCAAGCCTGAACTTGCTTTTCAAGTTAGATCATGTGGCTCTTATTGTAGGGTTATCTCTTTAGTAATATCCAATGACTATTGTATCGAGAAATCAACTTAGGGTTTCTTTAGAACTCTAATATAGAACTCTTTAGAACTCTATATTAGAGCCAAGATAGATTAATTCATTAAAGAGAGTTTGAGAGTCTCTTCAATTGTAAACAATTAGTACTTGCTGATGAGCCCTGAGAGAAGGTCGTGGTGAGAATTGTAATATTCTTGTATTTTCTCTAGTTGAATACCATGTGGCCAGTCTTTTTTCTTCTTGATATTTCACTATAAATTTTAATATTGCTCCCCTTTTTTTACTTGCATATGTTTCTATTATCCATGTACATTCTTTAACATGTAATCTTAATTTATTTAATTCTGAAGTTTTTTATTTCAATATTTTAAGTTTTTCTTCATCCTCTTTGGTTCATTCCCATTTCTTGATCTTTTTTAGTTTTTGTTGTAGCTACTTGTTTTGGCTGATAAATTTGGTATATATCTTCCTGCTTGATTTAGTAGTCCAATTATAGCTTGTACTTCTCATTTTTTACAAAAAAATATTTGGGAATGTCTTTACTTTTTCTGTTATATGTGGTTATAGTTCTATTCATTCGTGTGATAATTTTATTCCTAAGAATTCTATCTCTGTTTTGAATAACTCCATTTTATTTTTTGATAATATAATTCCTACTTTTCTTATAATTTCTATGAATTTTACTATATGTTCTTTATGTTGTTTTTTTATTTTCGGATCCTATTAGAATATCATCTACATAAACTAGTATACAAATATCTTATCCATATATTCTAGAAATACTCCGGACTACTTTTATATCTGAAAGGTAATATGTTCCATTCATATAATTCTTGTGGTGTACTGAATGTTGTTAATTGTTTTGATTCTCTTGTTAGTTTTATGTGGTAAAATTCCAATTTGCAATCGAAATTTGAATATATTTTTCTTGTTCTTACTGTATTTAGTAGTATCTGAATATCTAGTAGTGTATATCTAAATCTTTTAGTATTTTATTTAATTCCTTATAATATACTATCATCTTAGATTTACCTCTTTTATCTTATGTGTGTTTTTTTACTATGAATGCTGGTGATGAATGTGGACTTTGTAATTTTCTTTTATAATTATTTTTCATTAATTCTTTTAGAAGTATTTTTTTTTGATGTAAGCGGATAGAGTCTAGAGACTCCAGCCCGATCAAAAAATATATTAAAACAGAATGGAACACTGTACAGACGCTAGACCACGGTTTTACAAGAAGTAAAACGCAAAAAGCAGACTACAAATAAACCTGGCAAAGACAACAATCGGAGATGAGGAAGATAACAACACATAAGTACAGGAAGGAACAAAATAAAGAGGATGAGGGCTGGTCGGGGTAGGCAAAAAGCATTGAAGCTCCACAAACGAGCCTTAACAACTGAGAGAGGTACGGAGAGGGGAGCGCGCGCGTGGACGATACCTCGCGGACAGCTACAAATCTGAGAGCACCAGGGAGAGCAGCCCCAACAATACTAGGGCTGGAGAGATAGAGTTCACACCACAGATCACTGCATCAGATCCTACAGTCTGCACCTCAGCTGCACTAAACACAGCATATAGCACCTCCGAATAGGTAGAGCCAGCAGCGAAAGGCAATGGCTGAGGCGGGAGCGCCCGAACCATGAAAAAGGAACCAAACCGAAGTCATCGACAGGAGCACAGCAGATGTAGCCGCACTCGCAAGAGAGATGTAAGTCCCGGCTAGTAGTGCTTGGAACCAAAGGTCAGACAGCCCAAAAGAAAGCTCTCAAAACTGTAAACCGCCCTAGTGATACAAAGAAACCGAAGCAGCAAGGAACTCAAATAACCGCTCTGATAAAGTCAATCATACACAAAGACCCTAACCCATACTTGGCTAGTAGAACAAAAACGAAACCCATTGCATCATGAAATAAAAGAAGTAGAGGGGAAGGGAGATCACCATTAATAAGCACCTGTATAATACAAAGCTTGAGTACAAAGGCAACAACAACAAAACAGGAACTAAAGTCCAAGAGATAGAACGCTGAAAACTAGTACCCGTTCAGGAAGCTCTTGATTTTCCCTCGCTTCAGAAGAAACTAGCGGAGCTTCCGTCTTCAAGAGCTAAGAAGCCAAAAACTTCTACCCGTTCTCCCCTTCTCCCCACTCCGGCTTCTAGTTCGCGTCTTCACCCCCCATCAGCTCCGTCGCTTCTTAAGCCGACTGCTAGTTCCCCTTCCTCAGTTAAGCCTCCTGTGACTCAAGTTTTCCTTCCTAATACGGAACTTTCTGATCGCCTTAAAATTTACAACAATTTTGGGGCCATTTCCTTCTCCGAAGGATCTATTCCATTCTACACTCTCAATGCCTTTCTATGCAACTTTTGCAACGTTAGAGAGTGGGAATGGGTGCTTTACTCCTGTACCAACGGTGACGCTGTGATTCAATGTCCTTCTTCGAAGATTCTTGAAGAACTGTGTGCTAACCAGTCGCTTGCTATTGGCTCTATAGCCCTGTCGATCCGTAAATGGGTTTCTATTGTTTCTTCTGCTAAAGCTCTTGATCCCAATCCCATTAAGGTTACTATGTTTGGTCTTCCTCCTTTCTGTGACTCTCTGAGGATGGTTGCAGCTTTTTCCAAATGCATTGGTGATATCATTAGTATCTCTTCTTGTGCTCGATTAGCTTCGGGCAGCATTCAAGTCGAAGCTTCATTTCGATGCCCCCCGTCGAAAGAGCGTATCGAGGCCTTCTGTCTCACCGACGGGCTCTCTTCCTTTAGCGTCTCGGTTCAATACCACGAGACTTCCCCGCAGTTGCCGCCCTCTAAGCAAGGCTTCAGCTTATCTCCTACCCCCGCTTTTCACCCTGGGTCTTCCTCGGGTCATATATCTGGGGCTGTCTCTGGCAAAGCTGCTGTTGATCCCCCGGTGCATAGGTCTCTTTCTCTCACTTGGAAACCCCCTGGCTCGGCGTCTGCCCCCAAGTTCTCTCCGGCTAAATCCCCTAATTTAGTCTGGATCAATCCCGACCGTGCATCTCAACCTCTCCCTAAAGCTATTTCTTCTTCCTCGTCGCCTCCTCTTGCTCCAGTGCCTGCATTACCTACCCCTGCTTTAGCTGCGGCCTCTGATCCCCCCAAGTCTGAGGCTTGGCCAGCCTGGAGTGTTAATCCCTCTTTCGCATCCGACTGGGAACAATTTCAACGTGCTGCGCACTTCCCTTCTTCGAGCGCTCCCCGCTCCATCTCTCCTTCCGCTTCAGCGAAGGCTCAGTCCATCCCTAAAGCTAAAGAGTGGGTGGATAAGGATGATTTATTGAGCATAGAATTGGCCGAGTTGGACAGCAGTAAGGAGTCTAAACAGGTACATCTCTTCTCTGTCTCCTTTAATTTTCGTCTATTATTTCAGTTTTTTATTTCTTCTAGACGGTTAGCTTTTTCTTTAGAGATTGCTGTCCCGCTTCGTTCTTTTTCCTCGGATTGCCTGCGGAAGTCCTCCCTTTCTATCTCATCGGTTGCTCTCTCTCGTCTTAAGACCCCTCCTTTTCTTTGGAACCGTGAGGGTGTGGTCCCTGAGGCCCAGCCTCCCGTGAACCGCGCGGTTACCTTTTCTTCTCCTATAACTCCCATGTTTTCTCCCCCCCACTCCTATTCTCTATCGAAACCCATCAAGGTTTCGGAAGAGCAATGTTCCATTTCTCTGTGTCTTTCCTCTCCAAACCTCGAGCGCTATCCCGGGTTGAGTAAAAGCTCCATTCGTTTTGTTCGATCTAGCGCCCGGCTTAAGGCCCTTCGTGCGAGTTCCTCGCCGAAGTTAGTGTTGATCGAACCTGATGGCTGTCTTTCAGCCCCTACCTCCTCGCCTCCACTCTTGGGTTCCCTTTACCAGCCTCTTTTCGACGAATTATCTGACGCTGATATGTTGTCTATCACCCAGTCTTTAGGATTCTCCATTCCCTCAGACCCACTTCCCCCAATTTCTTTTCTTAGAAAGATTGAACGTTCCCGAGTCATGGAGCACCGTTGTTTTTATGATTAGTGTTTCTTGGAATATTCGGGGTCTTAATTGCCCCGCCAAGCAGAGGTCGATTTTTGAAGTTATAGCATCCTCTCACTGTGATTTCATCTCTATCCAAGAATCCAAGATTGAGTCGCCTTCCCCTCGACTCTTTCGTGCCCTAGGAGGCTCCTCGTTTAAAAACTGGATTTCCCTAGATGCGAGAGGCTCTCGTGGTGGAATCCTCTTCGGTTTCCGTGACTCGACTTTCTCCTTGATTGCTGTCCATCGCCTTAATTTCTTCCTAATCGTTCAACTTCACTGGACTCTCCTTGACGTTAACCTTACGGTTATTTCAGTTTACGGTCCTTCTACCCATGATCGTCGCACCCTCTTCTGGCAAGAATTCCGATCCCTATCCCATTTCGTTCAGGGTCTTAGCATTGTTTGTGGAGATTTCAACGTCACTCGGTTCGCCTCTGAAAGGTCTATCTCTAGCTCCCTTGATTCCCAATCGGGTGTTTTCAACGATTGCATTCGGGAACTCCAATTATCCGATATCCCTATTAATGGCAGGTTCTTTACCTGGTCGAATCAGCGCCTTATTCCCTCTTTCGCCAAACTTGATCGCTTTCTTGTCTCGCAGCCGTGGTTCGCCAAATTTCACAACTCCTATGCGAAGGCTCTCCCCAATCCGTCTTCTGATCATGTGCCCATCATTCTCTTTTCTGACTTTCATTTTCCTCATCGACATCAATTCCGTTTTGAAAAGTTCTGGCTTCAAGACCAATTCTTTTTTAAGCTCGTGGAAGATTGCCTAGCCTCCATTAATTTGTCCCATGGTCTAGGCAACCTTCTTCTCAAACTCCACGCCATCAAGCACGGTTGCAAGATTTGGCGTTGTGAGAGGCAAGCCAATACCAACTTCCTCAAAGATTTTCTCCTGGCTTCCATCCAAGCCTTTGATTCTTCGGAGGAACTTGCTCCTCTTTCTATCTCCGCTCGAAACGAGCGTTTGGCCTGTAAGCGGGAGTACGCTGACATACTCCTTCAAGATCAGTCCAAGTGGGCTCAAAGAGCCAGAGTGAACTGGTTGAAAGAGGGTGATGGTAACACTGCTTTTTTCCAGCACTTCGCCTCGCATCGTAGACGTACTAATCACATTCCTATGATCTTGGACCATGACGCTGAATTGCGCTCGGATACGGAAATTCACCATGTGTTTCATTCCTTCTACAAAGATCTTATTGGATCTTCCAAACCTCGCTTGATTTCCCTTGACTGGGAGCATCTTTATGGTCCCCCGACTGTTGACTTATCTTCCCTAGAGGATCCCTTCTCTCTGGAGGAGATCAAGGCTGCCGTTTTCGCTTTAAAAAGCGACTCCGCGCCTGGGCCAGATGGCTTCCCAGCTTTTTTCTTCCAGAAATTCTGGCCTTGGGTTAAGGATGATCTTTTCGTCCTCTTCCAAGATCTTCATCATGGTTCTTTGTCTTTTGACCGCATCAATTACGCCCACATTGTTCTTATCCCCAAAGTGGCTGGTGCCAATTTGGTCTCGCAATTTAGACCCATTAGTCTTATTAACTGTACGTTCAAAATTATTATGAAGGTTTTGGCTTCTAGGCTTAGTACTATTATCCCTCCTTTGATTGATCCGGCCCAGTCGGGTTTTATTAAGGACCGTTTTATTCTCGACAGTGTCGCCGCCGCTCAAGAGGTTATCTCTCTTAGCCATCATCATAATATTGAAAGTATCCTTCTTAAGCTGGATTTTCAAAAAGCATACGATAACGTTAACTGGGACTTCCTTCTTGACATTATGGCCCACCGAGGCTTCGGTCCGAAATGGATTAGTTGGATTAAATCCAGTTTGTTTGCTGGTACTTCCTCGATCCTTATTAATGGCTCTGAAGGTCATAAAATTAAGGTCAAGCGTGGTCTCCGTCAAGGAGATCCGCTGTCTTCCCTCATGTTCGCCCTAGTGGCTGACGTGTTTAGCAGACTTCTGCGCAAAGCGTGCGAAGCTCATGTCATCGAAGGTATTGGTCGTTCCCGTGACTTTGATGGTATCCTCAATCTGCAATATGCAGACGATACCATCATTTTCTCCAAACCCGAGCGTGCCTGTTTGCGCAACCTGAAACTCTTGCTTTATTGCTTTGAGCAGGCCTCTGGCCTGTCTATCAACTTCAGTAAGTCTTCGGTTTATTGGCTCGGCGGGGATGATAGTCGCCATCAAGAAGTTTCTCTATTTTTTAACTGCCGTATTGCGTCCCTTCCCATCTCTTATCTTGGCATTCCTCTTAGATGGGGTAAACTTCACAGATCGGACTGGGTTCCTTTTATTGATAAAATAGAATCCAGATTGAATGTCTGGACTGGCAAGCTGCTTTCCTGTGGAGGGAGATTAATTCTTCTGAATTCAGTGCTTTCTGCTATTCCTATTTATATGATGTCTTTCTATTTCTTACCCTCCTGGGTCCTTAAGAGAATCGATCAAATCAGGAGCAATTTCTTTTGGTCGGGTGCTGCTCAGTATAAGCAAGGCTCGCACCTGTGTTCTTGGGACACCATTTGTTCGTCCAGAGCTAATGGCGGTTTGGGTGTTCTGAATTTGCGTAACCAAAACCTTGCGCTGTTAGGTAAATGGTTGTGGAGATTCCATAAATCTCCCCATTTAACCTGGGTTCAATGCATCAAGGAGTATTATTTTTATTCCACTCCTTGGTGGCTATTCAACACCCCTACCCATCGTTTCGCTTCGCCCTTCTGGAAAGGCATTTGGAAGGCAGCCCCCGCTTTTCATTCTAGCATTTCCAGGCTTTGTTCGGATGGCTCTAGGACCTTATTCTGGACTGATCTTTGGATAGGCAACACGACTCTCGCGACGGCCTACCCCTCTCTATACAACTCTGCCGTCTGGCCGTACGCCTCGGTGAAGAATTCCGTTTTTCGGAATACAACATCTACGTACTGGCTCATCCCCTTTTCCTCGTTCTTATCTCCTCCTTTGATCGCTGATCTGCAGCATATGATTGCAGCCCTAAATCTCTTCGAGTGGAATCCCTCTGAGGACATCGTCTGGCGATGGAATTCCTCTGGTTCTTTTACAGTTAAATCGTTCTACAAGTTTCTTAATTTCCGAGGCATCTCCTCCCCTTCTGCCGACTTTATTTGGAAATCCTGTGCCCCCCTTAAAGTTAAAATTAATTCTTGGTTAGCCCTCAACAACAAGCTCCTGACAGTTGAGGTTCTCAACAAAAGGAACTTAGCGTGGGGCCAACTGTGTCCTCTGTGCTCAGTTGTATCAGAAGATATTAACCATCTTCTCGTTGCTTGCTCCTTCATCTCTCCCCTCTGGAAATTAGTGGCTCTAGCTTGGGGTAACCCAGTTTTACCTATTACTATTGTTTCGTGCTGGCGGGACCCCGCTGTTCCCCCGAGATTTAGCAAGGGATGGAACCTGTCCGTCCATATCATCCTGTGGATCATATGGAGGGAAAGGAATGGGAGGCTGTTCTCGCACAAAGCTTCTTCTATCCGATCTCTTATAGCAGATTTTGTTTTTCTATTTAAATTTTGGTCTTCTCTTCTGAAAGAGGATGATAGACAGTCTTACTACTATCATCGTTTAGATGAATCCCTTACTGTTCTTACTAACCTTAATGCACTATGATTTTACTTCCACTGATTATTGTTATTATTGGTTCTTCAAGCTTGGTTTTACTATTTCTTTTTCTCTGTTTCACGGTACTGTGAGTGTGGTCTACTTTCTGCTCTCTCGTTATTAATGGGGTTGCTATGTCCTTTGCAGGGGTAATCGAAGCTTGGTTGTTCTTGCCTTTCAGGTTCCCCGATGTTTTTGTTGATCCCATGTTAGTCTGAGGGATCCTCTTTTGGGCTGTTGGTCTCTTTTCTGGTCTCCGTATTGGGATCCCTCTAGGCTATGCTCTGTTTTGTTTTTTGGTGCTGATCGGGTGTTTAGTCTAAGCGGGTGTTCTTATGTTGTACTTTCTTCTGTTATCTTTTAGAAGTATTTTGAATTCTTTTAAATCTGTTGGAGTGTGTCTTATAGGTTTAACTTTAATTACTTTATTCTTATCTATTAACTCAATATGAGCTGAAGACATGGAAAGAGATGTTTTTATGTTAGCAACAGAAGCCCAAGCTCATGGCATTGTTGATCTTGTAGAGAAAGAAAACGAAAATACTGGGGATCTCGTATAAAAATACACGATTCCATTTCAAACCATAATTCAAATTTTTCGTGACTGGATATTGCCTGCAAATAATTCATAATCATCAATCATCAGGTTAAGATTGTTCTAAACCGACCTGTTCTATTATATAGATACGACATGCCAACAATTAAACAACTTATTAGAAACACAAGACTACCAAAAAGAAATATGACGAAATTCCCCACTCTTCGAGGATGTCCGCAATGTCGGGGAACATGTACTAGGGTGTATGTCGAGTAAGTGTCATTGTGCTAAAGGGTATTCTCTACACAAATCTTCTAACTGTTTTTTGTAAATTTTTTTATGTAATTGATTCTTGTACTTGTTGTATTTTGGTTTTATTTGGTAAATATTGATTTTCACTACACTGGGCTGAAGAAACTCTGATGTGTGGTAAGTTTGTTAAGTTTGTGTTATTCTAATTGTTATTGCTTGGTGTTTAAAAGGGATTGTAAATATAACTATTTTATGTGATATAGTCATATGATAGTATTGGTATAAAAAGTCATTTCTTAATAATACATGATTATTCATATCATCAAATTGATATATTATTGGTATTTTTAGGATATAATTTCATACTCGTACAGTTACATTTTGTTTATATTTGTCAAGTATAATGATTTTTCCTGTCAATCCAGTTATTGGTTTTTTATTATTTATATCTTGTTTCCATTTTAGTATTATATTTTCACAACATAATCTTGTGTTTGCTCCAGTGTCTATTAAACTGTGATAGTTTCTTGATTTGTATCCTTCGTATACCAATTCTTTTAGTATGTATAATGTATTTTTGTTTCTCTTAATGGATTCATTTAGACTTTATTCTTTTTATTACTATACTTTTATTATTTATTGTTATTGTAATTTTTTCTTCTTGTATTGAGTATGGTTGTACTGATGTAAGGAAGTTAGTTCCTAATAACATTTCATTATTATTCAATTTTATGTGATATAGTCATATGATAGTATTGGTATAAAAGTCATTTCTTAATAATACATGATTATTCATATCATCAAATTGATATATTATTGGTATTTTTAGGATATAATTTCATACTCGTACAGTTACATTTTGTTGATATTTGTCAAGTATAATGATTTTTCCTGTCAATCCAGTTATTGATTTTTTATTATTTATATCTTGTTTCCATTTTAGTATTATATTTTCACGACATAATCTTGTGTTTGCTCTAGTGTCTATTAAAATGTGATAGTTTCTTGATTTGTATCCTTCGTATACCAATTCTTTTAGTATGTATAATGTATTTTTGTTTCTCTTAATGGATTCATTTAGACTTTATTCTTTTTATTACTATACTTTTATTATTTATTGTTATTGTAATTTTTTCTTCTTGTATTGAGTATGGTTGTACTGATGTAAGGAAGTTAGTTCCTAATAACATTTCATTATTATTGTGTTCTTGGTCTACATGTAGATGCAACATTATTTCAAATCTAGTGTTTATTATTAGTGGTAATACAATTTTATGGATAATGGATGTTTATTGTTATCATAGTCCAAATAGTAATATGAGTTTTCTAATGGTATTAATTTCGTTATTTTTATATTTATTTGTTTAATATTTGAATTAATAGCTCATTATCTACAAGGGTTATTTATTTGTTTCATTTACCATTGTCATAATATTCTATTTTTATTTTAAATTGATTATTGTTTTGGTTATCTAATGTATTTATTATTGGTAATAGTTCTAGCGCATGTTGTTTCTTATTACTAGTGTTTTTTTTAAAACATTATTTGCGGTGTTTTTTTTTTCCTTTTGCAATATCTTTTGCTTTGTTAAAGTCAAATTCTATATAATTTGATATGGCCATTTCTGGATTTTCTCTAGCTAGTTTGCATCTTATAATTTTCCGGAATAGTGCTTTTATTTTAAAGTTATCAGTATTTCTATTTTTTACTTCATGCTTACTTGTAAAAACATAAATATTTCTTATTTTTATACTCATAACCTTACTCTTCTTTATTATTTCTGTTCATCATAATCTGTGATACATGACTAAGCTTTTGTCTTTATTTTCTTCAGTCATGCATACAAAGAAATTAGGTTTTATTGTAAAACAAAATTGGTACATTAAGTTTCCTTATACTATTCCCATTAAAGCTTCTTGTGTATTGATATTATTCTATCACCCATTAAATATATTTCTAATGGTGTATTTATTCCTTCCTTAAAATAAGATTTTATTATTTATTTGTACCTACTTCTCCTAAATGTATGTATCTTAATGTCTTTCTTATTTTCTTACTTATTTTTCTCATTTCTTGTCTTATTATTTTTTATGTTATTAATGAAATTCTAGTTTTCCCTTGAGCTTGTTCAATGTCTATATATTGTTCATTATTTTTGTCTATTATTATAGTATTTTATTTTCTTTCAAATATTTGAAGTTTAAATATTTTTTCCAGTTTTATGTCTAATTTGGTTGCTCTTATTTTATCGTGTTTTTGTATGTTAAAAATCATTCTTTCTCTTATTTCTTCGTTATTTTCCTCGCTGTCTAATTGTTCTCATATTTCTTTTATTTCTGTATCATATTAATTTCATATTCGTTTATTTCAACTTCACTACTTCCACTATCTTCTTCTATTGCTCACCATTATTTTCTCATCTTCACTTATTTCTGAACATTCTTCTTTATAATATGTGGGTTCATAATTTAAGTTATACATTTCTTCAATTTCTTCTATGTATTTGACATTTTCTTTTTTCATTCTTTTACGACAATTTTGTGATATATGTCCTACTTCTCCGCATATATAACCAGTACATTCCTTTGGATTTTTTGGATATTGTTTGTTTTTATTTATTTTTCTAAAGTATTTTTTATAGGATTTTTATCTCTTAAAAGTTTTTCTAAATTTTGGTTTATATTTTTGCATTTTATTTTTACGTATTTTTATATAATTATATCTATTATTACGTCCCCAATAATGTTGTTTTTCTTATTCACAACGTATTCTTTGTTTATATGTTTTATAGTATTTTATAGTTGATCTAGCTTTTTGACATACTTTATCTCTATAATGTTTTACAAATTGTATTCTATATCATAAAGTTTCTGTTTCTGGTTTTACTTTTTCATTTATGTATGCACCATATATGTTTATACTAGATGGATCTGATAGTTTTAGGAAAAATGAGTTTAAGGTTGGGAAATTTGTTTCTTTTATATAATAACTTTCTTAGAAAAAATTTCTGAATTCACAAGTATAGTTGTCAAAATAACACATGTCGCATATTTCTAAATTGCTTATAGTCTCCATCTTGCTTAGTTTTTTTTAAAATATATTGTGTCCTTTTTTTTCTAGACACTAAATTCTGTTTAGATTGCTATCTCTTAATTTGTAATTATTTCTTTTAGTCCTAAGGTTTTTAGTGTTGAATTTTCTTTCGTTCCTTTGTCATAAGCTAGTCTTGATTTTCTTATCTTATTTCTCTTTTCTTCTATTAATCCATTCCACCATTTCGCTACTACTCCTATAAAGGTTGCTTCTACAAATTTTTCAAATTTATTTCATGAAAGGTTTTGCCTAAATCCTACTATTATGGATATTTTTACCAATTCTTCTATTGTTCTATCTACATCTTTTGCACAGTTTCGATCTAATAATTCTTCATTTTCTGCTATTCTTTTTTCGAAGTGTTTTGTGGGTTCAAATTTTGGGGTTTCATTTTCATTTTTTTTTCATGACCTACTCCTTTCTCTACTTTGCCATTTTCATGGTATGCGACTAAGATAAGGTCTTTTATTAGGTGGTGGTCTTAAGTATTCATACATATTAGTTGGATTTTCTTTAGGTTATGTTATAGTTTCTAACTCCTTCATACCTTCTTATGTTATGCCTAATACTTTTTCTGTCATCTGTTATATACCTACTTAGTTCTTTTATGTTTTTATTTATGACTTTCAAGTCTTTTCTTATATCTTCTACGAATTCTGGACCATTGTAATTTTCTTATAATTCTTGTATATTTATCATATAAGTATATATTCCTATTTTTGAATTTAATTTAGGTATTGGTGTTTCTACTTTTGGAATATTATTTATACCAACTTAATTCTTATAGTTTAATATTTTGTGCTAGTAGGTGTTGGTAATGCCAACTTGTTTCTTCGTATCTATAATCTAATACCTTGTATGCTATTATCTTTTATATTTCTTTAGTTTACTTTTCTTTTTTTTGATGAATCGGATAGAGCCAAAAGGCTCCAGCCATCAAAAATATATTAATCAATTAAACAGTAATGATACAAACAAGCATCAAGGGTTTTACAAGAGGTAAAACAGAAATAAACGATTAAAAAAGAAATACAATTACAAGTATCAATACAGAGGGCCAAAACACGGCAAAGAGGCACCATCCCGAGACCATAGTGCGTTGCAAAAGGTCCAGAGACACGATCAAACGATCCAAGAAAACTGGATTAAAATCTCCCTCCACGATGACATCCAACTCCACTAGCAGTCTAGAGGGACTCTAGTGGCTAAACGGCGGAAAGACACAGCTAACACCGGGGATGTCAACGAGCAGGCGAAACTCCACAGTGCCTTGGCTGAAGAGCTGACACGGAGCCTGCTTTCCTCGCAATAAGGCGAGCGCTCACTCGAATCTTCGAAAGATCGAAAACTTTCTTTTTGTAACCGCGCTTGACAGGGGGATGGGCGGCACTTGCAGAAGGGGGCGAAAACGCCCCAAGGTCAGATGAAGAGACATCAACAGAGATGGAACACACGGGGGAACTGTGACTGCTGGGAGCAGTCGAAGAGATAGATGGGATGGTTTTGGTGGTGCCGGCTCAAAGGGGAAATGAAGTGCCATCAAAACAAATAGAATACTTGAGGGGAAGGGAGAGCAAGAAAAGTTTGAAAGCCCTCTGGACCTGATAGAGCCAGGACTGAGCCCCTAAAAGTTGATACCAAGAGTATAGGTATCCTGGATAATGAAACGAGATCGCAGAACATAAGGGATAAGTGAACTTCAAAGTACAGGGATAGTAATAGTGCAGAGAAGGGTCCTTAAAAACAATAATAGCTCTTTAGTTTACTTTTCAGTTACTCTATTTGTTACTAGTAATTTACACATGCGGTGCACGTTTTAATAATTTAGAAGAAAAAAATCTGACGTAGGGAGGATTCGAACCTGAAACTCCTTTATAATAGTTATGTACGTACATTGCACATGTAGGTAGATTTACAAATGACACTAAGGCTTTCTCTCATTTTAATATTAGAGATTACTAAATATTCTGATATTTTTTTATCTGTCTTTATTTTTGTGAAGTTTCCAGTTTTTATAAGGATCAAGGGATATTATACTCTATAATTTATAAAGTAGGGTTATATAAAAAAATTATTTTTAGGTTTTTATAATAATCTGGATCAGTTGGGTAAATATTTTTTATAATGGATTAGTTCGGTATATATTTATAGAAAGTGGGTCGGGGAGTGACAATTGCTCACATAAAGTAGGCATGACGTATTCACTACAAAATACAAATAAATCTATTAAAAAACATCAAAATAACAAAACAAAATGGCCAAGGTTACATTGGGAATTCCCCACCAAAAACGACACTCTGCACTCAGACTGCACCGTCCTCAAAATTCGCACCCCAAAGTTTTTAAAAAAAGGGTTTAAAAAA
The DNA here is from genome assembly GCA_017893485.1 of Hemerocallis citrina. Lineage (NCBI taxonomy): Eukaryota > Viridiplantae > Streptophyta > Magnoliopsida > Asparagales > Asphodelaceae > Hemerocallis > Hemerocallis citrina. The sequence continues at coordinate 83,397,537 of CM030358.1, forward strand.
TCCAAAAAAAGCCAAACCGCTTCTACAGGGCTCAGAAGCCAGAGTCCCTCTTCACCCATAAATACCTCGCCATTCCCCCCCTCCCCCTTCCCTCCCCATCACTCATCCCTCAAATCCTTCTTTCCTCCTCCCTTCAATCCAAACACCCAATGAAGATGAGCTGCAATGGCTGCCGTGTCCTCCGCAAAGCTTGCAATGACAAATGCAACATCCGCCCTTGCCTTGAGTGGATCACAAACCCTGAAGCCCAGGCCAACGTTACTGTTTTCCTCGCCAAATTTTACGGCCGCGCTGGACTGACCAACCTCCTCAACGCCGGCCCAGACCGGAACCGTCCTGGTATAAATTCCATTTCACAAATTTTCATTCATTCATTTAACTAACCCTAATGTTACTGCAATAATATCTTTCCTCCTCCTTTTTTCCCAGCGATTTTCAGGTCCATGCTGTACGAAGCCTGCGGCCGGATCGTGAACCCGATCTACGGATCTGTTGGGCTGCTGTGGTCCGGGAGCTGGCAGCTTAACCAGGCGGCCGTTGAGGCCGTCCTGCGAGGCGAGCCAATCAGGCAGATGCCGCTGGAAGCTGCTACTGCTCCATCGCGCATGCCGGCTGCTTACGACATCCGTCACTTTTCTAGGGTTCCGGCACCAGCACCCTCGAACCGGATGGCAGTTGAGCTGCATAAGGTGATGCAGGCCCGTACTGGCCAGTTCAAGCGTTCCGGAGCAGGAAAGAAGGCCACAGGTGCTGCGGCTGCGGCTGCCCTGGAACTTGCTGAGTCCAGCGGGAGCCACGTGACTGAGGACGTGGCTGAAGTGACGTCTGCGGCAGTGCAGGGCGAGCCGGCGGGGGCTGCTGCTGCAGCTTTTGAAAGCAATGAGCTGGGGCTGGAGCTCACTCTCGGGGGTGTATACGGGTACAGGGCAGCTAACTAAACCGGATCCAGGATGACCACCATGACACCAAAGGCACCGATTAAACAAGTTAAAACCCTAGGGTTTGTATTTGTGAAGAGCAGTAGGGAAGGAGAAGAGTCAGAAGACTGTCTTCAATTGGGCTTGTTTGTTTAATTGTTGTTCTAGTTCGTCAAGTTAATTTCATACAGTGAACTTGTGTTTGTGTTTAGTTCGTGTGTAATCAGAGGTTGGTGGTCTATGTTAAGGAAACTCTTAATTTCAATTAATGAAGAATGTCATTATGGAGTATAATTATATATTTTTTTTGTTATTTATGAGATTACTAGGTTTATCCGTGGACACATGTCTACGGCATAGTCTTCTGAACAATGCAATATATAAAAAACACTGTAAACAATAAAATATATATATGTGCAATCTTATTTGTCAAACAATTCATATACGTCAACATTTATATGTAATACCATCTGGTTAGTGAATACACAATAAGTTATAAAAAAATAATTAGAATGTAGTAAAATAATTACATACTAAAACAATTAGGGGTTGGTTGGTTGGTTGTAAAAAAATAGAGAGAGCAAAAAAGCACTGTAGCGAAAGCACTTCATTGGATATGATTTCTTAAAAGTAGCTTTGGTTGAATATAGGTTTACTGTAGCAATAATTAAAAGTTAGCTTTGTTTCGGTTGTAGTAATACCGGAGAGAAAGTAATTTTAAAAAATACTTTTTTATTTTTATTTTTATATGAAATTAATCCAAAATTAGGGATTAATTAATTTTATTTAAGCTTAATCCCTAATGTTTTGGATGAGTTAATTAAGCTTAATTCGATTGATTTTAATTAACTTTTAAACTTTTAAGATTAGTGTGATTTTAATTAGTCTTTTCTTAATTAATTAAAAGTAGGGATGAAAAGTTAATTAATTTCAAAACCCAAATAAATATCAACTACTTCACACAACATAAAGTATAATCTGAATGTGGCTACTGTAGCATAAATCTGAATGTAGCTACAGTAATGGAGGAAAATGTCTTTTGTGAGCATAAATCTAGACCGTTGATTTCCTTGCAATTGGAGGAGAGCCACTTGATAGCTTTCTTTTGAATTGCCCTGTGTTTTATTATATAGATTTTTATGGTTTAGTTCTTTTTTGTTTTTTGTTTTGTTTTTGGAATAGTTATGTTTTAAGTGTTTAATAGTTCATGAATGCATTGAAGGGAACTATCAAAGCATCCACTGTCGTTTTCTAAATATGCAAACTATACATATTTTGGCCAAAAAATTCCACTATCATTTGCTATATATGCATATTTAGTAATAGAAGTGAACAGTGGACATCTAAACATAGTAATCCGCATTAGCAGTTGCTAAATATAGAAGATAGAGGATGAAGGTCCATCTTTTTATTGGTCAAACGGAAGATCATCTTCCGTCAGCCAACTTCTTCTAGAAACTTTTTTCCCAAAATAACTAAAATGCCATTCAAAAATTACAAAAATGCCATTAAAATTAAATTTAAAAAAATTCTCGGACGGAAGAAGAACTTTTGTCTGACAACTTCTTCCAACTTTGTTTCCCAATATTACTAACATGCCATTGAAAATTATGAAAATGCAATTTTCATAAATTACAAAAAAAATCAAACGGAAGATGATCTTCTTCCGTCGCATCTTTTTAATCACTAGTAGAAAATGCTACAGTCGCAACAGAAATTTTTCTTGTAGAAGAGTACAATTCCATGGTTAGTATACATTTGTAAGGAATTTTTCTTCATTCCCTTGTAATTGTGCTGTTGCGAAATCTCTCCTGATTAATGTACACATTCGCAACGGAATTTTAACTATCTCTTGCGAATATTAGCCACAATAGAATATCTGCAATGGAAGTTGTACCTTGCTATCCCCATATATAAGAGGATATCTACAACAAATTCGTCTCTTGCAAGTGTGTTTTAAAAGGAATTTTTCCCATTGCTGATGAACTATTGCTACAGAAATCTGCAAGATACTGATTTCCTTGCAATTGCTACCTCGCGAATGTAATTGCACACATTTTTTCTTCATTACTGATTATATTTGAATGACTTAACCAAATTTACAAATTAAAACAATGTATTTTTACAATGAAGAACATATAATTATTTCATATATTGATTCACACAATTATATAAAGAAAATACAATAATGTAAAATAAGTTTGAATATTATATAATTCAGAACCTTCTCATTACAAATTTTTTTGTTTGTTTCATAGTGCCAAAACAACAACACATTCTAGAAGAAAAGATAAGTTGTGAAACTCCAAGAAACAAAATAAAATGTTTTCAAAATAACTTTTAACCCGCTACTGCTTCCATGGTAACCCCAACTTCACTTTTCACGTAAGGTCTTCTGCATATTCCTCATTACCCACTGTCTCATAGTCATCGCCACTATATATAGACTATATGAAAACGAAACAATACAAAATTAGAACTCGTTATTCAATATATATAGATAATAATATATTATCCAATTGAGACAATTAAATATATGGCTACCTCTTGTCGTATTTGACTATTGGATGAGTCGACAGTAGTATTTTCCAACCTTTGTTTCAAGGCTTCCATCTTATCAGGATGCAGCTCACAAAAAAAGTCCATAAGAACTTGATTTTGTATTGCTAACTTGTCACACTTTTTGAACAAAATTTAACAGTTGATTCTTCTTATATCCGTTTATCTATTCTTGATTCCGATGAGACAGGACCAACATCATCTTCCATTCTATTTCTCAGAATTTTTGTTCCTATCCATTCTTTTAACTGCTTCACCCAGAATGAGCATGCATAATGGATAGTATAAGCACATATCCATTCTTTTAATCCCTAAGCAATATGAAAAGTCAGAATACATATATCAACATACTCTACAAAAGTTATTTAGGGCAATATTTACTAATCTTGTTAATTTTCGGGCCTATCTATTTGTAGTTTCATGATTACTAATCTCTACAAATACCCAAAGTATCTGAATGCACCAACTACTAGAAATTGGACCCTTTAGAAGCAATTATATTATAGAACAAAAACACCATCACAAAAAATAATACGAACTAGCGAAGGAATTATATTGTAGAAAGCTGTACAATTCTCTAGTCTAGAGAAAACTTATCTCTAAGAAGCTCTAAAGAAACAAAGAATAAAAGCTTCTCAAAACTTCTAAATAGATACATAGATCTATGAAGTGGAGTGTAAAGAAGCTCCAGATAACTCTAAATTTGGGGACTGTTAATGTTCTGGAGCTGAGGAGAGCCTTTTGTATGTTCCAAGCAATGTAAGTCATTGAGCAAGAAAGAAATAGACTTCTATTTCAACTCCCTCTCCTCAATTCTTTTGTTTAACCAATACTTCTATTCGTTCCTTCGTACTCTTAAATCCTCCAACTTAAAAGATCCTACCCATCACAACGTCCATTTCCCCAACATGAATAATATGACCTAAAAATCAAAGTAAATATAGCAGATTGTCAATGAGGTTTCCTACCAAGTAACTGTAATCACTCTATATGAGGGAATCATCTCTAATAAGTAGAAGACACCCTTTTCTCAATGGAATGCAACTTGATGTTTTCAATAATCAAAAAGGCACACATTATCCAGCATATCGGGCATTCTTTTTTATGGTAAATCTTGAATCAACTAATAGAACAAATTTTTTTAACGAACTATTAAAACTGAATTAGATACTTACTGTTATCTGCCGATGAACTCTGATGGTTTTGAAAAGTATCCTCAGGTTCTAGAAGGGTTTTCAAATGTTCTGGAGCTCTAAAATGCAATCCCAACAGCATGCTATAATCAATTATACATTTTGATTCTAGGAACATGCAGTCTAGAGCAATTTGTCTGCAGAAAGCAAAAAGTGCCTACTTTAGAAATTTCATAATTATCACACTCCAAACTGTCCCGCCCCGCTTCCCAAAAATACGGAATACGAGTACATGACAAAAGCCCAGCGAATGACTAACGTCACCCATAAGCTGTTTAATCGATCAACTCAACAATATAATCAATACAGAACAAATGCGCAGGCAATAATAATAATCTCATGAACAAATAATACTTGGAATGAAACAATATAATATCCAAATACAATAATAATAATCCAACGTCTGAAAACAATAATAAAATTTGGGATATAAGCCCAAAACAATAATAATCTCAGTCCAAAAATAAATACAAGTCTCAGTACATTAAGTCATTTAAAGCGATAGGCAAATTAAAAGCAAAAATCTTTAAAATATTTGTTCTCCAACTACAGCAGGCAATTCTCCTTCATTACCTGTGAATACTTCATCTAAAAAGAGAAAAATAATTGTCCTTAGAGCAAGTCATGAACAGCAAGTAGAGAAAGCAGGGAACAATGGAATAACGGTATAACAATGAATCAATGAATCAATAGGAATCAATAAAATGGGACAATAATCATGATAGTGAAGGAAATAACTATAATAATGATGTAATATTAATAACAATAATCAATAATCAATAACGGTAACACTTAGCTAATATTCGATATCAATATGAACAATATGCAGTGTCGACGTAGTGTGATCCTTAAGTCTATTAATTATTTAGATCCGAGCTAATGTAGCATTTCATGTGTCCCATCTATTTACCACATGGTTGCTACATGCAAATAATTTCGCTTTAGACTTAATAATGGGCTTTATAGTTCATGTACTCAGCACGATAACAGTGTCTCATCCATAACGGTAATTTATCAATAAGATGCTACAAGATCACAAGATCACAAGATCACAAGAACACAAGATAATGATATAGGGAACCACGAGCCCCTAATCTGAGTACAGTTTCTATATTGTCCACTACAAAAAGTCAACCCTTAAACCTCGGCTTGTTAATTATTTATCAATGCAACAATACAATATGCAATTAAGGGACAAGGGGTGAACAATAGTATCAATAAGGAAACAATAGGGTGATAATATGGATATGACGGTTACAATAGTGGCAATAACTTAGTGGGAACATGCAATGCAACATACATTCATTAATTCATGCAATAGTACAACATAAGAATTATTAATCTATTAAAAAGTGGGCTCTAAAGTTCTGGGCAACAAACAAGATACAGTTTTTAGGGTGATTTTCATGTAAATAAATTAATTAAACATGTCGGGTATCGATCCTATAGTCAACAATCTGTGTTACTAGCATGATATGTGTTCCAACATGATAAATAAAGATTAGAACACGCTCATATACAAGTCTAACATCAATCAATCATTAAACGGTCAAACGACATACAACCTAACGATTGTATCTATAATTATTTATATGTGTTGTGACTTGTATGAATAGCCCTATTAACAATTCTATATGCATTCATTAAAGATCCAAACTTTAGAGTCAAATTGGCATGATGTCAGGAATATTGGGGTTAGCTCGTGTAAACCCTCAATAAACCCAACGAAAGAGATAGCAAAGGATAATACGATAACAAAGAGATCTACTTGTAAGAATTTCAATAACACTTGAATTTGATACAGCTAGCAATTCAAGAGGACGGTGACTTGCCTGTTAACCGATGAAAACGAATACCAAGAATAACGGGATGAGAATTCCGGAACAACGAACTCAAATCCACAACAACACGAACCCCCGAACACACAATATTGCACGTGTATTATACGTGCTCCAAAATCAAGCAATCAATAGCACAAAAGAACCCAATCACAGCAAAGCGACAATCAGCAACAGCCAACAAAGGAGATGGCAGCAATGTTAGCAACAGTAGAGGGGTTCGGCCTGGGCATCGACTGGTCGGAGACGAACGGTGGGACAGCAGAGGGCGACGAGGCCGCGGCGTCGACGGCAGGAGGGAGGTCACTGGTTGCTGCTGTCAAACGGGAAAGGGCAGCAGCGACAGTAGCGTTGGGTTTGGCAGCTGCTTGGGTGGGAAACGATGGAGAGGGATCGGGGGTCTGCTGGCGGAGCTAGGACGTCGATGGGTTGCGGCGCAAGGGGGTGTCGACGGGAGAGCGACGCTGAGGGGGAGATGATTGGGAAGTGGGTTGGGGAGATGATCGAGAAGGGGCTCGGAAAATTGGGTTCTGGCTGCTATTGTAGATTGAAACAAGGAGAGAAGGAGACAGGGGGGGTCTGGTGGTGCTGGGTTGGTCGCCGGAGGTTGGGGAGGACGAGGGGCGCCGGAGATGGTGAACGGGGAAAAGGGGGCGCCGGAACTTGGCCGGAGAAGAGATGGGAGAGAAGAACAGTAATGGGTTCAGTTTGGGGAGAGAGAAAGAGGAGAGAGGAGAGAGAATAGGCGGCTGGGTTTCGATTTGCATGCAGAAATTAGGGTTTACAGTAGAGTTGCATTTATAAGGTACAATTAGAGTTCAATAATAGCAGTTTTGGGTCAAGAATCCATCAAATTGGGTTTTAGGGTTCAATTAGGAGATGAATCAAAATCAATCGGGTTTAAATAAAAATACCCGCAATTCGAAAGAGAGAATAGGAATCAAAAGTATAGCCCAACAAAAAGAACGGAGATTTCATAAACGAAAATTTAAATCTGAATAAATAAATAAATAAATAATACAAATGAATTAAAATATAAATTGGGCTGGAAAAATATTTTGAAAATTTGCAAAGAAAATTAGATCCGGTATAATAATAATAATAAAATAATCCAATATATGAATTTTAAAAAGATAATCATGAAATAACAATTAATAATGATAATCATAATAGTACTAAATTATACAATAAAATAATATTCGGGTTAAGCAATTTTATTAAAATAATACAAGAATGATAATATATTTGTTTTAGACACAAATATAAATATTCGATAAATAAGAAATAGAAAGTGAGATCGAAATAAACCATTATCCAAAATAAATAAAATTTTAATTAGAAAGTATTTTAATAAAAGGTCCGAACAGAATTTAGCACAAAATAAATTTACAAAAAAAACATCAAATTATAGAAAATGCACGAAAAATACTAATTATCGGGAATGGGGGTTACACAAACAAATCTATCAATATCTCCAACAAGTGATGTCAGATTTCAGCAGTAAGGTGCTACTGAATTATTAATGCCATTACTATAATGGTGATTCCATACCAGTTTGTAGATTAAATTACACTACAGCTATATCCCTATTTAAGAAAAAATGGGATTTGGGTGTATAGAAAATTAACGTACCACTTAGGAATGACTAAGAAACATAAAGTGGAAATGAGCACTACGAACTAGCAAAGCAAAAGGATGACCAAAAGAGAAGGAATTGAAGATAAACTGGAGTAAACCTGCAACAAGAAAATATAGAATAGATTAAACTTCTGATTAAAAAGAGTTACTGAAAGATTGTTTTAATAAGATGCAACATAAATGAGTGGCATGCAGATAACAAAAATCATAAATAAAGCCATCAGCATTAATATCAGTATTCACTCAAATTTATTAATATAAGTCTTAACAAAATCAGCACGAACAATCCAAGCAAACTTTAACTAGAAATGTACTGCTTTTCACACTTCAGAGCATAAAGCTGACAATTTGGCATGCAGCCAATGGGATAACTCTGTGATGCATAAGCTAATACTATCCCACTTCCATGTTTCTGCACATACATCTATTATGGATCCTCTTCTAGGTCCTTTACTTTTGTCCTACTCTGCTCAAGTTGCTTGGGGTATGCTCTGGCATTAGTAAAGAATACTTCCAATTCAATAGCTTTCACAGAAAATATTCTTAGTTATTTTCATTTTTTATTTAAAAATATGTACTCTTATAATCTCAAGTCAACATAAATTTAGAAAATATCTAGTGTACTGAAATGTACTAGATAAGATGAAGAAACACAGAATATATATTACATAAAATGCACATTTTAAAAAGGTCCAACTAGATGGTAATCTCATGATAAAAATTAAGTATAACGACAATGATACAAGAAATTTTGCAGAGTTAGCACAAATAAAGTTTATGGTCACTATACTTTATTACATCCTAAAAAGAACAGCCATAATTGAGATAGTCAAGCTTTATTGAGATAGTCATAATTGAAATTATTAAGTTTCTTACAGGAATGCTTGAAGGGCATAATATTCAAGCCTTAAATCCAGGAACGGCCGTCCATTGAGCTAAAGTTGTGTCCGGTCTCGCCGAGAAAATATTAAAGGGAGTCTTTTGGGCATTCTGACCCTTGATCGAGGGGTTTAAGGCATGCAGACATGTTATTAGTGTTGACGAAATACATTTGTATGAAAAATACAAAGGTTATTTGTTGATAGCTGATTCACTCGATGCAAATGGCAGGTTGTTTCCATTTGTGTTTGCAATAGTAGATGGAGAGAACATAGATACCTGGACATGGTAAATGAGCTGTATTCGATGCTTTATCACCGATCATGCACGGTTATGTGTTATTTCCGATCATCATGCACGTACTTTTTTGGCTATGGATAATGAATATGGACTATGGAAAAAGCCAGATGAATATCATCATTATTGTATGCAATATTTTGCTACAAATTTTCAATGCAAATTTGGTAGCAAAATTTTAATGGATAAGCTCAAGGTGGTTGCATGTCAAAATCAACCGAAGAAGTTAGAGGCAAAAATAATAGAGCTTGAAGCCACTAATGTTGAGGGGGATAATTGGTTGAAAGAGAAACCGGGTGAGAAGTAGGAATTTATGCAGATGGAGGTCGTCAATATGGTATCATGACTACGAATCTATCATAAGTGTTCAATTCAGTTTTAAAAGGGTCTATAGTTTTCCCATCACGACAATTGTGGAGATGATATTCTTTCGTAATTTGCCTATCACGTCACATCAATCTACAACAAAATTTAAATATATTCATGTTAAATATAAAATATTATGATACACATATAAATAAAACAAACAAGCATGAAACTTATAAATAAAATATGTACCAAACTTGTTAACTTTTGAATCTTAAAAAACTAATAACTATCCAAGAGTCGATGCGACGATGCCTTGGGCGAATACATCAGTTGTGAAGAAGAGTGTGCTGGTTGTGGTTCGACCTCGTGCTTCGGGTTCGGTATCTGGATCCCTACTGGTATAGTGGTTCGTGGAGATACATGTAAGCGCGTAACATGACTGTACCACGTCATGTAGTTGCTGCGACCCATCATATGGTAGGAGACATTCAAGCACCAAATCATAGTTTTGCTCATTCCACGTGGCCACATGATATCAATGATGATCGACCAAAATCAATATACGGCATACGACCTTGACCGGTGATGTTGTGTATTCATAGGTTGTACAGGCGGTTATTGGAGACTTGTTTTGCTCGCCGAATTGCTTGATAACTTTATCCGGATAGTAGAAATCCACGATATTGAAGTTCACAATTGGAGTTCTCATCAACCAAAGTTGCATGTTAGCCATGCACAAGAGTGGTAGTCTTTCTAATCGATTGGGGGTGTATGCATCACAGTTGACTTACTCTTCCCACAGTTGATCAAGCTTGTCTATGTAGTACGTTAACCGGTCCAGTAAACCCGTAGAGGAGCCCTCATCACGGGGTTCTCATCAAATACCGCCCAATTTTATAAAAGAACCATTATCTGGGGATGGTTGAGGTGTATACGCTCCCAACACCAAATCTGCAATAACCCTATCGGCCATGTCATTTTTATGAACCCCATCACACAATTACACAATGCATGATGAAGGAAAGCAATGCAGCACTTCCCCAACTATAACGGTCGACTCTGTGTAGATCGACTATCAATGGTAGGTACATAAGGTGGACGACATCAGTGGAAAAGGTTGGAAAGATAACACATGGAGGGAGAGATGAGGGAGGGGAGGGAATCGCAGAGGATGAGGATTACGGTTTATGGATTATGATTTTATGAATTTTTGGGGATATGAAAGAGGACAAATTGAAGGAGAAGTGTCAGATCAAGGGTTTTAGGGTTTGAGAGTAGAGGGAGAGAAAAAATAAAGTGAAAGAGAAAGGAAAAGAGGGGGTCACTATTAATATATATGTACTATTATACTGGTGCCGCTATCACCATTGCCGTTATTGGGGATAGCGGTATCGATTAACACATAATTTTTTTTCTCAAGTCAGAGAACTCATAATAGAATGTGAAATGTATCGATGTCCTTACTCACAATAGCGTACGATGAGTCCCGTTAATCATCCATGACTGAATGGTTAAAGCCCTTAACTCATAATTGGCAAATTTGTAGGTTCAATTCCTGCCGGATGCGCGCCAATGGAAACGTTCAATTTGAAGTAAAAAAAATGTACATCTGCCACTATTAGCAACAATAGCATTAAATGTTATTGCCAATAATTTGCTATGTTGATGTTTCCAAAGTAAGCATGTTTGGTAAATAATTTCGAAAGTGAATCAGTGTGATAATTATTTTCAAAAAATGGGTCAGTATGGAAATTTTTTCGAGGAATCTCCACATATGGATTGACGATGACAGAGTCGAGGAATTTTTTACCAAAATGACCCACTTTTTGAAATTATTTATCAAACTGACCCACTTTTGAAAGTATTTGTCAAAATGACCCACTCACTATCTCAGTTAGCGACCCTAATAAAAACATGGTTTCTAACTAAGATAGCGAGTCTATCTGTCTGTTGTTTTCACCACTTGGTGATTAAAAATTTGTATTTTCACTAGGGTCGGTAATTGAGATAACGAGTGTCGATTAGGAATTCACTTAATACCACACTCGCTATCTCAGTTTCTTCTTCCCATATCTCTCTCCACACTCCTTCTCCCGCTCTGAAACCCTAGTGGCCCAAATCCAACCTATTTTCTCACCAAAATCCACAAAATCTCAAAGCTATCTCTTTATCCCCCACATTCTACTCTCCTCACACTCTCAAAACCCTAAACCTATCTTCCAACATCCCCAATTTGGGCGTTCGAAGTTCGGGAAACACAAAAGAGGATTGGAGTTGCCAAGCAAGTGGAACAATCTCATCCTCGTTCTACCCAGTATTCGTGTGGTATTTGTTCATAACTCTTGCTATTTGATTTTTGATTAATTTTGATGTAGGGTTCAATTTAGAATTGAGAGTTAATTTGATATGTGTTCAACAATGAATTGAGTGTTTTGGTTATACGAATTATGTCTACATTGTACTAAGTGTGGATGATTTGTACTAAATTTATTTGTGTAATTAACCTAAAACAACCTATATTGTACTAAGTTAGTTAGTGTTATTCGTGAAATATTTGTACTAATTAACCTAAAAAAACCTAAATATTTATATTGATGTTTTCCCCTTTTATGCTATGTAGGTCGAGGCGGGTATTTCTTCCCAACCAAATGAGCCCGACCTGTCTTCTCAACCAAACGCACGCCTTTCAAGACAGAGTTGAAAACTTCTGATAGATTCGTAGTCATGATGCCATATCGTCGACCTCCATCATCATGAAGAGCCCATTTCTCAACCATTCTCTTTCAGCCAATTTGTCACCTCCACATTCACAGTTTTCAACTCAACGAGTTTGCACTCAAACTTTTTGGGTTGGTTTTGACATGCTATAATTTTAAGTTTGGTCCTCATTGCTTTATTACCAAATTTGGTGAAGAAATTAATTACGAAATGTCGCATACAATAACGATAAGGTGCATTTGGTTCGTTCCATGCTCCATTTAACGATTCCATGGTGGCCAATATACCTACTTGACGATCGGAGATAACACACAACTGATCGGTGACAAAAAAATCGAATGCAGTTCATGAACCATTTCCAAGTATATTGTAGCACCCCGAATTTCCAATATAATATCTCAGAAGTACGTGGCACAATTTTCAGCATCTACCTCATTGTAATATTAAACATAGCCAAACATAGAAAATTTTTCAACTTTTATTACACCAATTCTTTACAAAGCACAGTGAAAAACAAACACCTTGAATTACAATTTGTTTCTTTTATAACACATTCTTTTACAATTTGCATAAGCCATATTATCATTCTACCACATGCATCTAAATTCCAAGCTATAGGTACCTACCTATAAAACATGAGGTTAGAGATAACCCTAACCCCCAAAACTAAAAGGGTCAGCCATAATAGTGTGAGTGACATAAAAAAAATACAACATAAATAAAACATAAAGAATAAAGTCATAATCAACACATACCAACAATAATAACGAATGGAATATGAAATAAAGCATAAAAACATCAAGCAAAACTAGACTAAGTGTCAAGTATAGGAAAACAAAAAACAGACATGCATACAACCAAGTCAAGAAAACACAAATGCAGTATGATGAGTCTCTAATTGTAATGCTCCGAATTCCAAATAAGATCGAATTCGAGATTTTACAGGATCTTTACACTTTACTTCGTACAATTTTATAAGGAAATTAAAACTTTTCAACATACATCAGAGTTCTTTACATTTTGTTTACACAGCGGAAAAATAAAAGAAATACAACATTGAAAATAAAATAAAACTTATACAACTTTATCAATGTAAGTCATCAACTGCATCATAATATCTTTACTTCTTCATGAAAATATCCATTACCTGCATATTAAGCTGTGGGCACGTCAGTTACTTACAACTAAAGAAAATATTATACTCGGCCATCATCTCTATGCCATACATATAACGATCTCAATAATTTATCAAACCACAATTTTGAATGAACAATAAAGTGTCAAAAGTGATTATTCTAAACATGTAAGTGTATGCGATGCCTTAATGCCTAATGCACACATTTTATTCTAAGATGCCACTAATGCATACTTGTTCGGATTCTATGCATCCCATACTACATAGGTCCGAGGGCAAGCACCTACGTACTCCACATTATAGGATTCCATCCCTCGCCATGACACAACCCAGTAGTAAGAACAAGGTTCAGATATTCCACGAGTACGGATCCCAGCCCCAGAGCACTGCCCAACTGTTATACAAACTGCTCATCGTGCGAATATCCCGTAAGTGCCCCTCTAGCCCCGGTATACGTATATACACTGGTGTACGGTAAACTATCCACCCGACTATGCATAGTCCCGGATTTCAAATAAGAATTCGTCTCCATCGAAGGAACCTCAGTCCAGGAGTACACCGCCCGACTGGGTCTATAGTCCTGGAGTACACCGTCCGACTATATAGAGTGCCCCATTTACGTTTGCCCAGGTTTACTACGTTTCTCTTACATGCCTAATTCTTAGTTCAAGACATGAATAATTTATCATACCTAGAATTAGTTTTACCCCCTACTGGACTTACAAAAATACGAGATGGCTCCATGGCAATATCTCAAAATTATACCTCAAATCTTTTAATTCAATAGTGCCGGTACCCGAGTTCTTACTAACTCTAAATCACAATTTTTCATGTGCAAGAAATCCATGGGTACCCATACCCTTCAATAATCATGTCTTAACTGAAAGTATTCCTTATCTTCAACCTATTCACAATTTGGCATATGTCATGTTTTAGCATCATTCATTCACTATCTTTCTAAGGCAGTAATTCTTTTCATGAGCTTATAGCATACATCCAATCTCATTTAGGAATTTAATCACATAAAAATTCTTAACCACAAACAGGCATATTCATATAGTCTCATCAAGGCAATCAAGTGACATAGTAATTCTTCCTAAAGTTCTATATGAATTCTCACCTAGCATTTCTTATTCAACAAAAGGGTTCGTTTATAACGAGAGAGTCTCATAACTTATCACATATTTTTCTCTTCAAAAAATGAGAGTCATTTACTCAAATAATAATTTTGGAAACAAAGCGCATTTACTATTTCAATTTCCTTTTCACTTTCTCAAAAAAATATAAAAGATTAAATTTTAAAACTATTTCTAATAAATCTTTATGTGATTTCATATGAAAAATGAATTTTTTTTTCCAAGCCTTCTTCAAATCACCAAAGTCCCAAAATGAAAATAAAACTCAAAAAAATACAAAAGGTGGCCCGCGGTTTCGAACCAGGGTCCGCCGACACACAACAGCAGCGCCCAAAGGCCCAAGGAGATAGCCACCAAGTCCATTTGGACTTTGTGTCATAAATCGAATAAGAAAATACTTTATACAAACAGTACAGGTTCTAATTTTATTGAGTGAATCAAAATGAAATGTGACTATCAAGTTTCGAACCCAAGATCTCTCACAAACAGTGCTCTGTGGTGCACTGGCTAACCAGTAAATTCAAGTGTAATTTCTGTTTAAGGGTTGTATTAATACACTTTTGTTTATACTGTTCTGAAATTGGTTCTTTTTAACAAAACTCATTTATCCAATGATCCAATCTTTTAGGATATTGCAATAAACATTTCTTTTGACTGGGAAAGATTTTTTTTTTAAAAAACAGTAAACAACTAATTTAAAAATCATTAAAAATATATATTTCTATTTTTGATCAATTCTTCTTCTCATTTTACACATAGACTTGTATTTTTCTCAAAACTTGAATTTAAGAATTATATTCATTAGAACTAGTTTATATACTCCATTATACTAATTAAAATTTTGTAATAAAGTCAAACATGTCTCTTAATCAACCATGAATATCTCAAAAAAAATTCTTTTATGCAAAATTTGTATTTTTAACATAAGTCAACATGTTTCATGGCAATAACTAAAATTAATTTCTTTTTTTCTTCTTTCTTAATCATCAAGATTCTAAATCATATATTGAATATAATATTCTTTAACAAGTTCTCATACAAATCACACATTCGACATACATAGATTTACAAGCATTCTAACATGATTCATATTATTAATTCTTTAGTCAAAATCTTCTTTTTAATTAACATGGTATCTATTATTTACTTAATCTCAACAAAATTATTGCACATTACACTAGCATGTATTTTATATACATATTTCACATCACATTCAATTTATACTACTCATTTATAATTTTTAGCATGCAAATCACTACATTAGAAAGTAAGACATCACCCACCTTTATGATGAGTGAAAATCACAAATGAAAAGACCTTTCCTAGCTCCTAGCTCCACTAGCACCTCCTTGTCATTCTCCTCCTAGCAAGCCTCCAAGCACAAAGGTACTCTCTTTCTCTCTTTCTTTTTTTTCTCTCTCTAAATTTTGTTAAGTTTTGGTGTGACAAGAGAGGGAAAAATGAGGGTGTATTTAGAGCATCCACAATGGTGTTTCTCATTTTTGAGAATATGGCAGCTACAATAATAACAAATACCGAAATCGTCTGCAGTCATTGTTTTCTATAATTTTGCTAAAATTTGAAAGGGACGAGACATGTTATTTCGTCGGTGATTTTTTTGGTTAATTAATTAGTGATTAGAGATTAAAATATTTTAATTAAATAAATTATATAATAAAATATAATTTAAACCTATATTTAACTACCTAAACTAACTATTTGACCCTGAAAATAGGGACGGGACAACAAGGACAGGACATGTTGTTCGTCCCAAGCATTTTTGCTTGAGACGGGACAACTTGTCTCGTCTGAGGTCTTTTTTTTTCTCTCTCTTCATCCAGACCGTCCGATCTAAAAAATAAATACAAAAAAAAGGGATGATACATGTATCGTCCGACGTGATTAAAAAAATAATAATAAATGGGATGAGACAACTTGTATCGTCCGCGTGATTAAAAAAATAATAATAATTGGGACGAGACAACTTATATCGTCTCTTATAATTTGAGAATCGCAATTTCGTTTCTCAAAAATGAGAAGCGATGTAGCGATTTTGCCAAAATATGGCAAAATAGCAAACGACTGCAGCGTCTTGTTTCTCAAAAAATTAGAAATTGGCAAATATAGCAAACGACTGTGGATGCTCTTATAGGTCCATGTGAGGGTTCAATTTGCATAAATCTCTACCTAATAAACTGCTCTCTTAATTTTTCCAACCCTTCACAACCCTAACTTCTAAAACTCCCAACCTTTCATGCTCCCAACCTTTCACAAACTCAACCCCGCCTCCTCCACTTATCAAATCTGGCCAACTCCTTGGCCCTTCACATCCCATGTGCACGTGTTGTGCACTAGTGCACACACAAGCACAATAATTAATACAATTCCCATAGTTTAAAAAAATGTGTATTAAAAGTTGTTACATGTCATGTATGAGTCCGTGCATAACTTTAAAATAGAATTTAATTAATGGGTTTATCCCATGAGCTTTCATTTTAATTAACTAACTTAATTATTCTAGTGGGCTCTCCTTTTAATTAATCTAATGGGCTAGAATTTAACTTCAGGTCCATGGATTAAATAAAAAGGCTAAATAAGATTATGCATGCTAAAATAGTAAAATGAGAGTAAGAAAAAAAAGAGATGGATAAATTAGCACGTGCATCATACGTGCAAAAATTGAAAAAATGCATTTTTAATTAAAATAAAAATATGGGGTGTTACACTAATGCATACTTGTCGGATTTTATGCATTCCATAGTACATAGGTCCGGTGCAAGCCCTTATCGTTCTCCACTTTATAGGGTTAGATCCCTCATCATGCAACTAATCCTACTGCAGTGATAGAAACAAGATCAAGAATACTCTACGAATAGGCCTAACAACCCTCGACGCGCGAGTATCATGTAAGAATAGCTATGACCCCCAGGAAGAATCACCTCCCTGACGTGTACCCCACGAATAAACCCGCAGACCCTCGACGTGCAGATACACTAGTACATCCCATGAATAGGTCCGTCGATCCTCGACACGTGAATGCACCTGTATGTTCCATGAATAGGCACTGCAGACGCTCGACACGCGAACATACCAATGTCCTCTCGAGAGAGAACAACACACAGTACTGGAACGCATCCGTTGGACTAGACCCCTAGAGCATATACTTACGTTTCTCAAGTTCCATTACATATCTACTAGTGTCAGTCCTTAAGTTGATTATTATTAATAAAACACAAATTCTCCCTCTCTAGAGTTAATATATCCCGCCGGACTTAATTCCGCAAACAACCCCAGGACCCCAACTGGTCAATATCCACAAAATCTCAACTGCCAATTCACAGAAATCCCACTCAACTCCTAGAGATTCATAAATTGAATATCAACACACAATCTTTCATTAAAACTCTTAGTTCCGTCATCAAAAAGTTTATATCAAGAAATTTCTTTAATCAACAAAAATCCAAATTAATTCAACATACTCATAAATTCTAGAATTGAAAGAAAATATTAAATCTATTAAATAATTGAGAATTATATTTTGAAGTTGTAGAAAATCATAAAATATCAGTTCCTTCGAAAACCGTATATATTTCACTTTATAAAGTCATAGAAATACAAATTCAAATTCTATTATAATCAAATTATAACTCTCTGTAAAATACTGTAATCTGTAGCAAAACATCATCTAAAACAGTAGATCAATAATCCATAAGTTCGAAGAAATAATCGTTCAAGAAAAACAACAAAAAAACTCATAAAACAATCAGCAAGAACACTGTCGGTTGATTGTCAAAACTAGTTCAAAAAGCGACGGTTGACCGGCATGAAAAAAATTCCAAATCAACTAATTGATAGTCGACCGTCAATTCGTGTATAAAACCTGGACGGTCAATTGACATGTTCAAAATCGACAACTTTAATATTCGTGCACATTTTTACTGATACTTGTTAAATCTTTGTAAAATTGTAAATTTGTAAAACAAAATTCCTGAGACGATCAAATAAACGTTGTATAACATATGAAATTTATTAAACATATCAAAATCTCATCAAGATCATAAAAGAGTAATTTTTATCAAATTCTTCAAAACAGTAAGATGAATATATATATATATATATATATGTATATATATATATGTATATATATATATATAGACAAATGCTCCATTGAAAACGGGTGCATTTTCAACGAGTCGGAAAATGCACCCGTGAGCCATTGGATTTTGCAAGATCATGATCAACGGCTCAGATCAAATCCCACTAAAGCCTCCCAATAACAACTCTAAAAGCAGAGGGGCGATTTTGGAACTTCATGCCAAAAAATGCTTCAAACTAAGCGATTTTTTGGCGTGGAGTTTTTTTTGGAAAAACTTATATTTAGGCCGTTGTTTGAAGCTTTTTTTTGAAGAAAATTATACTTAGGCCGTTGTTGGGAACAACGGTCTAGGTTGTTTTTAAAAAAAAAAAATCAACCTAGGCCGTTGTTCCCAACAACGGCCTAAGTATGTACAAGTGTTTGGAAAAACAATTACATACTCAAATTGCCATCTCCCTTACAACAAAATTTTTCACGCTACTGGAGGTCGAAAACCCCATTTCTAGCTCTCTCTCTCTCTCGATCTGAAAACCCTAGCTCTCTCTTGCTCGTTGATTCTCACTTAATCTCTCTCTCTCTTCTCACACTCTTGCCTTCTTCCTTTAAAGATCCCGATTACCAAAAAACTCTAACCCATAAGAAATCTCCCCAACCCTAAAACCCTAATCCTAAAGAAATTAGCAAAACCCTACCCCCCTTCCTTTCTCTACAGCAGCGCGCATGGGCCTCCTCTATCTCCTTTCCAAATACCCTCACTGTGAAAGGTATTAATTTTTTCCTATTCTAGTATATCTAACTAGGTTAATTGATTGAAATTTGTTATTCAATGTTTGAGTGTACAATTTGTATATTATGTGTAGGTATTTATAGATTAGGTAATTATAGTTTTATTGTCGATATAGATGTAGTATTAGTTGTTGTTGTTCATTGTTAGTAATAGCGCACAAAGAGATCCAAAAATTATACAATTTTGCCAGAACGTTGGGCTCACCACTCACAAGCCAACGCAACTTGTAGAAGTGCGTTTGGATTCACAGTTTGAAGTGTACGGCCGTGTATCGCTTTCGAGTATTTTCCGTGACTGAAAGCGATACATCGGTATATATTGCAAACCGTGAGTCGAAACTCACCTTTACAAATTTTTTTGACCCATGTGTTTTGCTTTTGTCCTACTCCCAAAGTTTCAGATTATTTTGATCTCGTTTGTGCAGATTTCTACAGTATATCAAACAACAACAACAATTAATATTGTTTAATTTCTATCGAGAAACTTTTCACTAGGAAATGACATCCAAAAAATAAGAAATTTTGTGAGCATATTAGGCTTACTGCTCGCTACCAAACGGTACTTGTAGTTGCGAGTTCGGACCCACGGTTTGGGGCCTACGTCAATATATCGCATTGTTGACATTTTTCATGAATGAATACGATACACGGTCGTATCTTGCAAACCGTGGATCGGAACTTGCTTGTACAAGTTGCGTTGTCTTGTGTGCGGGGAGCCCGACCCAATCACAAAGTTTAAATTTTTTACCATCGATTGTGCAGTTTTCTCATGATTTTTATTATGTTTTTAGCGAGATTTTAATAGAGAACCCACTTGAAAAATTCATAATTTTGCAAGTAGGTCGGTCTCACCACTCACAAGTCATAGCAACTTGTAGTTGCTAGTTGTCACCCACAGTTTGCTATTTGCGTCCGTGTATCACATTCCCCTCATTTCGAAGAGTGAAAGCAAATGAGACACGGCCGTATCTTGCAAATCGTGGATCGGAACTCGCTTCTACAAGTTCCATTACATTGTCTGCAGTAAGTCGGACCCAATCGCAGAGTTTCGTATTTTTTTGACGTCGATTTTGACGTTTGATCACTTATTTTGTTTCGTATGTATATATATATCACAATCGTTTGTTAACAAGCTATTTTATATATGATGTGTGTATTAATTTATCAATAATATATTTTTTTCCCAGATGAATAACGATACGGAGAGTTCGGCTGTCAGTGATAATTTTGTGCGGATAGAACTAATCATTGATTCCATGTCGTTAGTCGAAGAATATCTAAAACCATAGTTAGATATGACGTTTACAACTTTAGTTGAGGCCGAAAATGCGTAAGGGTGAGAATAAATTAAAGGGAGGAGTGGAAGTAGATAAGTCATATCTTTGTAATAAAGCCGGGTCGTCGCCGAGTCAACATAGTGATGGTAGACGGGGAACAACCTGCAGAACAGGTTGCAAGGCTTGTGTTCGTGTAAAATTGAACGAAGCAAGTAATACGTGGGTGTTGTATTCATTTCATGAAGCACACAATCACGAATTCACCTCACCACGTAGAAGGCATCTTTGCCCCGAGACCGTTCCGTGTCAATTACTAATAAAAGGATAATAGATCAATTCAACCAAGCCAATATCTAGATATGTCGATAAATGCACTTATTTGAAAGTTCTAGTGGTGGTCACGATCAAGTAGGATTCACCGAAAAAGATGTTAGAAATTTACTTAGAGATCCGCAAGAAGCATTGAAAGGATATGATTCTACAATGCTAATTGATTTTTTTGAATCTAAGAAACAGATGGATTCTTCATTTTTATGATATTCAAGTAGATTCTGAAGGGCGGTTGTCACATTGTATGTGGGTTGATGGTATTTCTAGGATGAATTATCAAGAATTTGGCGATGTACTTTTGTCACGCCCTGCTTTCCAGAATATGGGAACACAGGCACGTAATTGAGGCCCAGCGAATGATATAAGTATGCCAACTCATATCATCAATAAGCTGTACCAGTCTTAACTCAACAACATGACAAGAAAATAATTACAACCATACATAAATACATAATCACATAAACAAATACTTAGACTAAACATGCAATAGTCCAATTTAATAACCAACAACTGGAAATAAATAACAAATACCTTCTGGCAAGCTCCTGTTCCAATCGTAGAAGAACTGCTCACCAATGCCTTCTGGTAATTCTCCTCATGCACTTGTACTTGTTCATCTAAAAAGAAAGAATAATTTGTCCTTAGAGTAAGTATAGACAGCAAGTAGTGAAAAGCAGATAGTAAGGGAACAAGGTTCATCAAGGAATATGAATCAAGATCAAATTACAAAAGCAATAATGGTATCAATAAACGATGGTCACGGTCAAGTATATACGTGTCAACTTAGGATTATTAGCATGTTGTTTTTTCTATCTAGTGTGCACGTACTACTGCGTTCCATACCACAGGTTCGGTACACACAAAATAATGTACGTTTTAGACTTCGTGGTGAGATCTACAGAGCGTGTACTCGGTGTAACACGATAACAAGATAACAAGATAACAAGTTCAGAAGTTCACAAGTTGACAAGTAATTCTCCACCTTACATGTAAATAAGAAGGGCCCTACCGAGTACATTTTCTGAGATTATCCACTACTAAGTCAACCCTTATTAACTTCGGATTGTTTAGTATTTTATTAAGTCATTTATGTTCATGCAAGGGTGTATAAGAATGTCAGGGGATGATAAGAATGCAACAACATGATACAATGCATAATAATATACATGAAGCAGTGAATCTGAAAACAGCCGACACAGTAACACTAAAACAGCAATAACTCATAGACTACAATTCGAAATTCAAAAATTATGGATGATATTGGCTACTAGAAACTTAGGGATACAATTCATCTTTATAATATTTTAACTGATTCCTATTATAATTGGGTCAAAACCTCAGTACAAGACAGACAAGGCAGCAAGCCATAACAAAAATCATCGCATAAGTTCATTAAAGTGGATAATCAATATGTTATTGTATCATGAAATATATTAACACTAATGTACAACAATTAGAATAGATTTTACAGTCTACAAGTCAATTTATCATATCATAGTTCAAGTCACAAGATCTCAATCAATCAACATGTATTCGATCACAATATATTTCTATATGCAAGTTCTAGTCAATTTGTTCATGTCGTGTGTGTATATAGGTTTAGGTTTGATTCAATGGATAATAGCAAGATGTCAAGAGTACGTCGAGTTAGCTTGTGTAAACCCTTGATACCCCCAACGGAAGTACACAAAGCAGTATTACGATAATTGAATGGAACTACTTGCGGGAGATCAATAAACTTGAACTAGAAAAATTAATTGAGTTCAAGTAGAATTGCCTTTTGTAGACGATTCGATTATGAATAAAGGAATAATGGGATCAGAATCTCGGGCAATGCTCCAAAAATATGGGTGAGACACGTGCAATCCAAACCAGCAAAACAGCAAGGCACACCGGATCCAACAAACAGCAAACGACAACTATCGGATCCCAACCCACACAATAGCAACACACCAAAACAACCAATCTCCTTCCCACACAACAACAACCAACAGCACACCGGATCAAGATCCCCCTACTCCACAAAACACCATACACCGAATGGGCCAATCAAAACCCTTCTCCTACCTTTCGACAGAGAGAGAGAGAACGGGCAGAGAACTGGTGACGATGCTACGACGCGATGACGAGGCTCTATGGCGGGGCAACGGCGACGACGTCGATGTGGTCAGGAAGTGACGGCAACGGCGGGACTTCGATGAGGTGACTCTATTTTCGTTCAAAAATAAGGGAAGACGAAACAGGGGGTGTTCGGGCTTGACAGCGACCCGTTGGGAGGGCATTGACGGCGGGGCTTAAGCGGGATGTGGTGGCGAGGCACCGGCGATGGCTGGGATGCATTCAGAGGGGAGCTTCGATGGAGTGAGGGCTCGGGAGGGATGGAGATAAGTGGGAGGAAGTCACCAATGGCGGTTGGAGACGAGGCGATGGCAATGGCGGAGTTGGCCTTGCTTTGGGTTCTTGATGGCGAAGCAGAGGAGGGCTGAAGTCGACGATGTGGAGGTCGACGGAGGTGATGGTAGGCTGGGTGGCGTTCGAGCGAGAAGGAGGAGGAAGATGAAGGGGGGTCGACTGGGTCGAGCGGAAGGCTCAAGTGGCGTGTTCGGAGGTAAATGATGACGAGGAGATGGCACGGGGTAGTAAGGAAGACGATGGGGGAAAGGGGGTTCTGTGTTTTGTTTGGGTTTTCTGTTGGGAAAACAGAAGAGGGATAGAGGGAGACAAGGAGAGAGAGTATTTGGTTATGATAATAATAAATATAATATTAATTAAGGGGTAGTTGAGATAATGGAGAAACGTGGAGATCTGGGGAATCGTGAAGAGTGGGTAAATGTGAAGAGATTTGTATACGGGTGAGTATACAGGATTGATTCTGTACAAATATAGTTGGGTACTGGGTTTGGATCCAACAGTATGCAGATTTGGGTTTATGATTAGGGTCCAATAGGAGATGAGCTTGGGTTTGGGCTTCAATGTAAATAAATAAAAAGAAGAGAGACAAGATTCTAATTTAGAATATAAATTTGGATTTCAATAGGAGATTCAAAATGATTTAAATGCATCAGAAAGAATTTATACGGAAATTGAAATACAATAATACATGGAGAAGAAAGAAAAGAAATGGAAATCCATATAATCGAAAAACAGGGGTTACAACTTTGCTTTGATGCCACGTACAATACGAACCGGTATAGAATGTTATTTGTTTCCTTTGTTGGAGTGAATCAACATTGATAATCGACTTTCTTAGGAGGTGGGTTCATTCCAAATGACATGGTCTCTTCGTTTGAATGGTTCTTTGAAAAGTGGTTAGGGGTCGTGCTCTATCCGATATCATCACCGATTAAGACCGTGGGATCACCGTCACAGTTAAGAAAGTTTTTTCCCACACTTGACATCGTTTTTTGTATTTGGCACATATTGGATAAGTTACCGCAGGAGGTGCGTATGTCAAACGACGTCGACATGTTTAGGGAATCTACAATTCCGAATATGTACATGAGTTTGTAGAAAAATAGAATTTATTGATTTCGCAATACGGATTGGAGAATAAAAAATGGTTGAACGATCTATTTGATATCCGTGAAAATTGGGTACCCGTGTACGCTAAAGATTCTTTTTGGGTCGGCATGTTAAGTAGTCAATGGATTAAGTCATCGTATTCTGCCTTGAAGCATCACACAGAAAAGAAATATTCCTTGCATGAATTTGCCATCATCTTCGACCGTTTTTTGGGAAGGCAAAGACACGATGAACTGAAAGAAAATCATCGTAACCGTGAGAAGAGACCGAAGTTGAAGAGCGAATGGGCTTTGGAGGCACAAATGGCAAAAACATACACTTTGAAAATCTTTTACAAATTCCAATATGAAGTTACAAAAAGTTTCTTGTACAATGTGAGTTTCATTGGTGATCTTGAGACACCAGATAGTTCAGCCTTCCATGTGATACTCTGTGGAGAATCAGAACTGGATCTCCTTCTTCAGTTATGCAAAATCAATGAAATTATTACATGTGCATGTCATTTCTTCGACTTCGTTGGCATTCCTTGCAGACATATTTTAGCCATTCTTCGGTTCAGCCATTACACTTTCCTTCAGGATGTATACATTAAAAGAAGATAGACCCAAGATATGATGAGAAGAAATTATACATCTGTTCCAACCGAACCCTACCGAGAATTTTGCTTCCCGATATTGTGAGTTGAGTTATCACGTAAAACAGATTGTCAATTTTTGTTGTTCCTCTAATGAAAGTTACAAATACACATTGAAGAATTTGTAGAAGATCATTGAAGGCGTCTCTCGGCTACAACCCGAATTAGGTGAACAACCAGAACAAGCCTCACAAGCACATGACAGTGCAGAACCGGGAGGTAGTTCACAACCGCATGGTAGTGCACAATCTCATGATGAAGGCAGTAGACACATGCCTACACGCATAAGTGACCCACAACAATGCATGACAAAGGGAAGGCCTCACATCAAAAGATTGAGGCCGATAAGAGAGCAACTCCGCATAAGAAAAACGGAGACAGTGCCGAACATGCGACATTGTGCAAATGAATCATGATTCAAGAAATTATCCAACATTATTTGAGGGGTAAGACTCGTACTTTCTTTGTTTCTCCCTCTTTTAAATTTATTATGCTTCATTTGTGGTAAATGAGTTTCTCACTAACTAAAACTTATCTTTGAATGAAGGTCAATCAATTCGCAAAAAGTGATTCCATTCGATGAAGAGAGTTCTGACGAGAGATATGATGATCCATTGTGGATTGGAATTTTTTGATGTCAAGTTTCAGTATATTAGATATTGATGTAAGTGTTGTTAATTGGTTTTTGTTGTTAACTTTAAATGTTGTTGAGACCCAAGTATTGTTGGTTTGTGTCGATTTTTTATTTTGTTGTTGTTGTTGTTGGGAGATTGTAGCTGATGGGATTGTATGTAGTTTTTGGAGTTTAATTTAGTGTAGCAGCTTTAGCTGCTGTGTGATAGTGCTGTTAACTTTTTTTTTCTTTTACTTAGGCCGTTGAAGACAACGGCCTAGGTTCTATGTGGAAAATTTTTCTTTGGATCAGTAGCTCTCTGTATTGGCCTATTCGAAAGGAGCAAATTTTTTCTAAACCCAACAACGGCCTAGGTTATAGCAGAAAATTTGAAGTTTTTGCATTGCGTGACGTGACCAAGTTAAAAAGAGCAACAAGTCAGAGAGCAACACCCAAATTTTTTTATACCTTAGGCAGTTGCCTCCAACAACGGCCAAGGTTATAGTCAAAAATTTGAAGTTTTTACGGCTCTCTGACTTGACCAAGTTAAAAAGAGCAACAAGTCAGAGAGAAACATCCAATTATTTTTTATACCTTAGGTCGTTGCCTCCAACAATAGCCAAGGTTATAGTAAAAAAATTGAAGTTTTTGCGTTGCTCTCTTACTTGACCAAGTTAAAAAGAGAAACAAGTCAGAGAGCAACACCATTTTTATTTATACCTTAGGCCATTGTCTCCAACAATGGCATAGGTTATAGCCAAAAATTGGAAGTTTTTGCGTTCATCTCTGACTTGCCCAAGTTAATAAGAGCAAGAAGTGAGAGAGCAACATCCTTTTTTTTAATAGCTTCGGCCGTTTTCTCCTACAACGACCTAAGTTATAGCCAAAAATTTGAAGTTTTTGCGTTCCTCCCTGACTTGCCGAAGCTAAAATATTTCATATAACTTAAGCGTAAGCTGTTGTCTCTAACAGCGGCCTAAGTTATATGAAATATTTTTATGCTTTTTACAACTTTCTCTCCACTCTTTACGAACAGTGTTTGTGGAACTCTATACCAAAGACAGATGATCTATGCTTGCATATCGTTTATATATTTAATTAATTTCCATTTTTATCCACCTAACTAACCAATATAAAATCATGAAGGTTAAATGTTTAAAAAAAATACCAGAAAATAAAAGATGATCTTTTCATTTGTAAAAATCAATTTTTTAAATATATTCTTACCCCTAATATGTAAAATCTTTTGTGTAATGCGTACACCTATCCGGTTCAACACCTAACCCCTAACCGTACCCCCCAAACCCATAATATTTCAGTTAGGGTTAGGGTAAGGTTAAGTTTATTGTTAACAGGGGTTAGGATAGGGTAAGGGTAAGGTTAAGGTTAGTTTTAATAGGGGTTAGGATAGGGTTAGGTTAAGGTTAAGGTATGGTTATGAGTAAGGTTATGGTAGGGTTACGGGTGACTGTAGGGTTATTAGTAGGGTTATGGTTGGGTTACTGGTGATCTTCTAGCTTGTTTGTCATTCTGTTTTTTTTCTATTTTTCAGTAATTTTAAAAGTTTATTCACTCTTTCTTTTATTTGCTTTCCTTTTGTGGTTTTAGGATGCAAAATCTGTGACAAGTACAAAGAACATTATTAAAAGGATCATGTGAATGAGAATGGAATGGAGTTTTATTAACTCATGGATTCCATAACTTGCCTACTATTATATTTCAACCCACAAAGTGGGCACCACATGTAGATCCCCACATGTAGAACCCAATAAGAGAAAAGATTCAGTGCGCTTTAGAGCGGAGAGTCATCAGATCCAACTACTGAAAAGGACAAGTCCATAACTTGCCTACTATTGCATTCACTCTACCAAGTGGACACCACATGTAGATCCCCACGTGTAGAACCTAATAAAGGAAAAGATTCAGTGTGCTTTAGAGCGGAGAATCATTAGATCCAACTTGGGGAAAATGACATGTATTTATGGTTTTATCCTAAAAAGGACACTTTTTTTTAACAGTAGGGTTATGGTAGGATTACTGTAAATATTAACCTAATTAATGAAAACCCAAAACAACCTCTTACTACAAGTTTGATTCTTACAGAATTTAGAATGTTTGAATTTCATTAGTAAACATATGATCTATATACATTAAAATTTCCCTACAAAGAGTATATTGAAGGGGAAAAATTCTTGTGAATCTACCATAACCCTATTCATAACCATACACTCACCCCCAACCCAACCATAACCCTACTTATGAGTAGGGTTAGGGCAGGGTTAGGGTTAATAAGCCATTTTTGGAATATTTAGATGGGTTTGAAAATTGGAAGGGTTCTATAACCACTAACCCTAGCCCTAACCCATAACCCTACACCAACCCTTAACCCTACCCTAACCCTAGCTTATCCTAACCCTACCCTAACCCCTGTTAAAACTAACTCTAACCTTACACTAACCCTAGCTGATTTATTATTACCACTTTTGGGGATATGTTTAGGGGTTAGGTGCTAAACTTGATAGGTATACACACTCCGGAAGAAATTACATATTAGGGATAAAAATATAATAAAAAAATTGATTTTTACGAATGAAAAGATCATATTTTATTTTCTGGAATTTTTTTTAACATTTAACCTTAACGATTTTATATTGGTTAGTTAGGTGGCTAAAAAAAAAAATTAATAAAAAATATAAACGATGTACAAGCATATGAATGTCTACTTTGTAGAGTTCAAAAGACAATATTCGTAAAGAGTGGATAGACAGTTGTAAAAAACATAAAAAACATAACCCTAACCCTAACCTTACCCTAACCCTATCCCTAAACAACCAAGAAGTTACTACTTGGGTTGAAACCCTAATTTCATTAGTAATCGAATAGGTGTACCCATTGCAGAAGAATTTACATATTAGGGGTAAGAATATATTTTAAAAATTGATTTTTACAAATAAAAAGATCATCTTCTATTTTTTTCTATTTTTTTTAAACATTTAACCTTTATGATTTTATATTAGTTAATTAGGTGGATAAAAATGAAAATTAATAAAATATATAAACGATATACCAGCATATGAATGTCTTTCGTATAGAGTTCCAAAGACACTGTTCGTGAAGAGCGGAGAGAAAGTTGTAAAAAGCGAAACAAAATTTCATAGAACTTAGGCCGCTGTTGGAGACAACAGCCTAAGCTTTGTTAAAAAAAATGGCTGGTCTCAGACTTGTTGCTCCTTTTAGCTAGGTCAAGTCAGAGAGCAAACCAAAATATCCAAAAAAAATTATAACTTAGGCCGTTATTGGAGACAATGACCTTAGCTATAAAAAAAATGGGTATTGCTCTCTGACTTGTTGCTCTTTTTAACATGGCCAAGTCAGAGACCACCTCAAAAACTATAAATTTTTGGCTATAACCTAGGCCGTTGTTGGGGACAACGGCCTACGCTATAAAAAAAAGGTTGTTGCTCTCTGACTTGTTGCACTTTTTAACTTGGCCAAGTCAGAGAGCACCCAAAAAACTTCAAATTTTTTCCTATAACCTAGGCCGTTGTTGGAGAAAATAGCCTAAACTAAAATATAAAAAAAAGAATGTTGCTCTCTGACTTGTTGCTCTTTTTAACTTGGCCAAGTCAAAGAGCACCCCAAAAACTTCAAAATTTTGGCTATAGCCTAGGCCGTTGTTGGAGACAACAGCCTATGCTATAAAAAAAGGGTTGTTGCTCTCTGACTTGTTGCTCTTTTTAACTTGACCAAGTTAGAGAGCACCCCAAAAACTTCAAATTTTTTGCTATAACCTAGGCCGTTGTTGGAAACGACCTAAGCTATAAAAAAATTGTTGTTGCTCTCTGACTTGTTGCTCCAATACAGAGAGGTACTCATCAAAAAAAAATAAATTCAACATACAACCTAGGTCGTTGTCTTCAACAACGGCCTAGTAAAAGAAAAAAAGATTTAAGTGCAATTTCACAGCAGCTACAGCTGCTACACTTCAATCACCCCCAAACCTATATACATTCTCATCAACTACACTCTCCAAATAAATTTCTAAATACAGTCTCCAACAACAGCAACATAATTCACAAATATCAGGTAATAACAATAACATCAACAACACTTAAACTGGCCAACAACAATTATCACATAATAATTTACAACAGGAAAAAAAACAAAAATTCAATAAAACACTACAAAAATAATACTGTATTAGGAATTAGCTAAGCACCGGGCGTGTAAGGTTGTGGTGCTCGCCTTTTCCGAACCGAATTTCTTCGCCGGTATGGGGATGATGCCTCAGCAATTTCTTCTTCTTCTCCCTCCTCTTGTACGTCTCCAACAACCCTTTCTTCATTCTCTTCTTATTGATCTTCTTCTTGAGGTGGAGGTGGAGATCTAGCTTGTTGTTGCCGTTGTTGCTCCGGGGCAGATGGCCTACCCCCCACGCCCTTACGTCGCTGTGAACGTACGGTTCTATCCAAATATCATTGCAAATCTTCACCCTCTCCTAAAACATCCAAATTGGTACGACATGAATAGAGCATCTTCTGAGTGAACTTCTTCATAGGCATGCCAGCATTACTTTTGATTACCTTCGCGCATTCTTTTGTCATGTCCAACGTATTATCGATCTAAAACAAAAAAAAACAAAAAAATATTAAACACATTCGGATGTGTAAACAATCTAAAGACTTTAAATATACCCCGTCTACCTATAGCGAACATTCAACAAAATTTGAACATTATACTCACCACTGTACATATAGCTGAGGTCTTTGGTTGGAACATGGATTGTGAACTAGAATAGGTGGGTGGTGGTTCAATCTCCTTCTCCTCAATTGGTACTTGAATACCAGTAGGTAGTTCTGTATCGGAAGAGATGTACAAACATGTATATGATCTGTACCATTGCATGTATTTTGCTTGCAGCGTGCCATCGTACCCTAGAATATTAACAATTACAAGTTCAAACCATCGCTCGTTCCATTCTACAACGTGAACACGGTGGAAATATGCCCAATCATGAGTAGGCATATGACCGGTACCCCTCACGGCGTGTAACTCATGGTTGTATAGATTTGCGTAGCTTGGGGGACTATTCTGTTGAAGACCGAACGGCCGAAGGACTCTCTCTGGCTACGGATGCTCCACTATACCAAAGTTGATGAGTGGAGCCTTCGTCATCCACAACTGCGACCCGGTCACTACGATCGGTGGTAGTCTTCCAACCCGCTCGGGTGTATACGGCACCCAAATTACGAACTCTTCTCGTAGTTAGTCGAGCTCGTCTCTGTAGTACGTTAGTACACCTTTTGAGTTGTCTTTGTAACTCCGTCTACCTACCCAATATACCCCTAAGGGTGCTAACATATGAGCATTTGGTGGTTCGGCCATCCAACTATCCGTCGGTCTCATAATTCGGGGACGACCCAAGTGCAGATGCTCCCATGACCAAATCTATAAAAAGACCATCGGACCGGTCATCTCGGTCCCATCTAACATTACAGAACACAACTTCCTGTATAGCATTATCAATGTGCAACTTTCCCATCTGTACTGGTCAGCTAAGTTTAGGTCGGTGAGCAATCGTAGATACATGAGGTGTACCGTATCTCCGGATGAGTTAGGCAAGAGAACACCTCCGAGCACCGTTAGAATGTACGCTCTTGTGTGTGACTGTATATCGTGGTCGGTCGATGCATCGTTTAACGTCCCTTCAAAATGTCCCTTCAACTAAGATAGTCAGATTGATTGTCCGACAAAAATATCTCTATCTTCTGCGGCCTCCTCATCAAACTCTGTACCGAGGAGTTGATTACACAGCTCTAACTTATCAAAGTTTAAATTACCGGTCATAGTCATCCCATCTATTGGAAGACCGAAGATCATTGCTATATCCTGTAGCGTCACCGTCATCTCTTCGACCAGTAGATGGAAGGTGTGCGACTCTGGCCTCCATCGCTCCACGAGTGCTAAAAGAAGTGCTCGGTCGAGTTTCACCTGGCCTATCATGTTGATTTCGTAGAAATCGGCCGGAACTAGGTACTCGACGATACGTGGGTGCACCGTCATGGTCTCGTGGGTGTGGAAATTACACCTCCGCATCGTCCCACCCCACACTGCCATGGATCTGTGGCGGTCTTGCAAGGTCAGTTCACCGTCATATATTGGTCCTAGACCTTGACGTGGTGGACTCAAAGAGGATGCACCAACCTACACGAACACAAAACAAAATTATTATTAGTGTACTAACACTACCACTATATACAAAATGTACAATACAAATTAATAGTTCTCTTACTTCCATGATATGTTCACCCCGACCACTAACAGATGACCTTCTGGTTTCCCTCGTTCTAATAATTTCTCTGTAAGAAAGTTCACATATATAAAACAAATTGTTCACAAAAAAAAAGCATATATATAGATACGAAACAAAATACATGAGACAACCGCAAAAACAACATTCAAAAAATTCCAAACTTTGCGAATGGGTCTAAAATGCCGCACACAAGCTACCGCAACTTGTATAAGCAAGTTTGGACTAACAGTCTTCAAGAAACGGCCATGTATCGCTTTCACTTTTGAAAAAGAACGAAATGCGATCCACGGATGCGTATATCTAACCATGGGTGAGAACTCCCAACCACAAGTCTTGTGAGTGGCGTGAACGGCCTACCCGCAAAATTTCGTAATTTTTGAGCAATTTCTCTGTTGTAAACTCGTTAAATACATACCAAAATTCTTGAGAAAACCACAAAAAAGACGGTAAAAAAATTATACTTTACGATTGGGTCGAGCTCCCCACACATAAAGCAACGCAACTTGTACAAGTGAGTTCCGACCAATGGTTTGAAAGATACGGCCGTGTATCGCTTTCAATCTTGAAAAAGAGTGGAAACTGATACATTGACGTATCTCGCAAACCGTGGGTCGGAATTCACAACTACAAGTTGCGTTGGGTTGTGAGTGGTTAGCCCGACCTACTCCGACAGTTTCGTATTTTTGGAATTCGTTTGAGCAGTTTTCTAGTGAGCTTGTACTAAAAAATTCCAAGGTATATAGAAGTTCTTTCATATACGCGACAATACAATACAAATGAGATGCAAAAATTCCGAAATTTGGCCATTACGTCTGGCACACCAAACACAAGCCAACGCAACTTGCAGATGTGAGTTCTGACTCTCGGTTTGTAATATACGACTGTGTATCACTTTATATCCTTTTTATTGAATAAAAGTGATAAACAGACGTATCTTGCAAACCGTGAGACGGAAATCAACACTACAAATTGTGTTGCCTTTTGTGTCGTGAGCCCGACCAAGTCGTCAAATTTTGGAATTTTTGGATCTCGTTTGTTTGCTTTTCCTATATTCTACAACTACAACTAACACTACATCTACAAAAATGTCCACAAAGTATACACAACACACATGATACAAAAATTATACACTCTCTAAATTGAAGACTACTAAGCATAGTACAAAAAATCAAACTAAAAAATTGAAAAAAAATTCAATAAATTAACATAGTTCATTATACTAAATTGTGAAAAAGTGACTACCTAGTCCAAAGAAAGAGAGAGAGAGAGAGAGAGAGAGAGAGAGAGAGAGAGAGAGATTTTACGAAGATGTGAGGAGCCGTTGCTATAGACGAACAAGTTGTAAAGTCTACGGTATCGTAGAATTTGTGCTAGGGTTTGGGTGAGTTGGGGAGATTTCGGATTAGATTAGGGTTTGGGGTATTCGGGAGAGGGAGAGATAGATAGAGATTGATCGAGAAGAAGGGGAGATCGAGAAGAGTTTCAGATTGAGAGAGAGGAGGTTGGAGTAGAGCTAGGGTTTGGAGATTGGGTTTCAGGAGCTCCAGATAGAGAGAGAGAGAGTTGTCGAAGAGTTGTGAAGGAGATGGCTCTGATGTGAGTATGTACAGATCTGAGTATGTACATACTTAGGCCGTTGTTGGGAACAAAGGCCTAGGTTGAATTTTAAAAAAAAACAACAACCTAGACTGTTGTTAGGAACAACGGCCTAAGTACAATTTTTTTCAAAAAAAAACTTTAAACAACCTAGACCGTTGTTCCCAACAACGACCTAAGTATAAGTTTTTCCAAAAAAACTCTACGCCAAAAAAATGCTAAGTCTGAAACATTTTTTGGCGTGAAGTTCTGAAATTGCCCCTCCGCTTTTAGAGCTGTTAGTGGGAGGCTTTAGTGGGTTTCGGTCTGAGCAGTTGATCATGATCTTGCAAGATCCAACGGCTCACGGGTGCATTTTCCAACCCGTTAAAAATGAACCCGTTTTCAATGGAGCATTTTCCATATATATATACATATATATATAGGTGTGTTTAAGCATCATATAGGTGTGTTTAAGCATCAGTAAAATATCAAGAAAACATCGTATACAGGTAGTATATTGTTCTAATAAATCTTAGTATCAAAACAACTCAGATCCAATTCGAAAACATCACAAAATACAAAAAAATGAAATTCGGCTGAACACCTTTAGACCTGAAACTCAAAAATCCTCCTTTTTCACTTCAAGAATTGATCTTTTAGGTTCAAAACTCTCATACCAATTGATTAAACACAATCAAAACTAGTTATAATAGTTTGTCCATGATTATAAGCAACTACAACATGTAAATACTCAGGTTTTACTCACCAAAATCATCCAACATATTATATACATGTCTACACATAGTAAAGATTAATTTTTGTTCACTTTTTGCAATAACATCATACAAACTCAAGAGTATATGTTTAAATCAGCAAGATTATAAAAGAAAACAGCATACCCATGATTACTACTAAGTTCTTAACGATCTCAAGTCATCTATGTAAAAAATTTATTCATCAATAGCATAGTTTTCATGAAAAGATTCAATCTTTATCCATCCATCCATTAATAAACTCATTATATCATCATAAAATCCTCTAAAATGATTTCTAATAGAAAAATCATCACATACAACATGTATAGAACAGTAAGAAATCAAACATATGTCACTCACCTTACTGAAGAATCAACCGAAACAATAAAGAGAATAAGAAAAATTCCTCCTTTCGAAGAAATTCAAGATCCTCGCTTCATAACTCCAAGAAATAAATAATAAAGAAAACCCTTTGTTTAGTGTAGCAAAGAGACGGCTGCACCTCTCTTATATTAGGCTGAAATTTTGGGTCCTATGGTTTTGAGGAGGTTTTGCAAAATATCGCTTTTAAATATATCTTTACATATATAAATCATTATACCTAGAAATTAGATTAACTAATTCAATTGGGATTTAAAATAAAAGATAACTACCCTGATCTGGCTGGCACTATTTTCAAACTCAGAAAAACGAATTTTGTAATTTTTGCCGCAGTGTCAATTTTGCTAAAAGACCATTCTTTAACAAATTTGCGAAATAAACCAAATCTATTGGAATAAAAAGTAAAGTCTTTACCTATGAGTTGTCTAGCCATCATGCTCAGCCCAGAAAACCGAAAATCTGGAGTTTTCACTAAAAGTGGTAATTTTGTCCAAAAGCCCATCTTTTTTGTAATATTTACAAATATGCCAAATAAATATCAAAATAATCCAGAAAATTCGTAAATAATACATACTAATAAATATTAGGTTTCCCCAAAATAATTTCTAACTTTGAACTTCCCAAGAAAATATTTGCACGTGTAAATGGGCAATTTCAGAAAGAAAAAAATGTTTATTAAATTACCAAAAATCATTTTAATTTCTTTATTAATCTCAAAAAATTATTCTAAAATCTATAGTGTTACATATACACACTCGCTCCATCAACTATTGCAAAGACAAATGGAAATAGGCAACCGTTCGCCTCTGGTGAAACGGCAATTAACAGACACCCCTTGTATTCTCCATACAAGTGTGTTCCATCAATACTTATAACAGGTTTGCATGATTTAAACCCTTCAATCAAAGTACTAAATGCCCAAAACACTCCTTTGAATGTTTCCTCATCGGGACCGGAGTCATACTTATCCCAATGGACAACGGTTCCTGGATTTGTTGCTTCTATTGCTGATAGAAGATAAGGTAACTTAGAATATGCTTCTTCAAAAGAACCAAATAACCTCTTAATCATTTTTGTTAAGCAGTCCATGCCTTCTTATAAAAAATTTGATAATTGTGTTGTAGTTTGACTATCTCAATAATAGCTTTCGAAGTTAATC
This sequence comes from Hemerocallis citrina, assembly GCA_017893485.1. NCBI lineage: Eukaryota > Viridiplantae > Streptophyta > Magnoliopsida > Asparagales > Asphodelaceae > Hemerocallis > Hemerocallis citrina. Next base: position 83,433,600 of record CM030358.1, read on the forward strand.
CGACCTCAGCTTTAACAACATTCACAATCAGATTGCAGACAAATTTAACATCAACTTTACAATGGTCTTGATTCAAAGTTGGATTCAAACATGTATGCGGACCTACTATTTTCTTCAATACGAAATTTGTCCCACCCTTTGGAATGATTACACATAATCTCCACGGGCAACCACCATCACTTACAATAGGTGGAATTTGTACCATCAACTCAAGGTATGTTTCCTACAAGCCAATTAACATTTCACGGTATACAAGTTCAGTGTAGATTTCAATGTGAAAAATTCCTGATGTTTCTTGATGGAGTTTCACCACATGATGTATCAAATCTTTACTTTAGAATTCTTGACCTATGTACAAATTGCCTACGTTGGATAAACCGGATGACTCTTGTGGAACTTGATTTACTCTCGCACTTTGTGTCATCTCATCGGTAACATGAACATTGCCATTATTGAAATCATCATTAACGTTTACGTTGTTATCGTTCCTCTCATTTATATTAACATTTACACATTCATCTTCTTTGTCCTCATCATCATCTTCTACACCCTCGTCAACTTCAGCATCTGTTTCTTCCTCTTCTTCATCATCCTCTAATAAATCGTTGTTAACGGTAGATTTTTCAAATATTCCAAAAACATTGACATTTTGAACATAATCATTAACCAAACTAGGTTGACATGGCAACTCAAATTCTATAGGACCTGAGCATGTTGTAGTGATAAATGTGTCTTCTAATTGTGAGGAAGTTGGGATTGCATGTGATGTTTGAACTAGATTAGAACTCCTCTCATTTGTTGGCATTTCACATACGAAGCTTGAACTCGGATTAACATGTGATTGTGCATTAGTTATTTGGATTTGCTGAATATACAACTCCAATGCAGACCAACTGTAATTCGGATCAAGTTTCCTAGCAATCATGGACTTTAGAGAGTTGTCATTCCCTATGGGCACAGTCATGAAATATTGACCTTCACCTTTTCCCGCTGTGTATCGAGCTACAATTTCACATTCCATCGATCTTTATCCCAATTAGTAACCTCGAATTTTTTTTTACTAATTATGTCATTGTTATTGTGCGGGGTACCCAAATTATTTCAGGAGCAACATTAGTGTAACAACAACCTATCTGTGCATCACGAATAATTTCATCCCCAAAATAAAACCAAATAGGAATATCGTAATCTATACTTATCCATATTTATATAAAAATGAGAGTCATTATCTAATCTACCCAAGTATACGTGATAAAGAGTTATACAAATCATACCTTCAAAACAAATAGCTTAACTCCAATCCTCGCGCACGTTTTCCGAATAAATCGCCCAAATTGGGGATCTTGGAAGCTAGGTTTATGGTTTTGAGAGTGTGAGGAAAGTGGAATGTGGGGGGGTAAAGAGGTTGCTTTGATATTTTGTGTATTTTTGGTGAGATAATGGATTGAATTTGGGCAGCTAGGGTTTTCGGAGTTGGGTTTCAGAGAGTGTGGAGAGAGATAAGGGAAGAAGAGAATGAGTAGGACAATGTGGTATTATTGAACTCCCAATTGACACTCGCTATCTCAAATAGCGAGTATAGTTAAAATAGGATCGCTGTTTGAGATAGCGACCCTATACTTGGGGTTTTTTTCCTGGTTTCACTTGAAAACAACAGGCACATAGACTCGCTATCTCAATTAGCGACTCTAGTGAAAATAGAATCGCTAACTGAGATAGCGAGTGATGAGTTGCAGTTTGCACCGCAGCAGCTATGGCAGCTTTTTTAACCATTGTTGAGTGAATTGAGAAGAAAAGAACTCAAGGAAGAAGGGAATAGAGCTAGGGTTGGTAGAAGCCACTAAGCTCTAACAGAATCAAGAAAGGAAACAGAATTCTTGAAAACTCAGTCGATCCCCTACCATGGGTCGATCTATTCTTATTTATAGATTTTCCTTTTACATTCATTACACGTGTTTTAGTTGAGAAGGAAGGTTAGTTAGGCAGTTATAAGCTGGGTCCCACCCAACTAATCCTTACCGCTCCTTCCTTTACAAACAACGACTCTGATTCAGGGCCGGCCCAACACTTATTGAGGCCTAAAGCGAACTCCAAAAATGAGGCCTTTTAGAAGTTTATAATAATATTTTGTTAAAATTAATATATTTTATTAAAATGTTATCTTTCAGGCTTTTTGAGATGTAAAATCATTTATTATATTATTGTAATCAATTTCACTTAACATTTCTTTTTCAATTGATAATAAAGCCAATCCATTTAATCTTTATTGAGACATTGTTGATCTTAGATAAGATTTTATTAATTTTAGTTTTGAAAAACTTCTTTCCGCCGAAGCAACAGTTATGGAAATAGTTAACATTATTCTATAAGCAATATATGCATTTGAAAAAGAATCAAGTCTTTTAATATAATTAAGTATGTCAATTGGTGTATCATTTTCCACTTGTATAATTTCTCTTAAAATTTTCACTAAATTAACACTAAAAATTAACACTAAATAAATTAAAAATAAAAATTAACTGTATAGAAAATTAAATATATAGAATTCAAATTAAATTATAGAGAAGTTAGAACAATACAACCTAGTCGGTCAAGAACTAGCTCAAGAACTGGAAGGCTCAAGAACAACTGGCCCAGTTGAACTAGGGGCCGGGGGAAGCGAGTTAAGTGACTTGTGGACTGCCTGGTGGCCCTGGTTGCACGACTCGCACCGTCATCCGTCGCAGTCGCAGGTTGTGGGCAGCTGCACTCGAGCGGAGGGAGGCTGCGGGGGAAGCGAGGCGGACTGGCGGAGGCGTGGTGGCGGCGTAGCGCCAACTGTGGGAGACTGGGAGGGACTCAGGGAGCGATCGCTGAGATCAGAGAGAGGGAGACTAGAGAGTTCGGAGAGAGGGAGACTAGAGAGTTCGGAGAGAGAGAGATCAGAGAGAGATCAGAGATGTGAGATGGCTGGATTGGGAATTTGGGATTTGGGGGATTTTAATTGAAATTTAGTTAGAGGCCGTTCGTAAATCAAGGAGTCATTAATGGAAACCTAAGGAAGGTGAATAGGCAATATAGGCGGGAGACAGTATAATAAAGGAGGCCTAAAGCTGCAGGGCAATATAGGAAGGTGAATAGGCAATTTGGGAATAGACATATGACAGTATAATAAAAAAGCAAAAAAGGAGGCCTAAACAAGGGAAAAAATTGGAGGCCTAAAGCCCTTGCTTTAGTTGCTTCCCCCTTGGGCCGGGCCTGCTCTGATTAACCCATACTTGCACTTTCACATTTACCCCCTTACAAATGTTGGACTGAGTTACAAATGTATTTACAGGTTGTTTCCATTACTCAGATTCCTCTAATCCTGCTCTCTACTTCTGTCTTTCAGATTCTTCTCCACACTCCTCAACACTGTGATGTGTAACAACTCCTTCCCCCATTTTTTGAGACCTTGACTCAAGGTCGAAGAGAGGAAACCGTTTGATCAAATCCCAATACGGCTCCCATGTAGCATCCTCTTCAGCTTGAGATTTCCATTTAATCAGAACCTCTGAAATGAGCTTTTTACCTTTGATTACAGCTTGTCTATCCAAAATTGACTCTGGTTCAAGTAGTGCCTTAGAAACAAAAGAGGGTATTGAACCCTGCACTTGAACCATAGGTCCAATATGTTTTCTGAGTTGTGATATGTGGAAGACTGGGTGAATCTTCGCATCAGGTGGTAATGCTAACTTGTAGGAAACAGCTCCAATTTGTTTAATTACCTCATAAGGACTATAAAACAGAGGAGAAAGCTTCTGCACAACTCTTGTAGTAACTGACATTTGACGATAAGGCTGCAGTTTCAAGTAGACAAAATCTCCAACTGCGAATTCCTTGTCAACCCTATGTGTGTCTGCTTGTTTCTTCGTCCTATTTTGAGCTCGAATTAGCTGGTCCTTTAAAATTTGTAAATGCACATCTCTCGCTAGTAATGTCTCTTCTACCAATGGGTTTTTCGCAGTATGGGGAATATATGATAATAGTGTAGGTGGTACTTTTCCATACAAGGTCTGATAAGGTGTGGTCTTTGTTGCACTGTGCCAGGAAGTATTATACCAATATTGAGCCCAAGATAACCACTTACTCCACTCCTTAGGCTTATGATGGCAAAAACATCGTAGGTAAGTCTCTAAACATCTGTTCACTACCTCAGTTTGACCATCCAATTGCGGGTGATATGCAGTGGAAAATTTCAGTGTTGTACCCTGCAATTTAAGTGTCTCCCTCATTAATGCACTAGTAAACACAGCTCCACGATCACATACAATTGATATCTGCATCCTATAGAATTTGAAAACACCATCAAGCAAGAGCTGTATAATCCCTGCAGCTGTATATGGGTGCTGAACAGGTAAGAAGTGTGCATATTTGTTCAAGTGATCAACCACTACTAAAATTACTGAATACTTTGCACTGAGTGGAAGTCCTTCAATAAAATCCATACTAGCTTGTTCCCAAACCTGGTTGGGTATAGGTAGAGGCTGTAATAACCCTGATGGAGCACTACAAATGTACTTGTTGGTTTGACAGGTCACACACTCCTGCACATAGCGCTGCACATCCTTCTTAATACCCTTCCACCAGAATGATCTCCGCAACCTTTGTAAGGTTGTCATAACCAGAATGACCCCCAGTGGGAGTATCATGATGCTCTGAAATTAACATCTATCTAAAAAATGAAGTTGGGCTAATCACCACCCTAGATGCTTTATGCCAAACTCCTCTCACCTGCGCAAACTTTGAATTGAGTTTCTTTGTGAGCTTATCAGCTAAATTTGCAAAATAAGGATCTGAAGCATTCATCTTTATAATGGTATCCCACCAATTACCAATCAAAGAAGAAAGTTGCAATAGGTAACAATCAGAATCTCTTCGCTATAGTCTATCAACTGGAATATTTTTAATTCCCTTCTTATACTCCACTTCAAAATTGAACCCATATAACTTGACTAACCAAGCATGTTGTGCCTCAGTTGATAATCTCTGATCCAAGAGATATTTAAGCAGTTGATGTTCAGTTCGAATTACAAACTTCCTTACAAAAAGGTACTGCTTCCACTTCTTCACTGCAAGGAGTATAGCCAACATCTCCTTCACGTATGCAGACCAATGCAGTGCTTTCCCTCTAAGGTCTTGGCTAATATATGCAACAGGGTGCTTATTTTGTAACAACACAGCACCTACTCCCTCCTTACATGCATCGCATTCAACCACAAAGGTACTTGTGAAATCAGGTAACTGCAGTACTGGTGCTGAAATGAGTGCCTCCTTCAATAAATCAAATGCTACCTGTGCTTTCTCAGACCAAATGAAGCAATCTTTCTTAGTGAGTTCTGTTAAAGGAGGGCAATGGATCCGTAATTCCTGATAAACTTCCTATAATAGCTTGTAAGCCCCAAAAAACCCCGTAGAGCTTTGGCATTTTTTGGAATTGGCCACTCCTTTACTGCAGATACCTTTGCTTTGTCAACTGCAATCCTTTTGTCAGACACAACATGGCCTAGGTATTCAACCTGATTTTGGCCAAAATCACACTTGGATTTCTTCACAAATAGCTAATTATGTCGAACAATTTGTAAGACAATTTGTAGGTGCTCTAAATGATTTCTCCAAGAATCACTAAAGATAAGGATGTCATCAAAAAATACTAGAACAAATCTTCTCAAGTATGGTCTGAAAATATCATTCATAAGAGATTGGAACGTCGAAGGAGCATTACTCAATCCAAACGACATTACTAAGAACTCATAATGGCCGCTATGAGTTCTAAATACAGTCTTTTCTATATCTGCCCTGTTCATTCTTATCTGATGATATCTTGAACGTAAACCTTGCTTGGTGAAGAACTTTGAACCATGCAACTCATCTAATAGATCATCAATAATAGGAATATGGTACTCATCTTTGATTGTTTGTTGATTTAAAACCCTATAGTCCACACACATATGCCACGAGCCATCATGCTTTTTCACCAAAACCACCGGAGAAGAGTATGAACTCGTACTTGGCCTTATAACTCGAGTTATCATATCAGAAATAATCTCTTCAATTGCACTCTTTTGTTCAAAAGAATGTATATACGGTCGTATGTAGATTGGCTTAGACCCTTCTACCAAGGGTATTTGGTGATCACAAGATCTAGTTGGAGGCAAACCTTTAGGTTCTTCAAACAAATCAGTATACTCATCAAGAAGAGTACCTATATATGGAATTGCAGGCTTGATGCACTGCTTTACTACAGATGTGATGAGGTATAGAATAAAACCCCTATGTGTTTGAAACACAATCTTGTTTGCTTCTTTGTCAGTCAACACCTGAGTGGGAGTAGGTCGCAAACCTTGTAGAATCCATCGAACGCCTTTGTGAGAAAATTTCATCTTCTCTCTATTAAGTTCATAGTTATTTCTATCACTTGCTTGATCCATTTTGCCCTAAGGACAATATCATGACCTCCAATAGGGAATACCAAAAAATCATCCACAAATTCATAGCCTTGGCATTGAATTTGACTCCCGAACACATTCCACTTCCTTCCATTTCGCGACCACCAGCTACCCTGACGTTAAAATTTTGCTTAATTGAAAGCTTTAACCCAGTCCCCTCCAAGATAAAGGGATCAATGTAGTTGTGTGTTGCTCCACTATCTACCAAGATGTGCACATCATGACCATTAAGAATTCCTTTGAGAATTAAACACTCAGTATTAACACCCATATGCAATGCTGCAGTAGTTAGCTGATTTCCCTCCACCTCTCTTGGAAACTCAGTACCATCATCCACTGCTAACAATTGATTGAGTTCTTCCTCATCTTGAATTGAGAATAAATCCCATTCTCCTTCGATACACATATAAGTCTTAATTTTTTAAACATGACCAGGTATAAATTTCTCATCACTCCCAAAACAAAGACCTTTCTTTCTTATTTCCCATATCTCATTTGGTCTTAACTTTTTAAAAAATGGTGTGGAAGCAGTTTGTGTCTTATGTGGTTGGATTGAAGTGGTTTGATGTATAGGAGATGATGAAGAAATATTACCTTGAGAAACAAAAGAGTTCCTGTAAGGTGACCTATATGTACTCCTTTGCAACTGTCTGAGTGAATTATGCTTCTTCTCAAATTGAATAGCTACCTTGAATTCCTTGCTTTAAGATTGCGGCTCAGCCAAAGAAACATCATGTTGAATTTCTTCCTTTAACCCACTTATAAATTGTTGAACCAGGTATGATTCACGCACCCCATCTACCAAGCATAGCAGCTTTTCAAACTTTTGCTGATACTCTAAAACCAAAGTAGTATGTTCCAATCTACAAAGTGTCTTTACTACATTTTCATAGATCCCCGCTTCAAAACGGTTACAAATACCCTCCTTGAATTGTTTCCATTAACAATTCCTTCATTTACCTTGAGAAACCACCAACTCCATTGTACAGCTTCATCCTTAAGAAAGAAATACGCTACCCTTACTTTCTCATCCCGAGCAATATGGTACAAATCAAAATAATGCTCTACTTGAAATAGCCAATTAAGAACATCTCCAACACCCAAAAATGGACTAACATCCAATTTAGGAGGCTTAGGGAAAAAAATTTCTCCGCCAGTTTGCTCATATCTTCTATTGAACTGTCCTTCCATTCTACTAGACTCACGATGGGCTTCTAAAGAAAACTGACCAGAATCGAGTTTACCTGCCATTGAAAATGGGGGAATTGGTTCATTCGACTCTAAATTCTACTTCTGAGTCTTCTCGGTGGCAACTAGGCCCCCAACATGGTGCGCTAGATGCTGTAACTGAGCAACAACAGCTGATAAGTGACTGGTAACTTCTTGAAAATTACTTTCGAGTCCAGACATTCTCCCTTCCATGAATCTCAGCCATTGCTTCATCTCCGATTCCGGTGCTCCCCCTAAAACTCCCCCAACATCCGTCGCTCTTGTTTCTTGATTCCGACGATCGCCGGTTGCCTCAGGATCCGAAGGATTGACAGGCTCTGATACCAATTGATGAGTTGCAGTTTGCACCGCAACAGCTATGGCAGCTTTTTTAACCATTGTTAAGTGAATTGAGAAGAAAAGAACTCAAGGAAGAAGAGAATTGAGCTAGGGTTGGTAGAAGCCACCAAGCTCTAACAAAATCAAGAAAGGAAACAGAATTCTTGAAAAACTCAATCGATCCCCTACCATGGGTCGATCTGTTCTTATTTATAGATTTTCTTTTTACATTCATTACACGTGTTTTAGTAGAGAAGGAAGGTTAGTTAGGCAGTTATAAACTGGGTCCCACCTAACTAATCCTTACCGCTCCTTCTTTTACAAACAACGACTCTGATTAACCCATACTTGCACTTCACATTTACCCCCTACAAATGCTGGAATGAGTTACAAATGTATTTACGGGTTGTTTCAATTACTCAGATTCCTCTAATCCCGCTCTTTACTTCTGTCTTTCAGATTCTTCTCAACACTCCTCAACACTGTGATGTGTAACAGCGAGTGTATACTTGACTTTTTTCTTCAGATTTTTTCACAAATGGTGAAAACAACAGACAAATAGACTCGTTATCTCAGTTAGCAACCCTATTTTTAACTGAGATAGCGAGTGGGTCATTTTGGTAAATACTTTCGAAAGTGGGTTAGTTTGGTAAATACTTTTAAAAGGTGGGTCATTTTGGGAATAATTTCAGAGTCGAGAGATTTGCTTTACGGTACTTTTGTTTGATGAATCGGATAGAGCCAAAAGGCTTCAGCCATCAAAAAATATATTAAACAATAAAGCAGTAATAATACAAACAAGCGTCACTGGTTTTACAAGGGGTAAAACAGATAAAAAACGAACAACAAAAGAAATACAATAAACAGCAGCAAACACATAGGGTAAATACACGGCAGGGCGCATCACTTCGAAAGTGGAGCAAAAGGCCCAGTGCCGCAAGCGAAAAGAAGACCAAAATCGATAATCCGAGCCCGAAAAAGGATCTGGAGTAAAAAGACTCCCCCCATGACGAAAATTCAACTCCACTAGCAGTCTTGAGAGACACTAGTGGCACAACGGCGGAAAAACACTGCTGACACCAGTGATGACCACAAGAAGGCGTATCTCAACTGAGACCTTGTTGAAAAGCGGACGCCGAACCCGCCTTCCTCGCAAGAAGGCGAGCGCTCACTCGAATCATCGAAAGATCGAACACTTTCTTCTTGTAAACTCGCTTGACGGGAGGATGGGCCGCCCTCGCAGAAGGGTGCGAGAACTCCACAAGGTCAGATGAAGAGACGCTCTCAATGATGGGCCACGGAGGGGAACACTGACTGATGGGAGCATCCGATGAGTCAGAAGGGGAGATCTCGGTGGTGCCGTCCCAACGGGGAGATGAAGGGGCATCCAAACTCATAGAATACTTGAGGGGAAGGGAGAGCAAGAAAAGTTTGAGAGCCCTCAGGACATGATGGAGCCACGACTGAGCCCCTAAAAGTTGATACCAAGAGTATAGGCAGCCAGGATGATGAAATGATAACGCAGAACATAGGGGATCAGTAATCTTCAGATCGCAAGGATAGATATAGCATAAAGAAGGGGCCTTAAAAGTATCTATAGGTCTGTCAGGACGCAAAATGGGCTCTGAAAAGCGGGAGAGCTGATCAGACTCCCTCGCACAACAAGACCACGAAAAATACGAAAGGTGATGGTTAAGCCAGCCAGTATATTTACCCAATAAGCTGAACAATGACGGAGCCGCTGAGCAAGGGCGGGGGCGAGCCTTGAAAGAGAACCGGCGATGGTAGGAAACAAGGTTCGTGATAACTTTACGATCCTTAAAAGAAAACACAATATTAGGCCGATGTAAAGGGACAAGAGAAGCGCGAGGAGAAGAATTAGGTGTGGAGGAATTCGACTCAGAACGAACTTCAAAGACAGAGGAGTCGATGTCCTTGCTCTTAACCTTACTGTGCTTACTATCCAAGCTTTTCTGAAGCTTGAGCTTTAAGAGAGGGTAATTAAGAAAGGAGAGGAGTTTGGCCGGTAGGGGATGACCTCTGGGCCAGCCCAGAAGTTTTTGAAGGGAAAAGCATCGATAACGAGAGTGACCGAGCTTATCACAGAATAAACACTTCTTTTTATTCAAACAATCACGCTTAAGATGCCCAGAGCGGAGACACCTGAAGCAGACCCGATGAAGATCGGGCCTACAAGGCGAGGGGGAGTTAGAAAACATGGAAGAGTCCTGAGAGGGTGAGCTGAAATCCCAGGGAGGAGAAAATAATACCCTCTTCGAGTCCTGATCCATAGCTGAGCAAACAGAACTCGCTACAGCCATGATAAAGTACACATAAGAAGCCTTGCTAAGAATGGAGCAAGACAAAATGCAATAGAGGAAAGGAAGTGAATAAAAAGATCACTAACAGAAAGGAAACACTCCCACAAGACAAAACTTAACCAGTGTTATAACAAAACAGTGCTTCTCAAAGAGGAGATGCCGCACTCTCCAATCAGGAGAAAAAGAATGAGGAAAATAGAGAGAAAGAGAGATAGAGAGAGAGGATCGATAGCACGGTCGATCAGGAATAAAAATACAGTCAGCACACTGACGTAAACAGAGTAGAACGCTAGAAAAAAGATCTCCAGGGAAAGGGGAGAACAAAGCCAGAACAATCACACAGACAATCCGAAAGACAACACAGCTAAAGGGATACAACACAGCGCACTGAGATAGCCGCAAAGCACTAGAATAGCCTCAGGGATCCACCCAAACAAACCAAACTTCCGATACAACCACTAAAGGAGAGAAAAGGATGAAAACTCACAGAGAGAGGTTAAAGAGGGCGACTGGATCGCCGCAGTGGAGGACGCTCTAAGCAGGACACCTCTAACTTCGAGGGCGCACTGGCGGTCGGACGGAGTCGCGGCACCTGGAGGGAAGCTCCAGAGAAAGCGCAGCCAAAGGGAAAAGAACCTCGAATTGCTAGATGAAGATGGTGAGCACCGGATCTGCAGAGCTCGGGTCTGGCAGCCAAAGCTATGGCCAAGGGAGAGCGCGAAAGGAGAAAACGCAGCGCAACGTGATGAGAGGCCCAGGGATCTTAGCCAGTTGGGAGGGAGAACGCTGGAGTCGAGGTATCCAGCGGAGAGAGAGGAAGAAGGCTTCGCTTCAAATTCGAAAAAACTGAGATGGGTCGGTAGGGATTTGGGAGCACTACAATTTTGATTGAAGGGAGAAAGCGAGAAAGAAGGGGGATCGACGGGATCTGGGGAGGGAAGTCATCGGGGAAGAGGGAAATTTTTGAATTTTGAATCGCCTAAAAAATCGCCTTTCAATAATATGGGACAAAATCATTTTTTTGCTTTACGGTACTTTAAATTATTTTATTCACATTTACATCCCTGGAACTTATTTCCGTATGCTTGTTGATTTGTAATACTTTCGAGTTTTCTTGGAGTACATATGTCATCAGCAGTAAAATAGCTTCTTCGAAGTAATGTTTTTCTAACTCCCTCGATTTATTTATTTATTTATTTGATAATAACTCCCTCGATTTATGATTAGCAAAATTTTGCATAGATGGATCTGTTTTGTGAGTATTAGGTTTTTGACAAAACAATATGATTATACTCTATCTTTACTTCAGATAAAACAGAACAAATTAACGAAAGCTAGCATTTTCAGTGTGTTCTCTTTAACTCAAATGAATGCATAAAAGAAACCCTGGTGAGGGTGTATGCCTAAAAAGAATAATTAAAACCTCCATTTTCTCTCTAGGATGATATACGCATTGTGTTGTAATTTGACCAGAGTATTGTACAATGGGAATGGGAATATGGGAATAAAATGGGACCAAAGTCTCGTACAAACACGAGAATTATGATGCTTAATTAACTGCATTCTTATAATGATGGTCTTGCTAATAACTTGGTGTTGATTAATTAAGAAACTGGAGAATCCCAAGTTGATGCTTAATCTCTAATCTCTAATATTATATTGGGAGAAGGCCTTAGTATCATTTGTCATTTTACCTACATATGCAATGCACGTACATAATTAATATAAAGAAGGTTTCCAGTTCAAATCCTCCAATCTCCATACGTCACAGTTTTTATTTTTATTTTTTGAAATTATTAAAACGTGCATCGCACGTGTAAATTACTAGTTTATTATTAATTAACCAAGTCGGTACCGGGAAAAAATGATGAATACTGTGTTATATTCTTCACTAGTACTACTAGCACGGGGTCGCAAGTTGGAAGTGCAGTAAATTATTATTATTTTTGGTTGTGCCCGACACATATACTTTATCCCAAATATATATTAAATAAATATTTTTTGGTGTAAGCAGATTTCGAACTACAACCTCATGCTCACAAGAATAGAAACTTAACGGTAAACCACGTTGATACTTATTTTTTTGAGTAATTTGAACTCAATTTAATAATAGGGGAAAAAAAGAAAATCCCTAACGTTTGCATTTTAAACCCCTTACCCAAATTTACTTTCATTGTATTGTTAATTCTGACTTGGAAAATAATAAAATTGCTTTAATTTTTTACTCAACAAAACCCCAAACGTTTACATTTTTAATCATGAAAACCCTAACATTTGCACCATTATTATTTTTTTTTTTGAAAATCTTGCCAATAACAGATTAGGGGGTTTATTAATATAAAAAAAAATATAAGAATTTTTTATTTAAAATGAAAACTTAAAGGGGTTTTTTTGATTTTTCCTCTTAATCTCTAATCTCTAATCTCTAATCTCTATCTCTAATCTCTAATATTATAATGAGAGAGTCATGGTTATTATTTGTAGACAACCTGTAATTTCTAGACAACCATTCAACTAACCATCTGTTACCGCTGAATTTGGTGTGGGGGTAAACAGATGAGATTTATGAGTTCGTGGAAAAACCTGAATAGCGGACCCAAGCCTGCTGATCTCTGCCGCTTACCTGTAAGGAAGTGCGATACACCGGGGTTGATTCCAGCGACGCGCCCTCCGACGCTCTTGTCAGTAATCAGTGATGTGATTAACAAAGAGCTTAGGTTGGGAAAAAGTGATTACCTGGTCACAGTGATAGGGGGGAGGTATTTATAGTCGCCATGGGAGTGATTAGGGGCCTGATTTCCTGTGTAACTGTCAGGAGTAAAATCCTCACAATCTGTTTAGGAAACTAACCCCTGATCCCCTGGTGAGAGCAAATCAGGTCCGTTGATTCGGTCAAATCAGTGATCCTGATTTTCCTCTTGCTGGTCTGGGTTTGTCTTGGGTCGGGACCCATACCCAGTTAGAGTGGATCCGTTTGCGGGTTATTGGATCTGTGAGAAGAAGACCCAGTGCCCGCTTCGGACCCATTTGTATGTGAAATTACCGTTTTACCCCTGAGCTTCAAGATTCGTGCCCAATCTGGACGGTTCCGATTTAACCCCATTTTTAGCCATATCACCATCTAATCTCAACCATTTATTTTTAAGTGAGGTTTATATTAACTATTCATTTACTTAATTGTTGTTAGTTACCATAATACCCTCAAAAATTAAATTTATTTACTACATAAAAGTTGATGTCACTCATAAAAAATAAAAGTTGATGTCACTAGGGATAATTTATAAAGAGTATGTATGTAGCACCTGTAATTTTAAAATTCTTAAATACTTGGTTTATATTATTTTTATTTGTGATTATGAGCATATTTTCTCATATTAATTGATTTTCTTTCGGATTAGAATGATTAAATTGAAATTTGGAGTTAAATGGGAAAATTTTGAAAATATAGGAGTTTTGAGGTTAGTTTTCTCGGAGTAGATGATTCCGATTTAACCCGAAATTTTTCTGTGTACTTGTGTATAATAGAGGACTGAATATTTGCTGATTTGAAGGAATTGCAATGTCGTAGCAAGAAGTTAGAAATTTTGGAGTTCGGGGTTGAAAATAACCCTTAAAAAATGAGCATTTTATTAGATATTGGGCCTAAGCCCATAACCCTATACACTTTTTATTTAAAACGCATCTATTTACAAGAATGCCATTCCATCTTTCTCCCATTCCTCTTCTCTCCTTCCCATTTTCTGCCGATTGAAACCACCCGTCCGAAACCGAAATCCCCTAAAACCTGGATCGAAACCCTAACCCATCTCACTATTAAAACCCTAAAAAAATTTCAATCTTGCCACTCAATTTCTCTCTCCCCTCATCCTCCTTTCCTGGCCGAAGTCTGAAGGCAGAAACCAATTTCGCCTTAGCTTAGGGTTTTGAATCTCACATTCCATCCACTTCAAGCTTCAAATTATTTGGGGATTCTAGGAGATTTTGGGATGCTATTCAACATGGTGGTGTCGATTTTTAGGGAGAGTTTCGAGAAGATATATAATTTTGTATCTTTGTTAATGAGATTGTATGCTTTTCATTTCTTTTCATTAAAAATCATAGTAGAAAGATATTTAGGGCAAGTAGAACATGATAGAGGTGAAAGATTTCAATTTCTTTGGAAATAATATGGAAATTTTATTAAACCTAGAGTTTGAGTTTAGGAAGGGTAAGTGAAATTATAACTATTGTATGCTAATAATTATTTTGGATGATGTGGAATATTATGTCATAATTTATAAGCATTTACGATAAATTTTAATAATTGTTTGATAATTATAAGAAATTTTCCTGGTATAGGGAATTTGTAAAAATAAGGTTTATTGATATGAAAGTATGATAAGTAAGGGAAAATATGTATAAATAACAGACTTTATTCCTGAGATGTATATGTGAGTTAATCTTGGGATATATAACTTAATTCGTGGTATTTTACCCTTAAAAAATAAATATTGATTAGAACTCCTCCGATCGAGGGGGCAAAATTGGGATTTGGTTATAAAACTAAAAAATTGTTGATTTGACATGCTTATGTAGGTTATATGTGATGTGTGAATATGCTTAATGTGCATTCGGGGGATAGATAATGTGTATTTTGAGTAAATGGCTTATGAGTTCGATAATTTTCGTAATAGGTGCCGAAAAGTGAAGTTTGATTGGCGACCGGGTGAGCGAGGAATATTTTCTTGCCGATTCGTCAGGTGAGTATGATTATACTAGGTATATACTATGTTGTGACAAAATTTTATACGGACTCGATGTGATTTGTGTGATTTATAGTTAAATGAAGATTTAATAGAAAATACTGAATTTTTGTATGTTGAAATTGGGTTGTACGGTGAATTTGTATGATTTTAAATATTTGATGTTAAGAGTGATATATTGGGTATACATATATGATAATAAGAAGTAATTGGGATTGATGGACGTATAATATATGGAAAAAAAATAAAAATGATATATATATGGTGTTATATGGTAAATCTGCGTGATTTTGAATGTTTGTGATATATATGGGTAATACTGAGTTATGATAATCACTGAAATTAATGAGTAAATATATGTATGATAAAGAGATGTTCAAAGTGAAACTAATGGGTGATAATATGATATAATCAACTACATAAATTGGCATATTCATAATATATTATAACATGACTAAATAAATACTTTGGTGAATTCATAATATTAAATAAAATGATGTAAGAATCTTATAAATTAAATAACTGGGTGTATGTGAATATGTGATATAATGTGATAATAATCGCACGGTTAAGGTCAAAGATGTGGCAATTTATTGAAGTAAAAGATGAGGTGCTATGTGGTGAAAAATGAAATGAAAAATGATAATAACCAATAAATTTTGTTGACCAGTACCTACAGAAATTCTGGAGGTTTGGGATAGATCTCATAATACCAAACTATATTTGTGGTGCGTGTTTTTATCGCCCAAGCTATCGACTTGAGCCCCGGTTATTTTCCAGCTTGTCTCGGGTGCGTGATTATTACCCACGCTATCGGCCTTGGCGTGTGTGTTTCCCTCGCTGGCTTCGGTTGGGAGGAAGTACCCAAGTTCTGTTTGGGGTGCGTGATTCCCTCGCTGGCTTTGGCTGGGAGGAAGACGTAGTCTCGGACGCGTAAGACTTCGCGGAGGGGGGGCGGTAGAGGTCCGCGTGTTTACTGGGTTGTCGGCTTTCAGTATAGTGGGATACTGTGACTTACTGGTCGACAAATTAATAAAATAACTAGATGTGAAATGAAAAAAGAAATGAGAAAGTAAAGAAAGTATATGATGTGAAATATGATATGAGAATGAGAAAGAAAAAAAGTATCCGATGTGAAGTGAAAATGAGAAAGTAAAGCAAGTATATGAGTTGAAATGAATAAGAAGAGTAAAAGAAAATGTTTATGAATGAAGATAAGTATGAAGAAAAAAAAATATGAATCATGAGTTTGTAAATGAAAAAGAATGGTGAATGAAGTATGTAGTCAAATAAGTATGAAAAATAAGGTAATTGTTTTATGTGATTATATATAAAAATAAAGAAGTGGTGATATGAGAATATTTAGGAAAAGTAAAGGAATTATCTATGTGAATTAATATGATGTTGTGTATATGAGTGTAACAGTGAAGGAATTATGTATGTAAAATTAATATGAATAACTTGAAGAAATTAAGGTGTGAAAATGAGTATGAGAAGTAAGAAAATGTGTATATATGATATAATATTATATGAATGAAAAGTAAAGTAATATGTAATATGAATGTGAAATATGAATCGAAGTTTATTATGTGCTGAATATGAGGATGGTTATTAAAATAAAATATGTTATGATATGAGTTTGATGCACATTGGAATTGTGTCGAGGAACTACTCATCCGCTATTTCCATAAAAATGGTGGAAACTATCTTCCTTAGTACAACTCCCAGGGTAAATTGTTGGGTTATTGTTATGATGATTGTATTGTATGAGGGAAAATAAAGTAAAGTAAATTATAAGATGAAAACAAATTATAAAGTAAAGTAATACCCAAGCTATCGGCTTTGGGTGCGGTGTAATATTACCCAAACTATATTTAGGGTGCGGAGTATAATTTGATAAGAATGAAAGTTAAAGTAAAGTGTAATATGAGGTCTAAGAGAAAATAAAAGAAAGATATTAATAAGAATGAAAAGTAACTTGAGTTATATGATGAGATAAAAATGAATTATAAAGTAAAATATATGATAAAATGAGAATGAGCATTCAAATAAGGTATATGATGAAAGTAGAATGAAAAGAAAGTAAATTGTTATATATATAATAAGAGGGAAGGTGAATGTATTACGGGATGTGATGAGATGTGTTATAAGATATGATTGATCATGATGATATGCAATAAAATAAATACATATGATAAAATGCAAGAAAAATGTATGTGATATTATATTCTTGAATGAATGTAAAGTTATGTGATGAGAATAAATATGATAAGAATAAATATCAATCTGTTATAAGATTGAATGAGTGTGACGTTATACAACGAGAATGAATATAAATATAGCATGAGATTCAATGAATGAAATGTTATGAGATTGAGTAAATGTGATGTTAGAGACGAGAATTAATGTGAATAAAGAGTGAGTGGATATGGATATGTTGATGGGTTAAAGATTCAAAGGATATTACTTTTATGATGTTTCTAAATTTAAATTTCAGGTTCACTTAATTATTATGATATTCGTAAGTGCTTTCAAATTTCTTTATAGTGCAATTTATTTGCTAAACTAGTAAATTATACTCACTTCAGACATGACTAACCTCTATTGTTTTCTGGGGGTTAGAGAGTCCCCCTCTGAGGGGGACGTCCCTAACTCCCTTGCAGGTCTTGTTTAGTGGTGAGGTGAGACACCATAGTAGTTGATGTGGTTTTTGGTAGTTATACTTTCTCATAGTAGAATGAGTTTTATATATATATATATATATATATATATATATATATATATATATATATATATATATATATATATATATATTATACTCACATCAGACATGACTAACCCCTGTTGTTTTCTGGGGGTTAGGGAGTCCCTCCCTGAGGGGGACGTCCCTAACTCCCTTGCAGGTCTTGTTTATAACTGTATAACTGTAAGAGATAGTAATATATACATAGTGCCATGATGGAGAATATATACATAGTGCCGTGATGGAGTAATAAAGTCTGTATCCACCTCGTTGTGGAGTATCGGGGTCCGTGGTTGGTTTTTGAAAGGTTTTCCTAAAGTATTCTAAAAATCTTATCGGTTTTCAAAAAAATTTATGGTTTTTAAATTGTATCTTGATTGTTATGAAGAATTATGCTCCCAGAGCCGTATATTTTATTGTCTTTGTGATATTGAATGACTTGGCCTGGGGAGAATTGATATATATTACAGGTACATTGATATTTAAAATTGTTTGCAGAATTCCGTAAGGAATCTCTGTAAAATGGTTAATATTTCATGGGAAACTCTGCCGAAATTTTAAATTAAAATCTTTGATTATTTTTCTAAGTAAAAAATAGTATAGATAAGTAATAGGTTAAGTTAGAGATCATTGGAATAAGGAATAGTTATAAAAAAAAATTAATTTTTTTTTTGGGTGTTACAATGTAATAAGTAAAGTAAGATATCAGGTTCGATGTCAGATTATGTCTTAGTATTTACTTTAAATATAAAAAAAATATTAGAACGTGCATCGCACGTGCATATATTATTAGAACTGGCATCACGTGCATATTACTAATTATTATAATGGGAGAGTTGGGGTTGTCATTTGTAGACAACTTGTAATTTGTAGATAATCATTTAACCATCTAATATCAACCATTTATTTTTAAGTGGGAGTTATATTAACAATTCATTTACTCAACTGTTGTTGGTTATCATACTATCCTCAAAGTTTAAATTTATTTACGACATAATTATTTACAAAAGTGTCACTCATATAAAATAAAAGTTTGTGCCACTCTGCGTAATTTATAAAGAGTATGTGATGCGTAAAGAGAGATCTCAGATTCGAAGCCAGATTAAGTCTTATTATTACTATATAAAATAAAAAAATTAGAACGCGGATCGTACGTGCAGATTACCAGTAATAATAAATAGAGAACCTTAGGAATCATACATTTAACTTAAATTCTATTTACCTTCTTAGCATCCCCGTTTAATCTAGCACGTTATTATAAGATGAGATAGAGAAAACGAAACATAACTTTTACGCACGGGACAGACACTATAACAGGTTTAGAAATGGCTAGATCTACACAAAGTACGCTGCACATCTCAAAACATCTCCTAAATCCTAATGTAGTACTTAATTACGAGAGTGCCTATAAGCGAAATTTTAATTAAGCACAAGCTTTGAAAATCACTCCGGAGGAAGGTTTTTAATATCTTATACGCATTTTTTAAATCAGTTATCATAACGAATAGTTTTCGGTACAAACATTGTAAAGATAGACGGTATCTAAAATGTGTCTCTGTACAGAATTAGATAAAGAATTCAACAACAATTTGTCAACCAGTCTTTTCTAATGTTCTTAGCTTTAGTCTCTACACGTACATATAGATTTTTTTTCCTGAAAAAATCGGTATACCTATGCTGCTAATATGCTGCTAATATTACGGCTAATTTTTTACTTACCTTACAGTAAAACATTTGAAGTTAATTAACTAAAAAAAACCTAGTAATTTACACGTACGATACACGTCTTAATAATATAGTTTTTTAAAAATAAAAATTCACGTATCTTGGTTTGGTTTGAACCTAAAAACTCATTTATAATAGTTATGCACGTGCGTTGCACGCGTTGATAGATTTACAAATAATATTAAGCCTTCTTCCATTATCTCTAATATTATAATAAGAGAGTTGGAGTTGTCATTTGAAGACATTTATTCAACCATCTAATCTCAACCATTCATTTTTAAGTGAGAGTTATATTAATCATTCATTTACTTAATTGTTGTTAGTTACCATAATATCCTCAAAGTTCAAATTTTTTTACGACATAATTATTTACAAAAGTATCATTCATATAAAATAAATGTTTGTGCCACTAGGGGTAATTTATAAAGAGTATGTGACGAGTAAGGGGAGGTCTCAGGTTCGAGACCAGATTACGCCTTATTATTTACTATATAAAAAAATTAATTAGAACGTGCATCGCACGTGTAAATTACTAGTAATATTAGAGAAAAGAGATTTACATGTGCGATGCACGCCTTAATAAATATAGTTTTAATAAAGTAAAAATTCAGACATAGTCTGAGTTTGAACCTAAGAGTTCTTTTAGTATGCACGTGTGTTGCATGAGTTGATAGATTGAAAAATAACACTAAGGCCTTCTCCCATTATAATATTACTAGTATTTTTCACGTGCGATGCACGTTTTGATAAAGAGTTGGAATTAAGTGTGCGATACACGGAAGTCAACAGTAATTAGCACGTGCAATGAATGTCTTAATTTTAAAAAAATGTAGTTGAATGAGCGATACACGTATTTTTTAAAAATTAAGAAGGAAAAACTATGATCTGTACGTGCGAAGCACGTGTTGAAAAATAGATTTGAAGTTGCACGTGCGATGCACATGTTTGTTTAGTGACAAAATTGGAGTTTCTTTTGAGACAAAAAATATTAAAAACTGTTTATTTGTGACAAACTCTTCCATTAAATAGTAAGTAGATATATTATATTATAGATAGATAGATGGATATTAATTTACACATATGATGGATATTTAATATATAAAAATTAAGTAAAAAGCTTGACATAGTGAGTACCTGAACATGAGTCTTCCATCATATTAGTTATGCACGTGCGATGCACGTCTTGGTAGATTGACAAATGGAACTAAGACCTTCGCCCATTATATTAGAGCTATTAGAGACTAGTATTTTCACGTGAGATGCATGTTTTGATAAAGAGTTGGAGTTAAACGTACGATACACGGATGTCAACAGTAATTAGCACGTGCAATGAATGCCTTAAATTTTTTAAAATGGAGTTGAATGGACGATACACGTATTTTTAAAAAATTAAGAAGGAAAAACTTTGATGTATACGTGTGAAGCACGTGTTGAAAATAGATTTAAAGTTGCACGTGCGATGCACATGTTTGTTTGGTGACAATATTGAAGTTTCTTTTGAGACAAAAAAATATTAAAAACTATTTATTTGTGACAAATTCTTCCATTCAATAGTAAGTATATATATTATATTATACATAGATAGATGGATATTAATTTATACATATGATACATATTTAATATATAAAAAATTAAGTAAAAAACCTGACATAGTGAGGGCTCGAATCTGAGACTTCCATCATATTAGTTGTGCACGTGTGATGTACGTGTTGGTAGATTGACAAATGACACTATGGCCTTCTCCCATTATAATATTAGAGATTAGAGATATTAAAGATTAGAGATTAGAGATTAGAGATTACGGAGTAGTAATCAAAATGAGATTCCCAATTAGAGGGTAGTACCATTAATCGGTAAGAGCCGACCTAATATAGGAGAGGAGTGAGGTCTTAACAAAACGGAAACCTGGAACTTGCAAGAAACAAGGAGAAATGACGAGAAGAGAGAAGGTGACAAAAGTTGCTGATGAAGAAAGACAAGGGTTCTTCCCCCCCACCCCCCACCCCCCACCCGAATTTTTTACCAAATTATCCCACTTTTTCTAAGTATGTACGAAACTGTCCTTGTTCAAAAATTTAATACTAAAAGATCCATATCGCTAATGGGGTTAACGAGTCTAGTAGTTTCCTAAGCATTAACCCCGTTAGCGTGCTGACAGGGATACAACTTTTTTCCTTGAGTGGGGGTGTGCCAAAAAACTCATCCAATATAGTAATGCTAACCTCGTTAGCGTTAGTGTTAAAACCACTCGCGTTAACGGGGTTAACGTTTGTAGTTGGGACGACGGCGAGGGGGGGGGGTCTTTTTCAAAGAGGGGCGTTGGTGAAAAATCTTTAAGTATAGACTCGTTAACCACGTTAACGCGTCTCATTATACCAGGCACGCGAACGAGGTTAACGAGTGTCGATTTGGTTCATCTTTAAGTAACCTACGCTATCTCACTCTCTTCTTACATCTCCTCTATTCAAAACCCTACCGATGCGATTTTTAACCTAAAACCCCCAAACCCTAGTCTTCGATTTCGCCATCTACACATCTCAATTTATCGTAATTTTAGGTGGAATCTCTTCATCACTCCATTTTAACCTTTCTAAATCTCCAAAAACACGCCATTTGAACCATT
Organism: Hemerocallis citrina; assembly: GCA_017893485.1. NCBI lineage: Eukaryota > Viridiplantae > Streptophyta > Magnoliopsida > Asparagales > Asphodelaceae > Hemerocallis > Hemerocallis citrina. The sequence continues at coordinate 83,455,769 of CM030358.1, forward strand.
TACCCGTTTCCTTAATTTATCAAAAGGAGTGGATCGTGGTGCTTGACGTGGACTTGTTACGTCCACCCTACATTAGTTTGTAAGTGTTCCTTATTTATGCTATATTTTTTTCTTCTGATTTTGGGTCTAGGGTTGTGGTTTTAGTTAGAGAATTAAGTTGAAAATGTTTCAAATTGGAGGTGATTTTGGGTCTACTATTATCATACTACTGGCTGCATGAGCTTTTGGATTTTGATTGGAGGTGATTTTGGAGGTGATTTTTGGTATATGACTAGTTTGCATTGGTAGATTTTGGAGTAGTTCGCATTATGAGATTTTGGATTTTCATTGAGGGTTATGGTTGTATTAGCTCTTGTTGTGAGGTTATATATGATTATATTATCAAACTTGTAGGATTTTATTTGTTATAACATATGGCATGGACAATGGGTAATACCGAAGAAGGGACCGGTAGTAGACCTCCAACAACCCGGATAGGTCCACGTACATGTCGAAGACAACCTCCCAAAAAAACGAAGCGTGGTGGACGTACCAATGTAAGATGATTAGACTTTAATTTTTTACGTTCAATTCTGACATCAATAAAAAATAGAAATATGTATGTTGAATTTCCATTTTTTTGTGTAGGATGAGGTCGGTACGTCTTCTCCTCCGGCCAATCAAATGGCTCCGCCTCCTCCTCGAAATGAACAACAACCTACTTCTCCATCTACAGATCCAGGCCCATCTACTTCCTTCTATGTTCCTCCGGTGGTTCCCAGTCCGATCGAACCTAGGTTGTTGACTTTACAAAGTCAACATCGATCTAAAGACATTTGGGAAGGAAATTCTTCGGAGTGCATATTTAGGGGGCACGACACGTTACAAATGCATCCCCGTATACATGGATTGTTACAAACATGTGGATTATACGGCATAGGATTGATGAGCTCCATTAAGGTGGATTGACCATTATTAACAGTTCTTCTCGAGAGATGGCGTCCCGAGACGCATAGTTTTCACCTGCCAGTCGGCGAGACTACAGTGACGCTGCAAGATGTTTCTGTGATTACGGGTCTGCCAATTGATGGACAGGCCGTAACTGGCTCAATGGACTTTGATCCGGAGTTCATTATTGAAGAGTATCTCAGAGTCATGGTGGATTGGTCTGCCCTTGTAATGAAATCATTGAGATTGAAATGGTTGAAGGAAAAGTTATCTGGTTAGTTGACCAATAATTCCACGGACAACCAAGTACACCGTTATTGCCAGGCGTACATAATGACACTGTTCCACTACAACACATGTGCAATTTACCGGCGTATATTCCCCGGCGTTTTACCATTCGCGCTGGGGTAGGAAGTGACTAGGAATGGGGCGTCAGATTGGATGGTTATACACCAGCGGCCACTATAAAATGCCGGGGAATCATGATATTCAGTGGCATTTTATTTAAAAATGCCGGTGAAAGGTATTATTCACCGGCGTTTTAATAAAACACGCCGGCAAATATACAGATACATTTACCGGCGTTTGTAATTTAAAACGCCGGTGAATTAACTGAGATAAATCCCCGCATACCCTAACATTTTGCTCGCTAATTTCCCAAATCCAATTTGGCCGCCTTCGTTTTCCCTCCTCCCTCTCTCTATTTCGCGCGCTTCGCCTCCGTCCCTTCGTCATCTTCGACAGCCCAATTCGATTTCCCTCCTCCCTCTCTCTATTTCGCAGTGAATTTGCGATTGAAAACCACCGCTCGTCGCCCCGCTCTCTCTCTATCTCCTACGCCACCGCTCATTGCCCCGCTCGTCGCCCCCCTCTCTCTCTGCGGTAATTTCTCTTGATTTCTCTCCTTTTCACTATCAAAGATGCTGAATTCATGCATCTGATTGTCATCTTAGCATGATTTTTTTACCAAAATGGGTTCACTTTCAACTAAGGATGCTAGCTGTATACCAAAATCCTCCAAATCTGTACAAGAATTGGGCGGAACAAACCTTGTGCAGGTTTCTTTTGGAGCCACAAACATCAATGGTTTAGTTGGGATGAAGAATTAATAGAGAAACATATATGCTTAGATACTGGAAATTTTCATTTTCTTTTACTGTTAAAGAAGCTGAATTCATGCATCTGATTGCCATCTTAGCATGATTTTTTTACCAAAATGGGTTCACTGTCAACTAAGGATGCTAGCTGTATACCAAAATCCTCCAAATCTGTACAATAATTGGGCAGAAAAAACCTTGTGCAGGTTTCTTTTGGAGCCACAAACATCATGATTTAGTTGGGATGAAGAATTAATAGAGAAACATATATGCTTAGATACTGAAAATTTTCATTTTCTTTTACTGTTAAAGAAGCTGAATTCATGCATCTGATTGCCATCTTAGCATGATTTTTTTATCAAAATTGGTTGACTGTCAACTAAGGATGCTAGCTGTATACCAAAATCCTCCAAATCTGTGCAAGAATTGGGCTGAACAAACCTTGTGCAGGTTTCTTTTGGAGCCACAAACATGAATGATTTAGTTGGGATGAAGAATTAATAGAGAAACATATATGCTTATATACTTAAAATTTTCATTTTCTTTCACTATCAAAGATGCTGAATTCATGCATCTGATTGTCATCTTAGCATGATTTTTTTACCAAAATGAGTTCACTGTCAACTAAGGATGCTATATGTATACCAAAATCCTCCAAATCTGTACAAGAAGTGGGTGAGAACAAACCTTGTGCAGGTTTATTTTGTAGCCACAAACATCATGATTTAGTTGGGATGAAGAATTAATAGAGAAACATATATGCTTAGATACCGGAAATTTTCATTTTCTTTTACTGTTAAAGAAGTTGAATTCATGTATCTGATTGCCATCTTAGCATGATTTTTTTACCAAAATGGGTTCACTGTCAACTAAAGATACTGTATGTATACCAAAATCCTCCAAATCTGTACAAGAAGTGGGTGAGAACAAACCTTGTGCAGGCTTCTTTTGTAGCCACAAACATCATGATTTAGTTGGGATGAAGAATTAATAAAGAAACATATATGCTTATATACTGGAAATTTTCATTTTCTTTCACTGTCAAAGATGCTGAACTCATGCATCTGATTGTCATCTAAGCATGATTTTTTTTACAAAAATGGGTTGATTAATTTTGCTTCTCTAATGAATTTATTGAATCTTTGACAAGTACAAGATGTCTAGGCATGGAAAACGGATAAACATAAATGATGACAACGAAAGCCATGGGGATGAGCAGCCACTATCTAAAAGTGGCAGTCAAACAGAGGAGGGGGAGGGTAGCACGCCGCCCACTATCAAAAAATATCGAGGGCGAACTAAGATGCCGGGCATATGGAAACTTAATAATGACGAAAGGATTGTGGTGGAGGAAAACGGTGTCGGGCAACCGGTTGGTGATAATGCAAGCAAATTCTCATCCTTTATTGGGGTAATAGCAAGGAACCCACGGATAATTCCTTTGTCGTACGAGAGTTGGCCGAAGGTGCCAACTACGACAAAGGCAACTGCAATTACAACAATCAAGGTATTTTCCATCTAAAATAAATAATTGGTAGGCTCAAATATGTTATTGAAATATGTATTTTTGGTGATGGGTATTCGGTTTATGCAATTCAGTTATCATTTGTTAAACTTCATAAATTTTGCAGTAATACTTCTCGTTCTCGGACTCCCTTACACCTTGGGTTGAAAAGTCACTCTCCAAAAGGTGGAGGGACTACAAGAGTGACTTGAAGGCTAAGTTTTTGACAAAGACCTCACAGAGGTGGATAATGCAGGGGCTGTGCCACCGAATGTGGAGCCTTCAGATTGGCAATTTCTTGTGCATTACTGGTGTTCGGCGGTCGGTCAGGTATTTACATTACTAACCAAAATTTAATGACTTTGTGGTTGTATGGCTACTCTAATTAAATTTTTTGTTAACTTCATTGTGGCATGTACAGAAAAGGGCGGAGGTGGCTGTTGCCAGTAGGTCAAAGCAACTAGTGTTGCACACTGCTGGCACACAGAGCTTTGCTCTGGTTCGGAAAGAATGGGTAAGCGCAATAAAATTGAACATTTTTGACTTACAGTTATTTGTTTATAAGCATTTCATCTTGCTAATATATAAGAAGAAGATTTGGAGGGTCCTACGGAGTTTGGCGACATAGATTTTTTCGATGCCACCCACAAGTCGAAGGATGGGACGTATGCGAGTCCTGAGGCAGAACAGATTGTGGTAATTAGAAATTTACTACTATATATAGACTATAGCAATGTTATTGTTTATATATATCTTCAGTTGCGTTTACTTTTTGATGATCTCTTGCTGTTTTTGTAAATGGCTAATAATTTGTCGAAATCTCATCTGCTTTTAACTCTGATTGTTATGTCCTTTTACAGACTAACGCTCGGAAAAAGTTTGGTGAAATCTGTTCTGCTTCAGATTCTGACCCCACAACGGCATCCACAGATTTTCGTACCCGCCAGCGACTTGCCTTGACCGCAGTTAGGGAAAAGGAGAGGCATGGACGTGTCCGTGGTATGGGGATAGGCCCAACCCCCTCGCGATTATTCGGGCGGAGTGAATCTACTTCAAGTGGGTCTCAGGACGAGGAGATGACTTCATTAAAGGCACAAGTGGCACTCCTCCAAGAACAAATGGCCCAGTTAATAGGGTAGCAATCTCAAGTCCCACCACCGGTAAGTCTTTAAATTGGTAATTTTGAATAGATTATAATTTTGAATGTATGAAAGACACGTATTAGTGTTTGTAAGTCTGCATTGTGGCTGTCGTCTAGTGGTTGTCGTCTATGTTTCTTAATTGGGCTGTGATTAGAAAGAAAGGGTTCGAGTGGAGATCTGGAAACCCATATAGAGACATCTCGTTTATTATAATCTATTATTATTGTTGGACCAACCCCCTCTTGCTGTTGTTGCTGATGTCTCTTTGTGTACGTGTGTTGAAGAGAAAGAAGGGATGAGAGAGAGTTGAGGAAAATGTCGCTATGTTAGCCTGGTGTATCCTCATTCTCTACCATTCCTCTTTCTGGCTCCATTTATGGCTTCTATATTAAATTGGTTTCCTTCTACAATGACAGTTCCATAAAACTACACTTGATATGAGCCATGTTCTTATTGTTCTTCAATAAAATTGGGAGTTTTGGTGATCCAACTAGTGATCATAGCTGCACCCCACTACATACTCACAAACACTAATACGTTTGCAGTATCTAAGCATATATGTTTCTTTATTAATTCTTCATCCCAACTAAATCATTGATGTTTGTGGCTACAAAAGAAACCTGCACAAGGTTTGTTCTGACCAATTCTTGTACAAATTTTGGGAATTCTGAAGTTTTTAGATCTAGGATCACAAATTTTGATTGGGCTGTGATTGGATTGTTTAGTGACTGTCAACAAGTGTTCTTAATTGGGCTGTAATTAGAAAGATACGAGTTGGAGTGGAGATCTAGAAACCCATATAGAGACATCTCGTTCATAATAATTTATTATTATTGCAGTTCTTGTCGCTCTTGCTGTTGTTGCTGATGTCTCTTTATGTGCGTTTGCTAAAGAGAAAGCAGGGATGAAAGAGAGTTGAGGAAAATGCCGCTATGTTAGCCTGGTGTATCCTCATTCTCTACCATTCCTCTTTTTGGCTTCTATATTTGGTTTCCTTCCACGATGACAGTTCCTTAAAACTACACTTGATACGAGCCCTATTCTTATTTTTCTTCAATAAAAATGGGAGTTTTGGTTATCCAACAAACATGTACCCGCATACTTCCAAATGGCATTTTCTTTAGTAAGTCGGGCTCCAAAGAATCGATCTATGACTAGAATCTCCATTCAAAGCCCAATCAAAATTTTTCATACTGGATCTAAAATCTTCTTTGAGCCACAAACATCAATGGTTTAGTGAATTAATAGAGAAACATATATGCTTATATACTGGAAATTTTCATTTTCTTTCACTATCAAAGATGCTGAATTCATGCATCTGATTGTCATCTTAGCATGATTTTTTTACCAAAATGGGTTCACTGTCAACTAAGGATGTTGTATGTATACCAAAATCCTCCAAATTGATCTGTACAAGAATTGGCTGAGAACAGACCATGTGCAGGCTTCTTTTGGAGCCACAAACATAAATGGTTTAGTTGGGATGAAGAATTAATAGAGAAACATATATGCTTATATACTGGAAATTTTCATTTTCTTTCACTATCAAAGATGCTGAATTCATGCATCTGATTGTCATCTTAGCATGATTTTTTTACCAAAATGGGTTCACTGTCAACTAAGGATGTTGTATGTACACAAAAATCCTCCAAATTAATCTGTACAAGAATTGGGTGAGAACAAACCTTGTGCAGGCTTCTTTTGTAGCCACAAACATCATGATTTAGTTGGGATGAAGAATTAATAGAGAAACATATATGCTTAGATACCGGAAATTTTCATTTTCTTTTACTGTTAAAGAAGCTGAATTCATGCATCTGATTGTCATCTTAGCATGATTTTTTTACCAAAATGGGTTAACTGTCAACTAAGGATGCTAGCTGTATACCAAAATCCTCCAAATCTGTGCAAGAATTGGGCTGAACAAACCTTGTGCAGATTTCTTTTGGAGCCACAAACATGAATGATTTAGTTGGGATGAAGAATTAATAGAGAAACATATATGCTTATATACTGGAAATTTTTATTTTTTTTCACTATCAAAGATGCTGAATTCATGCATCTGATTGTCATCTTAGCATGATTTTTTTACCAAAATGGGTTCACTATCAACTAAGGATGTTGTATGTATACCAAAATCCTCCAAATTAATCTGTACAAGAATTGGGAGAGAACAAACCTTGTGCAGGCTTCTTTTGTAGCCACAAACATAATGATTTAGTTGGGATGAAGAATTAATAGAAAAACATATATGCTTAGATACCGAAAATTTTCATTTTCTTTTACTGTTAAAGAAGCTGAATTCATGCATCTGATTGTCATCTTAGCATGATTTTTTTACCAAAATAGGTTAACTGTCAACTAAGGATGCTAGCTGTATACCAAAATCCTCCAAATCTGTGCAAGAATTGGGCTGAACAAACCTTGTGCAGGTTTCTTTTGGAGCCACAAACATGAATGATTTAGTTGGGATGAAGAATTAATAGAGAAACATATATGCTTATATACTGGAAATTTTCATTTCCTTTTACTGTTAAAGAAACAGATCGCATGCGTCTGATTGTCATCTTAGCATGATTTTTTTTACCAAAATGGGTTCACTGTCAACTAAGGATGCTGTATGTATACCAAAATCCTCCAAATTAATCTGTACAAGAATTGGGTGAGAACAAGCCTTGTGCAGGCTTCTTTTGTAGCCACAAACATCATGATTTAGTTGGGATGAAGAATTAATAGAGAAACATATATGCTTATATACTGGAAATTTTCATTTTCTTTCACTGTTAAAGAAGCTGAATTCATGCATCTGATTGTCATCTTAGCATGATTTCTTTACCAAAATGGGTTAAATGTCAACTAAGGATGCTAGCTGTATACCAAAATCCTCCAAATCTGTGCAAGAATTGGGCTGAACAAACCTTGTGCAGGTTTCTTTTGGAGCCACAAACATGAATGATTTAGTTGGGATGAAGAATTAATAGAGAAACATATATGCTTATATACTGGAAATTTTCATTTTCTTTCACTATCAAAGATGCTGAATTCATAAATCTGATTGTCATCTTAGCATGAATTTTTTACCAAAATGGGTTCACTGTCAACTAAGGATGTTGTATGTATACCAAAATCCTCCAAATTAATCTGTACAAGAATTGGGTGAGAACAAACCTTGTGCAGGCTTCTTTTGTAGCCACAAACATTACGATTTAGTTGGGGTGAAGAATTAATAGAGAAACATATATGCTTATACACTGGAAATTTTCATTTTCTGTCACTGTTAAAGAAGCTGGATTCATGCATCCGATTGTCATCTTAGCATATTTTTTTACCAAAATGGGTTAACTGTCAACTAAGGATGCTAGCTGTATACCAAAATCCTCAAAATCTGTGCAAGAATTGGGATGAAAAAACCTTGTGCAGGTTTCTTTTGGAGCCACAAACATGAATGATTTAGTTGGGATGAAGAATTAATAGAGAAACATATATGCTTATATACTGAAAATTTTCATTTTCTTTCACTATCAAAGATGCTGAATTCATGCATCTGATTGTCATCTTAGCATGATTTTTTTACCAAAATGGGTTCACTGTCAACTAAGGATGCTGTATGTATACCAAAATCCTCCAGATTAATCTGTACAATAATTGGGTGAGAACAAACCTTGTGCAGGCTTCTTTTGTAGCCACAAACATCATGATTTAGTTGGGGTGAAGAATTAATAAAGAAGCATATATGCTTATATACTAGAAATTTTCATTTTCTTTACTGTTAAAGAAGCTGAATTCATGCATCTTATTATCATCTTAGCATGATTTTTTTACCAAAATGGGTTAACTGTCAACTAAGGATGCTAGGTGTATACCAAAATCCTCCAAATCTGTGCAAGAATTAGGCTGAACAAACCTTGTGCAGGTTTCTTATGTAGCCACAAACATCATGATTTAGTTGGGATGAAGAATTAATAGAGAAACATATATGCTTATATACTGGTAATTTTCATTGGGCTGTGATTGGATTGTTTAGTGGCCGTCGTCTATGTTCTTAATTGGGCTGTAATTAGAAAGAGAGGGCTCGAGTGGAGATCTGGAAACCCATATAGAGACATCTCGTTTATAATAATTTCTTATTATTATTGTTCTTGTCGCTCTTGCTGTTGTTGCTGATGTCTCTTTGTGTGCGTGTGCGGAAGGGAAAGAAGGGATGAGAGAGAGATGAGGAAAATGCCGCTATGTTAGCCTGGTGTATCCTCATTCGCTACCATTTTCTGTTTCCATTTCTGGCTTCTATATTTGGTTTCCTTCCACGATGACAGTTCCTTAAAACTATACTTGATATGAGCCTCTTCTTATTTTTCTTATTTTTCTTATATTTGATTTCCTTCCACGATGACAGTTTCATGGATTGTCTGAACAATCCACGAAAGACATGCTTGGATACTGGATTTTCATTTGTTTTACTGTTTTAGATACTGGATATTCCCAATCATTGCAGAATATAAAGGTTTTAAGTTAGATCCTTGATTTTCATTTGTTTGGCTGTTTTAGATATATTCAAAAACAAAATTAAGTCCTAGCTTTTTAGCACTGCAATATAATTATTTTACCTCTCTATATATCATTAACAATTCCAATTGCAATTGGCACTTTGATCTTAGAATTTATGAATTAGGTAGATCTTTTTGCAAGCTTAAAAAATATATATATTCTGTATTGTGGTCTACTGTTGAACTAAATTATTGTTTTTTTTTTCATAGAGCGATTTCCAAGATGAAGGAAATTCTGATGATCAGAACTGAAGCTACTCGAGGGGTATGAATCTGTGGTCGGCCTATCCTTGCTGTTGTTATGTCCTCCTTGCTGTTGTTATGTCTTGTATTATTGTTTTAAGTTTTCGTTGGGATATTTGGGATGTTCGTTACTGTATTTGTATTTGTTAATTATGACACTGTGTTAATTTCGCAGTGGATTTGGACGATGATATAACACGTGTGAAACTTTCTTATCTTTAATTCTTGTGTTTGGTTGTGATTTGTGCATTAATATGCCTGAAATTGGTTGAATCAGTTGTGAATTAGTTTACAGGTTTTTTTAAATGAAATTGTGAATTGAAATCGAATGGAAAACTGAAGCATGAAAAACAAACGGGCATACACTGGCGTATGAAATTGTGAATTGAAATCGATTGGAAAACTGGAGCAGGAAAAACAAACGGGCATACACCGGCGTTTCATAAAATGTCGGTGTATCTAATTGTTTAGTTAAAAATTTCGTTAGAGAGGCGTTTCCACACACGCCGGTGTACCCGTAAGTTGCAACAGTCCTAAGAAATATCGGCATTTTATAAAATGCCGGTGAATAACTCTATAGCGGCATTTTACGACACGCCGGTGCTTGTAAGTAGGGAAAGAAGGGTGCTCAGAAACATGCATACACCGGCATTCTATGTCCGCCGGTAAATATTACACATCACCGGCAGTTGTACAATCGCTGGTGAAAAGATATATACCAGCGATTTGTGACCACCGGTGAATGTATATTGGGGAAAGAACGGCACCCAGAAATTGCCATATATCGGTGTTTGTCTGGCCGCCGGTGTATTTTGAAGATATACCGGCGTCCAGTAGAAACGCCGGTAAATACGCCTATCTTTCAGCGACGCTCGATTCGGCGGCATTTGCATCGACATTTTTATAAATGCCGGTGAATATTTCACCGGCGTAAAAAACTGCCGGTGAAGGTCAAAAAAAATGCCGGTGAATAACTTCTGTGTTGTAGTGTTCGGAGGTGTCATCTTCCCAAATTCTTCTGGAGATTCCGTTCCATTGATGTACCTACCACTAATAGCCGATCTTGGAGCAGTTGGGGGGTATAGTTAGGGGAGTACTGCGTTGGCCACCTTGTATCGCACATTGTGCAATTGCTCTCTTGGTGCCAAGCAAATGAATGGACCAATGTTGATGCTCCAGGTGTGGAGTTGGGAACGACTGCACATTGGCCGTCTTGTTGTGGCGAAGCAGTCACCAAAGTGGTCGAACCTTCCCGAGGACGTGAACATGAGGCCACCTCAAGGTGTGTATTGGACGGGTTCGTTGACGTGGAAGGTGAGCCCAAATAGGTGCCTATCATATTACCGAGACAAGCTTGACCACTTGCAAGATGATTGTGTTAAGTGGCAACCATATACCGAGGAACGTTTAGCTCGATTGCCTTCAGTTTGTACATCGGCTCGTCAGTTGTGGTTTACTAAAGCACTGCTGATCCACTTCGGTACAATTGAGGCATATTTCCCAGACAGGGTTCTTCGTCAATTTGGGTTGCATCAGAACATTCCATTTCACCAACCATACAATGTTGATCTTCACAGTGTCACTGGTATGGGTAGACAAGCAGCACATGATTGGGCAGCTTCACTCAGCGTTCACGTGGAAATTTGGAACCATCGTCTCGATCACCTAATTCAAAATATTCCGCCATTCAACGCAGTTCATCATGTCCCTTACATGACTTGGTTTAGGAGAATGACTCGCCTATACATTTTCTCCAACAAGCCAATGACCAGCCGGGGTGCAAGTATTGACACGTAGACATGCCAACGATCTAGCTGACACCTACTCCGTTAACCTACCAATGTATCAACCGAAGACACTATTGCTTCGGAGTGTCGTAAGTGTTATTTCATTATTTACATATGATTTATTATTACGTCTACTTATTCAATTTATTATTTACTGAATTTATTATAACATTTGTTTCATTTTTTTGTAGATGGATCAAACTTAGATTCAAGTTAAAGAATGCGTGAAGATTTTGAAAAGCAATGTAGCCGAGCCATTGATGGTTTTCACGCGAAAAATTGTTGAATCATGTAGAGTACAAGCTGATCTTGTTGGCGAAGGTAACAGAATTGATGCGATCTTGTCCAGGCCCGTGCACCAAACTGGTCGTCGGAAGACGGTTGCTAGAAAATCTCGTCCACATTCAATAATACATGAAGAAAGACAAAGGAGAAGAAGGGAGCCGTCTCCTCCAATTGATGAAATCCAAGAAGAGGAAGAAGAAGAACTTGACGAAGATAATATTCCTCTATCCGGATTAACTTAGGCCACCCAACAGCATCCCAAACGAGCAAGGAAACCTCCAACTCTATTCACCACGTCGTAAGTTAAACTTCTATTATGTTGTGTATTTTTCCAATTTTAGAGAATGGTGGCTTAGAACAAAAGACATGTGGATGTAAAGCAATCTTCATATCAGTTTTTGTTATGTTTATGTTATGTAATGGGTAGGAAATGTCTGAGTTTATTTGATTGTAGCTGAGATAAGGAAATGCTGATCTGAGTTTATCTGATCTATGTTTATGTTATGTAAAGGTGTGTATGTTTTGAGTTGAGTTTATCTGATTATGGTTGTTCTGAATTGGCTTGATATGTGTTTTGAGTTGAGTTGAGTTTATCTGAGTTGGTTTGATATGTGTCTATCTGAGTTTATCTGAGTTGAAACTTTCTGGAACATATATATCAACTGATATATCAGCTGTTTTGTGCTGATTTGAGATTTGTTGTAATATGAAAGTTGAAATATGAAGATTTGAAGGTTTGAGCTGAGATATGAAAGTTGGTTTGATATGAAGCTGATATTGATTTGATATGAAAGTTGAGATATGAAGCTGATATTGTGGAAAGCTGATTTGAAGATTTGAAGGTTTCTGGATAGTGAATGATACATGGTCGTTAACTCAGTTAACGGCCCTAGTTTTACCAGCACCGTTAACTGAGTTAACGAGTCTTAGTAACTTCAATTTCTAGAAAGTTCAAACTTTCTGGAAAGTGAAGAATCTCCACAGTCGTTAACTCAGTTAACGGCCTTGGTAATGAGTTTGAGTAACTTCAATTTCCAGAAAGTTTCAACTTTCTGGAAAGTGAAGAATCTCCATAGTCGTTAACTGAGTTAACGAGTCTTAGTAACTTCAATTTCCAGAAAGTTTCAACTTTCTGGAAAGTGAAGAATCTCCACAGTCATTAACTCAGTTTACGACCTTGGTTTTACCATGGCCGTTAACTGAGTTAACGAGACCAAGGCTGTTAACTAAGTTAACGAGTCTTAGTAACTTTAATTTCCAGAAAGTTTCAACTTTCTGGAAAATGAAGAATCTCCACAGTTTAACTAACAAAACTCCAAAACATTATGTTTTATTACATAATAAAAAATAGTACGAAATATTACGAAATATTACATAATCTGGAAAGTGATGAATAATGATGAATCTCCACAGTACGAAATATTACATAATCAAAAAAAATTGACTAACAAAACTCCAAAACAGCTCAATGTTGGCGTTGAGTAGATTGACTTGAGTTTTTCCGACATCAGCGTTTATTGTGACCCCTCAAACCACATTTTGAACACGTCATTCCTGAAGCCCTGCTAGACTCATCTCGTACATCCATAACATTACGTACTCTCGTACTCTTCGGCCGACCTTTCCGAGAACGTCGAAGGCTTGCATCAGGTACAAGTTTGTTTCCAGTATTAACTGGCCAATATGCAGGATCTAGTGTTGGATGAAAATTGGGAGCCCATGTTTGTGCTGATGAAATAGTTGAGTAGAATGTATCAACATATGGTTTGTAATCAATAGCGCGATATGCACAAGCTGCTAGAACATGAGAACATAGTATATGATATAACTGAAATTTTTGACAAGTACATGTTTTATTACCCAAGTTAACGGTGTGCAAGTTACCACCCTTTTGATTCCCACCTACTCTTCGTATACCTATTTTGACTGCAAAAACTCCAGGTTGATGGCTAAATAATATCACCTCATGCATGTTGGCTCCTTCACGTCGGAGATCTATCAAATCCTGTACTCTTTGTAAAAATTTTTTACCCTCAGTAATTAGCTTGTTGGCTAACTGATGCCGTGTGGCAAAGTACGAATTAAGACGATAAAAGATCATGTCCACAATAGCGTGCAGTTGCTGGTAAACTACGCACACCTTTCTAAACTGAGTTGAAAACTTCTGATAGGTTGGTAGTCATTATCCCATATCGCTGCCTCCACCTTCAGAAAGGGACCATTTCTCAACTATTTTCTCTTTCAACCAATTTGCTGCTTCCGCATTTACTGTTTTCAATTCTGCGAGTTTGCTTTGAAATTTTTTCGGTTGGTTTTGACATGCTATAATTTTGACTTTCGTCCTTATTGCTTTGCTACTAAATTTGGTAAAGAAATTTGTAGCAAAATATCGCATACAATAACAATGATAAGCATTGGGTTCGTTCCATGCACCATTATGCGATTCCATGGCGGCCAAAATACCTGCGTGGCGATCAAATATAACACATAAACCAAACCGATCTGTGACATAGAAACGAATATAGCCCATAAACCATGTCCATGTATAAAGACTCTCTCCGTCAACTATTGCGAAAGAAAATGGAAACAAACAATCATTCGCATCCGGTGTGACTGCTATTAACAAACAACCCTTATATTTACCATACAAGTGTGTTCCATCAACACTAATAACAGATCTGCAGGACTTAAACCCTTCAATTGAAGCACCAAATGCCCAAAACACACCCCTGAATGTTTCTTCTTCAGGACCAGATTCATACTTATCCCAATGGACAACAGTTCCTAGATTTGCTGCTTGTATTGCTGATAGAAGTAAAGGCAACTTAGTGTACGCCTCTTCAAATGATCCATACAACTTCTCAATAGATTTCTGCTTCGCAATCCAAGCCTTCCTACAAGATATCTGATAATTCAATTTAAGTTTGACTATCTCAATAATTGCACGCGGTGTAATTCTTATCTGAGCCTTCACAACATTCATAATCAAACTGCATACAAGTTTAGCGTCAACTTTGTAATGGTCTTGACTCAATGCGGGATTCACACATGTATGCAGCCCTACTAGTTTTTTAACCACAAAATTTGTCTGGCCCTTCGGAACAATTGCACGTAATTGTCATGGACAACCACCCTCACTTGCAACCGGTGGGATTTGCACCAACTCCTCAAGTGAACGTTTTCTCAGAGCCAATTTATATTTTACTAGGTGAAGATTTCATTGTGATAAATTCCCGATGTTTGTTGATGGAGTACAATTTTACTCCATGTTGAATCGATTCTTTACTTTGAAACTCTTGCCCAATGTAGAACTCATCTATGGTAGATGAATCGAACAATTCTTGTGGACCATGATTTAATCTCGCACTTTGTGCCATTTCCTCGATAACATGAGCATTGACATTATTGAAGTCACCAGTAAAGTTCACATCGACATCAATACTCTCATTTATATTAATATTCAAATATTCGTCTGCTTCTTCCTCATCTTCATTATGAAATCCTGGTTCAGCTTCATCATCTGTTTCTTCGTCTTCTTCTTCATCATCAACTAAATCATTATTAACGGTAACATTTTCAAATATCCCGAAAAAATTAGTATTCAGAACAAAATCATTATCCAAATTTGGTTGACCTGGCAATTCAAATTCAGTATGATCCGGGCTTGTAGTATTTGGAAAGGTGTATTCTTGTGAGGACGGAAGGATTTCTTTGGATGTTTGAACTGGATTCAAAATGATCTTACGGATCGGCAATTCACGGGCGGAGCTTGAACCAGGGTTAGCATGTAGTTGGGCATTAATATTTTCAATTTGCTGAATATATAGCTCTAGTGCAAACCAACTAAAATTTGGATCAAGTGTTCTACCAATCATGGACTTCAGAGAGTTTTCGTTTCCTACGGGCACAATCATAAAATATTGACCATCACCTTTTTCCGCTGCATAACGGGATAAAATTTTAATCTTCCATCGTTCCTATCCCAATTAGTGACCTTATAAACCTTTTCTATAAGTTCTTCCATTGTGATTGTACAAGATACCCAAATTATTTCGGGATCAACGGCACTATAAGAACAACCTATTTTTGGGTCACGGATAATCTCACCACCAAAATAAAGCCAAATAGGAAGATCATAATTCATACCTATACATATTTTAAAATAAAAAATAAAAATTCAATATCTACTATACAAAATGTATTCGATAAAATGATATAAAAATCATACCTTCAAATGGATGATCCAAAAAGATGAGGAATTTCAAGCTTGAAGAAGACGGGGTAGTGAATGGGTTGATAAAAAATCCGCTATGTAAATTCCCAAACTAACAATACCCCAAACAAGGATTTAGGGTTTTCAAAGTGGGAGGATATATGAGTGCCAGAGAAAAAGAAGATGAATGTGAGAGAAGAAGAAAATTATCCCTTTAAGATTTTTTAGAGTAATTTTGGACTAAGATCTACAATTAGGATGCCAGGATTTTGGAGTTGGGTTCCGAAATTTAGGGAGAAAGATAAGAGAGGGAGACACTAAAAGTATAATGGTGTTACCTATCAGCATGTCTAATTTAAAACTCACCCAAACGACACACGCTAACCCAGTTAGCGCGCCTGGTTTAAATAGGCGCGCTAACGGGGTTAGCGTCCCTATACTATGTTATTTTCAAGTGAAACCACTCTTTGATAAAGTCCCCCCCACTGTCCCTACTACAAACGTTAACCCTGTTAACGCGAGTAGTTTAAATACTACCGCTAACGGGGTTAACGAGTCTATATTGGATGAGTTTTTCTGCAAATCCCCACTCAAGGGAAAAAGTTGTATCCCCATCAGCACGCTAATGTAGGGAAACTACTAGACTCGTTAACCCAGTTAGCGACAGGAATGTTTTGGTATTAAATTTTCAAACAGGGATAGTTTCGTACATACTTACAAAAAGTGGGATAGTTTGGTAAAATTCCCCCACCCCCCCGGCCAAGTGTGCTTTACGATTTGCAGCAAGGTGGCGGCAATCCAAAAAGCTCGTCCATGTTACCCTACACCCTTGTAATCCCTGTTTTTCATTTTATGTATTTTGGAGTGTATTTTCATTTTTATGTATTTTTATATCTCTTGTATTTTTCGGAAACGTATATTGAATTTATTTTCAATAAATATTCTTTTTCCTTTCATTTGAGCTCCTTGTGTTGTTTGTTCGTCGTTTTGGTTCGTTTTCGCCATTTTGGTTTCTTTTCTTCATTTTTGGCCTCATTATCTTCAATATATTTTTCCATGGTGATGTGATGGATTATTGGTGGTGTTTACCCAAAATTATGATTTTTTACCCTTAAGGAGATTTTTAGGAGCCATAGAATTCACTATAAATTGTATCTCCATTTGAATTTAACCCAATACCCATTACCCATTTGTATACCTATTTCTACATATTGATACCCACTACCCAAATTAATCTCCATATAAATAACCCCTAATCCCCCTTAACCCTAACCCTAATCTCTTTTTTTTCTCTCCTTCTCAAAACAACACCCGACCTCCTCTTGTTTTCTTTGCATCCCGGCCTTGACTCCCTCCTTCCTCAAAATCCGAGCCTCACCATCACAAAACCGGCCTCCCATTACAGTTATACTCCATACTTCATCAACCATCCATCTATACATCAAAACCCTACATCCCCTTTCCTCCTTGTGGCCAGCCACCATCCCAAATCAGCACTCCCATCATCTAAAACAGAGCAAGACCATCCCTTGGCTGTGATTTTGAAGTGGGTATCATCCACTTTGGATCGTGCATCAATGAGATTGATCGTATAGCGTTTTTGGTTCGTGGGTTCGCTTAGATTCGCGCTAGAAGGGATTTCGTTCGTGGGTTTTGTACTTAGGCTTATTGCGCATCGTGTTTCACTCCATTAAGAGGCAAGTAACTTGTACATAATTTCATTAGGTTGATATAAGTCCAAAAGTTTACATATAGCGTAGTTGGATCTAGAGACGGCCAAAAATTGTATTTTTATTTGTGGGTTTTGTCTCTATTGTGTAAATCAGGCCATAGATGACTTATGACATGAGAATTGATAGGTTTATGCCCCAGGTTCACCCAAAATTAGATTTTTGTTCGTGTATGTGTTATATTACATGATATGTGTTTGATTGAATGCCCATGTGAAAATATTAGATTTGGACATGTTAGAAACCCTTAATAATGACATTTAGATATTTGGTAGGTTGTATTTCAAATTTGGTTGAGTTTGGTGCACTATTATGAAAGTTACGTTGATTTTAAGTAGAGGTATGAAATCTGTATTGTTTGCTGTTTTCACCTAAGCTAAAGTCTGAATCTCAACTTGGAAATTAAAAGTGAAATCGAGAAAATTTAATCAATTTTCAAACGCCACCGATTTTACTGCGTTTGGAGTTCGTATGACTGAGATATGATAGTTTTGGTACAGACGTGTCGGTAGTTTTCATATTCAGTTTTGAGTAAATTTTGCTAACAATTTATTTTCAAGAACTTGGCTGTACATAATATCTTGGTATAATATTTTGCTCAGTGTCTCTATATGATACTAGGGACTATCCAGATTTTTTTTGTATTTTAAAGATGAGATTTGTGTGGTTTTTCATATCCTTTTCTAAAATCTACTTTTGCTGTAAATTGCATGTTGTTCAGTATTGAACCCAGTTTTCACCCTAATTTCTTATGTGTTATGAAAATTATTTGTGAAATATGAAAGTTAGGAAAATCTATCTATTTTTATGTCATTTTGGCAGAATTGGATTTCGATACACTGATTGCGAGATATCCTAATTTTCGTACAACAGTGTTGAGAAATTCCAGATTCGTCAGATCGTATTTTTGTGTTGTTTCTTATTTTTGATGACTTATCTATACTTACTGGAATATTATGAAACTTGTTATTTTGAATCTATAACTATAGGGGAATACTCCATATTTTTCGTGGAATTATTGGATGCATTTTCATGCTGTTTTTAGGCGTTTGAAGTCGTTCCCCTGTTTTCTGGCTGAACATAAAATCTGTATTCAAATCAGTTTTAAGTTGAGATGTTGTGAACTAGTATGTGACTTATTTATATGCGTTGAAATTTTGTGAATGTCTAGTTTCCAGATCCTTTGACGGATTGTGATTTGCATGTCTGTAGCTCTCAGAATCTCTGTTTTACTACTGATTGGTTTTGCTGACCTGATTATGAGCATAGGCTAATTTGCTCGGTTGTGTGACTCTATATTACCTATACTTGCTGATGTGATTCCCTGAACCTAAACCTGATTGTATCATGTTAGTTTGACACCATTTAGTTCACATTCATGTATGTTTAATAACCATAATAAAAGTAATCAAGTCAGGGTTTATTGGGAAAGATCTAGTAGTGGGAAAGTATAGAAATGTGTACTTAGAAGGGGGCCCGTATTTCTCATATAATTATCTGTATTCTGACCCTGTCTACATTGCTTCTTATGTAAGAAGGTGTAGAGTAGAAGAGAACCACTAGGTTCTATCTGTCTGTTTCTGACCCTGTCTACATTACTTCTTATAGGAAGGTGTAGAGAAGAAGAGAACCACTAGGTTCTATCTGTCTGTTCTGATATCTGTCTGACCCTGAGTACACGGCCCTATATGATCCCCTACGAAATCTACAAACGAAATTGTTTTGAATGTAACAACCATGTGATGAAAGGATGGCACATGAAGTGCTACCTAGATAGTAATCACACAAGACTTACATAAATCTGAAATCTGAATCTGAACCTGTTATATGGAAATCTGAATATGTTATCTGACTATCTGAAATCTGCTATCTGATTACCTGACATATCTGTTATCTGACATTTGACACTTAACACTTGAGACATATACTAGGATACCATGTTAGTTGATTCTACCATACCATGCTAGGTCTGTTTCTGCTAATAGTTAGATCTGTTTAGTTTCCCCATGTGCTTGTATCCTACTCTATTTGTGACCCGGACTTGCAATTAACGGGTACTTGTTTTCTCCTTTTCTCTTTTTCCTGCAAATTTACTATTGCAGATTTTGGAGGACAGGTTCCTGAAGGTATTGGCGAGATGATGTTCTAGATGCTGGAATTTTGCTATTATTATTCTTGTTGCTTATTTTGGACAATAATTGTATTTTGAGACTTGAATTTATTCTTATTTTTGGGCAATGTGACCCAGGATATTTGTGTATTTCAGATCATGACTGTTTGAGATTAATATATTTTTATCTCAAGTATTCTTGTTGGTATTTGGTTCATATGTGCATGTGGTTGACTTTTCTGGCTTTCGACTCTGATTATATTGTGTTATGTTGTAAAGATTTCTTGAAACAGCTTAAGGATGATAATAATCATTCGCTGGGCTTTTTTTACGTACTCGTATTCCATATTTTTGGGAAGCGAGGCGTGACAACCCTCTTCTCTTCTCTTTGGTTAAGTGGGCCTCACTGCCCCTCAAATGTTTTTGGGTTAAAAAATGGGGCTCTGAGAAAGACTGGTCCTAAAAGATAAGGGACTCCTGTAACGCCCCAATTTTTTTTTTTTTTGACTCCAAATTCAATTCTTTCAATTTCTACATCACTTTAAACTTAAACTAAGAAAGTTATATTTCAAGGAAAATTTCGGTAGAGTTTCCCTTGTAAATTTTGTCCCGAAACACAGATAGCTTACGGAATTCTGCTCAAAATTCCGTAGCTCACAACACATACAATTATTTCACGGGCTCCTCAGGCCAAAATGAGCAGAAACATACAGGCAATATAATATAATGCTCTGGGGGCCAAACTCATTACGGATTATAAAATATCAAATAAAAACTATAAATTTCTATGAAAACGAGGTAAAAATTTAGAAAAATCTTTGTAAAACCTACCACAGAGCCCGGTACTCCACAACGAGATGGGTACGGGTCACAAACATACCATACTACTCCACACTATACTTATCTTCATCATTTACATACTTATACATCCATAATACAATTTAAATCATAAATTTATCACTTAACATAATAACTTAAACAGAAAATTTAAAAAAAAAAGAAAAGCTTCGCACCATCCAATCTATCCCTCACCTCTGCACTGCTGAGGACCTGTAACAGTAGGGCCTAGGGTAGTCCTCGGACTCCCCTAACCCCCCAAACACTAAGGGAATAGCCATTTCTGGTGTGAGTATAATTCACTAATCTAATAAATAAATCAAACTATATCAAGAAAATAAATTAAACTTACAAATACCAAGGTAAGAAGATTCAACTCGAATCTGGACATTAAAGCATCAAGAATACACCTTAGTATCAAGTACTCGACAAGTCTGCATCCGTCTACATCTATATATCCATAACTCCACTCCCTTCACTAAATGCATCATATTAATATATGACTGCATATATATAAATACATATATACACAACTCATTCACTTTATACTCAATCACAAAGCAACACATTAATCCACATTCCATTACTTTTCATTTTGAATTCTCCAACACAAATACTCATCATTTCATAATTTCCACCACCTCATCTTTTCTTTATTTTCATACATACTCACATAAGGTCCCTATCTCTTTTCTTCATACTTTTATAACTACGCACTTCATTTACCATTTATTTACATCTACGAACTCACGACTCATATTCTTTAATACTCATTTTCATTCATAAACCCTTTCTTTCTCAATTTCATATTTCATAACACCGCATTCATTTATTTCTTATAACCCATATCATCACGTATACACATATCCTCATAATACCACATTAATTCATGTCTTATGACAAAAATATAACACTTCATTGCCCATTGCAATTTACTCACATTTCATCACATCATGAACATATCACTTATTAAATACTCATTCTTATCACATCAAAAATATGTTCTACTTCTTAGCTTTGTTCCGTCATATCATTTAGCAATTATTCAATCTAACTGATGACTAACTTACTCTCTTCTTCACTTATAACTCAAATTATTATTGATTTCACTTTCATTCACATCAATTTATACTCCATATCCCAAATATAGTTTGGGCAATAATATATAACACCCCAAAGCCGATAGCTTGGGTAATAGTCACCACACCCCAAACACATAGTCTGGGTAATATCACATCACATCTCAAGCTGATAGCTTGGTTATTAATACACTTCAATCACTATTCATCTTCACTCATTTAATTCTTCATTTCCATTAATCATTAGCGCTATCATACCCACTCACCCTGCGAATTATGCCAAGGCAGGTAGTTCCCACCATTTCCACAGAAACAGCGGGCAGGTAGTTCCTTGACACAATTCCAAGTTGGAACCTCTCATATCATACTGTATTTTACTTTCATTTAGAAGATACATAATGCATTCTTTCTACTTTCTGTATTCATTATCACAACACAATTTCTTCATTTAATCCATATTAATACACTTTTCGTATTTTCTAAATCTCATCTCGTAATTACTTATTCATTTCGACCCATACACTTACTTCACTATTTCATTTCATCTTACACCAATTACTTTCTTCTCTTTCTCATTCATATTTCATATTATATTCATTTTATCCCAGGTCTAGCCCGGAGTATCAATTCTCTCTCAGGTCTACCCTGAGGTATCAACTCTCTCTCCGGTCTATCCGGAGATATCCGCTCTCCCAGGTCTATCCTGGGGTATCAACTCTCTCTCAGGTCTACCCTGAGGTATCATATCTCTCTCCGGTCTATGCGGAGGTATCTACTCTCCCAGGCCTACCCTGGAGTATCATCTCTCTCTCAGGTCTACCCTGAGGTATCATATCTCTCTCCGGTCTATGCGGAGGTATCTACTCTCCCAGGCCTACCCTGGGGTATCATCTCTCTCTCAGGTCTATCCTGAGGTATCATATCTCTCTCCGGTCTATGCAGAGGTATCTACTCTCCCAGGCCTATCCTGGGGTATCATCTCTCTCTCAGGTCTACCCTGAGGTATCATATCTCTCTTCGGTCTATGCGGAGGTATCTACTCTCCCAGGCCTATCCTGGGGTATCATCTCTCTCTCAGGTCTACCCTGAGGTATTATATCTCTCTCCGGTCTATGCGGAGGTATCTACTCTCCCAGGCCTACCCTGGGGTATCATCTCTCTCTCAGGTCTACCCTGAGGTATCATATCTCTCTCCGGTCTATGCGGAGGTATCTACTCTCCCAAGCCTATCCTGGGGTATCATCTCTCTCTCAGGTCTACCCTAAGGTATCATATCTCTCTCCGGACAATGCGGAGGTATCTACTCTCCCAGGTCCATCCTGAGGTATCAACTCAAGTCAACCGAAATTATTGCTATTAACATTTTCTTTTCATATTAACATCACCCTTTATCATCATAGCATCTCCTCTTTGATTTAAACTTATTCGCATAACCAATTATCACCATCTCACTTACCCTTTCAATGCATCACACAAAGAAAATATCACTGTAATTAATATACAAAATCATCACATCATAATATTGCACATCACAATGGTACTGTATTATTTATTTGATCATTACCTCACACTTCGTGAATATACCATACTATTTATTATCTCATTCCCACACGTTTGCATACGCCCAGTAGATTAACACATCACAACACCATATACACATAGATATATATACACAATACATTACCATCACCCTGAATATTTAAAATCACATCAATCCACCATATACCGACATTCTTATATACATATAACTCATCCCCATATATATATAACTAATCCATCCTCTATAAATTTATATCAATACACGAGACGAGTATTTAATCGTCATATCGCATACCAACACCGAACACTAATTTTCCTTTACACATAAACCTTATTCCGGAATTCATATCAATCATTCAAATTATACTAAAATTTTCTTAAAATAACAAATACATAAATACCTTCATACTCACCTAACAGCCCGGGAAGACTAGACGCATCTCTTCTCCATCCCGCACACGAAGCCGTTAACATTTCCTATTATCAAGTTTCAAAGCAATTAAGGCTCAAATCATTCAAACCAGTCACGGAAAAATAATAAAACTAATTACCTTACTATCACACAGACGTTTTATTGGACGTCTGGAATACACGTGCGATGCACGTAATAATCTAATGTCTAAGGGATTTTTATTCCCCAAACAATTACTAGAACCATTCCCAATATATTCTAATGGCTCACTACAATTTTTACCACCATACAAGAGATAATTCTTATATATATATATATATATATATTTTACAAACCCAAAACCCTAATTTACTAACAACTTATAATTTCTCTAACAATCCACTAATTCCTCAAATCTTCCACTTCCAACACCTCTAAATATCTCTACCGTAATAATCCTACTCAATAAAACTAACCACACTTAATTTTATACGAATAAATAAAATAGGGTATACCTTTTCGAAATCCTCTCCAAAAACCGACGCCACCACGTTGTAGAGAACCTTTCAATTTGTCATCCCCCTGAATTAATTTTAAAATGATGAAGAAAATGGGTGGATTTAGGCAGGGAGACAACGGCCGAATGGGTTTCGGTGGGGGTGTTCATTCGGTCGGGATGGGAATCAGGTAGGAAAGAAAGAAAGAATGAAGAAGGGAATGGGGTGGGGGTGTTTTTAATAATAAAAAAAAGTTATAATATAAATATATTAATAAAGGGATATTTACAAATAGGCCCCCAAACCTCCAAAATATTTCAAATAAACCCCAACTCTACTTTTAACAATACAAAATATATTAAACATCCCATAATAATCCTCCAAAATCATAAAACAAAATTAAACAATAATTTTCCATATAAAACTCGACTCATCCTTCAAGATACCATCTACACCAATCCAACAAATATTCATACCAATATCAATATTTTAAAATAAAATTTATCAAAATAATTTTTCACCACTCCAAATATGTAAAAACAGGTATTTTCGATATTTTACAAATTCGAGGTGTTACAACTCCACTCTTTTATTTATCTGTTGTCATCTTTGGGAATATATACAAAATATTAAAAGGGAATACATGAAGAATGATGTTTTAATAAGAGTTTAAGCTTGGTCTGTGTTGCTGCTTATTTTGGTGTAGAAGCAAACAGATAGTTAATAATTGATAGAAACTACTAAAAGTCTGACCCTTGACCGTGGCTGTTAAAAGTGGTTAGAGTACCTAGGATTCAATCTGGATCGTTGATTGACCACCGTGATCTGAATCCGACGGTTGCTGATGCGGCCGATGGAACTGCAAAAATCCTGAAACACCGGAGGGTGGCCTCGGCGACAGACCCTCCGATGCTCAAGTCAGAACCAGAAAGAGAAAGAGAGTACGAGAGAGAAAACTAGCGAATTGTTGATTACCTTCCGACTGTAGAGGGGGAATGGTATTTATAGGCCTGAGAGACATATCAAGAGATTGATTTGTGTCCGTTGGATCGATTTGAATTCATTATCTCTTTCATGTCTCTCTCCCTTAAGAGATAAGATCTTCTTGTTAGCGGATAAGATATTTGAATCATAGTCTGCATGGGCTGGGTGTCTCTCCTACTAGCCATAGTTTCACTTTTTATGGGCTTGAAGGTCATATCTTGGAGAAGGCCCAGACCTGTCAAAGAGGTCTGTGATGGTTAATCTTCCTATGGAAGCTTTGAGATTAGTGCAGGAATTGCAAAGTTCTGATTTGTTGTGATTTTTACCATCATCATAAGCCCCCTCACTCCTGGAAGGCAATTTTCTTGGCTTTCGGAGAGTAGTACGTCTTATTTTTCGACTCTGGAGTATAATCTTAGCAGTCAGGGTGTTCGGAGATACCTGGAACTGATCTATGGCTTCTGAAGGCAGTGGATATTTTCCTAAATTTTTCCATATTCGTTCGGATTTTTCCGAATTTTCTGAAATTTTTCCCAATTTTAAGATCACTTTTTCGAATTTTATAATTAATAAATTCGATTTTAATTATTTTTCAAAAATTTTTGATTAATTTTCCGAATTTAAATAATTATTTTCGGATCTTTTAATTAATTTTTCAATTCTTAAATGATTTTAAAAGATTTTTATGAATAATCAGGGCTCAGCGCGCTTTTTGAAGCGATCAGGATCGTTGATCAGAGCCGGCTCGCGCATTGAGTGGATCAAATGGCTATGATTCGACTGTCTGTGATTAGGGGTTGACGTGGTGCGATTTAGAGCGTTGATCACGCCCTTGCTCAAGCTTTGAGGGGGATCAGACGACGGAGATCTGATCACTGTGATGAGGGGCTGCGTGGCGTCATCAGGATCATCCATCAGCGCTCGATTCGCCTACTGAGTGAGATCAGACAGCTGAGAAGGGCACGGAGTTTTGGGGAAGACGACTGGCGACGTGGACGAATCTGAGCCGCTCATCACACTTGAGCTCGATTTTTGGAGGGATCGAAGGTTCAGAATTTGATGCAAGAACCGCCTAGCTCGACCGATCGTTTGGCCGAGCTATGGCCATTTTTTTCGATTTTTTGGGCTTTGCTGAGCTACGGGAAGTCTGTGTATTCACAGAGCAATGTGCTCTTGTCATCGTCGAGCTACTACGATGTTGAAACGTTTCCTTCGTCGCTTCATTCTCGACGCCGAGCTCTGAGCCCTTGGCTCTTGAACCTCTCAGCGAGCTATAGCTCTTAGCTCCGCCGAGCTATGAAGGGCATGCAGCGGTCGAGCTGTGGAGCTCGGAGTACCGTTGAGCTATGGCCTTCGAGCTTCGATTGCGTCTCTCCGAACTATGGTGGTCGAGCTCTGCCAAGCTATAAGGCTCTTGTTTTTGGCCAAGCCATGGGACATTGAAGCTTCACTGAGCTACGATGTTCGAGTTTCGGCCGAGCTATGGACTTGAGCTCTGTTTTCAACGAGCTATACCTCGTCGTCGAGCTATGGAGGCTGTGGTTTTGGCCGAGCTGTAGAGACGATGCTCTGCCGAGCTATGGGAGTTTTTTTTGTCGAGCTATAGGAGCTGTTTTCGCCGAGCTGTTTGAGCTTTGCCAAGCTATGGAGGGCTATGGCAATTTGAGCGTAGCCCCTAAAGTATTAGGCTCTTTTCGACCGAAGCATTCGAACTAAGGCAGATTCCATAGAGCTAGAGGCCCCTTCGTCGACTAGGAGTTTGGGCAGAGGAATAGTCGAGGCGAGAGATCGGTGTTTGGAGTTGGTGGAGCTCGTAGTAGAAGCTGTGAAGGACAAGCTCGTGGAAGAAGAGGTGGGTTTTTAGTTTTGGTGCCCAGTTTTGAAGAAGAAAAAGGAGAAGTAGGGGAAGCGGAGCGGGTTTGGATAGCGGGTACGAAACCCACACCAGTCTTACCCCTTCATTAATTCCCCTTTGGGTTTAGCTCGCGGGTTTGGCTTGTAAACCCGACCCAATCCGAAGCCACTTATACCCTACCTCCTCTTTCATAAACTGTGAGTACATTTGCTTGGAAATTTTTCAATTTTGCAACCCTTTGGAGTTTTTGAGATTTTTGAAGTCTTGATCTCGCAAGGTGCTTGCCTTGTTTGGAGTTGGGTTGTCTTTGGTGGAGTTCTCTTTCTTACACCAAGGTAGGAGTGCTAGGGTTCTTGGATTTGATCATCTCTTTGAAGTTTGAATTGATGTTGGTTGAGAGAGGTTGAACGGACATGGGGACTTCGCGGGGCTAGTAGGCTTTGTCATAAGGAAGCTTGAGTAGCGATGGGTTTTCTGCTTTTTGTGGTGAACATGGCGCCCACCAAGTGTTTGTGAAATTTCTCACCTTATCACATCCACCAAGTGTTTGTGAAGTTGCTCACCCTATCACATCCACCAAGTGTTTGTAAAATTGCTCACTCCATCAGACTGCTTTTTTCATTGGTCAGCGCTGCGATGATCGCTCGTGTTTCCAATCGACTGTCCTGTTGACATGTTACTATTTTTATTGGACCTGGTGTAGTTTGATCTGACCGTTGAATCTTGTGGAGGGCTCAGATCCTGCCACGTAGCGATTTGATCTCTGGGGTTCTATAAATAGGGGTTAATTCCACCTCCCACTCCTTTATTTACCACCTTCGCTTTCTCTCTCCTGAAAATTTTGAAAGCTTCTCTCTCTAGAAATCGCAGTGTTTTACCGGGTGGTGTTGGTGGCTTACCTGGTGTTCGACGAGGGTGCTAGCTTCAGCTGTTGGTTCAGAGTTTCCACCACTTTGGCTAGGTAACATTCTTGCGGCCGATGTTTATCATGTTTAGCATTCCGTCGATCTGTGCTTCTACTAGATCAGTTGGTCTAGATGGTTAAGAGGGTGTTGTATTTAACCACTTTCTCGGAGAGAGAGGTGTGTGTGGTGAGGCTGAACGTTCCACCATTGTGGAATCGATCGTCGAACCTGAGAGAGGTAAGGGGTGTATGCTAAAGGCCCTGTTGTTCCTTGTTCAAGAACTGATTAGAGAGTATCCGGTAGGCGACCAATAGTTTCTTAGGAACGACATGGAATACGACGAGCCAGAGCCCATTCATATTACCGAGGTTAATTATGCCGCCACCATTCTCACACGAGATGAGTTTGTCGTGACTAGAATGGGCTTTGGCATTCCTTGTGAGTACAACTTACTCTTTCCAAGACCTAGAGTTAGAGAATGTTACCCCATGTATGAGGAGTATTGTTTCTTTCTGTGCGATGCCTTTTTCACAGGGCTTCGCTTGCCCCTCCATCCCTTTGTTAAGGAGGTGCTCAACTGGTATTGGTAGTGTCCGGTGCAGCTAATGTCGAACACATGGAGGCACGTTATTGAATTTATCTTGCAGTGTCGCCAGCTCGGAGCTGAGCCGAGTCTTGCGGTGTTCAGATGTCATTTCAAACTTGCCTAACTCAGAAAAATGGAGGAGCATTGGTACCTTAGCCCTTGTAAGAATAGGGGTTTGGTCGATGCTACTCGATCGATAAGATGTTGGAAGGAGAAATTTCTTGTCATTCGCAGTACCGAGCCGTGGGGGATTCCCACTACTTGGAGGGGAACGGTTCCCTCGGTGGTGCGAGCGAAGCCGGTAATGACCTTGGAAGAGAAGAGCATTAGCGATGCCCTTCTTGTACTGAAGTTGCTGGCGTGGCAAGACATTACTAACGAAGTACTCTTTGAAGGTGGTCTTGGACCAGTTGTTCCTAGTATGATTTTACTATTGTTGTCTTCAAGCCATGTTATCCATGCGTTTGTTGCATTCTGGTTGTTTTATCCATGTCTCTATTATTTTCATTTAATCATACGATTTTTAACTCCTTTGTGTTTCATCTTGCAGGAAGGATAGATATGGATTACGAAAATCTTCAAACAGATTTGGATGTGCTGCATACCAAGAAGGAAGATGAGCCAAAGAAGTGGAAGAGGTCGGCTGTGCGACCTTTCCCTTCCCAGGACTTGCCGCCCTGGGCCCTGCTATGCTGACTGCACCCTGCAAAGGTACCTCTTGCTGCGGAGGCAGGCTCTTCCTGAGCAGCAGTCGTGGCGAGTGCCGCATCAGCCCCACTGGCTGCTATGGCGACCGCAGTACTTGCTAATCGGGGGGATGTGGTTTATACTCCTGATTGGAACGTGAAAACTCAAAAGAACTTTTTGGGGAATTCCGCTGCTTGCCTTGAGGCCTGTCACCACATTCCTACTCCTGCTGACAGAGAGGGGTTGAAGATGGAGCCCCCCGAGAGATTGGTCTTAAAGATTGCGAGGACACATGTGACGGTATGATCTAGTCTCCTTTGTTGCCTAGGTTGTGTTTTCTTCCCTTATATCGTTATGTTTTAACCATTTTCTCCTTATTTCAGGCGATGAGCCACTTCGAGCATTTGGTGGAATTTTATGCGGCCGAGGAGAAGAACATGAGGGCTCATATCTCTCGCGCTGAGAAGGACAAGAAAAAGGTCGTCAAAGAGTCCAAGGTGGAGTTGGGAGGGATGAAGAAGAAGGAAAAGGGGGCACGCCTTGAGTTGGAGGCATTGGCGGCGAGTAAGGAGGTGATGTGCCTTGAGTTGGAGGCGTTGGTAGTAGGTAAGGAGGAGATGCACCTTGAGCTGGAGGTGTCCAAGGAAAGAGAGAAGACATTGAAGAAGAAGAACGTCGATCTTTTACTGGAGTTGGAGAAGGCTCGCACTGATGTGGCCTCGGAGCTGAAGGTCGAGGTGGTCAAGGTTCATTCAGAGTGCAAATCCAAGCTGAAATGGGTGATGTTGAAGTCTTATGCCACAGCAATTTCACACGTGGTGGAGCGTGTTCCCAGTTTTGACAGGAAAGGCTACCATGTGACCCTTCGACCTGGTGAGCCCCTTGATACGGGCAGGAAGGAAGATGGTAGGATCGGCACTCCTACAGGTGGCGTGAGGAGTGGCTCTGGAAAGACGGACAAGGGAAAGGAAGCAGGTGAGGGTTCCTTGTCCGTGGTGGTACCGAAGCAGGTGGATGCTTGATTCACCTTGATACGTCCTTTATCTTTCAGGCTATTCTTGATCTATTTTGTTTGGGACTTGTAGTTTACTTTCTGTGATGCCTAATTGCGGAATGGCCACCGCATTCATGTATCTTCCTTTTAGTGTTTAAAAAACTATCTTCTAGATTTCTTATCACTTGTCATATTGTGTTGATGTGCTTTGAAGCGCTGCTTGCTCGTCACACCTAGTATTTTGTTCCTTTGTTTGATCATGCTTTTGGAATTATTGACAGATGATCGTTGGATCTAGGGAGAATCCCCAAAGTGACGAGGTTGAGCGCCTTCGCAAGCAACTGTGAATAACATAATTGACAGTTGACCGTTTGCATGTTCAGTCAGAGGACGAATGGTTAGAGTCTGTTCGTCTTAAGTCAGCGCTCATTGAGAGGGATTGCGAGTTAGCACTCTTGTGTTCTGATCGTCTGGTCAACTTGCCACTGCCTACGAAAGAGACGAAAGACAGTATCGGAGAGTGTGCTCTACTCAGAGAAATAGACGTCGAGAAAGACTTGGAGTAGTATCACCTTCAAGCAAGACTTGGTGGGTTACGGACGACAAGCACCTTGAACGTCGTCAGTGCAAAAAAAGGAATCAATGGTTTAAGGGAAGGATGGCACCACGACTCATGCAAAAGTGAGTGTGACGGTTGGAGGAGTTGGGTCGGTTGTTGGGGGAACGGTGCCAATAGAGTTGGTGCCCCTTCGACATCCTAGCAGCACCCTGAGTGGCGCGTCGGCTTTGTTGAATTCGGGTTTGGTTGGTGGAGAGCCATGTGCCTCGTGTGCCGGCTAGCAATCTCAATCTGTGTGATCGACATTTTCTGTCAAAGATGCTGGTGGTCAAGGAAAAGAAGTGGGCATTAGGCAACCCACAAGGAGGCTTGTATCTCTTAGGAACAACGTTCCTCGCCTACTAAGTCGCAAGGACGGTGTGTAGATCGAGTTGTATGATTGATGATTTTGTACTTGTAAATATCTGTAGTACTACTGAATCTGAACATGTGGATTTGTGATAATTCTATGATTTGATGAACTCTCTGTGTGCGCGATCCTTGTTATCGAGATTGAGATGCCATCGACTGGGTTCTTTGTAGCTAAATAACAGGGTCTCAAGTCTGCTGCATATAGCTAAAGAAGTGTCGACGGTGTATGAAGGTGTTTAGAACTTCGCCGTCTTGAACTCAGCTAGTTGTAGGAGCACTCTGAGGGAGAGTTTTTTTCCAAACTTGCTGTGTGGGTCCCCGAAAAAATTGTGAGTCACATCGAGTGGAGAGTTGAACTCTAAGTGTTGCTTTTTACAAGTGTTACTAGAGTAACTCCGATCCACGATTTTGGACCTCTTAATCTGTCTTCGAGGGATTTTAACTAGTTTCAGGAACAGATCGAATAGCGAGTTGAACTCTGGACGTGTGTAATTACAGGTTGCGAGAGTAACTCTGAGTCATGAGTATGAATTCCGAACTTGTTAGTTTAAGTATTACTGGTTGCAGGAGCAGATCGAATGGCAATACGCACTTTGAATTTTCTTCCTTGCAAATTTTTAGAGTCTCTTTTGAGCCATGGGTATGGACTTCAAACCAGTTATGGAAGCGCTAACGGATTGCAAGAGCAGATCGAATGGCAAAGTGCACTCTGAACTTGCTTTACTGCAAATTATTAGAGTCTCTTCGAGCCATGGGTATGGACTCCAAACCCGTCTTATGGGAAGACTTGTAATGAGTTTTTGGTGCCGCTTATGTGTATAAGTTTGGCGCTCAACTCATTGTGTAATTCTTCGAGGGATTTAACTAATTTCAGGAATAGATCGACTAGTGAGTTAAACTCTGAATGTATGTAATTGCAGGTTGCGAGAGTAACTCTGAACCATGGATCTGGATTCCGAACTTTTTAGTTTAAGTATTAACTGATTGCAGGAGCAGAACGAATGGCAAAGCACACTCTGAACTTGCTTCTTTGCAAATTGACAGAGTCTCTTTTGAGCTATGGGTATGGACCCCAAACCGGTTGTGGGGAAAGCTTGTAACGAGTGTTTAGCGCCTCTCTAGGTGTAAGTTGGGTGTTATCTCATTGTTTGCTATAACATCCCGTATAAAATTTTTAAATGAAAAATATATTTCTCATTTTTACACGTGCAACGCACGTGCAATTTCATCTTATGATTTTTTATTCTCAATTTTATTTAAAAGTTATGCACAATTTCCTTTCATTCATTTTTTTTGCATATTAGAACCCATAGGCCTATTAGAAGACTCTAAGTCCATTAAAATAAATTAAATAAATAAAAATAGACCAAGCCCACAAGAGAAAACTCACTAAGAAAAATCCTACAATTAGTTGTGCACTTGTCATGTAAACAACATGTACAAATAAATAAATAACAACTAACAAATGAGAGTGTGTGCTTGTGGGTTGCACGTGCATGTAGTGCAACCCAAAAGTTACAAGAAGAGTTAGCCATGCATAAGAATATGAAGAGTTAGGAGTTTGTGAGAGTAATGGTGAGTGGGCAATTAGTGAAGGGGGTTATGTAGGTTATGAATTAGAACACTTAATTTGAGTAGTAGAAGAGCCTTCTCATACCCTATAAATACCACCACTTTTCCTTCATAATCTTGCACCAAAGATCGAAAGAAACAAAAGATAAAAATAAGAAAGAGAGGGAAAAAAGGAGAGAATTGTTTGAGTTCTTACTTGGAGAAAAGAGAGCTTGCTAGGAGAAGAAGAAAGTCCCATTCTTGGAACTAGGAGCAACTTTTATGAGTCTTCTTCTACTTTAGAATCTTCATTTGAGGTGGGTGTTCTTTCGTGCATTCTAAATTAAAATAGATTGCATGTGTAGGAAATTAATATTTAAAATTGTTTATACATAAGAGTAGTGGTTAATTTGTGATAATGATATTTAGAATAAAAATGCATGCGAGTTGAAAGATTGTTATATAAATAAGTTGAAATGTTGTTGTTTTATTGCATGGTAGAACATCATGATTAGATTAAATGATATGGATATAAATTTGTACACAAAGTTGCTAAATCATGCAAATAAAAGTTACTGTTTTGGATTTTGTTTGCACATCAGAAAATTATATCTAATAAAATAGTTGAAATATAGAGCTAAAACGTTTTTGAGAACATCTTGTATGTGTCAGGAACATCTCTTTAAAATTTTATAAGGTTTGGAGGACGTTTACTATTTTAATAAATTCTAAACTCAAAACTGATTAGTAGTTGGCTAGTTGTAGGAATTCTGCACACCTTTCGGTTTTTGATTAATTCAGCATTGTAAATGAAATAATTTGAGAAAAGTCAGAACTAAGAAATTATAGTAGACACGTTAACTTTTCTGAAAATTCCAAGAACTCAAATTTTCATAAAGAATTTGATTTTATATGAATTTTACAAGACTGTACAGTAGCAGTATTTCAGTATCTCGACCCCACTGTATATTTTGAAGAATTCAGGGTTATAGATATGGTATTTTGAGAAAACTTATAACTACAAAATGAAAGTAAACTTGTACACCTTCAGTTTGATATAAAGAATGATAAGTTTCGTGAAGTATACAATTTTCTATGATTTTTACAAATAGCATGAAATGCAGTTTTCTAACTTTTAATTTACTGTTTAGCAATGTTACTTAAACGACTTGATTGAAAATATATTCTCGTTGTTTTAAGTTATATTTTCGGAAAGTAAATATCATATTCATAATTAGATGAAATGTGAACTTAAGAAAGACATATATATATATAGGATTAAGATGTTAAGATTAGTTCAAAATAAATCAAAGGAAGATGATGAGATTGATTTTCAAAGATAAATTTTAAAGAGATTATGTCTTAATCTTAAATAACTTGATTCAAGACAGTTTGGATGAAAATGAAAAGTGTTTGTGAAAATGATTAGGTTGAGATTGTACCTATTGATGAATGAATAAGAATGCATGAAAGAATTTGAATAAATTATGAATACGTGAAATTTGAGAATATGAATTATAAGGGGATGAGTACCCCAAGTTGTTGAACATGGAAAGATTTTGATTCTAGAGGCTTAGTGATACCCAGATACCGGCAAAAGTAATGGTAATGAATAATTGATTTTTAAGAAGTAGACAATAAAGGTGTCGTTCTCGGTATTTTTGTGTAAGACCGACAGGAGGGTAAACTAGCTCTAGGTAGTATCATTTATTCATGTTCAAACTTAAAAACTAGGCACTAAGTGAAGATGTAATAAACTTGGGCAAACTTAAGTGGAGGACCTCTATATTGTCGGGCGGTGGATTCCGGAACTATAAACCCGGTCGGGCGGTAGATTCTGGAACTGTGGTTGCTTGTGATGGAGGCAAGCCCTAATTAAATCCGGAATTATGATTGATCGGGCAGTGGATTCCGGGATCATGAATAGTCGGGCGGACAGTAGGCCGTACTCCAGTGTATATGTGTATACCGGGGCTAGAGGGACACTTGCGGGATGTTCGCATGACGAGAATTCTGTATTGTCGGGCGGTGAATATCCGGGACTGGAATCCGTACACTGGAATGTCTAAACTTTATTTTATTACTGGGTAGTTATCATGACGAGGGATTAAACCCTTTAATGTGGAGTATGTAGGTGCTTGCCCTCGAACCTATGTAGTATGGGATGCATAGAATCCGAACAAGTATGCATTAGTGTCCTTGTAGTATAATACCTGCATTAGGCATTAAGTCATGTCATACACTAACATATCTAGGGTATTCACTCTTTACACTTTTATATGCATTCAAGTTTGTAATTTGTTAAAGTAAGAGATTTCGTTGTTTGTAACATTGCGTCGGTTGTAAGCAACGGACGTGCCCACAGTTTCATATGCAGGACTTGGATATTACAAGGAGATATAGAGATGAATTTGATGCTGATAATTAATTATATGTTCAAGTTGTTGAAATTGTTTATTTAAAGGATTCAGAAGAAGTAGATAGAGCAAAGGCCTCCTCTTTCTGTCCGCTCTTCTGAATCCCGGGGAGGCCGTTGATCTTTGGCAAGCCCTTCGCAAGCCATACTAAAGAAGCTAAGTGACTTTCGTCACCCATTTGAGAGTGACCGGTATCGGTAGGGCAACTATTTTCACTTCTAGGCGTTGGCGACCTATAGTCTTGTTACGCAAGACGGCTTCACTCGATTCATTATTTCAATAGAACAAACAAGCCCACTAATAGCTTAGATAGTGGCCCTTCCACTTTGGTGTAGTTGACCCTACCTATTGACTCAACAAGGCGATGGAATCCCTCTTACTCAAGGCTCATATGTTGTACTTCATTTATTTTTCGCTGCGTTATTGATGTAAAAGAACAATGATGTAATAAAAGTTTCAAAATTTCTTCTAAAATTGTATAAAGTGAAGTGTAATCCTGTAGAGTCACGAATTACCGTATTTTGGTATTCGGGGCGTTACATTTTCTCTAGTAGAACTGAATAAAATGCATAAAAATAAACTAGCTAATTTTATTGAAAAATAAACTATGGGGCTACTATAATAGCTGGCCCTTATAACATGCATGACCGTTGGTGGAAGTTGTCGTTATTGAAAGGAAAAACTAAATGCTGCTCTAGTGGCTGACCTTTATTACAAAATTTAAAAGTTCTACGAAAATTAGGAGAAGGCATTTCAGACGCTCTCGTTGTACTTGTAACGCCCCGGATCCCCATTACCGAACATCCGTGACACAACTAGAATTTTTTCCTTCAAATGCATCTTAACACAGTAAATAACACAGAATATATAAAAAAAAATTATTTCCATCAGAGTTATTACGCCATTAGTTACAACCGTTGTACTGCCCTTGAATAAGGAAACAAATTACATTAATTTGTTACAGATACTACAATGTAACGATTACCGTCTGCCACCCATAACGGTAACCAACAACTTTCTACTGGAAGCTCCACCGAGCAGTCATGCTGCTTCCTTGAGATGCGCCCTGTAGCTCGGACCTCCTGCTGCACTACTCTGATTTTCCAGCATTTGCTCGAATGGTAGCATGTACACTGCCACTCAACATGGATGCCTTGTTGGTAGGGTTCTCCTGCACTCGTGACCTGGTATCCAGTACCTAATTGAGTAGGCATGTCAGTAATTCTACTGACGCAATGCTGATAAGAAAATAGCAATCTCCGAACTAGACAAAACAAGATTGAATGCAAAATAGAAAAGTGACTAAAAGAATGGAAAGTGGAGTAGGGTCAAGGGTGTCCGTGTACGATAAGTCCTAGTAATCTAATGCACAGGTCATGATGTACTTAAACTAAATGCAAACGAGACTTTGGAAATGTATACATCCCATACTACATACTTTCCAAATCAAGCCGTTGTCTCCAAGTTTAGGGTTTTGAACCCTCGCCATGCATCCTACTCTTGTATTCGTCATGTTCCTGATAGATAGATCGTGGTTGATGAGGTTGCAGATTAATCGGTCACATTTGTTTCTGCAGTCACTTAGCGGTATCTCGGTTTGTCACTAGTGCCCGACTCTCGAACCTCACTCAAAAGCCATGACGAACTTAAAGATACACCGCATCATACCTATTGCGTCGAAGATTCACAGGACCACAGCCCATATGATCCGTTCATGTCCACCAGCATAGAACTTGACAGCCTCGAAGGTCTAATTCCCTCTATCTGCTAGGAAATCTCATCTTGTTCTTACCACGATACTTCAGAAATCAACAGTTCACGTATCCCTAATGATAGGAGAGTACATCACCCGATTACTAGTTCGATAGAAACTAAGGCAGTTATAGGTGACGGCAAAACTAACGAACATTAAATCTAACTAGACATGTTACAAGGGCATGGTCACCAACTGATTCCTAGTCTAAGTTATGCCTAGTCTCAGGCGGTTTTCCTACTAGAAATCCTAGGCTCCGGCGATGCGATCACTTGCTCGTCACTTCCCCCATTTAGTCTTGTCCTCAAACTCGGCCCGTGATCATCTCCCATGATTTCATCGGCGCCCGAGTTAGTCACTTCAATCTTTAAGGCAAAAGTCTCCACGTTGGCCTAATGGTTGATAAGTGTAGGCAACTAACTTAGACAAGGCTGACGACTCAAATATCGTTCAAGTCACTACTCGTGTCTTAACAACCTAAGACACCAAAAATGACAATTATTGGGATAAAGAAATATCCCCCTAACTCTCAATTCAACACTTGAGAGTTGAGGACAGGTCATACACATGCAAAGGGACCACTTCTAAAGGTGGCTGGATCTGTCCAGCACTTCAAAAAAATCATACACGATGTTAATCAATAATGTCGAGCCTGACTGGTCTGTCAAAATAACAATAATCACGGGAATCACACTCACCGATTTTCAATACCTTCACAGGTCATCGACCATAACCCCGGCCCGTGACTCTCAGCAAGTAGTCCAACGGCGCCCAAAAGATACATAAAATTGTGAATGAAGGTAACATACACAAACACCAATCCTCTGATCATTGACAGACTCCGGCATCAAGACACCAGATCGCAAGATCGGCCATATAACCATACTCTCAACTCACTCATGTCCACCATGAGGGCTAAGCACATGAAACTTATGTAAGTTCCATGAAGTACTTAAAACATCTTAAATTCAATAGCTCAAGGTCACCCTACTATGTCATGCAGAGAAATTCCTTATAAATTTTTCAATCATAAGCCGTTGTGGTGACTCAAGCTACACTCATCGAAATCAAACAAAATTTGGTTTTCTAGAAGGGTAGGAGACTCCACTGCAATCACCTAGTTGACAATATCCTCAAATTTCCCATGGAACTCAAGTCCCCCTAGTTAACAATGCTTGAAGTCGATCAAGGCAACAGGTTGCCGAACTTGCAGCACCCATATCTTCCAAGATATAATTCAGAATTACTTGACATAACCCATTTTGGAAGCTAAGACCATATACTACCAATCTCTAGTCAACCATTTCCTCAAATTCAATCATCTTGATACTATAAAAATTTCATATACTCTCAGCTGTACATCTCTTCATGCACTTGTTGTACTTCTTTAATAGCATAGAAATTTGCTCACTCATTGGAATTACTCGATTCCGAGTTCTATGAAAAGGTGGGAGTGTCTACTACAAATTACTAGTTGAACATATCCTCAGATTCAATCACTAAAGTCCTCAAAAACTTCAATTTCTATCAGGTGCACATTCAGGAGAAAAATTGATTCTTCAATAAACAGGGCCTCAACTAAATTGGATCTGCCCCAGTCTTAGGAAAATCATAACTTTCAACCTACAAAATGGAATTATAAAATTCCAGATTTTTTGGAAAGCTATAACTCCCAAATACAAATATCTAGCGGACCAATCTTCCAAATTCTTAACACATGAATCCATATGAATCCATATTTACACATCTTCACAGATTAGTGAAATTGTACACAGCTGAACCTGGTCTACTTTGAAATTCAATAAAAATTCAAGCCTAAGTCCAAAGCTCATGATATTTGAGATTCTTAAACCACACATATACCATTCCATTTTGTCAAAAAAATTGCATCCAGGTTCATCTTACACAAAGAGTTATGACACCTCAAACATAGCATAAAACTTCAGCTACTTTTTCAACAGGGTCTAAACCACTATATCCAATTTGTTTTTTAAACTTGATCAAATGCTATCTAAAAATTCTAAAATTTGATAATCATAAAATAGACTCATATAAAAAGCTACTGCAAAAATTTAATAGCAATATCATACAGACACAAGTAGTTATGACTAGTTGAACTTCAATCCAAAAACAGACACCTTCAGCTTACACCTTCTAGACCAACCATAACTTGGGAAATTTTTTGATGCATCAAACAATCTTATAAAATTATGAAATTTAAGAATATGGTTATAGACACACACAAGAGTATCCAAAAAAATTCAACTCAAAATACCCAGCCAATACTGAGTTACAATTTCGGAAAGGCACAACCATTCTCACACAGCAGCAGCATTTTCAGCTGCTCTCTGTCCGAAATTGGACTAAGTGTTTGGGCTAATAAATTAATTCCAAATATTATGAAAAAAATTCATGGGTTCTCTAGATACATAGCACAATAATCCCTACAAATTTGAGTCCAAAATTCCCAACCATTTGAGAGCAAGAATTTCCCAAACTCACATATTCATACATGTTCTCAACACAAGCATCATGAAAGTGTTTTTCTACCATTCAACTATCTTTCTCTTAGCATGCCACCATCATACATGATAATCAAATTTCTCTAAATTACTACCACATGCTAAACAAAATCACATACACATAAAAGTTAAATTTTTAGAGTTAGAGTATCACCCACTTTTTGTGTTTTGCAAGAGAATCTCCTTGCTCCTAGCTTCTCCTCCTTTGCAATTCTTCTTCTCCATCTCCTCCTAGTGATTTTCTCTTCAACCCACAATAGAAAATCAAACTCTCTTTCTCTCTTTCTTCATAATAGGAGAAGTAGGAGAGGTAGAAGAAGATGGATGTGGAGATTTTGGGTGGAAATTTAAGATTGGAGATGGAGATTTAGATTTGGCCATGGGAACTTTGGGTTGGGGTTTTCTTGTTTCCGAAATGGAAATGGAAGGAAGGGATAGAGGTCGGTGGAGAATGAGGAGAAGAAAAATGGGGAAGGGAAATAGAGTTTGGGAGATTTTTATTTGATTTGATGTGAGTCTCTTGCACACCCCTACAATATATATATATATATATATATATACACTCCAATTATACATATGTGTGTATATGTACAATCCACTTCAATGCAATTCAATTAAATATGCATACATACAACTATATATATACATATACATATACATGGAAAATACATACAAGTACCCATACATATATATCATATACAATTTAGTCAAAACATATATACATTCATATATGTATATGTATATCCATATACGAATAAAATAAAATATAAGAATATACTTGATCAAAAGATTATTTTCTCAAAATATTGTTTCGTTAAAACAATCGGGACAATCAAAAAATCCAAAACTCAGTTGGAAATGGAAAAAACCGGAGCTCTCCACCTCCTGATCTTTCTCCGTCCAGATCCCGTCCACCTTCCCGCTCATCTCTAAATCCCCTTTCATTAAAGTTGTGTATCTTCCCTTCCTCTACAAACCCATCTAATTTTTTTCACCATCGTTTGGGGTTTTTTTCTCCGAGCTATCCCATCTTCCAGATCCCGTTTGTTTAAATCTTCTCAATCCGACTGACCATCGACTCCAAGTTTCGCTTCCGCCTCCTTTATGCATCTCTAAGATTTGGTTCCCTGGTTGTTGCTCTCCGGCGCCTCTCGCTCTTGATCGACTAGTCGTGCTCCGTCCTCTCCTCTACTAGCACTATCCCGTTTGTTTAAATCTGTTCGATCCGACTGACCATCGGCTCCCAGTTTTGCTTCCGCCTCCTTTGTGCATCTCCAAGATTTGGTTCCCTGGTTGTTGCTCTCCGGCACCTCTCATTCTTGATCGGCTAGTCGTGCGCCGTTCTCTCCTCTACTAGCACTGTAAGTATAATTTTATTTATTTTCTTTACAATTTAGAACTCTTATTTTTAGGGTTCTCTTCGATTCGACTCTCCTAAAGTTCGTTTTGAACCCGTTCCTCTTTCTCCCTTTTCGTACTTGAACCTACGTTCTTAGTAATATTAGATCTGTGATCTGTTTTGGCGATTCTCGGCTCCGTGCATTGGCTCGGTGCATTCGTTTGATCTGTTTAGATCTACCGTGCCTATCCTTTTTTTTGGACGATAATTCTAATTAGTTCTATCGGTCAACACTAAAATCAACTGTTTTTAGTTATTAATGCAAAATTGGCCCTTAACTACACTTACTCTTTCTGAAGTTTCTTCCATACTCTCTCTGAACTCTTTTTAGTTCTGATCCGTTGTGGCTTGGATCTTTTCGATCCCCTGGTGCTTGCATTTCGGTTGGTCTATTGCATTGAATTGCATTGGTGTTTTGGTCCTGGATCTGTAGCGATCCGTTATCCTCTTTATTATAGCCACTTTTGCAGTAACTGATCTTCTCAATATCAGTTTCCACAGCCTGCTCGGGTATCCTCTCGCTCTCGCCCTTTTCTGGTTTTGGGCCATGGCCTCTTTGTGCCCATCTTGGGTCGAGGTCGTTAAAAAAAATAGGCCCTTTAAACTATGTCGCTCTCGTTGCTCTACCGTATTCTCTATTGCCCATTCCTCTTGTAGTTCCGACCTGGTCCTGGTTTGTTTTCGGTGCCTCCTTCCTGGGCATTTTAAACGAGTGTGTGTGAATAAAATGAAGTGCATCTTCTGTGACAAGCTTGGACACTCGCGCAGTCGATATTTTTCCCTTTAAAAACTTCTTGGATTACCCAGAGGCAAACCCTTACCGGCCAAACTTCTTTCATTTCTTAACTATCCACTCTTAAAGGGCAAGCTTAATGCATGCTTGGCGAGGAAGTTTAGTTTTGAGTCTGAAAAGAATGTTGACTCTTCTGCAGCTATCCCTTATCCAATTACGAACTCATCTACTTCTTTCACAACTTATAGTACATCTCTTAGCACCCTTCAGCTTTCCAATATTGCTAATCTGTTTAAGGATCGAACGGTTTATACGAAACTTGTTTCCTTCCCTCGATTGGGTTCTTATCAGGCTCATCCCCATTCTAAAGCTGTGATGCCTACGTTGAATATGAGTCTGGATGAGGATTTTGTTTTGGTTAAAGCCTTCCCGACCAAACGTCTCTCCTTTCTTAACCATCCCCTCTTTAAGCGCATGCTTTATGCATGCTTCGCGAGGTCGAGTAGTCTTCACTCTGAAAAGGAGTTTGACTCCTTTGTGGTGGTGCCTTATCCATCTATGAACCCCACTACTTCTACCGCTGCTCATGGTGCTTCTCTTGCTACTCCTCAGTATCCTAATTTTGCTTTCCTGTTTAAGGATCGCTCAGATTTCACGGAACTTGTTTTCTTTCCTCGGCCAGGGCCTCGTCCCAATACTAAAGCTGTGAGGCCGTCGTTAAGTATGAGTCTGGAGAAGAAGACTGTTTTGTTTAAATCCTTTGGGCCTTACCATTCTTGGTTACATAGTACGATGGGGCTCGTTCATCAACCGATTCTTGGCGACTCTCCTTTATCTCGTTATTATTATCATTCTAATTCCATTCCTATATCATCGTCGGTTTCTTCCAGTTTCCTCTTACCCTCTTCTTGCCTAACCAAAGTTGAGGCTAGCATGTTGGACCTTGAAGTGATTTTGCTCCCTTTGGTGGAGGTCGTTCCTCCCTCCGCTAAGCGTAAATACAATAAGAAACTTCATATTAATGTGCAAATTCACGTGAATGCTTGTATATTAGCAAAGAAAGCAGCTTCAGTGTCGGCTCAGCTTCTTGCGCACAGCTGAGTTTTTGCTTTTTTCTGTCCTCCTCGAAGTTGGCAATCTGGTTGTTTGTCCTTTCGGTGTTGTTTGTGTTTCCATGAGAGGTTGGGTCGTTTTCCTCTTTTTTAGCCACGTCTTTAATTAATTTGTGGTGTGCCTTCTTTCCTCCTATCCTCGCATTTTCTGTACGCTCACTTCTGTATGTCTGCATACACTTTTTCCTCAGCTTTTTAGTGGTGTGCCTGGTTTCCTGCATTTTTCTCTCTTTTCTTTTCAGTGCAGGTTGTGCTTTGTGCCTTCGGGTGGGGCTGTTTTTGCCTCCTGAGTTTTGGGTCTGTCTTTGGTTTTCTTCCACAATTTTTGCTCATGTCATCAAGGTTGGGGTGTCCCTGGATCTGTCTTCTTGTTTGTTTGCGATTCCTTTGGCCATGCGGTTGCTTGCCTTTGCGGGCGTCTCTCCTCCTCTTTGGTGCAGTAGGGCATTTTCCTCCTTTAGTAGCGTTGTTATTCTGGCAGATTACTCCATCGCCTTTCACGGTGTTTCGCAGATATCTTATTTGCATGCGACTCATCCTTTTTTTGTACTGATTTTTGTATTTTAATTTCTATTTTACAGCTTGTAAACTCTTGTAATTATTGCTGTATCTCAACTGTTTATATATATATATATATATATATATATATATATATATTGATGGCTGGAGCCGTTTGGCTCTATCCGATATATCAAAAAAATAATCAGGACAATACACGGAATTTCATTGAGAAGATATTCCGAATATACCTCATCGGGTTCAGAATAACTAATATATCTGAAATTTCTCAATTAAAATCAATTGTTATTAGAAAAATACATAATCACATGCAATTCTCAACTGTGCATGGATTACAATGCAAAATAGCCATATGCTATTTTGCGGGGTATTAAAGTACTTCTTGAGGTGTCGCTCATTTGAAGTCCCAACTGACATATCCCTGCCCCCCGGGTCTTCAAGTTGATGAGCTGTCAAGCGAACAACTTGGTAGACCTTGTCTGGACTTGCCTACTTCGTAGGGAGCACCCCGTTATTTTGCATAGAGAAACAGAAACCTTCTGATGCGCCAATGAATTTAGGCAAGATTATTTGCTCCCGTTGAATATCTAGGGTGGCTTTGGGAGTGTTTTCGGGTACTGATGTGGACGTACTCGGAATTTGGAGGA
Source organism: Hemerocallis citrina (assembly GCA_017893485.1). Lineage (NCBI taxonomy): Eukaryota > Viridiplantae > Streptophyta > Magnoliopsida > Asparagales > Asphodelaceae > Hemerocallis > Hemerocallis citrina. The sequence continues at coordinate 83,499,328 of CM030358.1, forward strand.
GATAACTTTGAAAATTTTGAAAATTCTTGATTTGACTGCCCAGTGTAGCAACTTCAACCTCATTTGCAGGCTTTGGGATACTATGATTGTTTTCCTGTAGTAGTTATTCGGCATGGAGGGGAAGAACTGAGCCCCCCATGGTAGCAGTGTAGCATGCCCATGCTGCCTGTTGACTTCCCACTACCTGGCCTACACCCGCTGTTGTTGGAAATTTCATTTTAATGTGGAACGCAGAGGCGATTGCATGGAAAGCGAATAGTCCAGGGCGGCCAAATATATCATTGTACGCAGATTTGACATCGACTACCAGGACATCTAAAGATTTTGTCCGAGTTTCTAGGTCTTTCCCTGCCGTTACGTCGAGTACGACAATTCCCTCGACTTGGACAGGTGCACCTGAAAAGCCGTGAAGTGTAGCTGACTGGCATGAGTTGGTCTTGAGAAAGTTTTAGAGCATCAAATGCGGCCATGAAGAGGATGTTCACGGAGCTGCCGTTGTCCACAAGGATATGTCACACCTCATGATTTTTCATGCCTAGATTGATAACCAGTGCATCGCAATGAGGCATTTTGTTGCCCTCGAGATCTTTGTCGGAGAAGGATACAGAGACCCGAACCCTTTGGGGGTGGAGTGTTATGTACTGAATTAATCTCTCTTACAAAGGCTTTGCGAGAAGAGTTAGAATCTCCCCCCATAGGTCCTCCACGGATGGTGTAAAGAATGGCCATGTGCTCGGAGTTTCGTGATTCAGAAGGCCTTTCTGGACGCTTATTAGCCCCCCGTGGCGGAGGATTTTCAGCGTTATTGTTTTGTTGGACAAAGTGAGAAAGATAGCCCCGCTGAATAAGGTCTTCAAGTTCTTGTTTGAGGGCTTTGCAATTATCGGTAGTATCTCCATGGCCTCTGTAAAATGCGCAACATAATCCCTTGTCTCTAATCTTGCAGGCCGTTGTCATTCGGGGGGGGGGGGGGGGGGGGGGGGGGGAGGGGGGGACGAACTATGCCATCTTTTTCAACCGCCATGAGAATGGCAGACACACTTGTGTTTAAAGGAGTAAACTTGTCAAAGCGGGATGTAGGAGGAGGACGGTGTTGACTTACACCCTTTTTCTGAAACTTCTTGGGTGTTTCCTCACTTGCATTCTTCCGTTTGTTCCCGGAAAGTACTTTTTCTTAACTTGTGGATTGAGAGCTTCCTCGACCATGATGTAATTTTCACTCCTTTCTAGGTGCTCAATGAAATCTCGAGATGGCCTCTAGGCAAGGGATGTCTTTAGTTCTTTATGCATGACGTTGTGACGGAAAGCTGCAGCCACCACTGAAGAGTCCCAGGAGGAAATTGACCTTGCTTCTGTTGTAAAGCATTTGACAAAGTCCATTAGCAGTTCTCCATCTCTCTTGTTCAGTTCTAACAGGGAGACACTTGTTTTTTCAGCCCTGCGGTTAGTAACGAAGTATGCAATGAAGAGTTCTTCGAGCTGGTCAAAAGAGAATATTGATTCTGAAGTTAGGTGTGAATACCATTCTCTTGCTGATTCTTTCAGTGTGGCGGGAAAGGTTCGACACATGAGCACATCGGTGGTGTTATAGACCATCGTGAGTGTTTTGAAGCTCTCGATATGGTCAGTTCGGTTTGATTCTCCATTGTAGGAATCGAATTGAGGAGCCTTGAAGCCCCTTGGGATGGGTGCAGAGGATGGCTCTGCTAAAAGGAGGCTGACTAGGGTGGAGGTCCCGCTGGAGCGGTTTCTCACATTTTTTATCTGTTTTAGACAATTCTCTACTTCTTGGATACGGCGAAGGACTTGGTCGTCCTTCTTTTGGGATCCAGTTGAGTTGGTGGATCCTTCATTAGGCGGCAGGCCCAGATCTTGACTTTCTTGGATAGCATGGAGGATGTTGAGCTTGAACTTTTCCAATTTGGCCCTAGTGACTGGGGCATTTTGCCCTTTATTCTGCATAGGAAGCCTTCGACTCTTAAGAGTTGGGCTCCTCATTATTGGGCGCCCACTATGAGAGGAGGATGACCTTGATCTCTGTCTTGGAAAATGTGTTCTCTGGTTTGCTTGATGTCCTGTGGGGGAGGCCTCAGATAGGGTGTGCCTCTGCCTCTCGTCCAATTGGATTCGCAAGTCAATTTCTTATTGCCTGTTACTGATGATCTAGCGGAGATCTCTAGACCCCCGTAGGCTTCGCGAGGTCATTGAGTCAGTTGAAGCATTATGGACTGAGATACGGTCGTACTGAGGATGTTGTTCATGTTGGGAGCCTCCGGGTGCCTATCCATTGGAAGGAGCGTGATTAGGCTGTCGGGGCGACTGTTGAGGAAAAATCAGATCTTCCATAGGAGAAGCTGGTTGACGAAGAGAGTTAGTGTGACGGCTGGAGGCCGCCCCTTTACCTCCTAGTCTTTGTGGCATGGGGACAAGCCTGACTTGTGTAGTCTTCCCACAGAAGGCGTCAATCTGTTGCTGTTTATTTTGGTATAGGAGCAAACAGATAGTGAGTTAATAATTGATGGAAACTGCTAAAATTCTGACATTTGACTTTGGCCGTTAAACGCGGTTGGAGCTCCTAGGATTGAATCTGAATCGTTGATTGACCACCATGATCTGAATTCGACGGTTGCTAATGCGACCGATGGACCTGCAAAAAGCCTGAAACACCGGGGGTGGCCCCGGCACAGACCCTCTGACGCTCAAGTCAGAACCAGAAAGAGAAAAAGAGTATGAAAGAGAAAACTGGCGAATTGTTGATTACCTTCCGATTGTAGAGGGGGGAGAGATATGTATAGGCCTGAGAGACATATCAAGAGATTGATTTGTGTCCGTTGGATCGATTTGAATTCCTTATCTCTTTCATGTCTCCCCCCCCCCCCCCAAGAGATAAGATCTTCTTGTTGGGGGATAAGAGCTCCTAGCCTGCATGGACTGGGTGTCTCTCCTAGTGGGCCGAGTCTGTCGCTCTTTATGGGCTTAAAAAAAGCCCATGTCTTAGAGAAGGGCCAGACCTATCAAAAAGGCCTGTGATGGTTGATCTACCTGCGAAAGCTTTGTGATTAGTGTAGGAATCGCACGGCTCTGATTTAGTGTGATTTTTACCATCATTAGTCTGTTCTCACAGTCTGGTCTAATTCCATGGCTCCATCTATTTTGGACATTCCCAATTTCTTAGTTCTTTTGTACATATACAGCACGTGTTTTGTGTCAGTCTTTCTGTCATATTGATTTAAAGCAACATTAATTAGATATCAGATAGTTCAGTTTTCATTTGGTGCTCCAGAACTCAATCGACAGATTGGTTCTACGTACCAGGCCCTTTAATAATAGCAAACCCACTAGTCGATTTTAGGGAGAAAAAAAAAATTATTGTAACTCTTGTTGTCCTTCCTACTGTGAACATATCAATATTTATGAATTACTTTCTACCGCACCTATCATTTGGTGGTCTGGAAGGGGACGGCCATTTAAAGGGGCAGTGACTTCTTTTGCCAAAGGAAAACAGTGGCAGACGTGATTATCCCCCCGCGCGCGCGCGCGAGAGAGAGAGAGAGAGAGAGAGAGTTAACAGTAGGTTTTTCCTAATTAAGCGTAGGTTTTCCAACCCACAAAGGACGACATGAAGGGAAGAAATTGATCAAAGTTTCATGGATACAATCTAACTCTTTCTTTTTGTAGGGAACCAAGAGGTTAAGCAGAAAACCTAATGCTAATTTACCATACAATTTGAACTCTAAGAAATAACATAAGCTAACAACTACTCTTCGAGATATGTAAATTCCACTTAGTGTGGAAACTTGCAGTATACTAAGCGCAAATGATCGATCCATAATTATTTTTGGATTAATTTGCTATATGTCGTTGCAAATCGGTAGCTCATTCTCTAAAACAAAAACTCAAAGAAATAAGGCTTTAGGATAGAACTATAAGCTATTTAAGACCTACTTTTTCACTCTTTTGAGAATACCATTATATTTGTTGTGTTCAGTTTCAAACACAACTTATTTTGAATCCGTTTCCGCCCAGTTTATTAGATTCTCCAAAATTTCGGCATTTCCATGAAAGGCACATCTAAAGAAACCGAACCATTGAACATTTGCTAGCTAATTGTTTATTAGTATCATACACGTGCACACGTGCACGTGGAAAAAATTGAAGAGATAATGAAAAGGGTAAAAAGAAAATAATCTCCAAACTGATCCACTTTCGGAAATATTTACCAAACTGGTCCACTGCCGAAAATATTTACCAAAGTTAGTTCATAACCCAACACGTGCGCTGCACGGGTTGGATTAAGGACTAAGGGGTTCTCCCATTATAGTAGTAGAGATTTTATCGAATTATAATGCACATGTTAGAGCTCAATTGCTGTTTCTACATACTAGATTTCTTACAAATGCAATGAAAATTTACTATTTTGAAGGCTTACAAACATATAAAGGTGATATCCGAACTAAACACTACAACTAACAGGAGTACACAAGACAATTTGACTAAAATATATTTCAACGAGAAGTTTATTAAAGTGCTTTTTATGATGATTTCGTTTTTTTTTATATAACTTTTTTTGTCTACCCAAGAAGAATAAAAAGAAAAATAAAAAAATAACTACAAAGCAGGAGCAATATTCGAGTGACAACCTCCTCACGAAAACAAAAAGAAGAAAAGTATATTTTACAAGAGCTTCTGTCTAATATTTGGGCATGGTTTATCCTAATTATTTAAAAAGAAGGGTAAATTTTACTAAACTATACACATGTTTTTTATCAATTTGTAGATAACTATGTCCTTTTTTTTCGATTCGGTGTACTATACACGTAAACTTATTACGATTTACTGTTCAGTGCTAAACAGTTTGACTATTATACTTTTGTTTTGATCGGTCTAAGCTTTCCCCCCCCCCCCCCCCCCCCCCCCCCCCCCCCCCCCCCCCCCCCCCCCCCCCCCCCCCCCCCCCCCCCTACAACTTAACATTCTTTCCATTTTAAAAATGATTAAAATATACTTACTCAAAAATACTCTTCACATTGTCTCTATCTTATTTTATTTATTTTAAATAGAAAATTGTCTCTATCTTATTTTATTTATTTTAAATAGAAAATTGAGGTAATAAGCACATTTAACTATTAAAAAACATAATTAAACATTTATAACAGTAGGGGTACATGGAGGAAATCACCCCCAAAACAGCCCAAAAAATCTTCGTGATACCACACGTGATACCTGAAATTGCCGTAGTACACTGATTCAGATAAAAACTGTGGACGGAGTATGCCCATCTGCAAATTTATAATTACACGTGCACAAGCCTGGCCCCAGAATTGACATGGGCTGAATACAAATAATTACCAAAATATAATTTTGATGGTGATTGGGCCTTTATAATAAGCCCAATGCCATGGGATAAGTACTCTAAGTTTTCGCTTTATTTACTGCCCTACGGGCTCTAAATTGAAAGTGTTGTTGATTAGCAAAAGAAAAAAAATTCAAAGTGTTGTGTACCTGTACATTCTTCAAGTACGTGTCTATATCATCAGGCTGACAACAATACACTATAATATTATATATCACGGGCAAGTTGCAAGAATAGGTCTTTTTTATTTGGTTTTTGGTTTTTTTTTTTTTTTTTGGGGGGGGGGGGGGGGGGGGTTAAGGTTGCATTTGTACTATGGATCTAAGCCAATAATTATAAATCGCATTTAGAAATTATACCTCAAAAGATAGATCAGGTGTTTCCAAAATATGTTAATCACGGCAATGCAAAGGTTGTGGTGCATCTACTGTATCCAGACAAACGGATCAAATCAAGCTCTCCCTCAAACTGCGACAAGGGAATGTCCTTCACGATCTCTCTCTCTCCCACAGTTTCTGTGACGGCTAGGATTTTCTCATGTCTCTTTTTCATAGAAATATATCATATATATAGGTGCAGAAAATCATCCCTAAAAGAGTGGTGAGGCGGTTGAGCTGACAATCTGATTTGGGTCAAATTCGTGTGTGGTTCTTCTAACTTTAATTAGCTCATTTAATCTAATTAATTATCCAATCATGTCAGGAGCCCACGTCTTACTAGGATACCCAATTAAATTCATCTAATGAATTTAAATCTCAATTTCGATCCAATTTAAGTATGTGGCCCTTTTGGTCCCCACTACGTTGACAGTAATACCAAAATAATATTCTAGTGTTACAAACAGTGAATGATATCTAGTAATACATCACTACTACTCAAGTAACGGGAATATCAGTGATTTGACATAACCTATCCGTGATCAATGTTACCATGTAGTCTAGTCCTTTTTTCCAGATATTTTAATTGACCACAAGGCTAGAGCGTGTCACCCTTGTATAGTTCACTACAAGGAATTATACCAACGGACACCTATAGTGACGGATCTCTAAAACTGTGGGTATAGGCATCATATACCTACAGACGTGTAGTAAACTGTGGGTATAGGTATCATATAGCTTTAGAGCTTTTAAACACTGTGGGTATAGTCCATAACTTATTTCCCCTCCAATTTTTTCATTTTCCCTCCCTCCTCCAAAAAAATATATTTCATTTATATACCTCTAAAACTTCTAAAGCTCTCTCTCCCTAAATCCAATCTCTAAATCCTCCCATTCCCGCTGCAATCGCCCCACTCTTCCCGCTGCCGTCGCTGACCCCTCTTCCCGCTGCCGTCGCCCCACTCTTCCCGCTGTCGTCGCCCCCCTCTTACCTCTTACCGCTGCCGTTTTCTGCAATCACAATCGTCCATTCCATCTTTGAGCGAGCGATCAAGAACCATTCTCCTCCCAACTATGAAACCCCTCAAATCCCCGCCCCAAACCCAAATCCCTTACCCCCTTTCCCCCCCCAAAATAAACAACAAAAAAGACGAACGCAAAGTGAAGACCCAGAAATCCGACGACGAGGACGACGGCGGCGGTGAATGGCGGCTGGACGACTTCGAGATCAAAAAGTTCATCGGCGAAGGCAAGTTCGGCAAAGTCTACCTCGCACGCGAAAAAAAGTGTTAGTGTAGGTGCCCTAGAGACAATACATTAGAGTTTTAGAAACGCTATTATGTCATTATGTTTTAGTGATTATTAAAATATAAGTTTATTATGTCTTTATTTATTGCGTTATAAATGTTAGCATAATAAATGTCCTTAGAATATGATACAAATTATATAGATTCAAATATGAGATTTGAACATGAGATTATATATGTTAAGAGTATCATATTCTTAAATGTCCCTAGTCGAGTATTATTATTATAAGGACAATAATAATACATCGAGACTAGTATGTTGATTGACTGATGACCATATCTCATTGGTCAGTAGTATAGAGATGCTAAAGTCAATGCATAGGTACATGTAAGAGTACAGTGTACTGGACTGACCCACCGTGAGATTCTACATGGAAGATTATAAATAGTGTCATAAGAAATCTCACAGTGATAATGGTGTAATGATCCTTAGACCTGAAATCATTATAGTTCTACATGAGAATTAATATACTTTGATTTCATCAAAAGTTATCTTTAACCGGGTAATGATAAAGATGGTTGTTGGGTATATTATGAATCATGTGAGAGATATGAATGATCTAGATGGGATTTAACCCTCCTATCTATAGGAGTGATATTATTGACCTCTTGTTTGAGTGAGACTATGAAATGCATGGCCATGCTCAAATATTGATTTGTTTGAATAGTCTACTCATCGATCAAGAAAATAAAGATTAAATTATGAAGAGGATGACACAAACCATGCCTCAAGTTTAATCTATAATATCAAGGTTAAAAGGATTATATTACATGGAACATTAGTCACGAAAGGTTTAATTGAATCACCGATTTATTATTATTACTTGGGTAGCAATGATGTATTACTAGATGCCGCTCATTGTTTATAATTTTATTGAATAATAAAATTATTGCCAACGTAATAATAACCTACAGGGTCACACACAAGAACGCTTGAAGGAGATTTAATTTAAATTATGAATTTAAATTAAATAGTAATTCGATTTTATTTATAATATTAATTAAGTGAGACTTAATTAATTAATTAAATAGAATTTCAAATTTACTAATTATTAGAATTAGAATTATATTAGAATATTAACTAAGTTTGACTTAATTAATTATTTAATTAAGAATTCTAATTTTAATAAAAGCCCAATGGGATTGGGCTTTAGAAAACAGATTTTTCTCTCTATATAAACATCTTAAACTCTCAAAATTAGTGTGAGAGGTTCAAGAGAAAAACCCTAGCCGTTTGAGAGATGAAGATGGAGATAGAGAGAAGTTGGTTTTCGGATGCTAGTACATCGCTCCTTCAAAGATCAAGCGTTCGTGTGGATACCGGTAGAGCGTAGATTGCGAGAGCGGGATGCGTGGTGATTCAAGAAGCTTGGACCTCTTTAATTCTCCCTTATTAAATTGTTAAAGCTTCTTAAGGTATTTATTCTTAATCTCCGAATTAAATCTTGTGTTTTCGCATGGATCCTGCGGAGGGTTTCGATTTTTATTTATTTTTCACGCTTATTCCGCTGCGTTTATGTGCTCGAAACCCTTCAAAAAGGTACCTCCTTTTACCCCAATTTCCCCCAATTTTCAAACCTTAACCCTAATTCTCCGAAATTAGAGTGGATACATGGTGGCGCTGAAGGTGATATTCAAGAAGAAGGTGGAGAAGTACCGGTTCCAGCCGCATTTACGGAGGGAGATCGAGATCCAGAACGGACTGAATCATCCGAATGTGCTGAGGTTGTTTGCTTGGTTTCATGATGAGACGAGGATTTTTTTGGTGTTAGAGTATGCGGCGCGGGGGGAGCTGTATAAGTTCTTGAAAGATATGCATCATTTTTCGGAGAAGCGCGCTGCCACGGTATAGTGCTCTTATTGTCTAAAGTAGTAGTAGAGATCGGTTGAAAGATCATAATTTGATTCATTACTTGATGTACCCTCTGAAAGATTGTGATGTACCCTCTGTTTATTTGTAGAGGACGTTATTACTAAACCAAAATTTCAGAGCATTTCTCTATCGTCAAAATTTTGTTAGCTTTTGGAGATAAGGACCCTTGAAAAATATGACAATTTTTTTTTGATTGGTTGTCTAGTGCTAATTTTCTCCTAGACTAGGTTCAGGAAGTTGGCTTTTCATGTGATACAATGTGAAATGGTCTGTGAATCTGCATTCCCTTTTTTTAGTCTAATCATTGCAATAAATTTTCATCTTGAGTCTGTTGAATAAGTGAAAAAAAATACATGAATGTTTTGGTGTTCTCTTCAAAAATGGTATGTTCTTTGCCTCATTAGTTTGTTTTGGCTGATGGATACTTGGTCTTTTGGTAGGAGCTGTTGTTCATGGAGGCATGGAACTTACAGATAAAGGGTGAGCAGTGAATTTATAGTGTTAATATGACTAATTAGTTATTTTCAGGTGTTGCAGTTTGAAACCGGAGTTTCTTGCTTTACTTTTGTCTACTTGGAAAATTTTGTCATACACAAAAGGTAATTGTTCTTAACCTGATTTCCAATACCTGTTTCAGTGGAAGTAAAATTATTGTGCTTGTGATTAGAGGAGAATCTGTTCATTTTGTTAGTTACATCACTGCCTCCCTCAAATAAAAAGATCGTATGCATCCTTTTATCCGCTTTGCTCTGTATGGACTAAATCATTCTTGCATTTCCTAACGCTTTTCATAGCTAAATCACAAAGTTTAGAGGAGTTGCTTTCCGCCTGCAATATAAATATATAGGTGGTCATAGTTTAGTTGGATACTAATATCTCATTTGGTGTTCCAATGGTCAGTACTATTCCAGATATTTATATTCCTCTGGACTGCTTAATTTAGTTCTTATTGTAATAAGAAGGAGAGGGAAAAGAAGCGAAGTACATTGTGAAATAATCTGTTACTGCATCAAAAGTCCCAAGGTGTAGTGAGGGTTGAAGATTTTGCATCGAGATTAGTGCCAGAATCAGTAAGTTTGTGGTGCAGGTTTTAATGATTTGGGGAGTTCACATATGTGCCTTAACAGTTTAATCTGCTCTATGGTAATTTATGTGAGGGTACTGTTTTCTCAAATGTTCAGCAGTCATTTGCAAATCTACGTGAATTCTGACATGAATATAACTATACAGATGGATTGTATCTACATTTTAATGTTGGATTGAGTTGATTTCATGATTTTTGCCTTAAAATTAATATCGGATTTTGATCTAAATTTTTTCCTCTAAAAAAGCTAGTTTTGTTCTAAAAACTTTCCCTAAATAAAGCTAGGGTTTAGGTCTAAGATTTGATCTTATGAGTACATCTTTCATACTCATAGATACCCTAATGAGGGTTCCTCATCAAATCAACATGGTTTGAGTTCAATTTCACTATAAGCACAATTTTCATGGCATAAAAGGACAATTTTTAATAATCATTGGCATGGAATATACATGAAGTAAATTACATATATTTGACCCATTGGTTATGAAGTGGTTCTCTACATTTTGAACTCCTATTTTCGCTTTCAAAGATTTGAATAGTTTGCGCTGCTTGTTTTGCCTATTTTGTTCCTTCTTATGGCTGTGATAATAAAACAATAAATGAGGTGCTTGATACTACACTTGAAAATTATACGATATATATTCATAATTTCGGCTATGATGAACCGGGTTTTAGCAATGAATTGATTATTTGGATGGACTGGGCTAAGATTGAAGTTTCAGGATTGATTTGATTTTTTGTTGGATTTTTCCTGCTGATGCTATGAATTTTCATTGCGGTTAGCATAAAGATTTACTCTCTATCTGATCATATGCTTTGATATGGAGATACAGTACAACTGGGTTATTGTTACAAAGATCTAAGTTTTTTTAATGTTACTGGCTTTACTACTGCTTATGTTCTGATGTTTGATCGTAGTACGATTCTGAGCACAAATAATGATGAACCGCAGTGTGTATCTGAGTCATTCTAATGCTTCATATATTATTACATTGCTATGTGAGTACTATACTTTCATTTGAATTTTGTTGCTAGGTTGTTTTTGTTTCTATATGATATTTCTATCTGATCATGCTTTGATATGCAATTACAATCTAGTTGGGTTTTTTGCTATATACTGAGATTTTAGTTTTTTTGATGTTATTGGCAAAACTGTTGCATATGTTCTCTTATTTTGATGATAATATGATTGAGGTCAGATGGAATTTATTGTATATGTGAGACATTTTGCATGCTTCAGATGTTATTAATTTGATGTAAGTAAGTTTACTCTTAGAAACTGATGTCATGTTACTATTGCTAGCTACTAAGCGAGTGTTGCTTGTGGTACATCCCTACTTATAGTTACCTTACATTTTGGCATTCATAGATTTAATTTCTGATTTGTGACTTTGGAAATAATGTGTTGTGCATTTATAACTAACATTTTATTTTCTATGTGCCTTTTAGATGAACTATAAGCTGATGATGGAGCTGAAGCAGTTATATTCATGGAGGCTTGGAGCTGAAGCAATTATTTTCTATGTGTTTTGTTGTTGTTTGTGTAAGAGACGTATGCCAAATTTAACAATCATTTTAAAAATTTTATAATCTGGTAGAGAACAAATTTCAAGTGCAGTTTTTGCTATATAAAATTCAGACTATTCTCCGTCATAGTTTTGATTTTCTGTTTTTACTACATTTCAGGCCACCTGCTAACAATCTAAGAATCAATCCTGATGGGTCAGCAACTAACCCTGGGTCCTTCCAACAGCACATTCGACAAGATTCCCAGATGATGGCTCAACTTCTTCAGGTAGTTTTTTTTGGGTGGGGCACTTATTTTCCTAGAAATCATTGTTTGGCATGACAGCATACGCCATGAAAAAATAATGACAACACTTTAGACACACACATCATATTTACACTTAATAGTATAATCACTTTTCTTTGTATAAGAAAACCATTTTTAAAAGCCCTTGGTGGATGTTAGGAAATTCTAAGTATTTTGTTGTTGATCAACTATGTAAATAAATAATTTGAATTTTATTCAAGAAAGCATATATTTAGTATGGCTAAGGCTGAGCATTCCCTCACGAAGATATTTTCTCTGCGTCAAGCTTTCTTATTTATGTGTGAAATCAACTGGGTGAAATTAGTTTAGAGAGAAACACATTTGAGATGGTAACATCATTCATTCGAGGACGTTCAATCTTTGGTTTCTTGATGTCCGATTAGACTTACTAAAACAAATGAGCTAAATATCACATATTCACTCATTTGAGCACGGCCATATATTTTGCTGTCTCACTCAATCACGGGCCCGTAAATATCGCTCATGTTATGTAGGAGGGACAAATCATATCTAAGTCACTCACATCCCTCCGCATGATTTGTAGTATATCCAATAGTCAACTTTATAATAACCTTATTACAGGCAACGTTTGACTGCATTAAAATATATAACTTCTCATGTAGGGAACCGTAGTGACTTCAAGTCAAAGGACTACGTACACCTTGGTCACTGTGAGAATTGCTTATGACACTCACGTAACGATCGATTCAGCATTCTCATGATGGGTCAGTCCAGTACATTATTACTCTAATATGCACTTATGTGAAGACTTGATGTCTCATATCCATGACCCGTGAGATATGGTCATCAGCATACGTACATACTAGTCTCTATGTATTATTGTTAGTAGAAAACCTTGCAATAATAATGGATTATTTTCAAGCACCAAAAATAGTTTGTAGGTGCTATTATCAACAATAAGTTAATCACAACAAACTCATTCATTGCAAATGGTTTGACATCCGCAAGAGATTCAATTGAATTGTTACAAATTTTGACAATTACAAGAGAACAATTGTAACAAACCTTATTCCATGACCAAAGTAGAAATAAAATATTTAATTTTTCCAATAAATTAAATATAAACACATACTTTATACAGATAATTTTGCCGCTCAACACTTTGATACTAAAAAATAATTACCCCCCACTTCTCAAATATTGAGCGGACCAAGAGATTCTATTGAGGAGACTGTTGTTAAGTTGAAATAAATGTTATGGAGAGAAAAGATTTGTGCAACTGTGCCCGAAAGATTCTCGATATTTCTATAGCGTCTAGTACAATGTCGTAATGACGTAATGGTCATGCACTCATGCATATAAGAAACCACTCTAATGGCTAATTTAATAGCGCCCTCTCAAATCTTAACTTACTTGATGACTATGTACTCTAACTTCACAAAGCACTCCCAAAAAGAAGGGAAAAAAAAGATCGGGCAACTCCATTTATGTAATGTACTGGAAATTGCTATTGATATATTGTTTACTTGTAGGTTTGAGTCTTCTTATATCTCAACTGTTCCTCTATCGACCAGCTGAGAGACTTCTTGGACCCATCCATTTAGCCCGAATTGCACCAGTACTCGTTCATTCACCTTTTTTCATACTTTGATCTTGTATTCAACTTTTTGGGTTTTATTTGTCATATCTTATTATATACTTCTGATATGCAGGTTTTGAATATACCTTAACTTGCCAGTTATCCTATATGATCAAGTTGTGTGGAGTTGCACTTTCAATAGTATTAAATTGTGCATCCGGAACGAAGAATGTTCTTTCTGTTAGTACAACTTTAAAGTTTTCAACTTAAATTCCATGAAATGTTCTCTCTGTGAGTACACTACCCATTTGGTCTATGCTTGCGTTATCTTTCATTCTTCCCTTTCTAATTTAATACTTATGTTAATTTTGCAGAATTCTATTATCACTATAACATTCATTTTTTGCAAAACAATGCAGTGATAATTTTCTAGTTATCTCACAGCACATGATATATGTTGTTTATGACTTGCAAAGGGTTAATTACAAAATCATTTATAAAAAAAACAAGGACAATATCAGCACCAAAAGGGAGCTACAAATGGTATTTCAATGACTGGGATGTCTATTTTCAAAGTTGTTGACATATCCGAGATGCAAATGGTATTGAATTGGGTTGGTATCATATGACAACCCATTTTAGGGATGGAAAATGGGTCGGGTCGACCCGCGACCCGCCCGTTTAAACCGGCCCGCGAAATGCCGGTTCGGGTTCGGGTCGAACCCGTTAACAGAAACGGGTCGACCTGGGTCGTAAAATATGCGAATTTAACCCGATCAATCCGGCCCGATAACCAGCCTATTTGAACCCGACCCACTCGTGAACCCGCGGATCGACCCGCGGGTTGCGAACAGTTTGACTCGCGGGTCCAACGGGTTGCTCATCACACCCGAGAGCCTTCAACGGCTATTGTAGCCTTTTTTTTGTTTTTTTTTTTGTTTTTTTATTTTAATTTTTTCCCTATAAATACCTCTAAAATCCAAACAAAAATTCAAATCTTACTCTCTTACCCTCTCTACTATTATTACTCAATTCATTCAATTTGTTAACAATTGAACAAATAAGGTAGCAAGACATATACACGATTAAACGACAAATTCCGATCGTATCGAACTCAAAATTCAACTACGTCTTTAAGTCTTCAACTATCCTCCAAGATCTCTTCAAGTCTTCAATTCCGGACTTCTACTTCTATTTCTATTCTTATTTTTACGGGGTTTTTTTATATACGAGTATCCACGGTGAACGGTATCAAAATTTTATATCCCTCTTCTTCTATTTTTATTTTTTTTTGTAGTTATAATTTTTTGTATCATCTTTGTTTGTTGGTTTTTTGATCTTCACTCTCACAACCCTCTTGTTTTCTACATTTTTTTTTGTAACTTATCGCGCCTACATTGTGTTTAACTTTTTTACATATACTACTACATATCAACATGTCTAGATCACGCGGTAGCGGCCATAGCCAAAGTGGACAAGATTCCACCGGCACTTTCCGTAGGCCTCCAATTGTCCCACAAAATGACCCCGCCGAAGACTACCCTAATCCTCCTCCCCAACAATAGGGTACACACAATGAGTTTGTAGGAGACATAGAATTAGAAGAAGAACCAAAACAACAAGCCACCGAAACAACACAACCGGCTACTAGTATGAAAACTAGAGGGGAAAGTAGTGATTGGCACAAATTTTATGATTATATTCCGGATGAAAATGTACCGGGTATAGGTTTAAAAGTGTGTAAAGCATGTTTGAAGGCATACAAATGGAAGAGGGGTGAGGGCACGGATACAATTAGGCGACACATCCAAAATGTGCATAAAGAACTTCTTGTTGACCTACCCGGCCAACAAAAAATCCACCCTATGACCGGTCTAGTTGATAGCCACCATTATGATCCCGAACTTGTTCGTTTGGAAATGGCCCGATTAGTAATAAAGGAAGAGCTGCCATTTTCCTATCCTGAGAGTAGGGACTTGAAAAATTTTAATCAAACCGCCTTAAACCCTCATGTTAGAAGAATTCCTATGAATACTTGCAAACCGGATTGTTTTAAAATGTACAATAAAATGAGGGAATGTTTGATTGCAATTTTATGGAGTTTAACTTGTAGAGTTAGTTTAACTTCTGATTGTTGGACGGGTTGCAACAATATTCCAATGATGGGAATAACCTGTCATTGGATCGACAGTGATTGGATTTTTAAAAAAAGAATCATATCACTTACCGCGTTGCCCTATCTCCATAGTGTCAATGAAATTGCAAACCGTATTTTAGAAATTTATGATGTTTTTCATATTTGCGATAAAATTATGTGTATATGTTTTGATAATGCATCTAACAGCAATGCATCAATTAGTATTTTAAAAACTGCATTAAACCCTCCATCTGACAATATTTTTCATGTTAGATGTGCATAACATATTTTAAATTTATGTGTTCAAGATGTATTAAAAATAGCCAAACCATATATAGTTAAAATTAGAAATTGTGTACATTTTATTGCATTATGTTGCACCATATTTCAAGAATGGAAAGCTTAGTATAGGCTTAAAAATGTACCTTTTAGAAAATTTTCAAAGGATGTTAAACACCGATGAAACTCTTCTTTTGATTTGCTACATGTTGTTACTGAATATAAAGTATGTATAAATAATTTTTGTATTACAAAAATATGCCAAATTTTGAAATGACTCCCGTCGATTGGTTTTATGCTGAATCTTTGTTGAAATTTTTAGAACCTTTCAAAACCGCAACTTTCAAATTTTCAAAATCTTGTGAATCTACTTCTAGTAGCATTTTTATTTCAATAGTTACTATGATGCAAACTTTAAAGAAATGATCGATGATGCTTTTGTTGGTGATATTGTAAAACCTATGTACACAAAATTTTTAAAGTATTTTAATCCTCCTCCTATATTGTATTGTGTTGCTACTGTGATGGATCCTCGTATCAAATTAGAAAGTACGAAGAGTTTAATTGAAATGTTTTTTAATTTACTTGGGGATGATGATAAAGAAATTGATTGTGCTTCTTATGTAGTTAAATTTGAATCGACATTAAATAACGTGTATGATTATTATGATAAATGTTTTGCTTCTAGTAGTACAACTTCTTTAGTTAGTTCTTCTTCTGCTAGTTCTAAAGGTAAGGGTAAGAATAAATTAGATGATAGAACATTTAAGAATAAATTAGATGATAGAACATTTAATTTACTTTCGCAAATTCAATCAAAAAAATCTAAGACTAATCAACCAAATGAATTATATTGGTATAACCAACAAGATTCTGAGTCTTTTAGTTCTGCACTAGATATTTTACAATGGTGGAAAGACCATGAACACACTTATAGTATTCTTAAATATATGGCTAAAGATCTACTAACTCCTCCTGTCTCAACAGTTGCTTCTGAAAATACATTTTCTACAAGTGGCAGGGTTCTAACTTATTACAAGAATCGCTTGAAGCCCCAATCATTAGAGATGCTCGTCTGCACAGAAGACTGGCTGAAGGCTGAATATAGGACCCAAGGAAAAGCATTCGAAACGTCCACAAGTGGGAGCAACTCGCCGGAAGAACAACAACAACAACAATAGCAACCAAAATGAAGAATTCAAGACCAACAACAACAACAAATTGAAGGCCATCAAATTGAAGACAATTGTAAATGGATAAAAAATTGTATTAAATCTTTGCTTGTTATTTAAAATTAAAAAAATTGAAGTAAATTGAAATTGTATATAAGAAATTTGTTATTGTATAAAACAAATTTGTAGAAAATCTTTATTTCTTATTACAAATTGTGAAACTTGTATAAGTTGAAATCATATTAATAATATATCATTTTTTTTTGGCAATTTCACTCTTTCAACCTTATTATTATTATTAAAATTTTTAATGTTTATTATTAAAATTACAAAAAGTTAACTCTATCCGGGCCAACCCTCGACCCACCCCGACCCGACCCGGGTTGGACCCGAAAGGGTTCACGGGTTGGGCGGGTCGCGAATTGGCGCCTTCGACTCAGCCCGACCCGGCCTGTTTAACCCAACGACCCGACCTGAACCCGCCCAAGTTGGGTGCAAACCCAAGCGGGTTCGACCCGGCCTGGCCCGCTAGACCTGTTTCCCAACCCTAACCCATTTCACGTGTTTCCAACTATGGAAAGGGAAATCGTGCAAAGAATTTTCTGAGTCCCACAAAGAGATCACGAGGAGTAGCTTAGATCCAACATGCCCACATAAGCCACAATCTTATCCCAACACCTCAAAATAACAGCATCTTGTAGAGTAATGAACCATTCTTAAAATTATTAGGAGTTGCTGGAAAAGAAGAAATTACCTGTAACATCGGTTTTTTTAGGAAATATATCGCGAGAAGACTAAACAGACACCAGAAACAAAGAAATTGAAGTATCAACTTCTGGTTCAAAGATAAAGGATATATGTTTAAGTCTTATGTTTCGTGTCTTATATTGCTATCACTTCTTAATTGACACATTGTGTAATGTATGTCTTGAAGATTCCCTCCATAACGTAATATAGATGAGGCAACTGTCCAGAGGAGCATGAGTGGGAGTGCTCGAACTCCAGACCCTTTTCTGTGTGGTTCGAAGCTCAGTGCATGGAGCAGGCTAATTAGGCTGCAATCGAGCCGAGCCGAGCTGAATACCTTCAGGCTCGAGCTTGGCTCGTTTACGAAACGAGCACAGTTTTAAGCTCGAGCTCGGCTCGAGCTCGGTTCGAGCCGAGCTTTGACCGTATTCGAGCCGAATAGCTCGCGAGCTTAGCCTAAAATAATAATAAAAACCAAGCTCGAGCTCGGCTCATTTACGAAACGAGCTCAGTTTTGAGCTCGAGCTCGGTTCGAGCTGGGCTTTGACCGAGCTCGAGCTCGAGCCGAATAGCTTGCGAATAGCTCGATTTGTTTGCAACCCTAAGGCCAATGGTCCATCCATGAATAGCATGTTTGCCATCCTATTGGCTACAAAAAAAGGGAAATCTGAACATGTCGGATACTGCACATGAAAAAAATGCCAGTCATCAGGTAAATCAACTATGCTTTATATATTTGTTATTCAATGAAAAAATTATTTCTGATGCAACTTACATACATATGATAAAACTTCTACTTTTTATGTTATATATATATATATATATATATATATATATATATATATATATATATATATATATATATATATATAGAGCCCTTCAATACATATGATAAAACTTCTACTTTTTATGTTATATATATATATATATATATATATATATATATATATATATATAGAGCCCTTCGGTTGAGAACTAATTTTGGTGAGAACTTTGTGAGAACTCACGGAGTAGACCTCCCATAAAAAATCCGAACCGACCATCTTGTTCTACATACCTTAGATAGCATAACATAAAGAAATCAAGTAATTTGAAGTTCATTTGCCCATCCATCAAATGGAGCAGAATTTTCAGCCATAAAATTTTGCGATGATGTAAATAATGGGTAAATGAACATCAAATTACTTGATTTCTTTATGTTATGCTATATAAGGTGTGTAGAGCGAGATGGCCAGTTCGGATTTTTCATGGGGGGTCTTCTCCGTGAGTTCTCACGGAGTTCTCACCAAATTAGTTCTCAACCGAAGGGCTCCGTATATTTTATATATATATATATATATATGGGAAAAAGGGGTATGAGCAACTTGCTCATTTAGTAAATGAGCAAATGATGAGGTGGCATGCATGTGATTGGGAAATCCTAAAAGTGATTAGATACTCAATGTATCACATGCATGCCACCTCATCAATTGCTCATTTACTAAATGAGCAAGTTGCTCATATCCCTTTTACCCTATATATATATATTTATGCTGGGTAATATCTGTTCATGGTTCGAATTTGTATTATCCAGATTAAACGAATCCTAAACTTAATGTCTACCCAGAGCATACAGTATAATTTTTAAAGAGAGCATCCATTCCATCAACTTTTTATATGATGCAGTATAAGCTTAATATCCTTATTGTTAGAAAGGGGATTTTTAAAGGGCAATGTGCTAACGAGAAGAAAACTATATGTTACAAAAATGCACTAAAAGAGGGGTTCACCATAATTGAGATGTAAAACTTTTCTTTCACATTACATGGACTTAAAACGTAAGCACATAAGCCTGAAATTTACATTAAAGGGGCCAAAATATCTGTACTCTAAAATAATATTATAACAATTAGTATAAATAATATGTTCCGGTGCACAATTATCACATTTCCTTTTGATGTTCTCATGTTATTTCTATTTTTAAACAGATTGTGCCTATAATATTCTCTGACTGCCTAAAAATTTCTACAATACCTTACACAATTTCACCAGTGTATCTAGAGGGAACATTTATAGTGTTGCTATGCGCATGTAGTCAATTACCAATAAAAGATGGCGGATTTTGAGTTTTATATCAATGTTATGTTGATTATTAAGTCTGCAACCTTTATAACTTTCAAATTAAGCTCCTTTATTATAGAAGAAAAAATTGAAAGTTGACAAGTTGAATGTCGATCAAATTGCGAAGATATCTTATAGAACATTCAACAATATAAGAATGAAACAAAGAAGAACTAGAATCTTGTCATGGTTGTAAGATTTGCTTTCATTACATTTAATTAATAGCCCTCATCTAATAAATTTACAAATTTCTGTAACTTAAGACTGATATTTGGGTATACTCTAAGAAAGTTTAAAGATGATTTGCATTCTTCAATAATTTTATGATGTTATTCTTATTGTAGAATCTATATTAATTATTCTTTTTCTTATTTTAGGATGCTTCGACTTTTTTGTCAAACAAGTTGCACTCAAGTTACAAGGTTTTGAAAATTCAGATCCATTAAATGAACCAAAGTACCGAGATATAGAAAGGAAGATTATGTTGGTTCTATCTCATTGGAATCAAGAATAGGTAAAAGAATATAAGAAGGATCAACTGTTAATTTTTTATTCAAAATGTGTGACAAGTTGGCAATACAAAATCAAATGCTTATGGACTTCTTTTGAGAGCTGCATCCTAACAAGATGGAAGCCTTGAAACAAATGTGGAAAAACACTGTTGTCAACTCATGCAATAGTCAAATATGACAAGAGGTAGCCACAAATTTAATTGCCTCAATTGGATAATATATTATTACCTATATATATTGAATGCAATTCTAATTTTGTGTTGTTTCCTTTTCATGTAGTCTGTATATAGTGGCGATGACTATGAAGCTGAGGATAATGAGAAACATGCAAAAGACCTTATATGAAAAGTGAAGTTGTATATGGAAGCGGTTGCGAGTTAAAAGTATTTTTGTAAATATTGATTGTGTTTCTTGGAGTTTGACAACTCATATTTTTTCTAGAATGTATTGTTGTTGTTTTGACACTTTGAAACAAACATATAATTTTGTAATGAGAAGGTTCTGAATTATATAATATTAAAGCTTATTTTTGTGTTCTTAAGTTTAAATATGTACTGATTGTTCAAATTGTATATTTTGCATTATTGTGTTTTCTTTATATAATTGTGCGAATCAACATGTGAAATAATTATATCTTCTTGGTTGAAACAATACATCGTTTTTGTAAATTTGATCATGTCATCGAAAGATAATTAGTAATGGATAAAAAGCGTGCAATTGCATTCGCGATGTAACAATTACAAGGGAATGAGTACCTTGCAGACCTCTGTATGAATAGTTCATCAGCAACGGAAAAAGCCTCTTTTAAAACACACTTGCAAGAGACAAATTTGTTGTAGATATTCTCTTATATATAGGGACAACAAGGTACAACTTTCATTGCAGATATTCTATTGTGGCTAATATTTGCAAGGGATAGTTAAAATTCCGTTGCGAATGTGTACATTAACCAGGAGAAATTTCGCAACAGCACAATTACAAGGAAATGAAAAAAAAATCTCTTACAAATGTACACTAACCAAGGAACTACACTCTTCTACAAGAAAAATTTCTATTGCAAATGTAGCATTTTCTACTAGTGGTTATCCTAATTCACAATAATACTTGTCTAGGAACATTTAAGAATAGTGTTCTGATTACAACCAATAGAATCTCACAATCAAGTCATGCACTTGATGTCCCATGATATTGAACATACTATTCCAAGGACTTTATTATGTTCCTTTAATCACAATAAATAAAATACCTCATTAATAAAATAAATATCATGATGCAATATAAACTAGTAATGTCAATATAAAACTTGCATTTAGGGCATACACCAATAATCTCCCACTTGCACTAGAGCCAATTAGACGTACATCTAATGCCTATATACCTAGTGTGACCCTCATTCTTTTGCTGTGCAAGAGGCTTTGTCAGTGGGTCAGCGATGTTATCATCTATCTGTACTCTGCATATTTTCATATCTCCTCTATCGATGATCTCTCGAATGAGATGGAAGCGCCTAAGTATATTTTGAATCGCTGGTGAGTTCTAGGCTTCTTAGCTTATGCAATAGCCCCATTGTTATCATAATAAAGGCCCACCAGGTCCACATTACTAGGAACTATGCCAAGTTCAGTGATAAACTTTCTGATCCAAACGACCTCCTTTGCTGCATTGGAGGCAGCAATATACTCAGCCTCTGTGGTGGAATCAACTACTGTCTCTTGCTTTGAACTCTTCCAACTCACAGCTCCACTATTTAGGCAAAACAAAAAATTTGATTGTGATTTAGAGTCGTCCTTATCATACTGGAAGCTAGCGTCAGTGTAACCCTTTACAACAAGCTTTTTCTCGGCTCCATATACCAAGAACGAATCCTTAGTTCTTCTTAAGTATGTAAGAATGTTCCTGACAGCAGTCCTGTGACTCTCACCGGGATCAGATTGGTATAGGCTTGTCATATTTAAGATATATGAGACATCTGGACGAGTATATAATATGGCATACATGATAGATCCAATTGCAGATGCATATGGTATCTTAGTTATGCAGTCCCTCTCATCTTGAGTTGTAGAACATTGAGCCTTAGATAGAGTTACACCATGCGACATAGACAGAAATCCCTTTTTGAACTCTTGCATATTGAAACGTTTCAATATTTTGTCTATGTATGTACTTTGACTCAGGCCAAGCAATCTTCTTGATATATCTCTATGGATCTTGATGCATAATACATAAGTAGCTTCACCCAATTCCTTCATGAAAAAGTACTTTCCTAGCCAAGCCTTTACAGACTGTAAGGTAGAGATGTCATTTCTGATGAGTAGTATGTCATCTACAAACAACACCAAAAAGTCAATTGTGCTCTCACTAACCTTCTAGTAAACACAAGGTTCATCTTCATTCTTGGCGAAACCAAACTCTTTGATTGCATCATCGAAGCGCAGATTTCAGCTTCTAGACGCTTGCTTTAACCCATAAATAGAATGTTGCAGCTTACACACCTTTCCAGGATTCTTTGGAGTGACAAAACCCTCAAGTTGTGTCATGTACACATCCTGGAGAAGATTTCCATTTAGGAAAAATAGTTTTGACATCCATCTGTCATATTTCATAATCGTGATATGCTACAATAGCAGGCAGGATCTGAATGTATTTAAGCATGGCAACCGGAAAAAAAATCTCATCATAGTCTACACCATGAACTTGCATGAAATATTTAGCCACCAACCGCCCCTTAAAGGTATGCACGTTACCATCCATGTCAATTTTCTTTTTGAAAAATCATTTGCACCCAATAGGTTTTATCCCTTCAGGTGGATCTACCAAGGTCCATACTTGGTTAATATAAATGGATTTCATCTCAGATCTCATAGCCTCAAGTCATTTCTCAGAGTCTGGGCCTTTTACAGCTTCCTCATAAGTCATAGGCTCATCTTGATCCATGAGCAATACATCACTATGTTGAGTCACGAGAAATCCATCTCTCTCGAGTTGATGAGGTATTCTATTAGACTTACGTAGCCTTTATACTACTTGAGCAGGTTGTTGTTCCACAACAATTTGTGGAGCATGCTCTCTTTCCACCATTGGATCGCTGCTTATTTGCGAAGTTTGAATTTCTTTAAGTTCTATCGTTCTTCCACTGGTTCTTTTGGAAACGAATTCTCTCTCTAGGAACACAGTAGTCCGTGGGAAAAACACTTTATCGTCGGTGAAATTATAGAAGTAGTATCCCTTGCTTTCCTTGGGATATCCTACAAATAAGCATTTATCAGATTTGTGATCAAATTTATCAGAGCCTTGGCGCCTTACATAAGCTACACAAACTCAATTTTTTATAAAAGACACACTATGACGCCTCCCAGTCCATATCCATATAGAGTCTCTTGAACCGTTTTAGATGGAACAAGGTTAAGTGTGAAAGCAGCTGTTAATAGAGCATGTTCCTAGAAGGAACTTGGAAGATTTGCATGACTCATCATGGATCGGACCATGTCTAACAAGGACTGGTTCCTCCTTTCAGAGACACCATTCTATTGCGGTATTTTAGGTGGAGTGAGTTGAGATATTATCCCACACTCTTTTAGATGGTCATCAAAATCTTGGCTTAAGTACTCACCACCTCGATCTGATCGAAGAGCTTTAATACTTTTACCAAGTTAGTTTTGTACCTCGTTCTTGAATTCTTTGAACTTTTCAAATGACTCTGATTTGTGTTTAATTAGATAAATAAACCCATATCTACTGAAATCATCAGTAAATGTGATGAAGTACTAAAAACATCTTCTAGCCAATGTATTAAAATGTCCGCAGACATCACTATGTATGAGACCTAAAAGATCACTAGCCCTTTCACCTTTTCTAGTGAATGGAGCTTTTGTCATCTTGCCCAATAAATACGGTTCACATACCTTATATGATTCAAAATTAAATGAGTGCAATAATCCAACTTTATGAAGTTTGGATATGCAGTTCTCGTTTATGTGGACCGAACGAAAATTCCAGCGGTAAGTTGGGTTCGTATGATTCTATTTGAACCTATTAGTATTTATATTATAGACGGACATTTCGAGATCGAGAATATGAGTCCATTACTCAATTGTGCTATACCATAACAGATATTATTCAAATAAATAAAACAACTTTTGTTCTTTATTATAAATAAAAACCCTTCTTGTTAAAACAATAAATAGAAATAATATTTCTACTAATAGCGTGCACAAAATAACAATTTTCTAACTCAATGATAAGCCCAGTGGACAATGATAAATGATAAGTCCCTACAACTAAAGCAGCAACTTCAAGATGCAGAAGTAGATAAATTGACCTCTATAAAAAAAATAGTTGAAAAGCGGAATTCTCACCTCCTTTCTTCTTCTTAAGCTCCTCTAGGTACATGACAATTCATCTTCCAATGTCTGGTCTCACCATAGTGAAAACATGTACCCTTCTTGGCCACCCCACCCTCAGGTTTCAAGGCAGAAGTGTTGGGCTTAAAATTATCCTTGTCCTTAGGTTTCTTAATCTACTTTTTATCCTTGCCCTTACTTTTGGCTTGTTTAACCATCATAATGGTCTTTTCCTTATTGATATTCTGCTCAGCAGTTCTCAACATGCTTAGAGGTTTGTCAATTTTATTCATGTTGTAGAATATGACGAATTGACTATAACTTTTCGGAAATGATTGAAAGACCATATCAGTGACCAACTCTTGACCCAAAGGGAAACCAAGTCTTTCAAGGTTATCTATGTACCCACTCATCTTGAGCACATAAGTTCCAATAGGGCTTTCTTCTGCCAGTTTGCGCTAAAAATAATGCCTTTGAGACTTCAAACCTCTCATGTCTAGCTTGCTCTTGATAAAGCCTCTTAAGGTGTACGATCATATCATAGGCATCTATGTTCTCATAATGCTTCTGAAGCTCAGAGTTCATGGTGGCTAGCATGAGATAACCAACATCCAAGGCGTCGTCTTGATACTTCTTATGAGCATCATTTTTGGTGCGAGGGATACTTGCAGCAGGTGGCTTAGGAACAGGCTGCTCTAGAACGTACAACTTTTTCTCATGCCTGAGGACTGTCCTCATATTTCTATACCAGACTAGAAATTTATCCTAGATAGTTTGTCATTCTCAATGACAGATCGCAATAAGTTTTTGGATGTCATGGTATTCTATCAACAGAAATATGCAAAGTAAATATCATTTCATTGAAATATTTAACCAAAATATGTAAAGTAAGAAATATTTAACCATCAACAGAAATATGCAGAGTATGTATCATGATATTGAAATATTTAATAAGGTCTTTTATTAAATATACCTTCTACTATTTTTAATCAAATCAACGACCATCATCATTGACTCAAAAAATCTCATCGTAAGATTTTCTTGTAGGCCAAGATCCATATTTTACCTAGTTCTGAGTCAGCTTTGGTTGATCACCCAAAATTCAGTAATTTAGGTAGAGAACACTTCCCAATTACATCATATGTAACTCTTGAATAGTTGGGTGAATAACACTTATTCTAATCTATCTCATAGACTAAAGTCCAACTCTATGACTCTAAACTTTCAATCTTATTGAAATAGCCTAGTTAAGTCAGACACAATGGTTGGCATTTAAATATTACTTTTATCTCATCGTGTCTCACCTTGATAGATAAAGGCACCCTGCTTTGGCAGGCCTACACTTAATCGATCCTAGCCTAAACGAGTGTCACACATTGGAAGACATCTTATTATGACTTAATATTTAGTTTGAGTGATTTTGCTATTTTATTAATTGATTACATCATTTGTCATACATTAACATCCCATAAAAAAATAAAATCATAAAATATATGTGACATGGTTGTTTTCCTAACACATTGATTCTGTAACATCCCATAGTAATTTTTTTAAAAAATACATTTTTTATTTTTGCACGTGCAACGCACGTGCAATTTTATCTTATTTTTTGTTCTAAAAATTTTCCTAAGTTATGCATAAGTTTTATTTTTATCATATTTTGTCGTCCTTTCTTAATTAAAGCCCATAGGCCTAAAAGATGAATTTAAACCCATTAGAAATAAATAAATAAAAATACAAAGCCCAATGAGAAGCCAACAAATAAATCCTACATTTATTTTGTACACTTTTTCCACACTATTTTTGTAACAAACACCTAGGTTATGACTAAAAATAATTAAATAAATAAATGAGAAGTGTGCATGTATGGAAACAAGTGCACGTGTTTTGTCCTCCCATTAGTGTAGGCCGACCTTGGTGGAAATGGAGAGAGTGGGAGTGAGAGTTGAGGAGTGGGGTGATTATTTGAGTAGTGGGTTCATATTCTACCACACAAATGTCCTATAAATAAATACGCGCTTTCATTCACATTTGCACTTAATACTAATCAAAATCAAGAGAGAAAAGAACGAGTGTTGAGAGAGGAGGCCAAAATTTTGCTTTGGAGTGCTTGGAGGACTAGTAGTGCATTCAAGGAGGAAAAGAGCATTGGAGTTAGGAGCTTTCTTTCTAGGAGATTTCTACTTTTTGCAACTAAAGAGGTGGGTGACTCTTCTTATTTTCTAATTAAAATAGAAATCATGCCTAGGTGATAATTTCGTGTTAGTTTAATGGCTTCTTCTAGTAAAATTCTGATGCATGATATAGTGACAAATTGATAGTTGTAGAAAATCATGAAATTCATTGTAAGTTAATGTGGTGTTTATGAAATGATTGATAGGTTAGAAAGTAGAAATTTTAATTTGAAGCATGTGTAGCATTGTTAGGCTCAAATTGAATGCTGCATGCATTTTCATCTCTTACAAATTGATTAAAATTCGTGTATGGAATGTAGATAAAAAGAAAGGAAAAATTGGAAACATATTTTTGGGGAAGAAATAACCATGGTGGAACAAAGGAAAAGACGAATTAAAGTGAGTAGAAGAATTAACTAGTTAAACTCTGTTGTATGATTCATATAAGAAAAAGAAAAGATTAATTTGGGAAAATTGAAGTAAAATTTCATTCATCGAGTAAAATCAGTAAGTTAACAATTTTTGAGTTCTATTGATGTAAAATAATAGTATTTTGAAGAAAGGAGTAACTTTTGCAAAGAAAATCAAGATGTGTGTTTATATGTTCAAAAAATATTTATATACTAGGTTTGCCCGTTGACACGTGCCTACGGCATGTATTCGAAATAGTGCACATTGTTTGATCATATAAAATAGCTTTGGAGGTCCAGCAAAATAATTGAAGTAGCAAACATATTATATGAGAAACTTTTTGGGGTCCAGCAAAAAACATATTTTGTGATTTTTTTGATTTTTTTAAAATTATTTTTAAAGTTTTTAAAATTTTAATTTTTTTAGTTTTTTAATTTTTAATTTTTTTAAAAATTTAAAAATTTTTATTTTCTTAATTTTTTGAATAGAAGATGGAGGGAGAGAGAGAGAAAAATAAAATAAAAAATAGGAGTTGTTTTGGGTAGGGAATTTGAATTTGAGTTTTGGGGGGAAACTTTTTACGGGGGGGGGGGGGGGGTTGGGGGGGATATGTTTTGTGAGGTTAGATCTGGGCCTTTGATTTTTGAGGGAATTGAAGGAAACCCACTTGATAGCTTTCTTTGTGTTTTATTATATAGATATAAAATGAGTATAAATTTCTTAAATAACAATTAAAAACAGTAAAGAAGAAATTCTTGAACCTAGAACTATATTTTTATAATATCAATTTTGAGAAGAAGTTGAAAGTCGAAATAGTTGAAAATGTGGAAAAGGAGAATTTGTCGAAGAGTAACTACTTAATGATTTTAAACCCATATAGGTTGTGAATCCGAGCTTGGCTCAGTGGGTAGGCGTTCGGTCGCCATCCTTGTTTGCACTGGTTCGAGTCGCGGTTCTGCCGTTGTATT
This sequence comes from Hemerocallis citrina, assembly GCA_017893485.1. Classification (NCBI taxonomy): domain Eukaryota; kingdom Viridiplantae; phylum Streptophyta; class Magnoliopsida; order Asparagales; family Asphodelaceae; genus Hemerocallis; species Hemerocallis citrina. Next base: position 83,527,536 of record CM030358.1, read on the forward strand.
AAAAAATATTTTTTTAAAAAAAGTCTCATAAAGGGGAGTTTAAAACTTAAGAGTTTTTACCCATATTAGATCAGTTGAGGTGCCTTGCCTCCGTGGTTAGCGCGTGCGTCATCGCACGCAGCGCTTCCACGTGGCAGTCTGGGCTGGGGGTTCGAAACTGGTGTGTGCAAAAAGTTTTCTTTTTGTATTTTTTGGAATTCTTGGATTTTAAAATTTGTATAAAAATGATATAAATATTTTAAAATAATTTGAGAACATCTAAAAATATTTCTCACTGTTTTGTTGTATATTTGGGAGTTTTAAAGACATTTTCATCAATATATTAAGTGAGTCCAAGTTGAAAAAAAAAAGAAGATGCAAATATAATTATAGATTTTGTAAATTGATTATAAATAAAGCAAAATGCAAGTTGAGAATGAAGAATAAATTGTTAATGAAATTGTGCGTTAGAAAGTGATGAAATCGATTAAAGAAATTTGACAAGATTGGAGTCTAATATGAGAAAAGTTGTATAGACCTAGTATCATGAAAGTCACAAGTTGATCGATTAATTAAAGAGTATTATTTAAATTTGATTGAGAAATTTATGTAGAATGTGAATATAAGAGATGGATTGTGTTGGCAAAAGATTGAATGAAAGAAGTTTAATGACTAAGAATCCAAATGTGATAAAGATGAATTGTTGATAAAGATGGTTATGTTGAGGTTAGATATAACCACATTAATCTCTAGAACAAAATGGGTGTGCAAAAAGTTTTCTTTTTGTATTTTTTGGAATTCTTGGATTTTAAAATTTGTATAAAAATGATATAAATATTTTAAAATAATTTGAGAACATCTAAAAATATTTCTCACTGTTTTGTTGTATATTTGGGAGTTTTAAAGACATTTTCATCAATATATTAAGTGAGTCCAAGTTGAAAAAAAAAAGAAGATGCAAATATAATTATAGATTTTGTAAATTGATTATAAATAAAGCAAAATGCAAGTTGAGAATGAAGAATAAATTGTTAATGAAATTGTGCGTTAGAAAGTGATGAAATCGATTAAAGAAATTTGACAAGATTGGAGTCTAATATGAGAAAAGTTGTATAGACCTAGTATCATGAAAGTCACAAGTTGATCGATTAATTAAAGAGTATTATTTAAATTTGATTGAGAAATTTATGTAGAATGTGAATATAAGAGATGGATTGTGTTGGCAAAAGATTGAATGAAAGAAGTTTAATGACTAAGAATCCAAATGTGATAAAGATGAATTGTTGATAAAGATGGTTATGTTGAGGTTAGATATAACCACATTAATCTCTAGAACAAAATGGTTGTTGGAATCTAGAGGCTAGGCGGGACCCTTAGAAGCCGACATTTATGATTAATGAAATTTGCGAACTAATCAGTGTGGGTTGAGTATCTCTTGAGAAGTAGCCGGTTTGGGCTGGCTGTCTCTTGTGTTGGTTTAAGTTAGGTAAGCTAGCTCTAGGTTGTGATGATTCTTCTAAAACTAAAACTTAAGGACAGGCACCAAGGGGAGACGTGATGAAGTATGGGCAAACATGGGTATGAGGGCCTCTGTTGGTCTGCGATGTAAGATGGTTTCCCCGGAATTATCGAGGTGTGATTGGAAGTTTTCCCTAGCTCATCGGCAGTGTGGGGTTCATCTACGGAATTATCGGGATCGAGGCAACGCCTATAGAGTGTTTTGGGACTATGGAAGCGCCATAACTTGCGGTGTGAGATAGTTAATTTCCCCAGAATTATCGAGGTATGATTGGGAGTTGTCCCCAACTCATCGGCGGTAGGAGATTCGTCTCCGGAATAATCGGGGTGTGGGCTTAATACTCACAGAACATCTAAACCTTACCTTAGTCATCGTAGTAGTAATTCATGGCGAGGGATTCAACCCTTTAATGTGGAGTACGTAGGTATTTGCCCTCAGACCTATGTAGTATGGGACAGACATGTTTAGGATAGTCACTTTTCACACTTTGCTTTACATTCAAGTTTGTGTATGCTAAAATAAGTGAGTCGCTATATTATGGCATAGCAAGGATGACCGTATATGGTATTGCGTCAGTTGTATGTAACTGACGTGTCCACAGTATTCAATGCAGGCATTGGATCTGCAAGGAGATATAAAGATGATTGATGCTAAAGATTACTTTCCGTTTAAAGTTGTTGATGTTTAATTGTATATTTATATCATGTTGTAATTCATTTAATTTTCAGCTGCATTGTTGTAAAAGAACTTGATGTAATAAAGTTTCAAAATTCCTTGTAAAATTGTACGAAATGAAGTAAAGATTCTGTTTATGCTACGAATTACCGTATTTTGGAATTCAGGGCGTTACAGATTCTACCAAGCCAATGAGAATATCAAAAATTGAACAAAGGGATTATAGCGTCTTCTCCAAGCAGCTTCTCAGTCTTGTCCTTGAATGGTTGTCAATTCATTGCTTCCACATTGAGATTACATTAACATACAAAGAAATAATATACAATCTGACTGTAAAGAGAAATGATTACATTCAGAATGTAGAGAGAAAGGCACAACACGCATGCTATATTTAAATTACAATTAGAATGTAGAGAGAGGTACGACACGCAGGCTGTATTAAAATACCATTATATAAACCATACATCACAGAACATAAATCTTGCATCACAGAACTAAACCATGCATCATAGAATTAAGGCCACAACCATGCATCATGCATTACATAACATAATAAACAAAGAATATATAGTTATGATTTTATTTAGTTTATTTTTAAAAAAAGAATGGTTTTTGGGAATCAATATTGCCATACGCAGAGTTGGCACTGTTAGGGATTTCTACCGAAAATCCCTCTTAAGATCTTGTTGAGTTTTTGATACAATCAACACAAACCACCAAGCACATATGAGATCATACCAAACACAGCAAAGCACACTAAATTTTTCCCAGTTGGGGCTTTCGCCTTAATTCGGGGGAGAAGAAACCCAAGATGTTATTCAACTAGAGAAGATACAAGAATATTACAATTCTCACCACGACCCTCTCTCAAGCCTCACCAGCAAGTACTAGTTGTTTACAATTAGAGAATCACTCAATCTCTTCTTCAATGAAGTACTCTCTCTTTCTCTCTCTTGGCTCTCAATGGAGGATAATAACAACAATATATAGAGATCTAAAGAAACCCTAGCTTGATATCTTGATACATTAGCCTTTGGATATTCCTGGAGAGGTAACCCTACGATAAGAGCCGTCAAATCTGACTTGAATAGCAAGTTAGGCTTCTCACGAATCACCAAGACCCGACCCAAATTATCCATCAGCGCCGCTTGCGGTCGACCGCACCACAATGTCGGTTGACCGTCCCCCTCTCGGGAACTTCTGCAGAGTTGGGCGGTCGACTGCAAGCAACTCCATCTGCTACTAAAGTTGCTGATTGTTTCTCTTGCTTCCACTCTGTCTCCGATCATCTCGATTCCTCCATCGTCTCATCGTCTTCTTATCCAACATAGTATGCAAGACATAAACCCAACAATCTCCACCTTGGATTGCATACTCATGAATCCACACCTGTGTGATTTAAAACCTTCTAGACTCTTTTCCTTCTCTTCTTGCAGACAACTCATTTCAATGGCTTCTTCTGCTAGTTGAATCTATCTCCACCTGTTTTTCTCCTGCTGTATGCCCCCCTCAAGGGCACACCCCAGTAGATGTAATCATGGAAGTGCCACCCTTCACACGAACTCCACCTACCTCAAGGCTCTCTCCACCTTCCGACGATATTCGAACATCGCAGTCTCGCTCGGATGATTCTAGTGATGGCATACTAGATGATGCTTTAGGAACAATGGGCTTCGAAATACTTGCGCAAGTTTTTCTGTTCCTCCAAAGCTGGTAGAGATTGTGCTGACCCTGCTCAATCCCCCTCTCACCCTTCATCACCTCACGATAACTTTTCCAAACTAAACGAACTCCACCTGGATCTGTGTACCTGCAGTCCCAAGCTTCTAGAATTCTCATGGAAATAAGGCTCCGCTTCATCAAAGGAATATACATGCCCTCCTCTAGTGTGTATCCCATTCCGTCTGTCATCTTCGACTCATTTGTTTTCTCACCTCTAACTTCACAAGTCTTTTCAATCTTCGTTCCTACACAACGACATGAGGCAAACTTGTAAGTAGAAACCATTACTTCACAAATCTGATTAACCTTCTGATGTGTCTAATTTATATACAAATATTTGTACTCATTTACCTATTAAAATGGCTTGTTTTCGCTGATATTGTCTATAATTCATCATATTTCTATAAGATTTTATTTAATTAATTATTTTTGAAGAAATAATATTTTTGATGCAAAAAGTAAAGAATTGTGGAAAAAATCAACAAACAAAGTAAAATAATGGATTTACAAATTTTTATTGTTTTGTTGAGTTAAAAGTGCGACAAATAATGTTTAAAAGGATTTTTATACGCTAATATGATTTATAGTTAGTTTAATTAATTTTAAACTAATTAATTTTATTTTATTTAAAACTCCTAATTTCATATATTATTTTGTGTATGCAGAAGCACATTGTGGGCAGAAAAAGAAGGAAAAGAAAGAAAGAGAAAGAAATAAATTCAGATAAATTAAAGGAAGAAAATAAAGAAAGTGTGGGGTTTTCTGTAAAAGTGCAAACCCTAATCCTTCTCTCCGTTCTCTATAAGAAGAAGCAAAGAAGAGAGAGATGACCAGGAGGTGACGGCTACAACTACAAAAATATATTCCAAAGAAAATAAAAGAAAAGTCAGAGAGAGAGAGTACTTCTTCTCTCTTCTCTCTCTTGCACGGCATCCAAGGAAGGACAGTATTGTGTGGGCAGTAGGTCCGCTTCTTCTTCAGGAGTGGTTTTCGAAGTGCACCCAACAATCTGTGCTGACCTGGCGCTACAGAACCCACACAAAGACCAGCCGCGCAGACTTCCAAAAGCACTGACTGGGTCTGACTTCGACGTGACGGGCTCTGTCCTCTACTGATTTGACCGGTGCAGTCTTCTGCACACTGACGCGCTGACGTGCCCAGGCTGCCAGGCGAGTTCCAGAGCCACCTGGCGCGCGAAGTCCAAGACAGACGCGACGCGCAGCAGCTTTCTGATCGCTGACGTGGCGGCGTGATCTGACTGGGCGACGCAGTCTTCAAGAAGGTTGTGGGTTCAGATTTTGAGAAAGAGAAAAGAAGGGTTTGCTTTAAATTTTGTATTCTTTTTATCTCCTCTTTTTCTCTATATATTTTTTAGATGCAATCCAAACATTGTTATTAATTACAAATCGAACATGAACTGAATTTATTCTTCTACAGGCTAAGGTGTAGCCAAGTTTTGTAGAACACAAATTTTAAATCCTTATTATTATTCTATTTTTCCTGATTGTGTTTTAATCTTTATTATTTATGCGTACAACATGGTGGATAGACATTTTTATGATTTCTCAAATCATAAAGAGACCGAACAGGTTATTTGTGATTAATAAAAATTAAGACCGTATATTGGAGGACGTGACCGTTAAGAAATCCAATTTCTCAATTAATAATTTGATGGATAGGCGAAGAATTAGTTGAGAATAATTTTTAGACTACGTTGATAGAGTGGTTAATATCTTTAGGATTTTGGTCGACAATTGGGAAAGATAATATTTTTATTTATAAGGAGTTATAATTTGTGTGTGTGATAAACGAGGTGAACCAAGAGCCCTAGAACTAATTTTACCATTAATAAATTACAAGAGCTTCACTATTTCACGGCCCTCTCCCTCTTCACCAATTTAGTTAGATTTAGTTAGATTAATTTAATTTAGTTATTTTATCCTTATAAATTTGATCTTCCAAATAGTGATTCATCTAGCGATATCGGTACTCAGTAAAATATCTAGTCCCTGTGGGTTCGACACTCTACTCACCTATCTATATTACTTGTGCAATTTTGTACACTTGCAAAAATTCAACATCACCTTCGTTCCCACACAACAGTATGATGCAAATTTGCAAGTAGAAACCATCTCCCTCTCGGAGCAAACTTGAGAAGAACTAACCGAATAAAAAGAACAACCGGAATTCACATCTAAGGAACTTGAAACAAAAGCACTGTTTAAGTCATCACCTGATTCAGTGGCACTAGATTTGGCACCCCCCTGAGTCAATAGCTTGCAACAGTCTCTCATGTAATGCTCAATCCCCTTGCACTAGTGGCCACGGACCTTACCCCTACATACATTTTTCCTTCCAATCAAAGTACAATCCACCTCCAAGAAACTCACAGAAGTTAACGCCGATTTCTTACTCTCCTTCCTAAGTGCATCATCCTCCAACCCCTTGATCATACCTACTATGAAAAACTTCTCCATGGTAGATTCCTCATCTAGCACGATTATCATGCTGGATGGATTTGGTGGTGAATATATCAAGTTGGAAACCCTTGTTGAAAACCCTTAGATCATCTGCGTTGAACGCCCTCAGTTTAGATAACTCCATATTGAACTCCACTACAGGATCTAGAAGAGCATTACTTTCTTTCATTGAGAAACCCCACAACTTTCTTTGCTGGTACATCCGACCCTGTGATAACGAACCCGAGTAGTCAATTCTGAATCTTGCCCAAAGACTCGTCGTGCTTCTCCTAAACCTGACTTCGCTCGTCGATGAAAACCGAATTAAACCTAAGGCTTCTGAACTTATCTTCTTCCACTTCTCCTCCTTTATGCCGATTGGTCTCCCTTTATCTTCTTCTAGGACTAGATCCAAGTCTTGTTGAACCGATGCTTCATGCACGTCCACCTCCAAGAGATCAAAGTTGATCTTGCCTTCTAACCACTTGATCTTCGTGATCTGGTCTGCCATCATCTCCAAGGAACTCGAACAAACCCTTGAACCCGAAGCTCTGATACAAATTGTTAGGGATTTCTACCAAAAATCCCTCTTAGGATCTTGTTGAGTTATTCGACGCAATCAACACAAACCACCAAGCACATATGAGATCATACCAAACACACAAAGCACTCACAAATTTGTTCCGGTTGGGGCTTTTGCCTTAATCTGGAGGAGAAGAAACCCAAGATGTTATTCAACTAGAGAAGATACAAGAATATTACAATTCTCACTACGAACCTTCTCAAGCCTCCCCAGCAAGTACTAGTTATTTACAATTAGAGAATCACTCAATCTCTTCTTCAATGAAGTACTCTCTCTCTTTTAGCTCTTAATGGAGGGCAATAACAACAATATATAGAGATCTAGAGAAACCCTAGATTGATATCTTGATATAATAGACTTTGGATATTCTTGAAGAGATAACCCTACGATAAGAGCCGTCATATCTGACTTGAAGAGCAAGTTAGGCTTCTCACGAATCACCAAGACCCGACCCAAATTATCCATCAGCTCCACTTGCAGTCGACCGCACCACAAGGTCGGTCGACCGTCCCCCTCTCGGGAACTTCTGCAGAGTTGGGCGGTCAACTGCACCCCAAGTACGGTCAACCGCAACTCCATCTGCCGCTACAGTTGCTGACTGTTTCCCATGCTTTCACTCCGTCTCCGATGCATCTCGATTCCTCCATCGTCTCATCGTCTTCTTATCCAACATAGTATGCAAGACATAAACCCAACAAGCACGGGGGTCCATCATCCCTTACCACCGCAAGAGAATGAACCCTTCATGTCTTAAGAAACCCTAATGCCACTGCAAACGATGCAGGTGCGTGAGCTCTTCGTGTTTTAATAAACTCTAATGTCATTGCAAATCACATCTTGCTGCTCTAGAGTTTTCAATGGTTCCAAACCGAGGGCTACCCTGGTGTGGCATTTGTGTTAACAATAAACACATAAACGACTCCTTATATTGCAATTGTTGTAAAAATTATATCACATATGAATCTTTCTTCCAAAAGTTCGAACATATCATGGATAATCACATATTATACATAATCGAATTATGGTTTCGCAAGTGGATCCGATACCACTTTTAGGTTTTGATGGCAATCACAGATTAAAAACACAGTGGAAAAATCACAAAATATCGAAACCTAGTTATGGATCCAAGTGAAAAATCATAAACCGTGTCTAAGAATTATACCTTAAAGATGGATCTGGTGTCTCCAAAATATGTCAATCACAACACTGCAAAGATTGTGGTGCCTCTACTATATCCACACGAATGGATCAAATCAAGATTTCCCTCACGCTGCGGTGCTAGTTGCGGGAAGGGGATGTCCTTCACAATCTCTCTCTCTCTCTCTCTCTCACACAGTTTATGTGACGGCTACGATTTTCTCATCATATCATATATATAGGTGCAGAAAAATAATCCTAAGAGAGTGGTGAGGCGGTTAGGCTCACAATCTGACCTGGGTCAGGTTCGTGTGTAGGCCTTCCAACTTTAGTTGGCACATTTAATCTAATTAATTACCCAACCATGTCAGGAGTCCAAGTCTTACTAGGATACCCAATTATATTCATCTCATGAATATAAATCTCAATTTTGATCCATTCTAATTGTGTAACACTGTAAGTTTCCATTACGTTGACAGTTATACCAAAATCCTATTCCAGTGTTACAAACAGTGAGCGGTATGTAGCAATACATCACTGCTACTCAAGTAACGGGAATGCCAGTGATTTGACATAACCTATCCGTGACCAATGTTACCATGTAGTCTAATCCTTTTGTCCAGATATCTTAATTGACCACACAGCTAGAGCGTGCCACCCATGTATAGTTCAATCTTTGCTTTCTTGATGTCTGAGTAGAGTTACTAAAATAAATGAGCTCAATATCTCATATTGACTCATTTGAGCACAACCATATATTTTATAGTTTCACTCAATCAAGAGGCCCGTAAATATCACTCATGTTATGTAGGAGGGACAAATCAAATCTAAGTCACTCACATCCCTCAGCATGATTTGTAGTATATCAAATAGTCGACTTTATAATCACCTTATTACAGGCAACGTTTGACGACATTAAAACATATAACTTCTCATGTACAGAACTGTAGTGATTTCAAGTCAAAGGACTACGTACACTGTGAGAATCACTTATGGCACTCACGTAATAATACATGTAGCGTTCTCTTGGTGGATCAGTACAGTACATTATTACTCTAATATGTACCCATGTGAAGACTTGATATCTCATATCTATGACCCGTGAGATATGGTCACACATACTGGTCTCTATATATTATTATTGTCCTAATTCACAATAATAGTTAACTAGAGACATTTAAGAATAATGTTCCGATTACAACCAATAGGATCTCCCAAGTAAGTTATGCACTTTATGTCCCACGGTATTAAACCTACTATTCTAAGGACTTTAATATGTTGATTTAATCACAATAAATAACACAATAAATAAAATATCTCATATATATAATTAATGTCATGATGCAATGTAAACTAGTAATGTCAATACACAAGTGATCTCTAGGACACCAACAACATATCACCTAGTTGTGTTCATACTTTCAAGTCCATTCTTTTTGCCGAAAGTCCAGTTTAGGTACCAAATACACATAGCTTGAAGTGGTACACTATCAAGAAGGTTATTCATATTATTTATTAAGGCTTAGAGTTTAGTTCAACCCCAAGAAGGGCAGAGGTCCACACTTTAAAATAGTTTTGCATCAATGAAGCTTTCATTCAGAGTTCAATTGTAGCCCGTGTTGCAATTACCCTAATGTCCTAATCAAGGATTGACATAATCAAATCCTATTCCCTGTATTCGAAATAATAAACAGTGTATTTTTTCTCCATGGGGATCAAATAAATATAGTGAGCATGCTCAAATACGCTCCAGTTGGACAATTTGCATGAAACAATACACTTAGAGATTTGTACATGCATCAATGTTGCTTCATGCTGCTTAAATCATAAGTACAAATATGCTTCACTAAAGGCCCAAGAATAAAATAGATATGGTTCAGTAGGTTACTTTAAATTCAGCACTAGCACTAGTATCGGGTTCTATCAGTTTGGGTTTTGCACAACCCAGATCCGAACCCGGACCTAATACCCTACGGGTCCAAAAATTGGACCCGGACCCGATCCATGAGAACCGTATCCAGGTCCAGGTCCGGGTCTGGATCCGGTTCCTACTTAAAATAACCTTACCCATCGGGTCCAGTTCCTACTTTAGATATTCACAATTTTGCACTTAAGTATATGAATAAATATTATATTTACACATCTATCTCCAACAATTACTATTTACATGTATATCCCTATAATCCTATTGTTCAAATTTCATATTTTTTGGGTACTTTTTAACGAGTCCAGGTCCGGGTCCAGGTCGGATTTATTTTGAGCGGACCCGGACCCGAAACTGCAACGAGTCTTATTTTAAGATCCAAACTCGGACCCGTATAGATCGGGTCAATTCTGATTCAATACCGGATCCAGGTCGGGTTTGGGTATCGGATCAAAGTAAGAACTCTATTCAGCATAATAGATTACATGGACATGACTAAAAACCCACTTTAAAAAAATAAATATTAACAATAATTTTCTCTTATTTTCTAATTCAAGGATATTACACGTTTTTAGAGTGAGCGACTGTCGGCCAATGTTCTTTCTCCCACTATAGACTTAGCTTGTGAACAACATTATGCAAATGACCGTAAATTTTGTTCTAGTCTTATTCTCCCTCCAATTAAATGAAAGGAAATGCCTAATGATATGATTAATGGTTTGTCTGAAGTGAAGTTTTAACATCAAAAGAGGATAGTTATAGACGAGAAAACTGATATCTCGATCTTACACACATTCATCGTTGTGTTCTGTCACTATTTTATAGGTTGCTCAAAGTACATGTGACTTTTATTGAAAGAACTTATGTATTTCTTCTTCAATAAAATTGAAATGTTATTTTTGAAATAAAATAAAAAGTCTTGATGTGTAAAGAGAATATATCATACACTGAAGATAAGGAAAGAACACTTCATCCTTTTGTTATTGATTGGTTCTGCTTGTAAAATAAATTTCCAATGTTCACAGTGGAAAATCCTCTTGGTGGAAAAAGCTCTGTTAATCAATTCGAAGAACAAGAAGAAAAAATTAAAAATATGCTCCAACCTTCAGACTTGCATCATTTCTAAAATGGCAGAACCGCGGCCTTCTATTGGTTAGGCAAGCATATATGCTCTCAACTACAATGCAATAAAATAACTATAAGGACAAACTTTGACCAAATGGAAGTGTTGAGTGTATGTCTTGCATATTTGAGTTCGATATGAAGAGAAAATTTTAAAGTAAAGGAGGACGAAGCGTCGTTGGAAGATGAAGTTATAGCAACAGCAGTAGCCAAGGAAATTGACGCTCAATGGCGTAAAGTGGCAGTCGGCTGTCCTAGCTCTCTGTTTTGAAAGTTGTGATTGTGGTTGATTGCCCTAAAGGCGCAATCGACTGCCGACGGCAGCTGGCAGTTAACAGCCCTGGATCTGGGTGATCTTTCGAGCTCATACTCTACTCCAAGTTAGACCGTATGGCTTCTATCATGTCACTCTCTCTTCAGGATATATCGGACAGGTATTGTATCAAGACTAAACTTAGGGTTTCCCTAGATCTCTAAATATTGTAATAGTCTCTATTAAGAGAGGTAGTACTTCATTGATATTTCTCCACTGTAAACAATAGATTATCTTTTAGTGCGGCTTAAAAGATATATAGGTTCTTGGTGAAAGTATTGTGTAATACCCCGCAAATTAGCATATAGCTATTTTTGCATTGTAATCCGTGCCCGTCTGAGTATTGTACACGATTACATATTTTCTAATAATTATCAATTTTAATTGAGAGATTTCAGACATATAAGCTGTTCTGAACCCGATGAGACAGACTCGGGATATCTTCTCAATTTAACGGTGGACTTGTCCCGATTAGTTTGACCAGACAATTGTCGAGAGAAAATTATAATTTCTATAAAACATATATTTTTACAAATTTTAAATTATATATATAGATTATTTTAAATTGAGCTAGTGCTTGAATTGGATATGGATTGTGCTTGTGCACAAGGATTCCTATTTTTGACCTAAGGGTTACTTGACCTAACCTAGGGTTAGGAAGCCTAGCATTATTGATCATGGCTTGGATCTTGATGAAGATCCAATGGTGGAAACAATTCACTATGTGAAGTTGACTTCATGAAGAATGAGAAGTTTCCAAGAAGCTTTTAGGAAATTTGTGTTGGCAACATCTCATCCATCCATCCCCACTTAACTCCACCTTACCCCATCCTCCCCCTCCATCCAATTCCGGCCCCATCTTCAAACCCTAGCCCTCAATCTCCTATAAATCCCCCACTTCACTCATTATCTCATCTCTTATCTTCTTGTTTTGTTTTTGGCTTCAAAAAAGAAAGAAAAAAATAGAAGAGAAGTAGAGAAGGAGAAGAAGAAAATGTGGAGTCTTTGAGTAGTAGAAGAGGAGAAGAGTATTAGTGAAGGAGAAGGAGTTGGCCAAAGATTCTACAAGAGGAGCAAGTGAGCCAAGGAGAAGAGCAAGCAAAGCTACAAGGAGGTTCTCTTGCAACTTGAAGATGTGGGTGATACTCTAACTCTAAAATTTAGTTTATTGTGTATATGTGAATTTTGGCATGTGGTAGTAGCTAAAATAAATCTTGTTGCCTTGTATGGAAATATAGCATGCTAAGAAAAAATAATTTATATGGGAGAAAATCTCTTTTCATGATATTGTTAAAAAGCAAGTATAAGCATATGAGTTTGGAAATTTCTTGCTCTCAAACGGATCAGAATTTGGAGCTCAAATTTAGGAAATTTGTTCTTCTATGTATTTAGTGCATCCATGAATTTTCTTGTAATATTTGGAAGCAATTTGATAGCCCAAACATTGGACCCAATCTCGAACAGTAAGCAGCCGAAATTGTTGCTGGCTGTGTGAAATTTGCTGTGTATTTCCGATTTTGTATCTCAGTGTAGCCTGGGTATGTTGAGCTAAAAATTTTTTTGACACTCTTGTATGTGTCTACAACTATATTCTTAAATTTCATATTTTTCTGAGGTCATTTGATACCTCAAAGAATTTTTAGAATGCGACTGATCTGGATAGTAGAACCGAAGCTGATTGTGTTTAGAATGAAATTCACATGACCATAACTCCTTGTGTGTCTATTATATTGCTATGAAAATTATTTAGTAGCGTTTGGTATGAGTCTCAAATTTTAAAATTTTTAGAGGTCATTTGATGAGGTTTCAAAAATAAACCGTATATAGTTGTATAAACCCTGTTGAAAGAGCAGCTGAAAATTATGTTATGTTTGAGGAGTCATAACTTATTGTGTGAGATGAATCTGAATACAAATTTTGGACACAATGGAATGGTATATGTTTGGATTAAGAATCTCAAATTTCATTAGCATTGGACTTAAGGTGTTTTTTTATTGAATTTCAAAGTGAACTAGGTTCTTCCTAGTGCAAATCGACTAGTCTGTGAAGATGGGAAATTCTGGAATTATTCGTTAATAATTTGGGAAATTGACCAACTAGAGATTTGTAGTAGGGAGTCATAGCTTTCTAACCCATCTGGAATTTTGTAATTCCATCTTGTTGGTTGAGAGTTATGATTTTCCAAAGACTAGAGCAGATCCAATCTAGTCGATGCCCTGTTTATTGAAAAAATTAATTTTTCTCCTGTTTGTACACCCGATGGAATCTTGGGGTTTTTAGGACTTTAGTGATGGAATCTGGGGATGTATTCAACTAAGAAGTTGTAGTAGACACTCCCACCTTTCTATAGAACCTGGAATCGAGTAATTCCGATGAGTGAGCAAATTTTTATGATATCGGAAAGGTACAGCGAGTGCATGAAGGAACATACAACTGGAATTATATGAGGTTTATATGGTGTCCAGATGATTGAATTTGAGAAAATGGTTAACTGGAAAGTTGTAGACTAGGATCTTAGCTTTTTAGAATGAGTAGTATCAAGAAATTCTGACTTGTGTGCTGGAAGATATGAACGTTGCAAGTTTAACAACCTGTTGTTTAGTTTGACTTTGAGCTTAAGTTAGCTCGGGGACTTTGAGTTCTTTAAAGAATTGAGGGAGTCTTCCACTAGGGAATTGCAGTGGATCTCCCTACCCTTCTAGAAATTCTGACTGTGTTAGATTCCGATGAGCATAGCTTGAGTTACAGCTACTGCTATTTCTTGAACTATTCTATCGGACAATTGATTAGGAACCCTCTGCATACCACAGTGTGATGATCATGAGCTATTGAGTTTCAAAAGATACTTTTAGCATTTCATCTGGAACTTAGACAAGTTCCTGTGCTTAGTACTCATGGTGGACATGAGTAAGTTGGGTTATAGCTCTGGTCGAGTTGTGATTGGTGTCTCGATGCCTGAGTCTGTCAATGGTCAGGAATTTATAATTATGTGTACTTACCTTCATTTGATTTATATTGCATCCTTGGAGCGTCGTTGGACTACTCGCTGAGGGTCATGGGCCGAGATTATTTGGTCGCTAACCTGTGAAGAATCAATGGATGTGATTCCCGTGATGATTGTTATTCTGACAGACCAGTCAAGCTCGGCATTGATTGTTCGACACCATGTATGACTTGAGTGACAACATGTTTTCAGTAAACTGCATTGATTAGGTTTTTTTTCTTTTTTTTTGCTTGAAGACCGAATTGGTGTTAGGGGTGATTCCCTATAATCCGATTCGTTCTGAGAGTTGGCACTAGGTGGTGATGACCATGGGATTGTCTATTCCTGTCATTTAGGATACGTGTTGCGGTGCGTATCTTGCACTGTTGATTCCTGAAGTATCGTGGTAAGAACGAGATGTCGATTTCCTGGCGGATAGGGGGTTTTAGACCTTCGAGACCGTCATGTTCCATGTGGTAGACACGAACAGATCATATTGGATCTTCTGCATAATGGATATGCTGCAGTGTATTTGTAGGTTCGTCACGACTTTTGAGTGGGATCCGGACGCCGGGCACTAGTGGCATACAGAGACACCACTAAGTGACTACAGAATGGATGAGACCGATTAATCTGCAACCTCCTCAGCCACGCTCTACTATCAGAAGAAGTGTACAATAATAGAATGCATTGCATGGCGAGGGTTCGAATTCCTGAAACTGGAGAAACGACTTGATCTGGGGCATATGTAGTATGGGATGCATGTGTGTCCAGAGTCTCGCTGACATTAGATTAAGGCATTTATTCTGTACTTTGTATTTTGTATTAGACTTCAAGTCATGGCATACACGAACACTAGAAAATCAGGATACACGTTTATTTTCCATTCAAGATGAATTGTGGGTGTGATAGTTGGAGATTGATGTTTTCTTATCTGCTTTGCGTCAGTAGAATTACTGACGTACCCACTTAATTAGGTACCAGATACCGAGTTGTGAGGGCAGGAAAGCTAGGCCAGCAGGGTACCCAAGTAGGGCGGCAGTGTACATGCCTATCATTCAAGAGGGTGCAGAAATATTAGAGTCACGCAGCAGAAGGCTCAAGCCGAAGGGCAAGTTCCAGGGAGACAGATATACCACTCAGTGGGATTTCGGCAGTAACCAATCGACTGCCGATCTGGAAGACAGCCGATGGCTTCGCAAGAAGAGTTTGAATATTTTTGTAATCAGTTGTAATGAGTTTATATAATTTGTATTCCTTGTTCAAGAACAAGATAAGGGTTGTAATTATTG
Source organism: Hemerocallis citrina (assembly GCA_017893485.1). Lineage (NCBI taxonomy): Eukaryota > Viridiplantae > Streptophyta > Magnoliopsida > Asparagales > Asphodelaceae > Hemerocallis > Hemerocallis citrina. The sequence goes on from CM030358.1 coordinate 83,543,244, forward strand.
TTGTAACGATTCTATTTGGCAATAAAGGTTTTTAAATTTCCGTGTTATTACTGTGTTGAGATACATTTGAAGGAAAAGATTCTGGTGATGTCACGGATATTCGGTAATGGGGATTCGGGGCGTTACATATTGGTTGTTGGGATTGTATGCCTTGCATACACGTTCGATTAGAAGAAGAGACAATGACGCACGGAGATCGAAGTATCGTGTAGCGACTATACAGTCGACTGTCAGTATTTCTATGTCTGGCATACACGTTTGATTAGAAAAAGAGACGACGAAGCCCAAAGGTCGAAGTATCGTGGAAAATGAAGTCAACAAAACAGAGCAGCAAACACCAACTATATATGGACAGTCGACTGCAAACAGTCTCGAGATTTTTCCAGAGAATGAGACAGTCGACTACCTATTCAGGTCAATCGACCGCTCATAGCGTGCATCACTCTTTGGGTATGTATCTACGTGATTCGTTTGGGCTCATCTTCAACTTCAAATTAAATTGTACAACTCCTATCGTGTGACTTCTTCTACATGATATATCAGACAATTATTGTATCAAGACTACAATTAGGATTTCTCTAGATCTCTATATATTATTGTGTAAGTCTTCATTGAGAGACAACAGATAGTACTTCATATGAGAGTTAAGATGGAGAGTTCTCCATTGTAAACAATTGACTATCTTCTAGTGAGATTTCAGAGATAGATGGGTTATTGGTGCGAGTATAATACTTTGTATCTTCTCTAGTTGAAGTAATATTTCCCTTATTTCTCCCCCGGATTAGGTTCGCCCGAACCGGAACAAATAATTGTGTGCTTTGTGTGATTAATTTAATCTGCGTGTTTGATTGTTCGTCATCAAGATGTGTCGTCGTCAAACTCGGCAACAAATTTTTCAATATTTGTAACTCTTGTAATCTTCTCTAGTTGAATAATATATTCCTTATTTACTCTGAATTAGGCCAAACCAGGTTTATGTGCTTGGTTTGATCTCTTGTTTGGTTGTTCATTAGATTGGTTGTCGTTTTTCGCTCCTAAAGCTCCAACTCCGATGCGCCAAATTCCTAAGAAGAAGATTACATAACATCTAAATGACCTACCAGTAAGTTGTTTTAGCTATCTCTAATAAAATTGTAGACTACTTTTTTAAGTATATTTAGTTTTCTTTGAATTGCAAGTATTTGAAGTTGTATTTGTCTAACTGCTAGGTTCGATTGGGCACTGAGCTCGTAAAACTCATTTATGTTGGTTCGTTCCTCAATTATTTGCCTCAACTTTCTCTGCAGTTCCTCCTCTGCCTCTAGAACCTGTGGCATTCATGAGAATTGTTCAGATGTTCAACTCCTTAGATTCTTAATATCTATGGCTAAATATTGCATAAATTTTGGAAGAATGAGATTTGGTGAGAATTGAATAACGTTCCCCATTAGTGACTACTACCAAATAAGAAAAAAATGGATTTCTTTTTATTAACATAATGATTTAACTATGACCATTGTTCCCCATTATTGACTGCTATTTCCACCAAATAAGAAAAAAATGGATCTTTTATTAACAGAATGATTTAACTATGATCATTGTTACTTCTCTTCGCTGGGATTACTTGCTTAGACAGGTCCCCAGAAACTTCAATGTCATATTTAGAGAATCAATAACACCGTTGAAAAATATTTTCTTGCAAACTATGATTGATTTTGAGAGGAGTAATGTTATGCCTAAATCTTTTCCACCATCTTTCTCTTCACTATTTTATGTATCACATTATTATTGGAGGTTAATCTACACCTACTCAACAATAAATTTCAATAATAGTATGTCACCTAAAATAGTAAACAGAAAGACGGTATTAGTGGGTGTAGCCTAAAAGACGGTCGTAAATATAGTGGGTGTAGCATTGCTCTTTTGAGAAACCTTATAATAATTATTGGCAAAAGAATCTCTCAACTCAGTCAACATCTGTTCAAATAGTTTCTAAAACAAACCACAAATAGGGAAAATCGGGTTCCTTTTTTAACCATCAGTATCAAAATTTGATCTTTTGCTTAACCAACCTCTCCGCTAATCTAATTTATGCCTATAGACAATATTTTTTTATTCTTTTACTTGCCTACTTTATTAGGTGGCCATATATTTAAGGCTAAATTTGAAAGAAAAAAAAAACCTTGAACTATAGCCTTTATACAGAAACTCCCCGACCTTTTGTTTATGCAGAAAACCCCCCTGAACTATGATTGTTGCAAAAAAAATTCCTGAAGTATTTTAAAAAACCACATCTACCTTTGGTACTTGTATCAGATAACCACATTCATTTATGCAAATTGGTTCAAAAAACATCATATAACTTTCTCATTATTGTCAAAAACTCCCTCTCAACTTTAGCAAAAAGTCTCACGCTGGCGGAGCGATTTTTTGCAACAATAGTTCATGGGGTTTTTCTACATAAAAAAAATGTCGGGAGATATTTCTGTATAAAGGTCATAGTTCAAAGAATTTTTTTCAATTTTAACCTATATTTAATGGGGGATAATTTTGGCATCATTGGTTTATTCTTTTACTTGCCCCCTTTGTACGTGGCCATATATTTAATGTGGGATAATTTTGGCATTGGTTCAGAATCATTATTTGTGACATGTTAGTAAATAATTATATTGCAAAAGAATTTAAACTTTGAAAGAAAGGTCATAATCGAGGGAGAGTTTGTCACTTTGTCATTTTGAATTTGTAACTAAACAAAACAATTTTTAAATATTTTTTTGTCACAAATGAAACACATACGTTGCACGTGTAACTCTAACTCTATTTATTAACCCGTACATCACGCGTGTAAATGAAAGTTTTTTTTAACCAAACAAATCATTTTTAAATTTTTTTTCACAAAGCAAATACGTACGTCACACGTGCAACTCCAAATCTATTTCGTAATACATCACCGTATGTACAATTCAAGTTTTTTCCTTCAAAAAATTTAAATAAAAAATTTTTAAAAATTGCGTGCAGTGCCCGTTCAACTCCATTTTTTTTAAAGTTTAAGGCATTCATCACAAGTATTGATTACTACCGACTTACATGTATCGCACGTTCAACTGCAATTTTTTATCAAAACGTGCATTGCACGTGGAAATTACTAGTTTATAATAATTAGACAGTTATTTATAAATAGATGGTGGATATAACTCAACCATAAAATTATGTAGTTGGAATTAGATTAAGTTGAGTTTATCTGCAAATTATATAACTTCATCCGACTCGATAGTTATAATATTAGAGATGGTTTCTAATCTGACATACACATCTAAATCATGGAATAAATTTGTGAAAAAATATAGCTTTTCTCTTTGAAGATGTAGCTAGTTTATATAGGAACATAACCAGGGCCGGTCCTCACCTTGAGGCTCCTTGAGGCTGGTGAGGCGGCCGCCTCAGACCCCCCAATTTTTTTGCACTTTTAGGGGCCTCAAATTTGTATTTCCCTTATAAATATAGGTACGTATTTTGCGCGTAAAAAAATTGTATTATAATTAGGGACCCCAAAAAATAATTATTTGGGTCTTTTGCCTTGGGCCCCGGAAACTCAGGACCGGCCCTGCCAATAACAATTAGAGATTATCACGTACATCTCTGCTGTTGAGCACTTGCTATATTATCATGCATGCCAGTCAGGGCCGGTCCTGACATGTAGGCGGGCAAGGCGGCCGCCTTGGGCCCCCGCCGAAATCGCCATTTTTGGGGCCCCCGATTTCAAAATTTCCTTGTAAATATAGGCACGCATTTCGCGCGTAAATTTTTTTTTTTTTTAATATGGAGTAGGGGGGGCCCATTTCGGAAGTTTGCCTAGGGCCTCCCGGAACTCAGGGCCGGCCCTGATGCCAGTGTGTCTGTGTTCAAGAAAGGGCATCACTTTCACTTCTCAGTCTGCAGCATACCTCCTTTATACCAAGGAATCAAATTGCTGAGGTATATCAATGAAAACATACAGACATGAACACCTTTTGTTTAGGTTTCTAGGGTTTGATGAAAGCTTTGGGGTGGGTATCTCAATCTTGGCCATTTTTAGTAAGAGGACAGAATAACAAACAAAGTGGGGATATCGTCCAAAGTAGGAAACTACATATAATTTAATCAAAAAAATGAAAGAAAGAAAGAAGGAAACAGTGATATACTATATCTCTACTATTATAATGGGAGAAGGGGTTAGTGTCATTTGTCATCGTTTGTCATTTTGTCAACACGTGCAGCGCACGTGTTGGTTTTTTTTTTTTATCCTTTTCATTCCCCCTCCCCATTTTTCCACGTGCAACGCATGTGTATAATACTAGATTTTTTTTTGGGGTCCTTTTCATTCCCCTCCCCATTTTCCACACGTGGGAAAAAAAACACGTGCAGCGCACGTGTAGGTAAATTTTTTTTGGTCTTTTTCCTTCTTCCTCCACGTGCATCGCACGTGCATGATACTAGTTAGATTAATCCCATACCGGAGTATGTATTAATTTAATATTTGCTTCTTTCATATATATAGGTGACCACAGTTATAATCAATCCTACAATTCTCAACCTCTCTCTTAACCTTAATATGGTATCTGAACACTAACTCCAAATTTCTTTTGTCCCTCACGAATCTCTAACCCTAATTACACAAAATTCTCATTTTTTTTCTTCTATTTTTCTTGTTGTCTTCATTTACAGCAAGAGCCAACAACAAGAGCGGCGTCAACTCCGCCAACCCCACCAGCAACACCAACAACACCTCTGATCGACCACACTCCAACCGTACCACCTCCGACTGCACCGAAACCAATCCCGACACCTCTAAATCTCCACACAACCCAACAATTCAATATCTCAATCCAACTACTGAAACTCATCTCACCACCAACTCCCAAAACCCATCTCCTACAAAATCCCAAAACCCATCAAACTACTGAAATAATCTCCTTGAACCCAACTCCCCCCATGCCGACCAACTCCCCGGATCTGGCACCCCAACCTCCCTCTCCTCCGCTGCACCACCCCCGGACCCCGTTCTCTCTCGAAACCCAATCCCTAGGGTGGCATTCGGGTCAATCAGGTTGGGTCGGGTCGAAACCGCTCGGGTCGGCCTGAGTTTCGATGGGCTCGGGTCGGTTTGGGAATTTAACCGGGCCAGGTTCAAAATTGAAAAATTCGACCCGATCAACCTGCGAACCCATTCAGGTCGAACCCGTTTCAGGTCGGATCAGATCGCGGGTTAGCCCAGTTTATTTTATTTTATTTTTTTTATTTAACTTAACTTACAAAAAAAAAAAAAATACAACAAGTATAACTGTATAAGAGTGAAACAAAATTTTATATATTATTCATTTCAACTTCTACAACTTTTTTACATACTAATACAAGTAACCGAAACCCAAAAAAATCATACAATATTTCTTGAATTAGATTTACATTTTTTTTCCTTATTTGCTATTGTTCATTTATGAAGTTGAAGTTTTGATGTTCGCATGATAAGTCCTTTGGGTGTGATAGGTTAAGCCAAATTTTGATTACTATTCTTTGATTTCTTGTTTTCCTTTTGCTCGAGGACAGGCCAAACCTTAAGTTTGGGGATATTTGATGAGTATAATTTTTTCACTATTTTTATTACTCTTTACGCATTAAAATTGTGAGTTCTTGTTTATTTCTTTAAATTTTATCTTACTTCAACTCAGTTTTATTTATTTTTTTGTTCTTGAATGAATAAGATAGATAAGTGCAAAAGGTGGGCGTTTTGATAAACTAAAGGATGAAAACAAGGATAAAGAATTCAAAATTCAAATTGATTCGATGTGATTCGATGTGATTGGAATTGATTATTGGATTAAATTAGTTGAATTATTAGTTTAAAATCTAAAAGATTAATCTTAATATTTAGGTTTTAACTAACTAAATATTTAAACTTAAACTTATCATATTAATTAACTACCTCTCCTCCTTGTTATAAAAAGGTAGCACCTAGAACTTGTACGGCTGTTTTGGAAATGAAGATGGACGAATCTTAACTTTTGTTCTAAATCAAAGATGTTGGTCGTCAAGTCTTCTTCGAAACAAGTACTTGTACGTTACGAACGTTCGGATGTCTGTAACTCCGAAAAGGCTCATTTTACTGCAACTGTGCACAAAAATCCGAGAACAGGAAATTCGGGTTGCGGGTTTCGGGTCGAAGTTGGTTAAAATTGTGTTTATCTTTTTTGGGTTTCTTTGGCTGCTATATATAAATACTAATATGAACTCTAGGGTAATGAGAAAGATTTTGGAGACTAAGAGAATTGGAGGAGACGACTCATCACACCATTGAAGAGTAAGAGTCATAGCCTTTGTCAAAATCGTCTAGAGTTCTTTCTTCTCTTCTACTTTTCATTATCCAATCCAATACAATGTTTGTTAGTTTCAAATTTGCTATGAATTGATTATATTTTTCTAGGGATTCGATGTAGCCTAGCTTAGAAAACACAATTTGAATTTCATTGTTACTTTATTCTTGTACTTTTTCATGGTTGTGTGTTTAATTTTTGTTCTTAATGCTAACAATTATTTGGCCAACTATTATTTGATTTGTTGAATTATGGGGGATGCCCAGAGCTAACTTATGATTTAGAATCATATAATTGAACACTATTGATTGAGTAAAACTATAGATAATTTACCGCAATTAATGTAACTATGGAGAAATCAGTAGAACTTGATGAATCTTCAAATAATTAACTTTGTATAGAGATATGACAAATTATTAGTTAAGAATAAGTTTGGTATTATTCGAGAGAAGGCATTGAATGATTAGGGGATTTTGATCTACCACTTAAAAGGGTAACTCAACTATACTGAGTTTCTCTCTAGATTTTCTAGAGAGAGAAGCTCCCCCAAAAAAACCCAAAAAAAATCCTAAATCTAGAGAGAGTTTGGAGGGGGTGGCGGACGGGATCTCCCCGCCCCCTCCCCGTTCGCCGTTCGACGCCCCTACCTCTCTCCCTTCACCCACCAACACCTCCATCCGAAACACTCGTCTGAAACACCCATCCGCAACCCCTGTCCGCCGCAACGACTAAGCCTTTAGCGAGCTCTCCTATGTTGCTCTGCCCTCTCCTCACTAGGTGCCGATGTAGGGGACACCATTGTTGGTGGTGGGGCAAAAGCGTCGACGTCCACCTCAGATCTGGTCTAAGCGCCGAGATCTCGAAGCGTCGACACAGACGTCCACCTCTTATCTCGTCCCTCACATCTGGGCGTCGAATGTTCTCGAGGTTGCCGACCCAGATCTGATCTCCTTAGATCTGGGCCACGGCGAGAGCCCCCCCTGTCGCACTCCCAGTTGGGGAGGCTGTGTCGACGCCTGTGGGTGGTGTCGGCAGCAATAGATCTTCCCCAATATTTATTTCCTTGTCGATGCCTTTGTGTGGGTGGTGTGGAGGGTGTAGTATATTTTATTGTACGATTCTGGAGCTTGGACTCGAAGATGGGGTCCCTCCATGATGTGCGCTCACTTGTCTCAACTTTCGGGGTGTCCGACGATATCGCCGGTACAATATTCACAGCGTCTACTTTCATGCTATTGAGGTTCCTCCAGCTTAGGCCACTGCATCTTACAGCGTGTGTCTGTGTGGTGAGAAATCTCCTGAGAGAGCAAGAGCATAAGAGAGTTGAAGGTATCCTCTCTACGGCTCTCTCTTAGAGCGGGGTCTTTGGGTGGGGAGAGCGAGATAGTTGTTTGGTAAGAAATCACCCGAGAAAGCGCAAACATGAGAGAGGTGAAGGTATCCTCTCCACAGCTCTCTCTTTGATAGCAGCTGTGGGTGCTGTTGGCGCGTTTGTATGATGAGGGGAGGTAATTGTGAGAGGCTGCATCCAGACTGCTTCACCTGATGACCACGAACGATGTGTCACCACCACCACTGCCCTCATAATGGAAGCTAACGCCCAATGACATCGCCCGTTCTGGCGAGCAGAGAAGGTGATACTTCTATCAGCTGGGTCTTGTATTGGTTTTCTGATTGAGAGAGAGTGTGAGAGAGTGGACGAGTGAAGAGGTTGCTCCTCACTGCTCTATGTTGGTGTTGGTCTATATTTGGTCTGTATTTGTGAGAAATCACTGGAGATAGTAAGGGCATGAGAGAGGTGAAGGTATCCTCTCCACGGCTGTCTCCTTGACTACGGTTTTTTGGTGAAGGTGTGATGATCGCAAGATTGTGGGAGGATTGGAGGTGTACACAGAGCTTAGAGGTTGTCAAAACTCTGCATGTGGGGCTTGGGCTCAAAGATGGGGCCCCCCAGCGAGGAGAAGGCAGAGCTCGGCGGGTGATAAAATCCTACCAGACTTGTTTCAGGTGGGTGTGCATGAACTGTGGAGGCAGTGTACGAAGCTAAACTGACGTACATACAATTTTGCTGGACCGAGCTTGTTTTTCGGCCCACCCTTCAGAGTTGTTGGAGGGATTTGTTGTTTGTACGGGTCATGTTGCTTCATGTATGTTCTATTTTCTGTCTGTAGTTTGTAATCTGGCCCAGTACTCTGGGTCTGTTTCGTTAAATTCTTATAATTAAACAGGGTGGCCATATTCCACCTTTTCCCTATAAAAAAAACTTAAAAGGGTAGAGTTTTTAGTTTCATGAAATTATGAATTGTATGGGATTAATTATGTGAAATCTAAGGTCCTAAAATTAGTTTTGCTATTTATAAACCTTAAAATTCAGATCTCTTTCTTTTTAATTAATTTAGTTTTCATTTAGTTTAATTTAATTTTGTTTTTTTATATCAAATTTTTGATTCTCCAAATAGTAGTTAATCTGGTGAATTTCAGTACTGAATAAAATAATTAGTCCTCATGGGTTCGAAACTCTTTTATTTTAAACTATACAACTTGTTGTGATTTTGTGCGCCTGCAAATTATTCCATCACACTCCCTTTTAATAACAAAAATATTTCTCAAAGCATTCATCTGTTTCAACTTGTTCATTCTGACATATGGGAACCATTTTATGTACCTTCTAGCAAATGCTATCTTTATTATATTGCCTTCATCGATGCTTTCACTTGTTATACATGAGTTTTTCTTATGCGCTAATGATATGAGATTCCTAATGTTTAACAGTTCTTTACGACCATGATTCAGACTTAGTTTGGTGTGCGCATCAAGATTTTTTGTTCAGACGGTGCTCGTGAGTACACTTCCACCACTATGAGATCGATCATTTAGTCTCACGACACACTTTTTCAGCAGTCATGTCCTCACAAATATAAGCATAATAGTATCGTTGAACGCAAGCATCGTTATATTCTTGAGACGGCTCGCGCTTTTTTACTCTCCTCTTATGTTCCTCGTCCTTTCTGGGCTAAAGCTATCATGACTTCTGTTCACCTTATTAACATCACTCCCTCGTCAACTCTATCTGGTATGACACCTTATGAGGTTCTTCATCACTCACAGCTGAATTATAGTATGCTCTGTACTTTTGAGTGTACCTGTTACGTCCTTCATCCTCCCACTGAGCGCACAAAGCTGACCGTCCGCGCTACTAAGTGCGTTCACCTAGGTATCAGTTCAGAGCACAAAGAATATTATTGTTTTGATTCCTTAGCGTGTCGTGTCCATATTTCCCAACAAGTCTCCTTTATGGAAGACTCTCCTTACTACCTGTCATATCCTAAAGAAACTAGCTTTCTCGATTCACAGGTTCCCTCGACTACCTTTCCGGAAACATCTTCATGCATTCCCTTCAATCTCACTCCTTTAGCTCTTCTCACATCTTGCACAGACATTACGAATCCTGCCCCTCCTACAGAGGCTCTTTCCATACCACCTTCATCATCGCAGCCACATGCACCCACATCACCTGCATCTCCTACATTGCCTGCATCCCTACCGCTACATGCACCCACCCCACCGACCTCACCCCCACAACCTGCACATCCACCACCAGTTCGTCAGTCTACATGTATCGCTTCGGGCATCCCACTGGCATGTTATACGTATGATGTCACTAGTCACTCTGATAAGTTTGGTTTTGCAACCCTTGCCTCTTATGCAACTCAGTTCTATGGATATCTCACTGTTATACACTCCACACGTGAACCCATAACCTATCAGAAAGTGATTCAATATCCCGAATGATGGGAAGCTATAACAGAGGACTTCCATGCATTTGATCAAACTGGCACTTGGGATATTGTTCCACTACCATCGGGTGTCAATAATGTTAGCTACAAGTGGATCTTCAAGGTCAAATATTGACTTGATGGCTCTATTGAGCGGTACAAGGCTCGTCTAGTTGCCCGAGAATTTACTCAGGAGCATGACATTGATTATGATCAGACTTTTGCTCCAATTGCACAGATGACTAAAGTTCGCACTCTCCTTGACGTTCCTGCCATCTTTCAGTGGCCGTTATACCAGATGGACGTGAAGAATACCATTCTTCATGGTACCCAATCTGGGGTTGTTTAAATGCAGCCTCTTCTTGAGTTTATCACACATCATTGTCATGTTTTTCGTCACCGCCGCGCTATATATGGTCTGAAACAAGCTCCTTAAGCCTGGTTTGAGTGCTTTCACTGTGTCATAACACATGCCGGTTTCAGTCAGAGTTCAGAGGACCACTCCATGTTTATGCGGACAACATCGCAGGGGATGGCACTCCTACCAGTACATATTGATGATTATTACTGAAGATGACTCCGCATGCATTGCAGACACTCAGAGATACCTTCACCTGCAGTTTCATATGAAAGACTTGGTAGACTACGCTATCTTCTGGGTCTAGAGATTGGCTACAGATCTCATCTCAGCAGAAAAATACATCGAACATTATCTTTGCTGCATGTCTCTTTGACAGTCGATACTACCTTAGAGCTTTACGTGAAGCTTCATCCCATAGATGGTGAGCTTCTTTCCGATCTCACTAGATACAAGCAGATTGTTAGAAAATATGTCTATTTATGCATGACCAGACACGATGTTGCTCATGCAGTCAATATTGTCAGCCAGTTTATTGCAGCTCATCGTTCAGTTCATTACGGTGCCCTTCTTCTGATCCTCATATACCTTTGAGGCACTATCACTTACTCATTATTCATGCCCTCTACATCTAGATTGGATTTTAGTGCATATTCAAATTTAGATTGGGTGGGTTATCCTACTAAGAGACAGTCTATTTCTTGGTGATTCGATGTTCTCATAATGATGTAAAAAACAGGCAGTTATTGCTTGTTCTTCCATAGGAGCTGAGTACAGAGCGATGACCACTACCACTAGATAGATTGTTCATGTTCGGTGGTTGTTATCAGATGTGTGTCACTATTACAGGAACTACTTCTTATTCCCATATATATTGCAAACAACCTGGTCATTCATGAGTGGACGAAGCACATAAAGATAGATTGCCACAATGTTCGGGAGCGTTTTGAGACAGAGACCATTTCACTTCATTATGTGACATTTTCACAACAGATAGCAAACTTCTTTACCAAATTCCATAATTTCCAGAGATATCGATACTTGGTGGGAAAACTCACACTTTTCGACTCACCGTGAGTTTGAGAGGGGGTGTTAAATGTTATATTAGATTAGTCTCATATCGGAGTATGTATTAGTTTAGTATTTATTTTTTTCCAATGTATAAAAGATATTGTACTCAGTTATAATCAATCTAATAACATTTTCTCAATTTCGCTATTAACCTTAATGGAAACTATGTATACCCCATCAACTCATCTCCATGTGTAAAAGGTTTTAGAGTGACAAAATGTTAGAAAATGGGTATATTATACACCATTTACGAACCAGTTTTTGAGCAATTTTTTTAGTAAGATTCTCAATGAATTAGTGAGCAATCTTGATGGATTTGTGTTCTCCATCGTGAGTAGATCAAAATCAAATATTTATTTGATCAAAAAAGTTATTGGGTGAATGAGAAATTGTCTCCCAAAGTAAGGCATTTTCATCTTTGAAAATTAGTTGAGGGATTTTAGTCCCACATCGAAAAACAAAGGAAATAGAAGAGGTTATATAATAACCTCTTTCTTGGCATTATAAGATAGCAAGCCAAGAGACTCTCTTGCGCTCGCAGGGGGTGCAAATCACGGACCGGATTACATGCGACTTGTCTGTGCCCGCATGTCCTGCGGACACGAATGCCGGACCGATGTGAACCCATCCCGTGCAGAGCCACTTTTTGCTATAGTTTGTTTTGTTTTTATATCTTTTCTGATCTGTAATGGCTGGAATAAAGGCAGAAACGATTTTGTCTGCCATTTATTCATGTAACAGTTTTGTCCGCCGTTACAGTAGTGCATTCAACCTTCTATCTACTGTTACAGTCGGTGCATTGAAAGAGTTATCTGCCATTACAGTAGATGCAGTCAATGCGGTGCCTGTTGTTACAAATCTCACTTTGGCCCTATAAATAGAGGGCCCTCTTCCCTGAATGGACACACTGAAAAAGAAAAAAACCCTCTTCTCTTCCCTTATGTTCTGTGCTTCAAAGTATTAGCCATTCGGTGATAGATTTCAAATGCTATCCAGTTCGTGAACTCGACGTGGTGCCTATGTCCAGCTCTTCAGTCATTGCATCCTAGGAGACAGACGCCTCAGCAAACTCCAGCACCCGGACGAGGCCAATCTGTTTTAAGGAAATTGTGTGATACACAAGCCTCGACACCAATCAGTTAGGTTTTGTTACTTTCAATTTCTTTTTATTTTTATTGGTTTTCTTCTTCTTCTCCTTCTCTGTTTTGTGCCTCGAAAATCAAACTTTGTTTTTTGGTTGTAATCAAATTTTGTAAGAAACTTAAAACAGATTATCGTTTTCTTCATTTCTATTTCCTTGATTTTTAAGCATTCATTTATTTTTCTTTTCATTCTGAAAATTTTACATTTGTGTTGTGTACTTTCATATTAAAACATGAAAAATGCATCGAAGAATACTGTTGTGGCTGAAACGGTCCAAGTGCCGGTTGCTGATGCGGCACAAGTGCCTACTGTTGCTGTAGCACGAGTGCCAATGCCAACTGTTGTACCTGTCTCAGTCTCTCATGGGGAGAAACCTGAGAAGTTCAACCGACAGAACTTCAAAAGGTGGCAACAAAAAATGATGTTCTACTTGACCACCTTGAATCTTGCAAGATTCTTAAACAAAAAAGTTCCAAATCTTAAGGAAGATGAGCAAGACTACCAAGTCATCGCCACTATGGATGCTTGGAAAAGTTCTGATTACCTATGTAGGAACTACATAATGAACAGATTAGTCGATTCCTTGTACAATATTTATATTGACAAAAAAACTTCTAATAAAAACCTTAGGAATCACTAGATCATAAATATAAAATCAAGAATGCCAGCGCCAAGAAATTCATAGTAGGTCGCTTCCTAGACTATAAAATGGTAGATTCCAAAATAGTAATCAGTCAGGTTCAAGAGATTCAATTGATCTTGCATGAGATATATGTGGAAGGTATAAACTTAAGTGAAAGTTTTCAGGTTGCTTGTATTATTGACAAATTCCCAGCAAATTGGAAAGACTTCAAAAACTACCCGAAGCATAAGCAAAAGAAAATGGACATTGAGGATCTCATTGTCAGACTTTGTATTGAAGAAGACAATAGAGGATCTGAAAAAGTCAGAGCCATCAATCATGCGGCCAAGGCTAACATGGTAGAACATAATCAACGTTCCAAAAGGCACAACAACAAGGGGTCCAAGTTGGGGCCTAAGGGAGGAATCTCTAAGAAGCCGAAGTTTCAAGGCAAGTGCTTTAATTGTGACAAGCTACGTCACAAGTCTACTAATTGTAGACTACCCAAGAAGAACAAGAACAGAGAAACAAACTGTTGCCGCTAAATTTGGTGTGGGGGCAAACAGATAGAACTTGTGGATTCTTAGGGAAACTGAATAGTAACCTGTATACCTGTTCCTTGGGGCGTCGATCGTCGCTCCCGCCGTGCACCTGCAAAAAGTGCGAGACACCGGGGTTGTTCCCGGCGATGCACCCTCCGACGCTCAAGTCAGTAATCTAGGAAGACTATGAATGAGCACAAAAACTGGTGAAGGATTGATTACCTCTTAATGGAGATGGATGGGGGGTATTTATAGGCGTCTCAGGGAACAGATTGGGAATGTAATCCCTGTGATTTGATGAGGAATATTCCCCATAATCAGATGAGAAATGTAATCTGATGAGGTATATTCCCCGTAATCAGATAAGGGATTTTATCCCCAAATCCCGGTGAAAAGATAGATGTATATCTGGGCCGTTGATCAAGATTAATCAAGGACCCTGATTTTATCTTGTTGGATTGGGTGTGCAGCGGGTTAAGACCCGCACCCTCTTGTTGGTGGGTCCGTTTGTGGGTCCTTGGGGAGAAGATCCAATACCCATTTCGGACCCTCTTGTAGGCGAAATTACCATTTTACCCCCACGTCTCAAGATTCGTACTCAACTTGGACGGTTCCGATTTAACCCCATTTTTAGCCATATCACGAGCCCCCCACTCCTAAAGACTGAGCTTGATCAGCCTTTGAGGAGTAGTTTGACTGTTTAATGGCTAGCGGAGTTATATCGGAGTTCAAGTGGAGAGTTGTGAGTCCGGAGGAGGCAGCGAGGTGATTTGCCAAGTGGATCGAGCTCCGGGTTGCTCATGAGTACTGACGGTCGTGTGGCATTTTTGCAGGGATACCCTTTTGACCTTAGCGAAGCGTCAATTCGTCGTTCGGAGGCCTCACGCGTCTGTATTGTGCCTCAGACTCTCCCCAGGGCTCGGCGACTAGGAGGCCGAGGTCCATATGTGGTTCGGCAAGCTTTTCTGGGGAGGAAGGCGAGTTCGGCATAGCTGCGAGCGCTAGGAGCGGGTCTGGCGATCTGCCGAACTCGTTTCTTACCCCGTAACGAGGTCGGTGTCACGAACGCTCGGCAGCGAGTGCCGAACCTGACTTTTTCCCCCACAATAGGGTCGGTGTCACGAACGCTCGGCAGTGAGTGCCGAACCTGACTTTTTCCCCCATAACAGGGTCGGTGTCACGAACGCTCGGCAGTGAGTGCCGAACCCGACTTTTTCCCCCATAACAGGGTCGGTGACACGAACGCTCGGCAGTGAGTGCCGAACCTGACTTTTTCCCCCATAACAGGGTCGGTGTCACGAACGCTCGGCAGTGAGTGCCGAACCTGACTTTTTCCCCCATAACAGGGTCGGTGTCACGAACGCTCGGCAGTGGGTGCCGAACCTGACATTTTCCCCATAACAGGGTCGGTGTCACGAACGCTCGGCAGTGAGTGCCAAACCTGTCTTTTTCCCCATAACAGGGTCGGTGTCACGAACGCTCGGCAGTGGGTGCCGAACCTGACTTTTTCCCCCATAACAGGGTCGGTGTCACGAACGCTCGGCAGTGGGTGCCGAACCTGACTTTTTCCCCCATAA
This sequence comes from Hemerocallis citrina, assembly GCA_017893485.1. NCBI lineage: Eukaryota > Viridiplantae > Streptophyta > Magnoliopsida > Asparagales > Asphodelaceae > Hemerocallis > Hemerocallis citrina. Next base: position 83,558,659 of record CM030358.1, read on the forward strand.
CAGGGTCGGTGTCACGAACGCTCGGCAGTGGGTGCCGAACCTGACATTTTCCCCATAACAGGGTCGGTGTCACGAACGCTCGGCAGTGGGTGCCGAATCTGACTTTTTCCCCCATAACAGGGTCGGTGTCACGAACGCTCGGCAGTGGGTGCCGAACCTGACTTTTTCCCCCATAACAGGGTCGGTGTCACGAACGCTCGGCAGTGGGTGCCGAACCTGACATTTTCTCCATAACAGGGTCGGTGTCACGAACGCTCGGCAGTGAGTGCCGAACCTGTCTTTTTCCCATAACAGGGTCGGTATCACGAACGCTCGGCAGTGAGTGCCGAACCTGACTTTTTCCCCCATAACAGGGTCGGTGACACGAACGCTCGGCAGTGAGTGCCGAACCTGACTTTTTCCCCCATAACAGGGTCGGTGTCACGAACGCTCGGCAGTGAGTGCCGAACCTGACTTTTTCCCCCATAACAGGGTCGGTGTCACGAACGCTCGGCAGTGAGTGCCGAACCTGACTTTTTCCCCCATAACAGGGTCGGTGTCACGAACGCTCGGAAGTGGGTGCCGAACCTGACATTTTCCCCATAACAGGGTCGGTGTCGCGAACGCTCGGCAGTGAGTGCCGAGCTCCCAGACTTGTCGTTTTTTGGGGGGTTTGTCTTTTCTGTGCGCCATTTGAATCCCTGACACCTCTGACAACTCTGACAACTCTGACAACCCTGACAGATGGGACGTTCATTAATTGCAGTGACCTTTGGGGTTCTATCAGATGGAATGCGCATTAAATTCAACTCATGATTCGTTGCAGTTATCGAGGTGACGATTGGGATCGCTCCGCCGCTTAGTTTAGATGGGCCGGTCGTACGGGCCCATTAGCCTCGTGGGGTGTGCCCCTCTTCTATAAATCCTCCCCCCCCCCTCTCATTTCTCATTTCTCCTCTCGTTTGCTCAGGCGTTCTCTTGTGTCTCAGGCGATTTTTCCGGTGACCGGTGTTTGACTCAGGCGAAGTTTTTCGGCAGCTCTCTCTTTTCAAGGTAATTTATAAATTATGTCTGTAGCTTCTGTCTCAGATGAAGTCTCTTGGTCCGAGCCCTCCCTTGAAGGCGTCGAGGCCTCGACTCCGAATCCAACCAAGGGGAAGGTGTTCGGCAAGGATTCCATCGTCGAGGATCCGAAGAGGATGGGGGAGTTCGGACAGCTGCCAGGTCCGCTGACGGGGCTGCACAGGGTCAGGGAGCTCCCGAAGGACCAGGCCGAGCGAATCATCCATGGGAGGGAGAGGTCCTTCGAGGAGAACGAGGTGAGGGAGACGACGGAGGCAGACGACGCGGCGTCGATCCTGCGCGAGGAGGAACTGGCGGCGATCCGGGACTCTTTTTTCATCCCGGAGGAGTACGAAATCATGCTGCCGGGCCCCGGGGTTAGGGCTAATTCACCGCTGCCAGTGACCATGTGTTGCTGGCCGGTCGATGCCTTTATCGCCGGTGCTCGGCTGCCTCTCCACGCGTTCGCTGTTACCGTGGTGAGCTGGTACGGGGTCTGCCCCATTCAGCTCATGCCGAACGCGTGGCGAGTGATTAATGGCTTCGTTCTCCACTGCCAGGCCGCAGGGATCGAGCCGCAGCTGAACGTGCTTCGGACGATATACCGGCTCCACCAAGGGAACAAGTCGGAGTACCGGTATTATCTGACTCCGAGGCACGGCGGCAGGCTCGTCGTCTGCCCCGACTCTATCAAGCACTGGCGAGAGAAGTGGGTCGTCGTGCGGAGTCGAGAAGCATGGCCGATCCCCACTAATTGGGCAGAAGGGGTGCCCAAGAGGGCGACGGCGTTGCCGAGGCTTACAGTAGAAGAAGAAGAGGCGGTCCGGACCCTCCTTGACCGGCCGAAGTATGATTGGAAGGATTTAACGGAGGACGTTCTCTACAGGGGAGGGCTCTGCCGCGTAGATCCTAGTACGCGGCTCTCGCCAAGTTCTTTTTCCGTACTTGCTGCCTTGTTTTTTTTTTGTGCTAATCATTTTTTGCTTTTGATGCAGAATCCATGGACTACGAGGCGGTGTTGGCGCTCAGGGCGGGGCTCGCCAGTAAGGCGCTGAAGAAGCGCAAGAGGGTTGCGTCGAAGCTGCCCTCGACCTCGAAGGTGCCGAGGATTGCGGCCCCCGATCAGGTGGTGGAGGTTGCTGACGACCCGGTCGTCGCCGTGGCGGGGCCTTCGGCTCCTGCACCTGTGGGGGATTTCCCCATTGCCGCCGCGCTCGCCATGCCGACCCCGCCGCTGATCGTAGCAGGCGAGGAGCTCCTGACGGAGGAGCACAAGCGGATCCACATTCCGGACTGGCAAGTCCGGAGGCACGATGGGTTCCTCGGGAACTCGTTGGCGAGCATGCAGGCCGTCAAGCATCTCGCCACCCCGAAGGACCGCGCCGCCATGGATGCGGGGAGGGAAGGCGACGACGTGATCAAGATCGCTCGTTCGGCGGTATCGGTAAGTTCCGAGTTCCCTTCGTTCGTTTCATCCTTTTGAATCACAAAAATTTTTCTAACTCTCCGAGTTCTTCTTCTTTCCTTTGTAGATTGTCGTCCATTTTGGCCACCTCACCGAGAGGCTGACCGCCCTCGAGAAGGAGCTGAAGCAGGAGTCCGACCAGGCTCGGAACGAGAAGGCTCGGATGTCGAACCAGCTCGACAAGCTCCGAGTCGAGCATGAAGGTCGATCTGCGAGGATCCAGCACCTCGAGGCCGAAGTGAAGAGGCTGGAGGACGAGCTGCTTCGGGAGAAGGAGGGGTCGGCCAACCAATTGGTCGAGGCCGAGGCGAAGCAGGCGGCGGCCGTGAAGGAGGCGGAGGACGCCACCTTGAAGAAGGCCCAGGGGTACCTCGCGCAGAACATGGCGAAGGCCTTCGCCACTGCTCTCGACCGGGTGCGAGAAGCATACCCCGGGGTGGACGTCTCGGGATGGCGACTCTTCCCCGGACACGTCGAGGGCTTCGACCCCGAGTCCGAAGGGGAAGATGAGGAGGAGGAGGGCGACGCTGATGCCGATGTCGGGGTTACTGGCGAAGTCCCGAGCACCACGACCACTCCGTTGGCCGCGGCGTCTCCTTCGGCAAAGTCGACGCCTACTCCGCCTCGTCGCCCGGGGAAAGAGGTCGGGCACTGAATCCGCCTTTCGCTTTGTTGTTTTTGATTTTGTTTTTTTTTTGTTTTTCCTTTCGAACTTTGTAATGCCTAATAGCGGACTGGCCACCGCTTTTTTTTGACGTTTAATGAAAGGAAAATTTCTGCAAGTGTCGATGTTCGGAAGTTTTTGTGTTACGCACTTTCTTTTTCCGAACTGTCCCCTCTTGTTTTTAGAGATGAAAATTTTACCAAGTGTGGTGCTTCGGCCATGTTCGGCATTTGTGCTGATTACTCTGATCTCTTTGCAGCTTATGGTGATTGCCCAAGACGTCGAACTTTCTCGCCCGGACGAGGAAGTTCCAGCCGAGGCCGGCCTAGGGGCGACAAGGCTGTGTCTGGCTAGGTGTAGAGAGAAACTTTACGAGGTCGAGCTCGGATTGCGCCGAGCTGAAAGCGAGAGGAGGCACCTCCAGCTCGTCCTTGGATGGCGAGACATCGAGATTCGTCGTTTGGAAAGCAGAATCGCCGAGCTTATACCCGAAGGTGAACATTTGCCAACTGATTTCAGTAATGAGATTCGAGTTCAGTGCATTCGTCATAACTTGTCCAAAATAACAGCGGAGAAGGACGAGTTGCTTTCCGAGATACAGCATCTGCAGTCCGTAGAGGCGAAGCTCCGGAGTGAGGGCGAGGGGCTGACGGCTGAGGTGGCCAAGTTGACGACCGAACGAGTCGAGTTGACTGCCGAAGTCGAAGCGCTAAAGAGAGCGACGGTGGATAAAAGCATCGAGGTCACCCACCTTCGGCGCCTCGTCGCTAGCCGATCTGGAGTACCGGACTCCGCAATACCTCCACGTTTCGAAGTCGACGTCAAAGACGACTTGTTGCGGGACAGGATCTCGGAGTTGGAGGCGGAAGTGGCCCGTCTGAAGCCACATTCAGGGCCGATCAACGTTCGAAGCATGTCATGCACTCGCGCTGAGAGTGAGCGGGGCATTACCTTCTATGAGATGGCGACCCGTCAGCGGATCGGCCAACCAAGCCCGGGGGATGCGCAGAGCTCGGTGGCAATCTCCTCGAGCGGGGCGTCCGTCGGTGTAGCTACCAGGAGCGGTGCCGAGGATACGTCCCAGTTTGCCGGCTTGGGGTCGCACTCCGGGGACAAGCGTCGTCACTCTCGAGTGTCCTTGAAGCGGAACGCTCCAGCTCCGAAGAAGCGCTGAAGTGGTCGATTCTGCGAGCTTTTAGCTTATTTTTTGTTTTTCGCTAAGTGTAATAGGTCGGCATTGTAATTTTTCTCTGATGAGTTGTGCTCCTGCTGTGTTTGCCTTTGTACCACATCTGTTTCATTAATAAAGGCGTTATTGCCGAACTTGTGTGTCTTGTTCTCGCGATTGTTGTCTGCCGCGCCGTAACTTCTAAAGCTTCGGAGTTCGAATGGCGAGCTACTTCTAGCTCGCTTAGGAGCGAATTCGCGAAGTAGAATCGAGCCAAGTGTTCGACTTCGAGGTCCTTGGTTTACTAGGTTAGGGACCTCGGAGCGTTTCTGAGCGGCGAACTACCCCTAGCTCGCTTAGGAGCGAGCTTGCAGAGTAGAGTCGAACCAAGTGTTGGACTCCGAGTCATTTAACGGCTGTGGGAGCAATTTCGAATGGCGAACTACGCCTAGCTTGCTTAGGAGCGAGCTTGCGGAGTAGAGTCGAACCAAGTGTTGGACTCCGGATTATTGTCAGTTTAAGGGGTGTGGGAGCAATTTCGAATGGCGAACTACCCCTAGCTCGCTTAGGAGCGAGCTTGCGGAGTAGGGTCGAACCAAGTGCTGGACTCCGAACCATTCAACGGCTGTGGGAGCATTTTCGAATGGCGAGCTACTTCTAGCTCGCTTAGGAGCGAGCTCGCGAAGTAGAATCGAGCCAAGTGTTGGACTCCGGAACCATTGTCAGTTTAAGGGGTGTGGGAGCAATTTCGAATGGCGAACTACCCCTAGCTCGCTTAGGAGCGAGCTTGCGGAGTAGGGTCGAACCAAGTGCTGGACTCCGAACCATTCAACGGCTGTGGGAGCATTTTCGAATGGCGAGCTACTTCTAGCTCGCTTAGGAGCGAGCTCGCGAAGTAGAATCGAGCCAAGTGTTGGACTCCGGAACCATTGTGATATTAAAGAGTTACAAGCAGAGGGATGTAATAGTAGTGAAAACATGAAGAAACTTCATTTATTAATATCTAATGATCGGCTGCTTCTAAAGTTGCTAGCCGTTATTACAATGAAAAAAAACAAAAGGACAAACCACTACTAGTAAAAGGAAGGGAACGGTTCGACATCTCGAGTTACTTGGAGAGACGTAGTTGCCTTCTCTTGGTATTTCAAAAGATGGTCGGCGTTCCACGTCCTGGGAATTTCTCTGCCTTCGAGATCTTCTAGCTTGTACGTACCGGGGCGGATTACTTTCGAGATCTTGTACGGTCCCTCCCAGTTCGGGGCCAGCTTGCTTTTCTGCCCGGGGAACGAGATGGCCAACTTCCGAAGGACTAGATCCCCCTCTTTGAGGTCCGTTGGGCGGACTCTTTTGTTGTATGCTAGCTCGATCCTTCTTCGGTAAGCTTGCTGGCGTATGGCAGCTCTCTCTCGGATTTCGTCTATCAGATCTAGGCTTGTTCTGAGCTCTCTAGCATTCTGCTCTTCTTCATAAGCGATCAGGCGAGGAGAGGGTATCCCGACTTCTAGGGGGATGATGGCCTCGGCCCCATAGGTGAGATTAAATGGGCTCTCGCCTGTTGGGGTCTGCTTGGTGGTGCGGTGATTCCAGAGTACGTTCGGCAGCTGATCGACCCATAGTCCCTTGGAACACTTGTCTAACCTCTTCTTGATTCCCGCAAGAATCTGTCGGTTGGCATTCTCAGCCTGGCCATTCGACTGGGGATGGGAGACGGAGGAGAATCGGTGTTGTATGGAGAGGTCTTCACACAAGGCTCGGAGGGCGGCTCCAGTAAACTGTGTCCCGTTATCTGTGACTATGACTCGGGGAACGCCAAAGCGGCAAATCACATTTTTCCAGAAGAATTGAACTACTCTATGCTCGGTGATTGTAGCCAGGGGCTCGGCTTCTATCCATTTAGAGAAGTAGTCGACTGCCACGACTAGGAACTTCAGCTGTCCGGGAGCTGGTGGAAACGGTCCTAGTAAATCCATTCCCCACATGGCAAAGGGGATCGGACTTGATAGGGAGGTGAGCGGTGCCTGTGGAAGGCGTCGAATGTCTGCATACTTTTGACAGGAGCTGCATTGTCGAACGTGTCGTTCGGCGTCCCGTAAGAGAGTGGGCCAGTAATACCCGTAGTTCAACACTTTGCGCGCTAGAGCTCTGGACCCCGAATGAGCCCCGCCGATGCCCTCGTGGAGCTCTTGCAGGGCGTAGTCGGCCTGCCCGGGGGAAAGGCACCTTAGGTAAGGCCGGCCGTCCACCTGGGTGAAGGAGCGTTTATATAAGACGCCTTCGATTAAAGTAAAACGTTCGGCCCGGGTCCTGATTCTTCTTGCTTCCCTGGGATCTTCAGGGAGGAGTCCGTCTTTTAAGAATTCGACGATGGGTTTCATCCAGTTGTCCTCGAGGAGGACGGGCAGTGTTTCAACGGAGTCTGGTGCTTCGTCCTCTATGCTTGGCTTCAAGAGGACATCTATCAACACGGTCTGTTCAAGACCTTGAAGGGAAGAGGAGGCTAATTTCGATAGGGCGTCAGCCTGAGCGTTTTCTTCTCGAGGGATCCTTCGGATGAGGGCCTCCTCGAACAGCACCATGAGGCTCTTGACTTTAGCCAGGTATTTAACCATTCTGTCATCGCGGGCTTCATACTCTCCGAGGACCTGGTTGACAACCAACTGGGAGTCGCTGAAGATCTGTAGCCGCTGTGCTCCTGCATTTCGAGCCATTCTGAGACCGGCGATTAACGCCTCGTATTCGGCCTCGTTGTTCGAGGCTTTGAAATTTATACGGAGGGAGTACTGGAGGATGAAGTCATCTGGGCCTGCCAGGATGACACCCGCCCCGCTTCCCTCATTACAAGAAGATCCGTCAACATAGATCGACCAAACCGGGGGCCCCTTCGCTATTTGGCAGGGCTCAGGGATTGTACTCTCAACTATGAATTCGGCCAGTGCCTGAGCCTTGATGGCGGTCCGAAGCTGATAAGTTATGTCATGCTGGCTCAGCTCGATTGACCACTTCATGAGGCGGCCGGAAGTCTCAGGCTTGTGGAGGACCTGTTTCAGTGGCTGGTCGGTAAGGACGACTACCGAGTGGGACTGAAAGTAAGGTCGAAGCTTTCTCGCGGCCATTACCAGGGCATAGGCCATTTTTTCAATCTTCGGATACCGGAGCTTGGCGTCCCGGAGCACTTTGCTGATGTAGTAAATGGGTTTCTGAGCCCTTTCTTCTTCTCTGACTAGGACCGCGCTAAGCGTCTGTTCGGAAGCGGCCAGGTAGAGATAAAGTGGTTCGCCAGGTATCGGTTTGCTGAGCAGAGGTGGATTGACGAGGTAGGCTTTAAGCTGGTCGAAGGAGTCTTGCTGCTGCTATCCCCACTCGAATCCTTTGGCCCCCCTGAGGGCTTTGAAGAACGGGAGACACTTCTCCCCTGACTTCGACAGAAAGCGCCCTATGGCGGCTAGGCGACCGGTCAATCTCTGAACTTCTTTGACATTTCTGGGAGGGGCCATGTCTAATATGGCCTTGATCTTCTCCGGATTCGCCTCAATTCCTCGTTGGCTAACCATGAAGCCGAGGAACTTCCCTGATGAGATGCCGAACGCACACTTGTTCGGGTTGAGTCTCATACTGTGTTTTCTTAGGACGTCGAAGGCTTCCTGAAGGTCGGCCACATGATCAACACCTCGGATGCTCTTTACAAGCATATCATCGACGTACACTTCCATGTTTCGGCCGATCTGGGCTTGGAAGATCTTGTTGACTAGGCGTTGGTATGTTGCACCGGCGTTCTTGAGACCGAAGGGCATGACCCTGTAACAGTAAAGGCCCTGGTCGGTAACAAACGATGTCTTCGGGATGTCTGGAGGGAACATCCTTATCTGATTGTAACCTGAGAAGGCATCCATGAAGCTGAGGAGCTCGTGTCCCGAGGTTGCGTCAATCAGAGTGTCGATGCTCGGCAGAGGGAAGGGATCTTTGGGGCAAGCCTTGTTGAGGTCGGTGAAATCAATACAAATTCTCCACGTCCCATTGGACTTCTTCACCATTACTACGTTAGACAACCACTCCGGGTAGTTTACCTCCTGTATGAATCGGGCTTTCAACAGCTTATCTACCTCCTCTTTGATAGCGAGCTGACGCTCGGGGGCGAACTTGCGCCTCTTCTGCTGAACCGGTTTGGACCCCGGATCAACACTTAAGCGGTGGACTAGGAGTTCTTCGGAGATACCGGGCATGTCTGCTGCGGACCATGCGAAGAGGTCTTGATTGGCTCGGATGCATTTCACAATATCTGAGTATAGGGCGGACGGGAGGGTCTTGCTTACGAAGAACTTGCGGGTCGGCTCTTGTTCAGAGAAGAGCACCTCCTCCAGTTCGTCCGCTGGCTCGGAGGTCGGTCTTGTGGAATCTTGGAGAATCTCTAGGGTCTCTAAGGAGAGGACGGGCCCAAGGGTTGAGGTCATGTAGCATTTCCGGGCCTGCTCCTGATTTCCCCTTACTTCCCCGACCCCGGATCGGGTGGGAAACTTCATCTTCAAATGGTATGCCGAGGGAACTGCTTCCAGAGCTGCGAGGCCGGGCCTGCCCAAAATGACGTTGTAGGCGGCGGGAACGTCCACCACCATGAAGTCCATCGGCTCTGTCCTGGTGGTAGGGGTTTGGCCGGTAGTTACATCGAGGGTGATTACCCCTTCAATAGTTACCGGAACCCCCGTGAACCCATGGAGAGTGTAACCGGCGGGCTTGAGTCTGTCTCTGGAGAGCTTTAGGCCTTTAAAAGCGGAGAGGAAGAGGATGTTGACGGAGCTGCCGTTGTCTACTAAGATCCTCTCCACTTTGAAATTTGCCATGTGGAGGCTGATGACGAGGGCGTCACAATGTGGGATATGAACTCCCTCGAGATCTTCGTCGGAGAAGGTGACTGGCACTCCGAGGCCTTTGGGAGGAGGTGTGGTTCGGACTGAATTGACCTCTCTGATAAACGCTTTCCGAGAGGAGTTCGAGGAGCCTCCCATGGGACCCCCATGGATGAGGTGGAGGACTCGCTCTTCCTCGAAGTCTGGCGTCTCTTCTCTTTCCGGACGCTTGTTAGCCCCCCGAGGCGGGGGAGGGAGCTCGGCTCGGTCCTTTCTTACAAACTTCGTCAGTTGTCCCCTCTGGATAAGGGCTTCGATCTCGTTCCTCATAGCACGGCAGTCGTTGGTGTCATGCCCGTGGTCCCGGTGATAGCGGCACCATTTCTCTTTATCTCTTCTCTTGGCGGGGGTATTCATTTTGGGAGCTGCAGGCAAGACCCCGTCTTTTTCGACCTCCATGAAGATGGCTGAGAGGTTAGCGTTGAGGGGAGTGAACTTCTCAAATCTAGGGGGAGGTCGGCGCTGGCCGGCATTATCCTTCTGGAGCTTCTTGGCTCCTTCTTCTTCTGTCCCCTTCCTTTTAAGCCCGGAGACGGGCACCTCCCAGTTGGGTTGTTGCTCGGCCTCTTCGGCCCGAATGTACTTTTCGGTGCGAAGGAGAAGGTCGGAAAAGTCATGTGGGGGTTTCTTGGCGAGGGAGGAGCGGAGGTTGGAATTGAGAATGTTGGATTGGAACGCTGCGGTAGCAACCGATTGGTCGAGGGAGGCAATGGTTCTAGCTTCAGCGGTGAATCTCTTCACGTAGTCTCTCAGTTTCTCCCCCTTTTGCTGACAGAGGTGTAATAGTGAGATGCTGGTTTTCTCGGTCCTTCGGCTGCTGACAAAGTGGGTGATGAAGAGGGTTTCGAACTGCTCGAAGGAGAATATCAACGCTGGGGCAAGGCGAGAGTACCATTCTCGAGCCGGGCCTTTGAGTGTCGCGGGGAATGTTTTGCAGAGGAGGGCATCGGAAGCTTGGTGAAGGAGCATCAAAGTCTTGAAGCTTTCGATGTGATCAACTGGATCGGTCTCCCCGGTGTAATTCTCGAATTGGGGAGGTTTGAAGCCGAACGGCACAGGGGCGTCCACTATGGTTCGGGAGAATGGGGGCCGGCTAGGACGTAGGGTCCTCCCCCTGAGCTCCTCTTCTCAGTTTATCTGACCCAGGAGCTTTTCCACCTCGTTAAGACGGCGGTCCATGATGTCATCCCTCCGACGGTAATCCGCCGGGCCACGGGACTCGTCTTCGTATGAGGGGGAGCGAGGGCTGCGGCGACGGTAACTTCGGGAACGACGAGGACTCGGGGTACGCCGGGAGTTGGTTGGTGCAGGACGAGGAGAGGGAGACCGTTGGCGAGGGCTTCGGACCGGAGGAGGGGATGGGACCCTCGGCTCATTGGGGTTTTGACGGAGGTTGAGGGCCTGTTGTACCATTGCTTGGAACTGCTGGAACTCAGCGCGGGTAATTGGTGCCTCATTGTTCCTAGGCTGCTGCCGTCCTGCGGGAGAGTGCCTCCTTCGGTAATGATTGGGGGAGTCCTTCCTCCCTCTTCGGATGGGGGACCTCCTGTACTCTCGGCGATGGGGGGATCGCTCCTGCTGGCGCGAGGCTTCCTCCCGAGCCCGCTTTTCGTCCAGATGACGACGGAGGTCATCATCTTCCGGGCGTTTGGGAGGGGCATTGTGGCGACCAGAGGCTCGGGGGTGATGGGAGGCCATGGAGGCGCTGGAGGCGTTGTGGATGGAGAGGTTCTCTTGGTGAAGAGGCTGTTTCTGAGGGTTAGGACCCTTTGGATCAGGAGGTGGAGGGTTCCGCTGGAGCGGCTCTTCCATGGTAGGAGGAAGTTGCCCTTGTTGTTGAGCGGGATCAGGAAGGACTTCTTGCTGGTCAGGGTTGGGCACTCGATTAGACCCTCTTGACCTGACTTTGCGAGGCGGCATGGCTGGAGAAGACCTGTTCTCGGGGAAGAGGAGAGGTTTCTATTCGTTAGTTTCCCACAGACGGCGCCAATCTGTTGCTGCTAAATTTGGTGTGGGGGCAAACAGATAGAACTTGTGGATTCTTAGGGAAACTGAATAGTAACCTGTATACCTGTTCCTTGGGGCGTCGATCGTCGCTTCCGCCGTGCACCTGCAAAAAGTGCGAGACACCGGGGTTGTTCCCGGCGACGCACCCTCCGACGCTCAAGTCAGTAATCTAGGAAGACTATGAATGAGCACAAAAACTGGTGAAGGATTGATTACCTCTTAATGGAGATGGATGGGGGGTATTTATAGGCGTCTCAGGGAACAGATTGGGAATGTAATCCCTGTGATTTGATGAGGAATATTCCCCATAATCAGATGAGGAATGTAATCTGATGAGGTATATTCCCCGTAATCAGATAAGGGATTTTATCCCCAAATCCCGGTGAAAAGATAGATGTATATCTGGGCCGTTGATCAAGATTAATCAGGGACCCTGATTTTATCTTGTTGGATTGGGTGTGCAGCGGGTTAAGACCCGCACCCTCTTGTTGGTGGGTCCGTTTGTGGGTCCTTGGGGAGAAGATCCAATACCCATTTCGGACCCTCTTGTAGGCGAAATTACCATTTTACCCCCACGTCTCAAGATTCGTACTCAACTTGGACGGTTCCGATTTAACCCCATTTTTAGCCATATCACAAACATTGTTGAAGGAATTTCTCAAGATGTTTCTGATATCAACCTCTCAACTATGGTATCGGAGGTGAACATGATAGGTTCAAACCCCAAGGAATGGTGGATTGACACTGGAGCTACTTGACATATGTGATCCAGCAAAAGTATGTTCTTCCCTTTCAAACCATTGGAGAAGAGGGAGAAGATGTTTATGGGGAACTCGGCCACCTCTGAAATAAAGGGCCAAGGCAATGTGATCGTGAAGATAAATTTTGGGAAGGAAATGACTCTGAATAATGTTGCATATGTTTCTGAAATCCATAAGAACCTGGTATCCGGATTGTTACTTAAAAATCATGAATTTCGGTTTGTGTTTGAGTCAAACAGATTTATTTTTTCGAAAAGTTGAATGTATGTTGGTAGAGGATACATGAGTGGTGGAATATTTAAACTCAATGTAATGATCATGGTCAAGAATATCAATAAAGTTAGCTCTTCAACATATATGCTTGAGTCTTCCAATTTATGGCATGGTAGACTAGGACATGTTAATTATGATACTTTGCGCAGATTAATTAACTTGAATCATATACCAACATTCCAAACTGATTCCAAACATAAGTGTGAAACTTGTGTTAAGGCAAAATTGACAAGATCATCATTTAAAAGTATTGAAAGAAACACTGAACCTCTTGATTTAATTCACACTAATATTTGTGATCTAAAAATGATACAAACAAGATGTGGTAATAAAAATTTTATTATCTTTATTGATGATAGCACAAAATATTGTTATGTGTATTTATTTAAAATTAAGGACAAAGCTATAGACAAATTTGTTCTCTATAAAAACAAAGTAGAGAATCGTCTCAACAAGAAAATTAAGGCACTAAGAAGTAACCGAGGTGGAAAGTATGAATCGTTATTTGCTGAAATTAGTGCTAAGCATGGGATTATACATGAAACCACAGTGCCTTATTCTTCTCGGTCCAACGGTGTTGCTAAGCAAAAGAATCGACAGTGAAGAAAATGATGAATGCAATGTTAATAAGTTTTGGTTTGCCACTAAACTTGTAAGGAGAAGCTATTCTTTCAGTAAATTACCTTTTGAATAAGGTACCCAAAAAGAAAGAAAAGAAAACTCCATATGAGCTATGGAAAGAAAGAAAATCATCCTATAATTATTTGTGAATGTGGGGATGTCTTGCCAAGGTGGCAGTACCTCCACCCAAGAAAGTAAAAATATGACCAAACACAGTTGACTACTTTTTTATTGGCGATGCACATAATAGTAGCGCTTATCGATTCTTGGTATATAAATCTGATATCTTGATATACCAAAGAACACGATAATGGAGTCTAAAAATGCATTGTTCTTTGAAGGTGTATTTCCATGTAAGTCTAAGGAAGAACCAAGTTCTTTGAAATGAACATATGAGACTATCAGTGACGATAGTTAAAGTCAAGATGAAAAAGTTTAGGAGGAACCTAGACGTGGTAAAAGAACAAGAACGGAAAAATTGTTTGGTCCAGATTTCTTGACTTTTATGCTTCAAGGTGAACCCCAAACTTTCAAAGAAGCGATGAGCTCTAGTGATGGTCTTCTATGGAAAGAAACTATTAAGAGCGAAATTGATTCTATCTTGCAAAATCATACTTGGGAACTAGTAGATCTTCCACAAGGTAGTAAACATTTAGGTTCCAAGTGAATTTTCAAAAGAATAATGAAACCTGATGGATCAATTGATAAGTACAAGGCAAGACTTGTAATCAGAGGTTACAGACAAAAAAAAGATCTGGACTACTTCGAAACATATTCTCCTGTGACGAGAATAAACTCTATTAGGATGGTACTTGCAATAGCAGCCTTGCGCAATCTTGAAGTACATCAAATGGATGTGAAAACATCATTTCTTAATGAAGATTTAGATGAAGAAATCTATATGGAGCAACTTGAGGGTTTTTCAGCTCCAGGACAAGAAAAGAAAGTTTGTAAACTGGTGAAGTCATTGTATGGCTTAAAACAAGTATCAAAGCAATGTCATGAGAAATTTAACAATGTCATGATGACTAATGGTTTCAAGATCAATGAATGTGGTAAATGCGTATATGTCAAAGACACTGAAAGTGGATATGTCATAATATGTTTATATGTAGATGACATGCTTATTATTGAAAGTAATGGTAAGACTATTAAATCTACTAAAACCATGTTGAACTCAAGGTTTGACATGAAAGACACGGGACTAGCTGATGTTATATTGGGAATTAAATTCATAAGAACATCAGATGATCTTGTTTTAAGCGTTTCACATTATATTGACAATATTCTTGAAAATTTTGATAAAGATAATTCTGGAATTGCCAAAACTCCAATAGATCTAACTCTACATTTATCCAAGAATAAAGGTGAGAGTATTTCTCAAGTAGAATAATCTAGATTCATAGGCAGTCTAATGTACTTAATGAGTTGTATAAGACTAGACATAGCCTATGCAGTGAGTAAACTAAGTAGATATATGAGTAATCCTGGAAGCGAGCATTGGCAAGCAATTATAAGAGTAATGAAGTACTTGCATTTCACTCGTAATTATGGGCTACATTATACAAAATATCTGGTTGTACTTGAAAGAGACAGTGATACGAACTGGATATCTAGTGATAATTCAAAACCCACTAGTGGCTATGTGTTTACTCTAGGTGGTACAATAGTTTCTTGGAAATCCTCGAAACAAATAGTGATCGCTAAATCCACGATGGAATCTGAATTTATCGCACTAGACAAATGTAGGGAACATGCTGAATGGTTATGCCACTTCCTTGAGGGTATTCCAAGGTGGACAAAGCCTATACCTCTAATTTGCATATATTCAGACAGTCAATCTGTAATTTATAGAGCACTGAGCAATATGTATAATGGTAATCTAGACATAATCGTCGAAGACATAATACCATTAGACAACTACTCTCTACAGGAGCTATCTCTATGGACTATGTAAAGACAAATGATAACATTGTGGATCCGCTAACCAAAGGGTTAAACCGAGAGTTGGTTGATAAATTATCGAGGGGAATGAGACTAATGCCCATGAAAGAATAAGTCATTACAATGGACACCCAACATAGTTGACTGGAGATCCCAAGATTTAGGTTCAAAGGGACAACTAAATTGTAAAGACCATGTTGGATCACTGTGGGGATTTTTTCATGTCCATTTCTATGATAAAACAGTGAAACTCGTAAGTCTAGAGGCTAAGCTAGGCTTTTAATGATTCTTATGCGTCGAAAATTCAAGCAGAGTAATCCGTGTTACTCTTAACTAAGTAATCACCTATGTAAGAGGGAAGAAGAGCCACTTCCAAGGGAATAATATAAGGCAATATTCTTGTTAAACTCTTGCAAAACCAGACGTATGTTCATGGCCAAAACGAACATAACAGTGAGAACTAAAATGCATTAGGAAGATTCTTGTGTGAGATATGTCATCATTTACACAAATGACAGAACAGTTCAAGGACATCGCGTCTACTGTTTAGTTAGTAAAGTAAACATATTTTCATAAGGGAAGGTTCAAATGTAACACCTACCTATTCTATGCATGTCATGGCTGCTGAATTCTATCGCCAAGTCTGTCGTGTCGATCAGGCATGTCGGTCTGTCGTGTTTGTGGTCGTCAATTTCATTCATGTGGGGAATGTTAGAAAATGGGTATATTATACACCATTTACGAACCTGTTTTTAGCAATTTTTTGAGTAAGATTCTCTATGAATTAGTGAGAAATCTTGATGGATTTGTGTTCTCCTTCGTGAGTAGATCAAAATTATATATTTATTTGCTAAAAACGGTTACCGGGTGAATGAGAAATTATCTCTCAAAGTAAGGAATTTTCATCTTTGAAAATGAGTTGAGGGGTTTTAGTCCCACATCGGAAAAAACAAAGGAAATAGAAGAGGTTATATAATAATATTTTTCTTGGCATTGTAAGATAGCAAGCTAAGAGGCTCTTTCTCGCGCTCGCAGTGGGGGGTGCAAATCTTAGACCGGATTACTGTGACTTGTCTGTTTCCGCACGTCCTGCAGACACGAATGTCGTACTGACGTGAACCCAACCCGTGCAGAGACACTTTTTGCTACAGTTTGTTTTTACTTTTTCCGATCTGTAACGGCTGGAATAAAGGCAGAAACAGTTTTGTCTGCCATTTATTCATGTAACAGTTTTGTCCATCGTTACATAGTGCATTCAACCTTATGTCTGCTATTACAGCCGGTGCATTGAAGGAGTTGTCTGCCGTTATATTAGATGGAGTCAATGCGTTGCCTGCTGTTACAAATCTCACTCTGGCCCTATAAATAGAAGCTCTTCTCCCCTAAATGGACACACTGGAAGGAAAAAAAAACTGTTCTCTTCCCCTCTATTCTATGCTTCAAAGTCTTCGCCGTTCGGTGATAAAATTCAGATGTTGTCCAGTTTGTGAACTTGACGTTTTGCCTACGTCCAGCTCTTCTGTCGTTACATCCTGGGAGATAGAAGCATCGGCAAACTCCAGCACCCGGACGAGACGAATCTGTTTTAAGAAAATTGTGTGATACACAAGCCTCGATACCAATTGGTTTGGTTTTGTTACTTTTAATTTCTTCTTAATTTTATTGGTTTTCTTCTTCTTCTCCTTCTCTGTTTTGTGCCTCGAAAATCAAACTTTTTTTTTGTTGTAATCAAATTTTGTAAGACAAAATTCAAAACGCACTTTTTATGTTAGACAAGTGAACACTGCTTCCCTTTTGTGTTATATATAACTAGTATTTTCACGTGTCATACACGTTTTGATAAAGAGTTGGAGTTAAACGTGTGATACACGTAAATCAGCAATAATTAGCATGTGCGATGAATGCTTTAATTTTAAAAAAATGGAGTTGAACGGGCGATACATGTATTTTTTTAAAATTAAGAAGGAAAAGTATTGATGTGTACGTGCGATGCATGTGTTGGAAAATAGATTTGGAGTTGCACGTGCAATGCACATGTTTGTTTGGTGACAAAAGTGGTATTTCTTTTAGGACAAAAAAATATTAATTTTTTTTTATTTGTGACAAACTCTTCCATTAAATAGTAAGTAAATATATTATATTATAGATAGACAGATAGATAGTAATTTACACATGTGATGCTTGTTCAATATAAAAAAAATAAGTCAAAAATTTGATATAGTAAGGAATCGAACCTGAGACCTCCTTCATATTAGTTATGCACGTGCGATGCACGTGTTAGTAGATTGACAAATGACACTAAGGCATTTTCCCATTATAATATTAGAGATCTTTTCTTCATATTTAGTTTTTTTTTAAATGTCACGTCCCGCTTCCCAAAATACGGGAATACGAGCCCGTAACGAAGGCCCAGCGAATGATATTAACATCATCCATAAATTGTACTAGTCTTAACTCAACAACATGAAAGAAATAATCACAACCACGGAGAAAACATAATCACATAAATGAGAATAAATTTCAATAACCAAATTTGGAATATAAGAACTTACCAAATAGCTCGAGAGGCTCCTGCTCCAATCCTAGAAGAATTGCTCACCAATGCCTCCTGGCAGATCTCCTTGTTCACCTGTAGCTAGATCAACTAGAGTGGAAAAGAAAATATCCTTAGAGCAAGTATGGACAGCAAGTAGTGAAAAATAAAGAGTAAGGGAACATGGTACATCAAAGAGTATGAAGCAAGATCAAAATCCAAAAACAATAATATTGTTCATAAGCAATAGTAAAGTGTACAAGTGTCAACTTAGTTTTATTAGAATGTTGTTCTTCCTATCTAGTGCACGTACTACTGCGTCCCATATCACAGGTTCGGTGCACGCAAACAGTGTACGTTTTAGACTTAGTGGTGGAATCTACAGAGCATGTACTCGGTGTCGATAACAATAATTTACAATTAACAATCAATAATTTACAATTGATACTCCTCATTCCATGACAATACAATATAACGATAAGGCCTTGCCGAGTACATTTTCTGAGATTATCCACTACTAAGTCAATCCTTATTAAACCCGACTTGTTTAACATTATATTATTTCATTCATGGTAATGCAATTATATATATAAGAGTGTCAAAGCGATGATAGAGGTGTAACAAAATGATATAATGCATGATACACTACAAATAATGTAAATCTGAAAAGAACAGACACAGCAGCACTAACACAGTAGTAACTCATAAACTACAACTTGGAATTTGATTCCGCAAAAAGGAAAAGTGAACTAGACATCCGGGGCTACAATTTATGTTCAGCAAGTTTTTTATTAATTCTGACTACAACTAGGTCAATTATCCTAATCTTTACAGGTTAACTGTTCTGGCAGCAGCTTACCGTCAAAACTTTATAGGTGAAAATTAGGTGTAAAATCATTATAAAAATCTAAAAAAATTAGGAAAGGGTCCTAAGCATGTCTACTAAGTTTTTGGAGAGTTTCAAGTCATTAAACTACTGTTATCATGGTGTTTCAACTGAAAGTTGTGTCGGTATTTCCTTGATTTGCAATCTGGAAAGTACAGACTAGCAGTGACTAAAACTGCGATATCTCACAGCTTACAGATCGGAATCAAGATCCGTCAATTGGTCTGGAAATTAGATTCATTATGCTACATTTCTCATTTATATGGTTTTGACTGATTCCTACTGTAACTGGGTCGAAACCTCAGTACAAAACAGAAAAGACAGCAAGGCATAACAAAAATCATCACATAAATTCATCAAAGTAACTAATCAACATGTTCTAGTTATCATGGAATACATTATCATTAATGTACAGTAAGTTGAGGTAAAATTCCACTATATATAAAGCAAGATTATAATGTCAATTTTTGATATTTCAATCAATCAACATGTGTTCATATCATGGTATTTTTCTCATATGCAAATTCTAGTTAATTCATTCATGTCGTGTGTACATGTATGTTTGGGTTTGAATCAATGGATATTGGCACGAGTCAAGGATACTTCGGGTTAGCTCGTGTAAACCCTAGATATCCCTAACGAAAAGTATACAAGGCAAAGTTAAGATAATCGAAGTGGAACTACTTGCGAAGGAGATCAATGATCTTGAACCAGAAAAATAAACAGAGTTCAAGTGGACTTGCCTTTTGTAGATGATTATATTAGTCCGAATATGCGAGAATAACGGGATCGGAATCCCGGACGACGATCCAAAATATGTGCGAGACACGTACCAAATACCAGGACAGCACACAAGAGCAACACCGGATAGAACAGCAAACAGCAGCAGCACACCGAATACCCAATCCCTTCCCACACAACAGCAACCACCAGCATACCAGATCGAGATCCCCCTACTCCACAAAACACCATACACCGAAACTAACCACTCGTTGTTTCTCTTCTTCCCAAATGTGACAAAGAGAGAGAGAGACGACAGGAGAGTGGTCGGCGATGCTCCGAACAAAGGCGACGACACCGCAGCGGGGCAATGGCACTGATGATGGCAGCGCTGCAGTCGGGAAGCGACGGCAATGACAAGGTGAGCGGCTCTGTTTTTGCTCGAATGAGGGGAGACGATAACGGGGATGAACGGGCCTGGTTGGAGACGACCAGGAGGAGGAGGGGTTGCGGTGGATGGTGGTAGGCAGCAGGGTTAACAAGGAAGATGAAGGGCGAGGGCGCAACGGGGGTCGCGAGGCGGCACAGTCGAGCGGATGGCTGGACAAGACTCGAGTGGATGAGGAATGTTCGACAATGGCGGGAGGTGCACAGTTGCGGGGGTCGAGGTGCAAGGTGGGTGCTCTGGCGATGGAGGCCCTGAGGAAGATGACGAGGTCTCGACGACGGGCTCGATGGAGGAAGATGAAGGGGGAAGGAAGTCGAAAATGGCGGGAGTTCGTGTGGCTCGACGATGGGTGCTTCAGAGGTACAGGGAAGATGACGGAGCAGGAGAGGAATGGCGATGACTTGCATGGCGGTGGATTGGGCGTGTAGTCAACGACAATGGTAGCTCGCCGGGGATGACGAGGAGGTGGCGGTGGCTAGGGGTCAAGAGAAAGACGAAGGAGGAATGGGGGATCTCTATGTTCGTTTTGGTTTTCTATTGGTTTGGAAACAGAGGAGATAGAGGGAGACGGGGAGAGAGAGAGAGAGTGTGTGTGTGGGAGAGATGAGTTTTAAAAATAATAAAATAGTGGGTAGTTGAGATAGTGGGGGGTTGGGAGATACGGGGAATTGTGGAGAGGAGATCTGGGTTAGTTGTTAGGGGGAATATGGGTTTATGGGTTTGGATAGACTAGGATTTGGGTTCAGGATCCAATAAGGAGATGGGTTTGGGTAGACAATAGTATGGGCTTGCAAATAGATTGGGATAACAAAAGATAACAATGATAGTAATAATAATAAATTGCAACAGAAGGCCCACAACAATCCAAGACCCAAAATACATTAAAATAGAAAAGAGAACAATACAAAAATACAAGAAAAATCCGTACAACCGGAAACATGGGTTACAAATCCTACCCACCTTACAAGAAGAATTTTGTCCTCAAAATTTATTCTGGTAGGCAGTAGGACCAAACAGAAGTAAACTTAATAAATAACAAGGCAGGAAAATTAGAAGGAAAAAAAAAACTCAAGTGATGGAAGTACCAGGATAATAAAAGTGCATAGATAATATCGATCTCGAATAATAAACTGACAAAAGATGGCGAGTGAAAAAGACGAACAAGATCTGAACGATGCAAAGAAGAAGAAACAACAAGAGAATCCTGGGACTTGTGGGTTATGGGCCCACCACGCTTCCGCTGCGCTAATCCGATGGTGATGTCCCAAGCAACATACATGTCGATGTAGGCCACATGACACCAATCTACGAACCGAGCAGGAAGACAAGACTGAGACACCAGAATCAAGGAGAGTATGGGCTCAAGATAGATATAAATAATTAATGCAAAATGAATATAAAGTTTGGCTTCAGTTTAAATAATTAAAAGATATGCTATAGATCAAAACTAATGGGCTTTAACAAAAATAATAATAACAACAATTAAAAATAATAATATCAATAATAATAGAATAGTAATATCAATAATAAAATAATAATAACAATAATAATAACAACACATATTAATAATAAAAATAATAATATCAATAATAATAAAAATAATAATAACAATAATATTAAAAATAATAATAGCAGTAATAATAACAGTAATAAAAATCATCATAATCATACTGGTAATAATAATATTAATAAAATTAAAATGTTAACAATACTGATAATAATGATAATATATACATGACAGAATAGGGTTTAACACATGAAAATAATGCAATAATAATAATAATAGTAATAATAATAACAATAATAATAATAACAATAATAAAATATATTAACAATACTGGTAAGGATAATAATGCAAGACAGAATATAATTTGGGTTCAACATTTTCTTTTATGAAGGTATAATTCAATATTAACAACAATAATAATATATATGAGGTTTTTTTAGAACAATAACAATAATAATAATATTTTAATGGTCACCAAACAAACACGTGCATGGAAATCCAACAAATATATGTATTGCATATGAATAACTAATATATATGAGGTTTTAAGTTCAATGCCAAACAAAGTCGATTTTTTTTTAAAATATATATATTTATAAAGATGTGCATCACATGTGTAAATTAATAATATATAGAATAAATGGTGGGCAGGAATCAAGATATGCACATCGATATTCATTTTTTAATACAAAATTAAATAATCAAATAAGTTGAATTCCAGCTGAATCGAATCTAGAAATGCTTAAAGCATCTCCAGTGAGACTTTAAAACTCTAAAATAGATCAAAGTTGAGTTCCAATGGGGCTGTAAAACTTTGCTTTGTTTTAAAACAAGCCCTCATTTCTCGCCATATATAAAATGGCCTTTATAATACTATTTAAATTTTTTAAAGACTTTTTTAATCCCCCATTTGCACATTACTCTTTTTTGAAATACCACTTGTATCATTTTTAAACTCTGTACTAGTTAATTAAAATCAACATTAATTAAAAAGTACTGTACTAATTATTTTTTAACAAATCTCTAATATTATGTTGGGAGAAGATGAGTTGTCATTTGTAAATCTGTCAAAGTGTGTAGCGCACTTGCATAACCATTATAAAAGTGGTATTAGGTTCAAGCCCAGACTAGGTCTAAATTTTTTACTTTTAAAAACAATATTTATTAAGATGTGCATCACCTGTGTAAATTATTAGTATTGAATAATTTTAATATTGATTAGTAATTTGTCATTATATCTCATTTTAAATTAATTTTTTAATTAATTTTCAAATTCATCTCATGCCCAATCCTGATTGTTTAATTTATATTATATAATAATAATATTTGTTATATTATGTATTATATTATTAAATTACTTTCTAAATAATTTTATGTTTGATTATTCCAAATTGTTACTTCAAGTAAAAAGTTCATAATTTAAAATTAGTTCCAAAAATTACTAATGTTAGGCTCATTTTAAAGCTCTCAGCAAGATATTTTCAATTGTATGATTTTTTTTTCCTAAATAGATTACTAATATAAGAAATTTAATATAAAATTTATTTCAACAAAACCAATTTACAACTTCAACAAAACCAAAAAATAGATTATATTAAGTATAGAGGACATGGTTGGAGTAGAGCTTTATTTTAATGGAATATTTTATTATAGAGAAGAGAAATAAAGCACCTTATTAGAGATGCTCTTAAAATTACTTAAAAACCTCGACATTTATCCAAAATTTTAAAATTATACTACATCCGTTTCAAAATATAAGTCATTCTAGGTTTCTATACAACTATTAAGAAACAACATAGGATTGCGTAAAAGTACTATATATTCTTGATTTTTGAACCTCATAAATGAACTATCAATTGTACAATATTCTATTTGTCATTCTCTATAATTTTTTATTACTTCTCTTATAAAAAATAACAAGGGTAAAATTGAAAATATCAATTAAAAATTAATTCATGGATATTTAAGAATGACCAGACATCTCTTCGAAACCTAAAATGAATTATATTAGAGCATCCACTATCGCCACTTCCAAAATTTGCACTTTTAGCATTTGGCAAATAGCAATGAGAGGGGGAGCGCACTATCGTTGGTGCTAAATTTGTTATAAAAAAATAAAAAAAATCATACGGATGATCTTCACCTCTCTTTTTTTTTATAAATATAATAGAATTTTCATAAATATCGTAATGACATTTTAGTAATATTTGAAAGAAAAGTTAATGAATAAGTGATGGGATGGAAGATTTTATTCCGTCTAAGATTTTTTTTTAAAATGGCAATTTCATAATTAAGTAATAGCATTTAAAAATATTTGTATGGCATTTTCGTAATTTTTTAGAAAAAAATCTGAATAAGTTGGCGGACGGAAGATCTTCCGTCCGACCACATTAAAAAAAATAATAATAAGCGACGGACCATCAACCTTCGTCTTCTACATTTAGCACATGCTAAAGAAAATTGCTATCTTTAGCAAACTATTGTATATTCCTGTTCAAAATTTTGAGTTTTTAGCGCCAACGATAGTGGAATTTTTTTCAATTATATTGCTAAATTTTAAGTTTTTAGTAAACAATAGTGGATGCTTTTATGAAATTAAAAAAAAATTCTAAAATAACTTATATTTTAAAACGGATGAAGTAGTAAAGATTAAAGATTTAGGGTGCGTTTGGATCGGGTTTTTAAAACAGTTTTCAGTTTTTAAAATCAAAACATAGGGTAATTTTTTTTTATACAAATTTCTCGAAAACTCGTTTTAAAAATTTATACTCAAAACCAATGTTTAAAATGAGTCTTTTGAAAACTGAAAAAAACGTGTTTTCTAAGATGAGTTTTATCATTTCCCAACTAACATACTGTATTTGTATATGTATATGTATATATCATGTACGTATACAGTATGTATGTATATAGTATATATATGTATTATTATTATTATTATTATTATTATTATTATTATTATTATTATTATTATTATTATTATTATTATTATTATTATTATTATTATTATTTTATATATATACTATTATTATTATATATTACTATTATATATTATTATATATATTATTATGTAATATATTATTATTATTATTATAATTATAATAATAATTATTATTATTATTATTATTATTATTATTATTTTATATATATAGTATTATTATATTATATTATTATTTCATATATACTATTTTATATATACTATTATTATAATATATTATTATTATTATATTATTATTATAAAAAATATTGTCATTATAATAAATTGTTATATATGTAATTATAATATATTAATATTACATATATATTATTATAATTATTATTATTATATATATATATATATATATATATATATATATATATATATATATATATATATATATATATATATATATATATATATATATATATATATATAATTAAATATGTTTATTATAATAAATTATTTTATAATATTATATATCAGTATGTATGTAATTAAATATGTTTATTATAATAAATTATTTTATAATATTATATATCAGTATGTATGTATCAATGTGCATGTATGTATATGTATACAGCATGTATGTATCAGAGTATACATATTGTTTATACATACAACCAAACCCATACATACATTATATATAATAGTATACAATATAGAGTATTTATGTATATACATATATACATAAATATGAATTATATATATACATACATACTGTATACAGTTTACCAAACGCCTTTTATACTTTAATTTTGAAAAAACTATTTTATGAAAAAAGTTTACCAAACAATACTATGTTTTCGGAAGAAAATAAAACTTTATAATTTTTTTTCAAAAACTATGTTTAAAATGAATTTTTCAAAACAACGAACCAAACGTACCTTTAATATTTATACCATGACAACGACATAGAGCTTTAAGACCAATTAGTATCGTACCTCTCAGAGCATCCACTGTCGTTGGCTAAAAACTCAAAAATTAGAAATAGATTTAGGAAAACACCTCACAGTCGTTTGCTAAAAACTTAAAATTTAGGATAGAAACGAACAGTAGCTTGCTAAACTTAGCAGCGCCTTTAGACAATTGCTAAATATAAGAGACGGACGATGTTCATCCGTTTGACGAAAGGAACAGATGAAGATATGCCGTCTGGTTGAATTTTTTTTTAAAAAAAAATTTGAAAGACGATTGAAGATGTTCCGTCTCTCGGTCGATTTAATTCTTTATAAATAAATCATATATATTAAATAGGTAAAGTTTATAAATAATATTTAATAAATGTGAAAGTGAGAGGCGGATGAACTTCATCCGTCCCTCACTTCCGCTTTACACTATTCACCCATGTAAATTACCCTTTTACCCACTAAATGTTTAACAGTGAAAGAAACAAACAGGCCTAGGTGAAAGAAACAAAAGGGAGGGTATATTCGTAATTTTGCCTAGGTGAAAGAAACAAAAAATATACATATATCAAACCAACAGGCCATCCGTCTGGCCAGGGCCGGCCCTGAGTTCCCGGGGGCCCTAGGCGAACTTCCGAAATGGGGCCCCTAATAACATATATATATATATTTTTACGTGCAAAATACGTACTTATATTTACAAGGGAAGTTCAAAATTGGAGGCCCCAAAAATTACAAATTCCGCGGGGATCCGAGGCGGCCGCCTTACCCGCCTCCATATTGGGGCCGGCCCTGCGTCTGGCACTGTTCATTTGATTTTTTTTTATTTTTTTGGTTGTTAAAATGAATTAAAAAAAAAATTTAAAGAGAGAAGGAGGAACAAGCACCGTTTGACACAATTCAGCATTTTTTTTTCTCTCAAACGGAGAATGAAGCTCCGTCTACTCAATTTTCAATAAAGAAAAAATAAAATGGGGTTAGACGGATGAACAAGATCCGTTCAATATATTACTTTATCAAATTTTAAAAATAACGATAGCAGTGATCGTTGCTAAAAGCTGAAATCTCATTGCTAAAAATTGCATAGGTTTAGCCAACCACAATGATGCTCTCATAAAATAACGAATAAAAAGAGAAATAGCAGAAACGTAAAAGATAAAAGTTCAAAAAATTAAAACCTTGAGGGTTGTTCGGTAATTTAGCGAAGATCACCTTTCCGCTGTAGTCAAATATAGTCTTTTTTTAAGATTTACTATCAAATCAAAAAGTGCTACATAGAGATATATGGTCACATCAAATCAAAGGGGACTCAAGTAGAGTACTGTTTGGGAGCGGCCCACTGGAGTGGACGGATGGCGATCAGACAGCAAGGCATCAGTCAGTGAATATTTGCTGTTGGATTTGCAATGATGAGATTTGTGATCCGTAATCTGATCAAGTTGTCAAGTTATGTTACTGCCATCACGCTATTCCCAATCCTTCTTCAGCCTCCCCTCTCCCTCTCCCCGTTCAGAGCGATCCCAATGGATCGCTATAAACCCCCCCTCCCCGCGATTTTTTTTTTTCTGAACCATTGCACTTTTTGAAATCTTTTTTCCAAACCTCTACTTTTTTAAAAAAATTCTAGACTGTCCTATTTGCTTTCTAAAAAACGAGTTTGGATAAATTCCCATCACTTTTTCAAAAAGAGAGTATTAGGCTTAGTTTTGATCTTGCCCAACTCACTTTCTCAAAGAGCAAGGTAATTTATCCCATACTCGCTTTTTGAAAAAACGAATATCGATTGGGTCTTTTTAGCCCCCACGCTCGAAATCAGATCTCACTTTCTCTTTCACTCTCTATCTTCCTCCTCTTCTTCATCCTCCTTTCACGCTCTAACTTTCTCTTTCACTCTCTATCTTCTTCCTCCTCTTTCACGCTCGAAATCAGATCTCACTAGACTCGCTTTCTGAGTAGATTGTTTTCTCAGAAAGCGACTGTGGAGTAGATGGTTTCCAGATATCAGCTTGTTCTCTAGAAAATATTCTACTCAACAGTCGCTTTCTAAGAAAGCAATGTCGTTTAACCAAGACTCGCTTTCTCAGGTCTGCACACTCAGGATCAACACTCGCTTTCTCGGAAAGCAAGGAGCTCTATATTAGACTCGCTTTCTGAAAAAACGAGTGTAGGCTTAAAAAATGACATCTTCATTTTTGCTTACAATACTCTTCAACCAAATCATACATAACAAATTCTCAACACGCAACAATCACAGTCATACATAACAAATGGAGATTAACGCCTCTTCAAAATTAAACTCATACGAATTAGTATAAAGTCCAAATTAGGGGTGGACAACTATTATCCGAACCGACCAATCCGAACCAATCCAACCCGAACCGATCGGTTTTTAACCGAACCAATTGGGGGTTGGGATTGGATCGGTTCTTGATCTTCAATAACCAATTGGACTGGTTCGGTTGTTGGATGAGGCTTCCAAATAACCGATGAAACCGAACCGATCATACCTCTATGCATAAGTCCATAAAAAATATAGTTATCCTTTAATTTCTTGAATATACAAATAGCCATTTCTCATTTTTCTTGAGATACAAACAGTCTTTTTAATTTCTTTAATACAAACAAAGCAGTTGTTCTACCTATGTTTTGGTTCTCCATAATCCTATGTGTTATGTTGTTGAGAAATGCTTGATTTATAGTGTGACCCAACTTAATAGAATCATAAAGTTGATGTAACATTTAGTAGTTACTTTAATCAAGTCAAACATAAATTATTTTCTAAATCTGTTTTTATTGCGCCTGAAATCAATTAGCTATGGTTATTGATGTTTTTTTAATGATAATAAACTAAGATTACAGAAGTATGCAAGTGAAAAAGCAGTTTATCTCTCATTTAAACGTCATCATCTCAAATAAAAGTGCAAAATTCATTAACAACTTGTGGTTTTATGAATCTTCATTTTAAATTCATTTCTGAATAACAAATAGTATGTTGTTTCTTAAGTTTGATTGAAGTTGATCTTTTAAATTTTAAAAAAATTATGAATGATGTTGAAGGTGAAAAGTAGCACGCTAAACCGACCATCCAATCCAATCCAAACCGAGCTTAATCGGCTTGGATGGAAACCGATCCAATTAAGGTTCGGATTGGTTGCGGATGAGAAAATTAAAAAACCGATCTTCTTTGGATCGGTGGTGGATGGTCCATATTAGGTCGGATACCAACCGATGCCCACCCCTAGTCCAAATTACATAGTACAATTACAAACATAGTACAATTAAATATTTTGAGATCCTCTATTAATACATCGCCGCTTATTGTGTCCATGCAACCCACATTTCGAACATTTCATTCCCGTATCTCTGCTAGACCTATCTCTCACATCCATGTCGTTGCGAATTCTCGTAGATCTAGGCCTGCCTTTCCTTGAACGTCGCAAATTAGCATCAGGTACGAGTCGTGGTCCATCAATAGTAGGCCAATATGGTAGATCTAGAGTTGGATGAAAGAAGGGAGCCCATGTTTGTGCTAATGAAGTAACAATGTAAAATTTATCAACATAAGGCTTTTGATCAATTGCACGGTATGCACAAGCCGTCAATACATGAGAACATGAAATATGATATAGTTAAAATTTAACAGTTGCTCGTAAGAGGAGGAGGAAGATAGAAAGTGAAAGAGAAAGTGAGATCTGATTTCGAGCGTGGGGGCTAAAAAGATCCAATCGACACTCATTTTTTTAAAAAGCGAGTATGGGATAAATCCCCTCGCTTTTTGAGATAGCGAGTGTAGTCAAGAGCAAAACTCAGCCTAACACTCGCTTTCTGAAAAAGCGATGGGGATTTACCCAAATTCGCTTTTTCAAAAAGCGAGTAGGACGGTTTGGAATTTTTTTTAAAAAGTAGGGCAGTTTGGGAAAAATTTTCAAAAAGTCACCACCCCCCCCCCCCCCCAAAAAAAAACGTTCCTTATCGGTAGGCCTCCTTCAGCAATTTTTTTTGGCGACGAGAGAACACAAACCGCAAATGCGATTTCTTTTACAAAAAAACCCCTTCCCTCATTTAGATTTGTCTTATATTAAAATTTGTTTGTTAGATTAGTTTTTTTAAATTCTTTTAATTATTTTATTTGTAGATAATAATAGACAATAATTATACTATTGTTATTTTTTCAACGAGATCTTCAATATGAGACTAATATTGGATATCTTCCTGATTTATTTTAAGTGTAGAAATTAATAATATGATATTTAACTTCGTGTATAATAATGCACAATATGATAATCGAAGACGAGCGATATATAAATGGGCCGGTTAGGAAATTTATTCATACAACTGCCCATGAGATATCGATGGTAGCTGATGATGCAACTCAATTTAGTCAGTTTCTTGCTAGACACAAGAAAATTAGGTGCAAGGAAGCTCATTTTGAACTCCGGAACGGATTAATTGTTCAATTGTGGGAAACGACACGGTGCTAGTACATTAGGTGTTTAATTGTTAATATTTTGTAATTTGAATAATGTGGTAATCTTTTTTCTATGGGTTGATAACGAGTACATCAGTAATTGTATTACCTCTTTCTTAGTAAGTGTATTATCTATTTCTAATTAATTGTATTATATCTTTTTAATTATTTGTATTATCTTTTGCATTAAAAAATTAGTTTTGTGCAAAAAAAAAATTAGAAAAAAAAATTGTAACCTCAAAATGGGGTACCATTGGAGTACCCCACTTGAAACCCCAAATCAAAATGGCATATTCTAAGGAATATGCCAAAATGGAACCCCAAAATGGGGATGGGGTTCCATTGGGAATGCTCTCAAACATAAATCGATTATTTTTTTGTTCCCTGTCCAACTTTCAATTTGGTGCATGTGGCATGAGAAAGTACCCAAATTTAACCCACAATGGCACTTCAATGACAGATGGATCACGCGGGCCAGCAACCTGTCGGGTTTGGCCCGACCCATATAGAAAATTTGGCCCACAAAAATTTTCCGATTGAGCAACTTGGCCTAAAACGGCTCAAAAACGGTCAATATCATCGCGCCGCGCGCGCACCGTTGGCACACCATTTGCGCACCGTCGGCACACCGTTTGCCCATTCGGTGCATTGAATAAAAATTTTATCTCGATTATTCCTTCTTAAATGTGGAAACATAGCAACGGTGAAAATTTGGCCTACGAAAATTCCCCGATGGCGCAATTCGGCCTAGAAGGACCCGATGCTAGAGTTTAAAATATGGGCCCAAGCTTGACCTGACTTTTCTTCTGGCTCAAAACTAGACCCGAGACAGAGTCCAAATTAGGCCCAAAAAATATGTTCAGATCTAAACCTGAAGTATTTATACATATTCTAATATATAACTTTGCAATAAAATAAAACTATATCGAGAATAATATACGATAAAAAAATAACAATAAGAATACTACAAACTTTTGCATAATTAATATTTAATTTATTTATTTGCATTTTAACTCTATATACAAGACATAAATTCTCTCTGTATAAACTTTAATATTTATTTCAACTTATATACATGAATATTTTCTTTAAAAAACTCGGTATAAAATAAAAATATATACATAAGTATACACATTCACATGCAAAAATTTGACTTGGGTTCAAGTCAATTATCACTCTTAGGTAGTGTTCTTTTTCTCCACTTATAAGTGATTTACCTCTTGTAAGAGGTGGTCCACCTCTTACAAGAGTTTTTTAGTGTTCTTTTTTTTACCTCTTATAAGATATTTCTCCCAAAATTGCTTCTAAATCTAAATGACTTCTACTAGCCTCTTTCAAAATCTTAAAAGTCTTCTATCACTTAAAAAGACTACATTACCCCTAAATTAATGATTCATTAACATCAATGTTGGGAGCTCCACTGAGATTGATAGAAGGTAGGATTGAGAGTGAGTGTGTTTTAAGTCACTTGCTACAAGGTAGTACGTGATATGTATCTATCTACCTTGCAGTATATATTTATATCAATTGATATATAGAAAGATATCATATATAGATTGGTAGATGGAAGGATATATTTATATGTAAATTGAAAAAAAAAAGAAGTTGGTTTTAGGGCCACAAAAGAGTAAACAAAGCACGAAAATTGCATCATCTATTCATGATGCATGTATACATAATTAATAGGATCCTAACGCTACATCTAACTCCTTACCAATATCCATTTATTTTGTTACCAAATTCATCAATTTGAATGGTCCTTTCACTGTGCAAGTTTGAAGACTTCTCCAAATGAAAAACAAGTTTCTTTTAATTAAATTGAAAAACAAGCTGAAAGACTTTAGTTGCTAGCAGCAAGCCAGCAACCATTACTAATTAATTAATTAATTAATTAAATATAAATAATTAAGCTTGAATTTTACTAAATTCGAACCAGGTTTTTCTATTTTGTGGATAATCCTACTTAAATCTTCTTTTTGCCTTTTGCACTGGTGCCGCCGAAGTCTGTTAATGTTTTGTCATACTCTATCAAATTCCTTTCTCACATGCAGTCACATGACTAGGGGAATTTTGAATTTTTATGAGTTAGTATCTTTTTCTTCCAACTCTAACACCAACTGTGGTATGATGATAGAATTTTTTTCTACTATTTTAATGAGAGAGTTTATCACCGAATAAACTTTATTTCTAACCAAGTAAATATGTATATTGTAACCCAAATAAAGAAATTATATAGTAAGGGCAAAAATATCTAAAAGTTTTGAAAATGCTATTGTAAGAGATGAAAAAAGAATAGAAATCTCTTCTTATAAGAGGTTATTTTTATATAAAAGAACACCTCAAAAAGAGGCTCTTACAAGAGGCTCTTACTGTAAATCCCTTATAAAAGATCACCTTTTATAAGAGGCAAAAAAAAGAACATACCCTTAGTCCCTGGTAATGAGACACAAGATTACTCTCCAATAACCTGAGTATCAATGTAGTGTACTTAATAGATTGTGACTTAAACTAAGGGGGTCGTTGACAACCGCCGTTATATATGTTGGATGTATATGTATATTCTCAATATAATAGGATAATATTGTGTATATTATTCTATGGGGCAACACGGGTTTACACGTGTTATGTATTAATTATTGGAACGAGTTGAGTGGGCTAAAAGCCCAGTACCCTAAACCCAGTCTAATCTTTTTATAAGCTGGTCTAGAGATAGTGCTCTGTGATATTCAAATACTGATAAGCAGGGTATAATATCTTAAGCGGCTAGAGATTAACCCTAACCCTACTTTCCCCAAATCACTATTAACAATCTTAAGATATTATAAGCTTACCTCTGCCGCCGCTGTCTCCGACCAGAGTAGCCGCCGCTGTCTCTGACCCGGGTCGCCGCCGTCGTCAACAACGTCAGCATCATCGTCGGCGCAGATCGAAGATCCAATCGATTGTCGTCGTGGTGTCGTTCCCCTTTGGCCGCGTTCTCAAAATCAATCATCGTCAAGATTAGGTCGTCATCTTCTCCACCTTGACTGGTCGCCATTGGTGATTGAGTGCGTGATCGGGATCTTCGATTCAGGTGTCGATTGCGGTTGATGGATGGACCTCGGCGTTGACGTCGATGGGCGCGAGTCGCCGCCGCCGCCGATGCCCCTGCCGTCGCTGGGCGTGAGGCGTTCTGTCGCCGGAGGTCGCCGAACAGCTCTCTGGTAGATGCTGCCTCTTCCTCCACCCTCTTCTCCATTGTTCTTCTTGTGAGATTGAAGGAGAAGAAGAAGACTACTCAGATCCAAAATTTTGATTTTTTTCAATTGGTGGATTATGGTGTTCTGTGTTCGGATGGTTGGAGTAGATCCAGATTCAGATCCAGTCCAACAGCTTCTCTATTGGTTGGTGACTGCTGTTTGGTGTTTGGACTGTTGGATCAGATCCAGATCCAGTCAAAATGAATCAAATCTAGATCTAACTAGTACAGACAACCCATTGGATATTGATTTGTAGTCCGTGTTTGGGCAGAAGACTGGATTTGCTGCAAATATAAATTAAAGATAAGTTATTCACGAAATTTAAATTGTTATTTAATTATTTGTTTGAATTTTGTTGCTAAGTGCTAAAGTTCAAAACCGTATTAAGCATTGTTTAATTAAATACAAATTTGAATAACTGCTTTGGCTACGTGCTATGGATCAAATATTTATTTTGATAAATTATAGTTTTGACTATAAAGTTTGGATCTCCAAATTAAATTGTTGCTAGAATTAAACGGTGTCAATAATTTGTTTAATTGACTAATCTTTAACAATTTGATGAATGTAGGAATTTCAAAGTTACCTACAAATTGTGTGTTGGAGATGATGGATATGCATTACGGTTGAATAAGTCTGCACTACGCAGGCTTCTCCAATGAATTTGGAAAACACTTCTAACTTGAAGTGTCGGTATGATCTACTCTAACTTTTTTAGTATTTTTCATGTGATGAATGTGTTAACGTTCTGTGCGTTAGAGTTTTAGATCATAGTTATTCTCGCTTTGGAAAACTAGCATGTTTAGGGTTGTTAAGTATTTTATCATACTATGTGTATAGATATTTTGACAAATCCATTGTTTGCAGTTTGTGTGAGATTATATATTTGCTTCTCTAATAATTAAAATTTTTGTATAAGATCTATGACAAATGTCCGTAACTTAGATAGGAGCATCCTGTAATGCAGAATATGACTCCATTATTTACGTTTTGTTCTTTATCGTTCATTGTACTGTGTGTGCAAAATTGAATTATAAAATATGGGTCATTATCTCGCTTAGTGTTTCGAAGATGATGAAGAACGAATAAAGAAAATATAGCTCAATTTGTTTGAGCACGGGGACATTGTTAGAATCACTAGAGAAAGCGAACAATTTTTGTGATAGAGTAATCTTGTATTAGCTCTTATAAGGTGCATACATTGTCAATCGCATGTATAAGTTGAGTTTAACAAATGAAACAATTAAAAATAATAGTTCTAATTATGTTCTTGAACCTAGCATAATTGGCTAGGATTTGAGAAATATATATTCAATTGTCTGTGAAGAAATGTGATCTAATTATCAAAACTGTGGGGAAACGGAGTTAAAAAGCTATTGAGTCAAAAGCTTTTTAACTCCAAGTTGTTTTGAAATTTAGAATCACTGTGAACTATATATTAATTTGTTTGTTCTTGTTAAAACTCATAACTCTGCCAAATGACACTTTATTAAATATGACAAATATAAAAGTTGTGTTCAGATTATGATTACTAGAAAATCATTTAGTATGGTCTCTAGGAGCACTCAACTTCTTGAGTCAATACATTCTGATATTTGTGATCTCAGTAGCTTTGTGACTATATGAGACGATTGTTAGTCAGAAGTATTTAATCACCTATGTAGATGATTATTGAATATTTGTCATACATATATGGAGGTGGTGAATATGTTTAACAACTTTAGAGAAGTTTGCATTGGGCATAATCTCTACTGCACTCTATATACAACAATCAAACAGTATTGATAAAAGTTAGAATCAAACTCTTAGTGAAATGTTGAATTCTATATTATTGACTGTTGTTTGATGTTGTATTGTTAATCATATCTCTAAATGTGTTACTACACTCTAAATTGAATACACCTTGTAGATCAAGGTATGAAAACACAAATAGTTTTGTTAAAGTGAGATTTTGTGTTGTGATACTTATGTTAGAATACATAACCCTAAAAGGCCTAAAGTAGGACCTACAACAGATATTTGTGTGTTTAGAAAGTGCAGAATCAGAATGTAGTTCGGTGGACAGATGTTGGATCTATCTAATTTGTATTAGAAGAATCTAGACTTGCAGAGTTCTTTGAGGATGTGTTCATCAAAGATAAATGTATGAAATAATTTAGTCATACATACATGCTCAATGATTCACAGTTGGAATCAAGAACTAGTCTTACTGACACTTAAAAACCTGAATGACAAATAAGCTAAGAAGAGTTTAGTAGACAGTGAGATTATTATGTGTCATACAATAATACTTCAATTTAGTTGATCTGCCGAAAAAAGGCTAAAACTATAGTAAGTAAGTGGGGTTTTGTAGAAGAAACTTAATTTTGATTGTTCAGTAGCAATCTTAATGCTTTTTAGTAGCTAACAGATTGACTGAAAATGGGGTAGATTTATTTGATGTCTACTCACATGTTTATCATATTGCTACAATAAGTATTCTTCTTACCCTTACATCTATTGAAAATTTTGTCATTCATAAAAGATATTTAAAAGTTTTGTACTTGATATTTTGTACTGAACAGTTTTGTACTGGAAAGTTTTGGACTAATATGTTTAGTGAACAAGATTTACAATTTAGTAAAATCATTGTATGCTTTGATACATGTAATATAGCTATCGTATAAATAATTTGACAAATTTCTCAAAGAGCCTAGTATATGAATCAAGTAATTCAGATCAGTGCCTTTAACTTTGTGGTGTGTCAAATATAATGGCTATTATTTACTTGGTTTTATTGACATGATTGTTGATTGGAAGTGACATCTCTATTATAAATGGAGTTAAATTGTGTTATCCAAATAAATTTAGCTTGAAACACCTAAGTATTGTGGTCACCATATTACGTATAAGGGTGAGTTTTGGTTGGCAAGGGATAACCCTTTGTCAAACCCGATAAATCAATAATGTGTTTCAAAAGTGGGAATATAGTGATTGAAAGTGTGTTTTGAAGCACCTTATGATTATGATAAAAGGTTGACACCTTATGATGGTGCAACTCTGAGACAGGTAGATCATTCTAAAAGATTTGAAAGTCTCGTGAATACAAAGATCTGCACTATAATAGACATAGCCTTTGAGGTAGGTATGATCTGCAACTCACTAATAATTCCATACACACTTGAGTGCCCTTAAGAGGCTAATGAGATACTTAAGTGGTACTCAAGAGTTTGCTTTGTGCTACTCAAAGCTTTGTGAAAGTCGACAACTAGTGGATATGTGTTCACACTAGTAGGAGCAGGAAAATTATGGAGATTAATAGGCAAACAAGTGTTGCGTTCTCATCCAAGAAATCAGAGCTCTATGTGTTATCCTCTGCAGGGGAAGAGGCTGAGTGGATTGAATGACTTATTGCTAATCATCCATTTGAGAAGTTTAATGTAAATTCTCTATTCTGTTATGCGACTATCAAGCTATAATGCACTGTAGCTCATAACTCACTCTATAATAGTAAGAGGAGTCTATTAAGGCTGAAAGAAGCCTAGTTGAACTTTCTCATAGATAAAGTGCAGTTGTGACAAGTATGGCCAATGCTCTTGTTAAGAGACTTGAAAGTGATCTAATTATCAAAGCTGTGGGAGAAATGGAGTTAAAAGCTATTGAGTCAAAAGCTTTAGCATCCATGTTGTTTTGAAATTTAGAATCCAATTGGAGCCATAGAGAAGTTCAAACTGAAGCATCAATTTTAGGCAGTTGACATGCTTTAGATTTTGAAAAGTTCTATGTAAATTCTGTTAATATATAATTTCATTCCAATTTTAATGATGCTATATATTTTTAGAATTTACTTAGAATCATCTCATTATTCCAAAAGAAAGCATGAAAACTTGTCGATGTGTTTCCGATGTTTAGAATGGCTGTTATATCATTCCAATTCTGATGATATAACTCTTTTATGGATTCATGTTTCATTCCAATTTTGATGATTCAGAATTAACCATAATTGGTTTGACTGTTCTATCATTCCAATATAAAACATACTATAGTTTTTGTGTGGAAACTATAATAGTTCTTGTTCTTTATTTTATTAAAGAAACTTGATTGTGATGCTTGCGTTACATTTTGCTAAGCTATCGTTGAATTGTACTAAGTTCTAGAACCAGATACTTTATGAAATTTGCTAGAATTCTTAGAGATGTGTCTCTTGATATTCTTGTTTTCAATAAGCTAGCAAAGATGGAGGAGTTGAATTTGTTAACATAGATTTCAAAATATTGATTTGCTCAAAATGGAGGAGTAAACATAAAGCAGTTTGCAAGGATATAGTTTTGGTTTATTTCTCTGAGGAATAACTTTGTCACTTGCTTGATAAAACTTCTGTTGAATTTAAGACTCTTGTGTTCATGAGCTTAAAACTCATATTTTATTCTTGAAGTTTATTTGCTTTGGTTGATTTTGAAACTATGACAGGTTCCTATAGTTGGTTTAGTCTTTGTGAACTATTCATTTATGGTTTAAAACTATTTGATTATTTTGGTTTAGTCATATTTGAACTATTCAAGTTATAATTGATTTAGTTTATGATCCATAGTTTTTATGATTCAATAATGTTTGAATTTTTGTGATCCAATATTATAACATTGCTTAGCCTAATATATTGAGAATATAGGAGGAGATTGTTGGATGTATATGTATATTCTCAATATAATAGGATAATATTGTGTATATTATTCTATGGGGCAACACGGGTTTACACGTGTTATGTATTAATTATTGGAACGGGTTGAGTGGGCTAAAAGCCCAGTACCCTAAACCCAGTCTAATCTCTTTATAAGCTGGTCTAGAGATAGTTCTCTGCGATATTCAAATACTGATAAGCAGGGTATAATATCTTAAGCGGCTAGAGATTAATCCTAACCCTATTTTTTCCAAATCAGTATTAACAATATAAACTCCTCCAAATTATCGCTGGAGAGCTGATGAGATAAACTAAGAGGAGGAAGAGGATAGTATGATGAAAGTGTGAAAGAAGAGACTTTCATCACTTTTTTATGTTTAACAAGAAAAGTGATTTTTTTGAATTTCCCCAACTAAGAGAGAGTGCCAATTTTTATATAATTTTACGTAAAGTGAGAGAAGCAAATGACACTGGTTAATAAAGAATCTATTCATTTTTACCATAATGTAAGAAAATATAAT
Organism: Hemerocallis citrina; assembly: GCA_017893485.1. Lineage (NCBI taxonomy): Eukaryota > Viridiplantae > Streptophyta > Magnoliopsida > Asparagales > Asphodelaceae > Hemerocallis > Hemerocallis citrina. Next base: position 83,596,368 of record CM030358.1, read on the forward strand.
AAAACAGATTTAATTGCCTAATGTAAATCATAACTTTTTTAGATTCTCTTTCACTTTTACTCTTCACTTTGGTTTAAACAAATATTCTTCTCTTTAAATGATTATGTGTTTAGATAAAACTGAAAGATCACTGTCGTTCTACTTTCACATTTTTATAATTGTATTTCACTCCCACCTTGATAAACATCCCCTAATCTTAATCGATACATTCTCGAATCAAAGTTATGTAAAAAAATTATACTGATATGGGATAGATGACGTGGCCCCATCTGGATCATCAGATCTCCTCATATTTCACTCCCCTGCGATCATCAGATCAAATGGGTCAAACGGGCTACAGCCCATTCAGGTCCACAGGCAAACAGGTCCGACCCAGTCGTTCAGGATCTCAGACCCATTTATCCCTGCTTATAAATACCAGACCCTCTCCTCACTTCTAGAGGTTATATATTTTTTTTCCACCTGAACCCTAGCTACTGTTGCTTTCGCAGTGACTGACTAGATCGTCGGAGGGCCTGTCGCCGGGACTTCTCCCGGTATTTCTAGGCAGTGTGCAGGTACGAGAGACCGAGCCGAGCTACTCGATCCGAGACGAGCAACCAGCCTCTACCTCTCTTCTACCACCCCCGAGCCGATCCGACAGCCCAGGATCGGATCAACACCGGTACTACATCTTCCGCTACACAAATTACAAGATCTCACACCTGTTGTCCTTCACACTCCTAAAAACAAACAGCATCATATACCATTCAATTAAATAATTTATAGTTATCTAGGTCCATTATGATCAAAATAATTTATAATTATCGGAATGGAATAATTTAACCTGTCATCACCCAAAGAAATAAAAATAAAAATATAATGCTGGGTTGGGTGTGAAGTTGGTGGGCATTTACTCAACCCCAAAGATATAGATATTGATTTTATCCAAGGAAATCAAGTACTCAACTTTTAGAGCATCGACAGACGTGAGCTATTTATTCATTTAATGTAATTTATAGCAAATGACGAGCTGCAGTCGTTTGCTATTTATGTATTTTTTAGCAAAAAAAAAAAGTAGAATGCTATAAATGAGAGGAAATATAAGAATTATGCATAATTTAAAAACGCAACTTCAACTTCCGTCCCTAAAAGTAATATTTTTTTAATACTCAGATGCAACTTCAACTTCCGTCCCTTCGAAAAAAAATAAATCGTAATTAAAAAGCAAATAAAGGAGAAAAAAAAGCAAAAATTGTCGGCCGGGTCTGTAGCGCCCCGAATTTCTAATATAATTACTTAGAAAATACATGGCACAATCCCAGCATCAACATCAATGTAATAGTACACATAGCCCAAAAACACAAATAATTTTATTCCAACTTTTATTACAACAATCTTTCTCAAATGCAGCGGAAATACAAATACCTTGAATTAAAAACATTCTTTTTACAACACTTCTCTTTACAAAAATTATACAAGGCTCTATTACATTACATATAATCTCCAAAGCTAACTCAAGCGTACAAACCTCCAAACTCTAAGCAGCAACCTGCAACATATGAGGCTAGAGATGATCCCTAACCCCCAAACTAAAGGGGTCAGCCATAAATGGTGTGAGTGATGTAAAACAAAACAACATAATTTAATCATAAAACATAAAGTCATCAACAGCATGTATTAACAATAAGGATAAATGAATGAGAAATAACAAAGGATGTAAAGCATGAAAACATCATGGAATGAATTAACAAGTGAATCTAGTCTAAGTGTCAAGTGTAGGAAAACTGGAAAACACATGCACGAAACCAAGTCAAGACAACACAAAGTCTATATGCGGACTCTCTAATGCATACTTGTCGAAGTCTATGCATCCCATTCTACATAGGTTCGGTGCAAGTCCTTAACGTCTTCACTTCATAGGGTTCAATCCCCCGCTATGCAACTAATCCTATCACGATGACTACTACGAGATAAAGATAAACAGTGAGAATTAGCCCATGCCTGATAATTCCGGAGATGGATCCCATATCTCAGGTATTTTACCTGGATAATTCCGGAGATCATCCCACATCTAGACATAGACACATCATCACATGAATACCCCATGTGCGTCGCCTCGACTTTGATAATTACGGAGATTAAATCCCATATCTAAAGCCATACTGAGGTGCATAACCCATGTTCCCGTTCATTATATCACCACTAGTGCCTGTCCTTATTATTTTTGGGTTACTTAATTACTCAACGAATCTCCTCGAGTAGTGTACCCTACCGGACTAAAATCAAATACTGAATAACTGAAATACCTCTACAGGCCTCAACAAAATAACTCAATACCGGTATACTAGGGTCACTCACCTCTAGAGACTCAAACTCAAAAGTCTTAAACGACTTTCCACTAAACAAAATTAGGACTTGTATATAGGAAGTGCGTGACTTGTATATAGGAAGTGCGTGGGACGCAATATGTGTGTATGAGATGCGTAAGACCCTGTGTGGGCAGCGATTAGGAGATAAGTCTACATTCGACTAGAAAGGCGATCCTGTACTAGATTGCACGTCCCGTATTCAGTGAGGACGCTGAATTCTTAAGAGGGGGTGAATGTGAGACCCTGTATTTCTGTATAATAGTATATGGAAATATACTTAGTATATATACTAAGTAGAAAAAGAAAGAAAGAATGGAAGGTGGATTGGATGGTGACGTGGATGAAGAATGGAAATAAAGAAAGAAAGGTGAGTGTTTGTGTGTTGACTAGTTTGACTATGGAATGAATGAAGGAATAAATGAAAGAATACATGTGTGTGTGCTTGGTGGGTGCTTGACCGATTGACCTTGGGACAAAAAAGTCCCATATCGGCCATAGAATAGGAAGAAATGAAAGATTTATTAGGAAGCCAAGGATAAAGGTGTACCCAACGTCCGGACACCTTTTTGAGGCAGTCTGTGGTGGGCGTGGCTAGAATTTAATTAATTGTGTGCGTACGGACTGAGTGCGGGGCGTTACAAACAACTAACCAAGACCCCTCAGGCCTATCTCAATAAATCTCAAACAGAACCAAAACTCACTAATCCATCGTCAAACGATAAAGGAGAAATCTCTCTACTCAACAAAACTCAAGTCTTTAATAGATTCCATAATCCAAATCCAACTATAATATATATTGAAAGCGTATGTTCTATAGAAGAATAATATTTATAAGAGTAGGTTATAGATCCAAAATATTTAAAGAGTTAGTCTTTTAAAGAACATCAAAACACCTTAGAAAAGTATCAGTACCAGTCGACTGCAAAAGTTCACCAGTCGACTGTCGAGAGTGAAAACTAACATCTTTAAGAAGTAAGATCTAAGTGTCTACAGTCGACTGCAAAACTCACCAGTCGACTGTCCAGAAAGAAATCCAGTAACTTTCAGAAAATAAGTTAAGTATTATAAGTTGACTTACAAAAATCATAAGTTGACTTACCAACAATATAAGATGATTTGTAAAAACATAAGTTAACTTACCAACAATATAAGATGACTTATAAAAACATAAGTTGACTTACCAACAATATAAGATGACTTATAAAAGTCATAAGTTGACTTACCAGATCATAAGTAGACTTATAAAAACATAAGTCGACTTAAAGGAGACATAAGTCGACTTATAAGAACATAAGTCGACTTATAAAAACATAAATCGACTTACCAGAGAGAAATTCCAGAAATCTTTAAGAAAATATTCTAAGTGTTATAAGTCGACTTGCAAAGTCATAAGTCGACTTAAAATACAATATAAGTCGACTTAAAAGGTCATAAGTCGACTTACCAGAGAAAAATCTACGATAACTTTGAAAAATAATTTCTAAGTGTACCAGTCGACTGAAAAGGGTCTAAGTCGACTATCCAGAACGGATTTTTAAGAAAACTAAGGACAGAGCAGCTGGGTCACACCAGTCGACTGAAAAGTCTACCAGTCGACTGTCGGCCTACAGACTGCCTAGTTTTGGTTGTATACGATAATCAAAATTAGGGTTTTCCAAAAGCAATCATTGTTCACTAAAATAATTTGTACTCAAATAATACAATAATCTCAAAGTATCCTCAGTTTGGATACATTTCCTCCAATCAACCAATATCTCAAAACTCAATTCTCATGTTCTCAACTCCTAATTCTTCCATTAGGATTTCTCAATACTCAATATCTTCCACAACTCAAAACCAAATCTGATTTGTAAACACAAGATCCAGATGTTCCTCCATCTAATCATAACCATACTCAAATCATAAACATGCATTTCTAGCAATACAAATTTATGAACCAAGATCTACTCAACATTCTTAGATTTCACATACATGATACAAACAACAACCATTGCATCGTTTTCATGCAAGGTACTAAATAATCATACATGCCAAACAACAATCAAACAATTGTTCACTTAAATTAAACCACAAAACAAAGTTCATATTACATACAAAACAAATCAAAATAAAACAATATCACTCACCTTTGAATTGAAAAGATCCAACGAAAAGCCTTCCTTTTTGCGAGATCCAAAAATTCCTCTTGCTCTTCCAAAACAAATCTCAAAATTCTGTATTTTAGTAATGACGGCTGGAAAGGTCTATTTAAACAATCCGGAAATAGGTTTTAGGGTTTTACGACAATTTTGCAAAATAATCCCTTCAAAATACAACTTTATACATATAGTTCTATTTTTGGAAATTCCATCAAATTCATTTAAATTAGGATTTAAAAGTAAAATATACTCGTAAATCTCAATTGGTACTGTTCAAAAACGTCCAGAAAATATAATTTGCACTTTAACCCTTAAAAATGTCAATTTTACAAAAAGGTCATTCTTTTCTCAAAATTTGCAAATAGTTCCGATTAATTTCAGAAAAATCTGGAAAAATACTAAATAAATCCCAAATATTAAATAATAATTTTTCATAAGGAAAACTTGACTTTTGAACCTCTCAAGTAAATATTTGCACGTGTTTTGCACGTGCAAAAAGATAACTCTTTAGAAAATATTTATTAAATCTCAAGAAAAATCATTTTAATTCATTTTCAAATATTTAAAATAATATTTGAAAATACGGGGTTCTACAGGGTCATACCTCCGTAAATCCCAGACGTGTCCGTCCTTCAATTTTTGTTTTTTTTCCTTCCGACGAAACTTCAACTTTCGTCTTACATTTAAAAAATAATTAAATACCTACAAGGAAACTACAAACTTTGCCTGATGTTATTTTTTATTATTTTTTATTAAATTGTTATAAAATACTATTTGACCGACCGCTGCAAAATGTAAAAATACTATATGTAAATATGTATTTCTGCATTTTTTTCAGACTCTGGATGCTCTTATGTTCAATTTGGCAAAGAAACTGACACACTTTCACTTCTCACTGTCACTTCCCACTATCATATCCCAAACCCCTCGACAATAAAAAGCACGCATCATTTAACCTTTCTTCTCTCTCTCTCTCCATATAAACTCCTTAAAATTCACGCTGGAGAGCTGATGAGATAACGCCGATGACAACCGCCGTTAAAAGGGGAGCCCTACTCCTCCTCCTCCTCCTCCTCCTATCTATTACCGGCTTCTTTGTGTTCCAAAACGACAGCTACAACGCGAAGGCATTTCGGACATTTCCACCAAACCCCGAGGTCAGAGATGTAATAGGGAGGAGGCCAGCTCCGGCTTTGACTTTGACGCCGGCCGTTAACTATGATGACAGTAAACGGCGGGTGCCCAATTGTCCCGATCCCTTACATAACAGGTAGTCTTTTGCTTTGTCCCGAAAATACACCCCGTGTTCTGTTCTACTACTGAAACTGTGGGGGGGCGCTTCTTTTGGTAATTTCAGTTATGTGTATCTGTACATAATATTTCGTTATCAAGTTTTGTTTCTAATCAGTTTCTTATTTAATTACTATTTTTGTTCTGAGAATTATTGTTCACTAAATTTTAAAGTGTAATTAAATGAAGATTGTTGGATTACAATCTTACAAAATTACGTAGGCGACTAATTTTTTTTTTTTTTTATGAACCGGATAGAGGCTTGCGACTCCAGCCAAACGAACAAGATAATATATATTAAAAATACATGTACAGAGAGAGTTTTACAAACGGTAAAACCAAAACATCCAAACAACAACCGAACGAAGCACAACAAAGACCAACCTACGCACAAAACAACAAACGCAAAGCTTGAAAAACAACAATAAGAAGACATTCAGGAAAGCTATAACATAAAGTGAACTCAGTTAAACTGGGACGGCTCCCGAAACTCTCGATACTGAGAGTTGAGAAGGAATCAGGCTACGGTCGAGGCATCGCAGGAAGAGCGCCGAGTGATGCGCATGCCGACCCGCCTAAGCACGGGGAACCAGAACCCGGTCGAGCACCCACAGTAGCCTTGATCCCAAAACTAAAATGCAGGGCAAACACTGCGGGGAGGGAATAGCCCTACAAAAGCAATGCAGCCTGGAAAGATCCAGCTGCACCCTAAAGTAGCGAAGCCGCGAAAAACAATAACGAGAATAGCAAACAGAAGTGGAAAGAGGAGCAAACCACCACGCCAGAGCGCGCTCAAAATTTATTGCAATGAAAGGAACAACCAGCTGAACCTCCCAGTCCCAACAAACCAATCAAAAGTGCCAAGAACAACAAAATAACCGAGCCCAGAACCAAACCAAAAAGAAGCTCAGACCAAAAAATAAAAAGCACTTGTATTAGTCGATCGAGGAGAGCAAGGAGATTGCTACAATCTAAATCAGGAGCAAAGACAACCTGGTGACCCACCAAACAAAACAGGCCTAAGAAACGGCCAACAAGCTATACACTGTTAACATCCAGAGTAACATCAGCAGCAAAAGAAAAGAGTGCATCAAAAGCCAGCTTAGAGCCACTAGAGGCTCACAAAAGATTAAAGATTAAAGATTAAGTTAAGGAGAAAGAGACTGAAACTACAAGCAAACACAGCATAACAAAAGGAGTTGGGGAGCTCAGCTGTCCACTCGCAAAAAGAAACGAACCCAAGCAGCATCAAGCCTGCGCACAGAGGGAAGGAAAAACAAAAATAGTGTTAAAGCAGTGCAGGAAAAAATCAAGACCGCACAAGAAAATGGGAAAAAACTCATAAAGCATTAAGGGTACAAAGACGGTAGATGGCGTCATCCAGCCTGTAACCGAAAAGCAAGTCCCTAGCTTCGGTAGAAAGCATCGAAGACCAATGTTTAAAGAAGAATAAGAAATCCGCTATAATGAGATGGATTGAAGTCGTGCGGAGCTTGAATAACCTGCTATTTCTTTCCTTCCAAATTAGCCAGATAATAATCTGAACCGAAAGATTCCAAGATCTAAGGTATAATTTATTCGAGGGGAGAATAGACCAGCATGAGTGTAAGCTGGAAGGAATGGAGGGGAATTCCCACGCTATGTACAAATTTTCCATAAGGAATGGAGGCGACTAATTTTTTTGATTGGTTTTTTTGTTAGAAAAATTTTGGGTGATAGTGGAGAATAGTGGAATGTGAATTTGGGAGTAGTTTATTTTTTGGTTTTTTCTTTAATTTCATATACCCCACTCATAAATATTTAATTTCATTTAAGTACTTCTGAGTGGGTTGTATGAAATTAAATTTTGGTAACAAAAGTGATTGTTTAGAATGAATTTTATATTGTAAGTGGGTTATATGAAATTAAGTATTTATGAATGATGTTTATGGAATTGAATTATTTGTTAGTGACCCATGTAAGAAAACCCTTATTTTTTTCGCTAAAAGGAATTAATTGTGGCAATTATTTATGGTGAGTACGTGAGAATTTTATTGTATTTCATCTTCTTTCTTTTTAATAACAAAATAGACTCAACTTACCGGTTAGAGCATATTGTTTGAACCCAAATTTTGGGTATTGGCATTTAGATATAGAAATTTTAAGTTTGAGCTCTAATCATCAAACCCCGAAATTTTGGGGGTTTTTTTTTCCAAAATAGTAACGGATATTTACGGATGTGTATGCATAACAATTTCTATAGGGTATTTCCATCTCATCCCTTGATCCCAAAATTTACACAAATCTCAAAGCTATAAAGTATGAATAATAATTTCTATACACTTAATTCCATTAAAAGAAACACAGAAAGGAAATGGGAGAGAAATTCTTGGACGGTAAATGATTGGACAGGAAATTATTTCTCGTCCGACATCTATATAATAAAACACAAAGAAAGCTATCAAGTAGCTTTCCTTCAATCCCCTCAAATCAAAGGCCCCGATCTAACATCACAAAACATATTTTTTTCCTCAAAAGTTTCCTCCCAAAACTCAAATTTAAATCCCCCAAAACAACTTCTTTATTTATTTAATTATCTCTCTCTCTCTCTCTCTCTCTCTCTCTCTGTATATATATATATATATATGGGAAAAAGGGGTATGAGCAACTTGCTCATTTAGTAAATAAGCAATTGATGATGTGGCATGCATGTGATTGGAAAATCCTTAAAAGGGTTAGTTGTCCAATGTATCACATGCAGGCCACATAATTACTTGCTCATTTACTAAATGAGCAAGTTGCTCATATCCCTTTTACCATATATATATATATATATATATATATATATATATATATATATATTACAAGGTTTTTCATATGATATATCGTTCTGAAGACGTGTCTTAGGCACGTGCCCACGGGCAAATCTAGTATTTAAATAAAATAAAAAATGTAGCAACGAAAGATTCAAAAGATGATATTTCGTCTGATTGAACGGGCGAAAGATCATCTTTCGTCGGCTCTTTTTTTCAAATTTCTATATCTTCTTCTAAATATAGCAGATCATTATTTACCCAAAACCCAAAATTTGGGTATATAACTAACGACTACAACACACTTTTTTTCTATTTTTTCCAAATTTTGACATTATAGCCAACTGCTACAGATGCTAGAAATTTTGTATTATTTATATTTTCTTAATCGGGAATTGTATGTCATGTCGCTTCCTTCTTAGCATAGTGCACCCATAGGAAGACCAAACATATAAGTTTCTTAGCAACATAGTTCTACATGTTGTTCTGTGATCTAGAGTAAGTTTTGACGATTTCAATGCCTGATAAATGTGTCATTTTATATTACAGCATCCACACTCAGTTTCTCATTTTGCCAAAATTAAATGAAGTGCTGCAGTCATTTCATATTTTGCCAAATTTTGAAAATCGGTGAACATTAGCTTCTCAAATTTGAGATCAGATTTGGCAATTGTCAAAATGTAGGGGACAAAACAAGATATTTTGGCTCGTTAATTTTTTATTTTTATAAATGAGTCACATGAAACAAGATATTTCGTCTGATATTTTTTTCATTAAAAAAAAAAAATCGACGAAACATCTTGGAAGAGCATCCACGATCATTTTCTAAAAATCCAAAAAATAGCATTTGATTTAGAAAAGTAGCTCACAGTTGTTTGCTAAAAACCCAAATATTAGAATAGGAGTGAACAGTGCTTTGCTAAACTTAGGAGTCGCTTTAGCGAAATGCTAAATATAGAAGACGGATGAAGATCATCCGTTTGAGAAATAAATTCGATCGGACGGATGAAGAAGCTTCGTCTCTTTCTTTTTTCTCTCTTTTAATTTTAAAAAAAACCAAAAAAAATGTCGGACGGATGATCTTTTTTTATAGGGAAAAGCGTGGCTCAAACCAGAGACTTTGAATTCGAGCCGCCACTCAATTACCGACCCCACCCAATACCAATCAGGACATTGCCTGTTGGTCGGACGGATGATCTTGCACCGTTCCCAAAAAAAATCGAAAAATATTTATGAAAATGCCACTAATTTAATTACGAAAACGTCATTTTAAAAAAAAATAAAAAACCAAAAAATGGTGGGAGGGATCATCTCATAAATTTTTTCATCCAATATTTACCTAAACACCATCCAATAAATTTCGAAACTGTCATTGTACAAAAAAAAAGGAACAAAGGATTATACGGAAGATGTTCTTCCGTCTTGGCTACAATTTGGCTTTTAACGATTGCAACGCTCACCTTCAATTGTTATTTCCTAAATCCTATATATGCGAAATTTAGGATGAACGATAATGGATTATCTAAGAGATTGCAATTAAAAAAAACGAATCAGGCGATAGAAGTTGTCCTGTCCGATAGCATTTTAGACTTAAAACAACATGTTCCTGTCTATCCATAATTTTTTTTAAAAAATTCAAAAAAATCTCTCCGACGATGCATGATGTGCCTTCCTACCACATTGATAAAAAAACTAAAAACGAAGAGACGGAACATACAATATGTACAACATACAATATGTACAATATGTTCTGTACCCCGATTTTTTTGTTTTTTGGGGAATTTCAGCAAAGTCCAAATTCCTCCAAATATTTCATAAAAGTCCAACACCTTCCAAGTTTATCAAAATTTCATCAATGTCGAAATCCCTCCAAATATTATTAAAATTAAAAAAAAAAAATGCTCGTACGGTCAGTCCGTTCTTTTTTTCTTTCCAATTCTCAAATTTTGACAAACAACGGGTACAAAAAAAACTATTTCTTTTGCCAATTTTTATTTTGCTAAATTTGATAAAAACCGAATATGGATGCTCTTATTAACTGTTTAAACTTAAAAGGTAAATCAAACCATAAAATTTTACTCAAAATATATTAACATTCATTAATTAAACAACTGCAAAAGTTCCGCATTTTTAATTAACCTCAACAACTGAACGTAGGGCATGAGCGTAAATAACGGCAACAACCTACTTGGTACGAAACAAATTAAACTATGATGATTAGGGTTAGCAATGGGCTGGGTTTGGGCCTGACTCATATAGGCTCAAGCCCGCAGTTTAATGGGGCCTGACTCATATATGCCTGAGCCCGCAGTTTAATGGGCTCAAGCCTGGCCTGACTTTTCTTCATGCTTCAAAAATTAGGCCCGATTCTGGATCCGAAAAGTAGGTTTGGGTGTAGGCTCAAACTATTTATACATGTTTTAATATATAACTTTTAAATAAAACAAAACTATATCGAGAATAATATATAATAAAAAATAACAATAATAGGAATCTTACTTCAAATTTTTTATATTATTCATATCTAATTTGTTTATTTTCATTTTAACAGTTATAATTTCTCTCTTATAAATTTTAATACTCTTTTCAGCTTACAAACACGGATATTCTCTTTTTTTAAAAATGCACATATCACGGACATGCAACCAAAACAAATTACATAACTTGAACATTAATTAAAACAGATCATAAGATTAAGAATGAAAGATGTGGATTATATACCGGATGGTTTTTAGATAGGATTTCTATGCTTTCGCCCTCCTTTCTCTATTTCAAAATTAATAAAGAAGAGATGAGGTGGACCTTTTTGCTTAGTATATAGTTATAATTATCTCTAATAATAATAATCTCTAATATTATAATGTGAGAGTTGGGGTTGTCATTTGATGACAACCTGTAATTTATAGACATTTAACCATCTAATCTCAACTATTCATTTTAAGTGAGAGTTATATTAACCATTCATTTACTAAACTGTTGTTAGTTACCATAATATCCTCAAAGTTTGAATTTATTTACGACATAATTATTTACTAAAGTGTCACTCGTAAAATAAAAGTTAGTGCCACTATGAGTAATTTGTAAAGAGTATGTGATGAGTTAAAAGATGTCTCAGGTTCGAGGCCAGATTACGTCCTAGTATTTACTTTAACAAAATATATTTATTAGGACGTGCAAAGCACGTGCAAATTACTAGTAATATTATAATGGGAGAGTTGGAGCTGTTTGTAGATAACTTGTATTTTGTAGGCATTCAACATTCTAATCTTAACCATTCATTTTTAAGTGAGAGTTATATTAACCATTCATTTACTCAATCGTTGTTAGTTACTATAATATCCTCAAAGTTCAAATTTTATTTACGACATAATTATTTACAAAATTGTCACTCATATAAAATAAAAGTTTGTGTCACTAAGAATAATTTGTAAAGAGTATGTGATGAGTAAAAGGAAGTCTCAGGTTTGAGGGCAGATTACGTCGTATTAGTTACTATATAATTTTTTTAAAATTAGAACGTGTATTGTACATGCAGAATATTAGTAATTATGACTAGTGGAATTTGAAGGGAAAAAAAAGAAAAGAAAATAGAAAAATATTTTTAAAAAAAATTCATCTAACATATATACAATATTTTAAAAAATATTGTATGATTTTTGAGGTTTGATGAAGGGACATATACGATCCAAGTTTAAAATTTGGATGGAGAAAGTGTGGGTGATTGCCTCCTACATTTTCTCTGCTTTTTTATACATTAAAACGAAAAAGAGAAAATTCGTTGAATCAAAAGTGGTCTTAGCATAATATATTGCTGAACAAATGTAAAGGGCACAGGTCCTTCTAAATTACTATCTGTGTATGCGAGAGGTATGGGATCGATACGCTGCATCTCCAATTAATTTATTTTAAAAAAAATCTTGTGAGAACTGAAAAAATATATATGCACGCTATCATTTCTTTTGTTTTTTTTTAACTTGTAATTTATATTATTAACTGATTTTGAGGTGAAGACTGAATATGTTGTCTACAGTTTGTATGTAAAAGTAAAATGATTGTATATGCTTTTAGTTATTTTCCCATATAATTTCAAGTGTACAAAATTGTTATCAATTATAGTTAAAAGTTGTCGTGGTGTAGTTCATTAGGATTCCTTTTTCTTCATTCCTCTTATAAAAAAATTCATGAGAATGTGGCTTTGCAGATTTATTAATGCACCAGATAATTGGGATCGAAAAAATCACAAAGTAAGATTTATGAGAGCAGCCGAGAAAGACCGAAATCAGCCAAATACAAATTAAAAGATTCAGACGTAAGTGAATAAGCCCCACCTAATTCGCAACCCGAGGAATATAAATAGAGATGATAATGGGTTAGGGGCCTTACGGCCACGAACCCGGTCCAGGAAAAACCTTATCCGGCCCTGATCTCATTAAATAAAGGGTAGGGTAGCGCCTCTAAATTAAGCATATTTAAAATTAAGTCTCTGTTAGTGAGGGCTTTTCTTGAGCCTGAACGGGCCTGGCCCTAAAATCTGACTATCTTATATACTTAGAAGTTAGAACTTAGAAGGTATGAATCATTTCCACTTTATTCAGTAAACTCACAGTTATTAGTGATGATAAAGGATTCCACTCTGTTCAGTAAACTCACAGTTATTAGTGAGGAATAAGGATAAAGAGTCCCCCCAAAATACCGTATGATTCGATCTCTGTTCATCTATGTGTTTGTATTTGATCAATTTTGTTCATTAATCAGTATCATCTTCCTCTTTCCCTAATTCCAATCTTGTTCTTGATCTAATGGACATGCAGTTAGTTAATATGATTAATTAGTGATTTTCAATATGATTGTTCAAATATGACTATCAGTAGGATTGTTCAATATATATTAATACAGATGCCAGATTCTTTTTCTTGGTCATACAAGAGGTTAGATAAATTCTTTTAATATTGAGCACTTATTCTCGAAAGCTAACAAACATACAACTGACAAAGTTTGTTAAACATATTAAAGTGGTTTAAAAGAATTATGTGAAATGTTTAAAGATAAAGATTGTGTTAAGAGACACATTCATGACAAACATCTATGATAAAAGAACACATGATGTTTTTACTAATAAATATATTTTTACTTTGATGATGGGTACTAACTATTAAGATACATTAAATTCTGTATTTCTTTATTCCCAAACTTATGCCGATTTTTTTCTGAATTTTCTGAATTTTTAACGAATTCCAAATATTAAATCTTGTCGAATGATTCCCGAACACGGATTTGTGACTATTGATAGTAGCTGACAAGTACGTAGCTGATGGGCTTAAATGGATTAGGTTACATTGAGCTGCGGGGCCCAGGAACGACTGTGGCTGTGGCTGCGGCTGATTGGGGGGGAGGCGAATGCAAGGGAGGACGACTGCAAGGGATGAAGGATTGAAGGGATGCTCTGGAAATTGGAAAGTAGGGTTCAGGATTTGCGCACGCTCTGGATTTTGGAATAAGAAACGGCGCAGTTATTGGGTTCGCGAAGAGTTCGTTAATTCGCAAAGAGCACGTATTATCAGGGAAGAGGCGTATAAATCGCAGATTGGATCGGCTGATCTATTAGTCGTGAATTATACGCGAATTTTTATGAATAATTTCGGAACTTTGTGACTATGCTACTAACCTAACTTAGCCTAATTATTACGAAATCAAGTTACTACGATGATGACATTATTGGAAGGACTTAGTAGTTGATTTGATACTTTCAAGCGTGAACAATCTGTACAAAGAAAAAATCTCAAATTGTTTTACTAGCTTGTGCCAGTAATGAGGACAACTTGGGTTTATTGAATTCATGAGAGGACGGACGAGCCTAAAGCATACTCAAAGAGTTGAAAACCTGAAGCATGTTCGCAAGTTGAAATTAATAATGGACCATAGCCACTCAAGTGTATTCCCAAGCTTCCTATAGTAAGTTACTTGTTTAGTTTATATTGCTCAGCTTTCGATTTGTTATTTGCTGCTCAAGTTCTTTCTCCTATACAAAAAAGTTATGCTATTGATATGCAAAAGAATTAGAGTACAATATGTGATTGTATATATTACTATTGTTGGAGGTGAGTTTGGTTTTCTTGGCTTGTGTTGATACTGGGAGGTTAGACTCACATGAGCCATTTGAGATATTAAGGTTGCGTTTGTTTTGTTGTTTTGAAAAGAGTTTTCTGAATAGAGTTTTCTGAAAACTGTATTCTGAAAATTGTTTTTCTGAAAATGAGTTTAAAAGCTGTTTGGTTATATTTATTTCTGAAAACTGTATTCTGAAAGCTGTTTTTCTGGAAAAGAGAGTTTAAAAGCTGTTCTGTTATATTTCTAGCTGAAAACTGTTATCTGAAAGCTGTTTTTCTGATAAAGAGAGTTTAAAAGCTGTTCTGTTATATTTCTAGCTGAAAACTGTTATCTGAAAGCTGTTTTTCTGAAAAAGAGAGCTTAAAAGCTGTTCTGTTATATTTCTAGCTGAAAACTATTATCTGAAAGCTGTTTTTCTGAAAAAGATGGCTTAAAAGCTGTTCTGTTATATTTCTAGCTGAAAACTGTTATCTGAAAGCTGTTTTTCTGAAAAGAGAGCTTAAAAGCTGTTCTGTTATATTTCTAGCTGAAAACTGTTATCTGAAAACTGTTTTTCTGAAAAAGAGAGCTTAAAATCTGTTCTGTTATATTTCTAGCTGAAAACTGTTATCTGAAAGCTGATTTCCTTAAAAAGAGAGCTTAAAATCTGTTCTGTTATATTTCTAGCTAAAAACTGTTATCTGAAAGCTGTTTTCCTGAAAAAGAGAGCTTAAAAGCTGTTCTGTTATATTTCTAGCTGAAAACTGTTATCTGAAAGCTGTTTTTTCTGAAAAAGAGAGCTTAAAAGCTGTTCTGTTATATTTCTATCTGAAAACTGTTATCTGAAAGCTGTTTATCTGAAAAAGAGAGCTTAAAAGCTGTTCTGTTATATTTCTATCTGAAAACTGTTATCTGAAAGCTGTTTTTCTGAAAAAGAGAGCTTAAAAGCTGTTCTGTTATATTTCTAGCTGAAAACTGTTATCTGAAAGCTGTTTTCCTGAAAAAAGAGAGTTTAAAAGTTGTTCGGTTATATTTTTAGCTGAAAACAGTTATCTGAAAGTTGTTTTCCTGAAAAAGAGAGTTTAAAAGCTATTCGGTTATATTTCTAGCTGAAAATGTTATCTGAAAGCTGTTTTCCTGAAAAAAGGAAGTTTAAAAGCTGTTGGTTATATTTCTAGCTGAAAACTGTTATCTGAAAGCTGTTTTCTGAAAAAGAGAGTTTAAAAGCTGTTCGGTTATATTTCTAGCTGAAAACTGTTATTTGAAAGCTGTTTTCCTAAAAAAGAGAGTTTAAAAGCTGTTCGGTTATATTTGTGACATTTTTTAAAATCAATTTGCATTCATCATTTGTTGACATTTTTTTAATTGTTGCAGTTAGATTGCAATGTTGTACAAGTATTGGAACAAGAAACTTGAGCAGCATGTGAATGGAGCAAAAATCAGACG
Organism: Hemerocallis citrina; assembly: GCA_017893485.1. Lineage (NCBI taxonomy): Eukaryota > Viridiplantae > Streptophyta > Magnoliopsida > Asparagales > Asphodelaceae > Hemerocallis > Hemerocallis citrina. The sequence continues at coordinate 83,612,472 of CM030358.1, forward strand.
CCATCATCTCCAAGATTGATTCGTCACGTTAGAGTACAAAATTAAAAGAAAATCTTGTATGAACATACTATAATCAGTGAGGTTTTTGTGAAGCAACTAATCTCAGTTCATGTATAAGTTATGCAATTTGGATAAATGTTTTGATATTATCACTGCCTCTTTTGGTAATTGCAGTTCTTCAGTATTAACTGAAGTGTATTTTTTAGTTTGTTTTGTTGAGATTGCATGTGAGAGCAATTAGTAGCAGTAGTAGGATAGAAGATTGCATGTGAAAACAATTAGGATCTATTTTTTTTTTGGATGTGAGCAGTATTTGGATATCTTGGATTGCGTGTAGTATTTGGATAACAATAACTATTTGGATAAATTGAATCTGCTCAACCTGTAGTCTGCAGTTTTTGAAAAGATTATATCAAAGAAAATTTCTAAAGGCCGAGCCAAACAATTTATTCAGAAAAATAAGCACTACATATTCAAAATAAAAACAATCCCATTCAACTATACTCAACCAATTTATTCAACAAAGCAAGCTTACTTCATTACTTTTGTTTACATTGTTCAACAATCCCATGTAAACTATCATTAATGGCATGGGATCGATACATATATTATGAAAATAAGTTCTACAATTTGTTGTCAGCAATCATTACAAACAAGCATGCTGTTAAATCTCCCATTTGTTGCCTACAGTCACTGCATGCTGCCTGGAGCTGCTGTTGTTGCTTCTTAACTCCTTGATTTAAAAACTATAGAGCAGGCAGATATATAAACAAAGAAACAATATGAGAAACTTGCTGCATTAAAATTCAAAAATATTCAAGGAAGAATAAATTGTGCAGCAGAAACTTGCTACATAAACCATAGAATGCAAAGGAAAAAGATAACCAAAGTTGAAATTTGCTTAACCAAACATTTGCAGACTGAGGCCCCCAGTTACCCTCTTTCTTTTGTAGATAACAATAAGGAAACCTGAAACCTGAAGCATTCTGAACCATGCTAAGAAGATTATATAAAGTGTAAGATAACAATGTTAACAATGCTAATAAGAAGCTGGAAACCAGCTTAAGCAGATAACAATGGAAACTTTGTAAAGAAACTGAAAGCAAACATTACAAAAGTATTGTATTGGAAACTTTGTTAATTTTTTCTGGGCATGTGTTCCCACTTTGTATTTACTTGGAGGCATAGACTACAAAATAAAATACGGGATCAGCTGCCATCATCTCCCACTTTGTATCTTCCTTCACAACAAAAATATGTTCAAAAACTTCATACTGAAGAGAATATTACCCAAATCAACCGAGCACCTGAGCAGCATGTCAATGCACACCCCAATCTAAATGCACACTGAAGTGGTATCAAAAGGCATGTGCAGTATTAGAGACCTATCAGAGTTAGGGGACTGTACACATTCTGATCAAATGAAAAGGTACCCAACACTTGAGATGGTACAACAAAGCATAAGAAGTTACAGGATCAGAATATTGCCCATAGCATGTTGTTTCATTTAGAAGCATGTCAATGCACACCACAATGTTCAATGCACACCCCAATTATTGTATTCAGTTACCATCAAATAGCAAAAGGCTTCACAAACCATGAAAAAATTCATAATACACGTGCATAATCAGAACTCTTTCAGAGTTAGGGGATTGTATACACATTCTGAAAATGTGTGATGGTACAACAAAGCATGAGAAGTTACAAGATCAGAAGCATCTGAAAGAACACATCAGAAGCAGTATGCACATCAGAAGCCTCCCAATGCACAGCCCAATTGCACATTTGTTGCATACCTATACAGCAGTATGCAATCTTTAATTTTTTTATGTAATAATCTCCCACCATTTTTTATGTGCACATCACAGCATTATATTAGGAAGTGTGCAGTATAAACCATATTGTATGTAATAATCTCCCACCATGTTGTTACTAATATATAAACCATCAGTAGGTGATAATCTGCCACCATGATGGGCACCCATACTCAGCACAACATTGTATTAGTTTGTGTGCAGTATAAACCATCAGTAGGTGACAATCTCCCACCATGTTGTTACAAATATATAAACCATCAGTAGGTGATAATCTCCCACCATGATCAAACACCATTACTCAGCACAACATTGTATCAGATTTGTGTACATTATAAACCATTATTAATATGTGATAATCTCCCACCATGATGGGCACCAATATATAAACCATTACAGTAGGTGATAATCTCCCACCATGATGGCCATCAATACTCAGCACATTATTGTATCAGTTTGCGTACAATATAAACCATCAGTTGGTGATAAACTCCCACCATGTTGTTACCAATATATAAACCAATAGTAGGTGATAATCTCCCACCATGATGGGCACCAATATATAAACCATTATCAGTAGGTGATAATCTCCCACCATGATGGGCACCAATACTCATTACAGCACTGTATTAGATTGTGTACAATGTAAACCATCAGTAGGTGATAATCTCCCACCATGTTGTTACTAATACATAAACCATCAGTAGGTGATAATCTTGCAACATGATGGCCACCAATACTCAGCACAGCATTGTATTAGTTTGTGTACAATATGGAAATTAACAAAGTTAAACTCAAACTGCTTCCTCATATCACAGAAGAAGTCATCCTCAAATTTGATATAAAATTAAGGCCTTACTATCATTTAAAGCAAACAACAATAATTACTCCAAAGAGTATTAAAGGATCAGAATTTAACATCATCACTTCCAAATTTTGAAAGTGGGTAGTATCCATTACAAAATTCATCATATCCAGTAATTGCCTTATTTGTCAAATTCCAACATTATTCTGATGGCTTCCTGAAATCTGTGATGAGATCTTCTGGTTTTGAGGAAGGTATCAGTTTAACTGGGTATAATTTTCATTAGTGTACACAAACTAATACAATGTTGTGATGAGTATTGATGCCCATCATGGTGGCAGATTATTACCCACTGATGATTTATATATTAGTAACAACATGGTGGGAGATTATCACCTTCTGATGGTTTACATTGTACACAATCTAATACAGTGCTGTGATGAGTATTGGGGGCCATCAGAATATTGCCCAAAACCATGAGCAACCCATCAGCAGCATGCAAATGCACAAACCAACCTCAATGGAGCATGAATTTATTGTATACAGTAACCAGGTTTAAAAAGGCATGGGCAGAATCAGAGATTCCTCAGTTTCAGACTAGTGCAGAATCAGAGAACACAGCAGAATCAGAGAATGAAGCCCAATTCATCAGAACATATCAGATGCTCCCCAAACCATGAAAACATGGTGTGTTTGTGTTAAAATTTTTTTTTCCTTTTTTCCTGACATAATATCCTGAGTTAGCGTTTGTTTTAAGTGTTTTTTGGAAACACTATTCAGAATACTGTTACCCCCCCTCTTTTTGAAAACAGTAATGCAAATAAATTTATACCCAGGGGAACACATCACCCCTCACTGTGTCAGCCATCAGAACACATCAGAAGCATCTCAATGCACAACCCAACATATACAACCATATGCACAGCCCATTTTTTTGGAAAAACACACCAACAAATACTGCCCAATTCATCAGAACATATCAGATGCTGCCCAAAACCATAAAAACAACAGAATCCATGTTTTAGCAATCAGGGTAGCATTCATATTACCAACAAAATTGGATAAGAACATATCAGATGCTGCCCAAAACTATGAAAACAACATAATACCAAAACAAAGTTCAAATTAGTCACAGTCTCAGATTCATCAAATCAATGATAAAAACTCCATACTAGAACTGCATTTTTTACAATGCCACGCCTACTAGTACAAAGTATAATGTCCAACACCCCCCCCTCCCACATTGTCTTCAACAAGACTTGATTTCAGCATTCTTTATTGACATAATGGATTCGTTCTTACTTCACATAATTCTAAACATCAACCACAGATCAGCTTAAGTATTATTACACATCATTTCCGTGGTTATTCACACATATAGTTACCAATATATTTTGAATATCTATTTTTTGGTTTTGGGGGGGGGGGGGGGAGGGGAGGGGGGGTGTGGACACATTCAACATTGACTAAAAACCTTTCATCATTGACTATAACGACATCATCATCGTTAGGTTTAAAAACAAATTTGATCACTTCTAACAGACCTAAAACAAATTTGATCACTTCTAACAAACGCCATCTCAAAACACATTCTAACAGAAAGAATACTGCCCAAATACAAGGCCAATGCAAGGCCGAAACCTCATAATTCATCCTCAAATTTGCTGTGAAGACAAAATAAAATCATATTTGTCGTAGGCTCAGATTGTTCAAATCAATGATAAAAACTCCACACTAGGGCTGCATTTTTACAATGCCACGCCTACTGGCATTAAGTACAATGTTCACCCCCCCCCCCATCCTCTTCCCATATTGTCGTAAACAACAATTGAATTCATCATTATTGTTTGACACAATGGATTCATTCTTACTTAACCTTTCATTCCAAACATCAACCACAAATCAGTTTAAAGGGTATTATACATCATTTCAGTGGTTATTCACATATAATGTCCAATCTCAATATCCGTTGCTTGTCGATACAACCAAGCAGAAAGCGGCAGTGGGGTGGGGGAGGGACACATTCCACATTGAATGAAAACCTTTCATCATTGCCTATTACGACATCATCTTTGTTAGGTTTTAAAAAATTGTATTTCAAATCACTTACTGCTACCGACAATTCCATCCATATTTCTGACCAGTCATGTGCACAAAATTGAATCCGTGTGCAGTACATGTTCATCCATAAATAGTCAAGATGAAATCACACACCTTGCAAAAATATTACATTCGAAACAGTTCGAAAAAAGGATACAATAAAAATGTTTACATTCAAATTACATTAGTGTGTTGCATTCCACATTGCCATGGCAATATCATCTCTTTTCCTATTCATACGATTCAATTGGGAAGATGATAAATCCAACCCCTGAGATGTGGAGGCGATATCTTCAGTGTGTTGGTCATGTACTAATTGTTCATCGTCAAGTTCCTCAAAAAAAGCATCGTTTTGTGAGTGCATACATATAAAATTATGGAGTGCACAACAGGCTGTGACCATCATAACTTGTCTTGTAAACAGGTAGGTTGGCATGTTCTCAAAGATGGCAAACCTCTTCTTGAATACACCAAACGTTCTCTCAATCACATTCCGTAGCCTAACATGCTGTTTATTAAAAAGTTGTCTTGGTTGAGTTGGTGCATGGTTGGCCCCTTGAAAGTCCTGTAAGTGGTATGGCTCACCACGGTATGGTGCTAAAAACCCAGGCATATTAGAATAACCACAATCTACTAAGTAATATTTATCGTTTGGTGAGATTTCCAATAGTCTTTGTGCTAATGCACTCTGTATTACACGGGAATCGTTAGCACTGCCTTCCCATCCTGCGTAAACAAATGTGAAAAACATGTTAAAATCACATGCTGCCAGAACATTTTGGCTAATAATACCCTTTCGTGAGCGACAAGCATTGCTTCGAGTAGCAGGTACAGTAGCTTTGATTAATGTGCCATCAGCAGCACCAATAGCTCCCTACATTAATGAATTCGAATAATAGATATTACGTGCAAATGTTGAAAAAACTTTAATAATACATGACGGGTGAAGGTAACAGAATACCTTAAACCACGGATAAAAGTCTGGGTTGTTGAGGATCCTTTGATGTACTTGTGTAGTATCGGGTGGGGTGATAAGTATTGTTGCCGCTCTTACCAAACCTTTCAATACAAGTGTAAAATGCTTTTCGATTGTTTGAAGTGAGTGGTTAAACCTATTAGCGACTAGTCGCATTCTTGAACTGTGACCGACAATATACAGGAAAATTGCCACACTTTCCTCGAAAGACACGCGTCTGCGTCTTGAAGACTCCTCTGTTTCGTCAAGGTAGTTCCCATTTTTTAGAAAAGCACACAAGGCCATAAAACAATCTTGGTTCATACGGAATATTTCATGAAACATGGACTGGGAACCCTCTAACATTTCATTCAGATATTCACGTCCTGTTTGTTTTTGAAAGGACGTTATACTTTCTTCATTGTCAAGTTCTTCACATAATTTAGCTAGGAAAATTATATTCATCAACTCATCAACATCGTCACTACTAGATGAAGAAGTATCCATAACAGAAGTTGCACTTGCAGTAGTAACTCACTATGACACAAAGATAGAAATCAAATTGAGAAAGTAATAAAGTTCACTATGAATAGCAAATCACTTTTGGTAAAAAAATAAAACTCAATGTAAATGAAATAAAAACCGTCATAGTACATTACAGCTCACGCGAATACGCAAATAACAGTAAAAAATAGTACACATTATGATTTTTTTATCCCATTCAACCGAATGGGATGGCTACTGCCGATCATACATCCTGACCTAAGCCTCCTGATGTGCTGGGGTCATACGAACGAAACTGTGACAAGCACGAGGATTACAAATTAGGTGGTCTAGTGCTTTCAGAGTTTCATTGGGATCAATCCATGTCATCGCATTGATTATATCGTGGCATTGATCCAACTCGACCAAAGCAGGGTCAGCCAAGACATTACTTTCCACCTTTATTTTGTTCTTCAACCTGCTTCTTTTTACCTCTTGAGGTTCCATACAGGAGCTAATATAATCTTTCACAATTGACATAGCTGATCCCCGGCCACTTGAGGTACCGGATTTTCTCTTACGAGTGCCCGACCCCGAACCTATTGGTACATCATCTTCGTCATCAAGTACATGTACGTTTGACTGATGAGGGTGGCCAAACTCATAATTCATCCTCCGCTCCTCATCATCATCCAACACCCTTTGTGTGGAAGCCCTTGTCACATTGCCCTGGGCAGTAGAATCTTCCATTATTTTTGTCAAAGTATCAAAAATCTGCCAACCCCTTGTTAGCAAATTTTTTGGCGGCAGGATGTATCTAATCATAGAATTGGTTGTTACTATACAAGTATTAGAGTCAAGATGAAGTATAATAAAAAGGATTCACAAACAAAAATCAAACTTTGAGATTATATAAATTAACCTTAAGATATTGTTCCCAAACTGGTTTCTCGCAAGTAACGGTTTCGTTGACTTCATCCCAACCAAAACCGCTCTGTTTCTTCATATCAGAAAACACCTTCCATTCTGATTTAAGTCTCTGATATTTTGTCTTCAATTGTGTTACCGTGAATGAACGGCCACACGCGAGTTGCATTTGTACAGCAAAATTACTCCAAGTTTTTGTGTCGAATGTGTTATTTTTTAGGCTATCACTGTCAACTGCAGTCTCCATAAGGTTGACAAAATAATGCACAATATGGGGAGGCCACTTCCCATAATCCTCCTCCAGTGCCTTCTCCTTTCCCCTACCCATACTACTCATCTATATTGAAGAAATACCGATAAAAATAAAAATAATTGCCAAAATCCAGCAATTAGCCCTTGTGATCGGATAACCGTAGGTTGCAAGGAGCCACAGATTAAACAAAAAATTGGCAACAGAGAATTCGTCAAAAGATGCAGTTTGGACGGCCGGCCAAAATTTTTTGGGTCCAAAAGCAGATTAAAAATTAACAAAATAAAGTGCCCCACGGATCATACCTTCGATTGGAATTGAACAAGGAAGAAATTGTCAGCAACGGATTCAACCTTGAGTAGCTTTTTGATTCGATTTGCCCGTTGTTCCCTAGCTCTTTTCCTGTATGCAGCACGGGTTGTACACACCATTAATCCCTCAACCGAAACCCCTCAACCCCTCACCAAATCGACAGAACGGAGAGTGGTATTCAAGTCGCCAGCGACAGAGAATCAGACGTTTGGACTAGATTTCACAGTAGAATCATTCCAAAAACATTGATTGGGGGGGGAGGGGGTTAGATCAGATCTGTTCTGAAAAAGAAGGGAGGAAGAAGATGCCGTACGGGGAAAGAGGAATAGAGGAGCTTCGTGAAGGGAGAGACGGGCGAGAAGAGAGTGAAGGAGGTATCGCCGATAGTGAGGGAGACTCAGATCTGAAATGGGAAAATCCGGAGGAAGAAGGCAACGAACGGGAGAAAAGAGATCGAAGGGCTCGTGAGTGATGTGAGAAGAGAGGGTGGAGTTGTTTTCGAAAAAGAGGGGGTATCAGTATTCTGAATAGTGTTTGGAAAAAACACTTAAAACAAACGCCAACTCAGGATAGGGTTTTTAGGAAGAAAAAAAAAAGTGAAACAAACGGACCCTAATTTTCCTTTTCCTATTGGATTTTTGTTTGCGAGTCGCTATGACTGGGCCGATTCCATATTCGTTTCTATACCCATGGGCCTTTAGTGTGCTTAGAGTAATCAGGCCCATCTGTGTAGTATGGGATCTCAGTGGGCTGTGAATTGATCTCTTGGGAACAAATTTTTTTTTTTGATGTAATGTTGCAAGGGCGAGATGGAAGATTTCATCACCATAGGTTATGATCGTAGATTCTCTAGCTGGGAAAGATGGTGGTGAGGAGTGAAGGGAATAACGGCGGCACAAACGGGAGGAGGGAAAAGAGCTTACCCTAGGTTGAGATTTGAGGACAAACAATTGGATATAGTTATCTCCTTCCCATTAGCAAATGTAGAGAGATACATTTCTATAAGCAACCCACAAGCAAATAGAACAATCCTTTTGTGAATTCGCAAAATTTCTCTAAGTAGAGTGATACACATAATTAGCATAATTACTCGTTTATATCTAGACTTGTACATTGGTGGTCATCAGTTAAACTAATATACGATATTGGACAAATCTGAAGAGGATCATTATTAATTGTTTATACACAAAAATGGGCCAAAAGGAGGATGTATCTCAAATGGTAGATGGCTCTCTTAGCATCTCCACTTTTTTGATAATGTGCATTGTTACTAACAGTTACTAGTATTATACACGTGCTGTGCACGTGGAGAAAATTGGGGGAATGAAAAGGGCAAAAAAATCTACCAGCACGTCCGTTGCACGGGTTGGATTAAGGACAAATTACACTAAGACCTTCTCCCATTATAGTAGTCAAATGGTAGATGGCTCTCTTAGCATCTCCACTTTTTTGATAACGTGCATTGTTACTACAGTTACTAGTATTATACACGTGCTGTGCACGTGAGAAAAATTGGGGGAATGAAAAGGGTAAAAAAAAAAAATCTAGCAGCACGTGCGTTACACGGGTTGGATTAAGGACAAATTACACTAAGGCCTTCTCCCATTATAGTAGTAGAGATATAAAAAATTAATGGTGCACGCTATCTTTTCTCTTTTTTCTAAAAAAGTTTAATTTAAATTTTTTTATGGTTTTGTGAACATTGAACTTGTCATCAATATATTGAACATTATAAAAAATATATATATATTAGTCGTCATCACTATCAAATGTATTGTCTAGTCCAGATTACTTGAAGCCTCGAGCTCCTCCAAAGATAAACCGTTGCCACCTCTCGGTGCAAGAGGTAGTCTATTATATTGTGAGTAATGCTTTAGCCACTGCCAATTTCACTACCATTTTCTTTACTATCTTAGGTGGTATACTTTTATTGGAAAGTTCTCCCACCTACTCTATCATTTCCTATCTATTGAAGTGTGCCACCTAAGATAGTGAAGAGAAATGTAGTGAAATTGGTAGTGGCTCTAGCATTACTCTTATATTGTACAGTATTCCCAAAGTGCTCTCTAAAACAACCAGTAATGAACATTTTTTGACCAACAGTAGCATATCTCAAACTCATTCACTTACTACAAAACCCAAAACAATAAGATAACTCAAAAACTCCTAACTGAATTATTATACTTTCCACTATAATAACAGGATAGTCTGAGAGCAAAATTCAACAACAAGAGTAGCATCTGAAAACGAAGAAGCCGTGATAACACCCACTCCCACAATCTCCTGATCCCTAACTATTTGTCTCTCTGTTCAAACTATTCGGAATAAACCCTCTACTCCTCTACCACCCCTTCCCAACTCTCCACTAGGGCTGCAATCGAGCCGAGCCAAGCCGAACCGAATATCTTTATGCTCGAGCTCGGCTCGTTAAGAAAACGAGCTCAGTTTTGAGCTCGAGCTCGGATCGAGCGGAGCTTTAACCGAGCTTTGACCGAGCTCGAGCCGAATAGTTCGCAAATAACTCGATTCGTTTGCAGCCCTACTCTCCACTAAAGAAACTAGTAATTTACACGTGTGTTGCACGGCTTAATAAATACATATATTTTTTTTTAAAAGTAAAAATTCAGGCACACGTGTTGCACGGGTTGGTAGAAGGACAAATTACACTAAGGCATTTTTCCATTATAGTAGTAGAGATATAACTCTCAATGACAACACAACGGAAAAGTAGATCCTGACATCCAACTTGCTGTAGTCACCACCTAATGAAAGCATGTATACAAAAGAAAAATTATACAACAAAAAAAAAACTAAGCATTTAAACACTAATTTGCTCAATAGGAAAAAAAACCACTCAATCAAGTCACAAATTCATCGGCTTTGTTTGTCGTTGTGGTGGAGAAAAAGAGTTGCAACTCAAAAGAGCTGTAAATAGAAATTTCTTTTCGGTAATGAAAACTGTTTGACAACCACAGCTGTAAAACTATTCAAAACTAATGTTTGAATGATAAAAGAGAATTTTTCATAAATAACTATTTGTTAAAATATTTTTTGTAAAATTGTTGTTATATTATAAAAATTCTGTAATAGTAAAAATTGAAAAATGACTTGTAACATAATAGAAATACTAAAATTTAAAATTTTCTAAAATATTTTGTTTTTCTAATTTCAGTATTTCTATTTATTTGCATAAATTTTACTTTTAACTTTTCCATGTTTTAATCACGTAACTAGAATTGAATTACAAAATTCGTATTAGCCTAATAATCATGAGATTTTATCTGTTCTAGCATCGAATCTATGGAAATGTCGTAAAAGATACAAGAAAAAAAGTTTTCAGGGTTGAGGAGAGGGAAGATAAGTTGTGAATAGAGGGAGGGGAAGGGACAATAGGTTTTTTTTTTGGGAGGGGGGGGGGAATGTGTTTTGTGATTTTAGATCTGGGCCTTTGATTTTTGGGGGATTGAAGGAAAGCCACTTGACAACTTTCTTTGTGATTTATTACATATACTTGGTTTGCCCGTGGACACGTACCTACGGCACGTTTCCGTGAACAATGCAGCATATAAAAAGGCCTGTAAAAAGTTAAATATATGCACGTCTTCGTGAAAAATGATTTATATAGATGTATATTTGGCTGAGACATTAATGTATTCTGAATTAAGATGTTTATTTGTTTATATCTTTGCAGAATCATTTGTCAGGAGCTCGGAATTGAAAAAAGAGTACTGTGAATCTACAGGACCTGTAAAAAGAGTACTGTAATAGAAATTTTCGAGAAAATTTGACAGTATCCCTTAAAATATTAGCCCTTTTACAGCAATTCCTTACAGAATTGTGCTTACAATTAAAAATATAACATCACAGGTAGTTAATATCAATTCTCCACAGGCCAATCCAAGCAATATCACACAGGCATCATATATATAAGGCTCTAGGGGTAAAAATCTTGATATGATGCAACATACAAAATAAAACCAATATTTCGTTTGAAAACGTAATGGATTTGTAGGAATTTTAGTAAAAATTTTAACAGAGTCTCCCCTAAAATATTAGCCCTTTTATAGCAATTCCTTACGAAATTCTGCAAACAATTAAAAATATAGCATTACAGGCAGTTAATATCAATCCCCCCATGCCAATCCAAGCAACATCACACATGCATCATATATATAAGGCTCTGGGGCAAAAAATTTGATATGATGCAACATACAAAATAAAAACCAAGATTTAGTTTGAAAACGTAATGGATTTGTAGAAATTTTAGTAAAAATTTCGACAGAGTCTTCCCTAAAATATTAGCCCTTTTACAGCAATTCCTTACGGAATTCTGCAAACAATTAAAAGTATAGCATCACAGGCAGTTAATATCAATCATTCCCAGGCCAATCCAAGCAACATCACACCGGCATCATATATATAAGGCTCTGGGGGAAAAATCTTCATATGATGCAAGATACAAAATAAAAACCATGAATTTGTTTGAAAACGTACTGAATTTTTAGAAAAATATTTGAAAAACCTTTGAAAAACAACACATAGAACCCAATACTCCACAATTTTGCGGGTACGGGTATTAACATTATTATATTATATCATCATCCTATACAGATACTTACATCATCTCCGAAAATCCTAAATATTACACAGATTTATATAATCTCTTACTCTACATAACTTAAGGGAACAAAATACACAACCCTACTACAGAAGAAAAAAAAAAAAAGATTACAGGGTTGTTACAAATAGTAAGAGTACACAAACAGTAAGAGTTTCGAGTCTTCAATATACAAAGCTTCGAGTCTTTAATATGGGACGAAACAGTGAGCTTATACAAACAGTAAGAGTTTTTCAAGAATCAATCAAAACCAATGATAATTAAAGAAACAAATAGTAAGAGTATATAGATTTATACCTATTTCTCATTACCTGAAAAGAAAGCAACTACATGAGATTCTAATAAGAACTCAACTCGCAAATCCTTTAATTCAAATCACACATACACAATGTCTTGACTTTGATTTTCTAATTACGATGCAAAAAGGAAACAGTTTATATGAAGCAATCTCATGTTAACAGCTTCCAAGAGTATAGTTAATACACTATTGTTTGGCTTGCACACAATGCAGATCATAGGTATTTTATAATGATAGTTGATTGAGGACTTGCTAACAGTTCTATGCAAACATGCAACTTTTTGACACTTAACAAACTCCAAATATATGCAACATAGCAAATTAACATCAATGCTGAGCAACATTTGCAATTATGTACTCTTGATACAACTGAGTAGAAATTGCAAGTCCCCAAGCCTATATTAACTTATTGGATATGAACTGTTGACACAATCATATATACACAAAAAGATAAATTCTCTCCCTACAACCTAAACATACTTGTGCTAGGCTTGTCCTTAAAATTTGAACCTCTATACAACCACATAATTTTTTTAGAACCGTGAAACAAATATATTTGGTTGTATATAGTTAATCTCCAGATCAATAAGCAATTCAAAAATTTCTATTGCTCTGATAGACTGATACTATTTGTAACAAACATTTCTATTGTCAAGATCAATAAGCAATTCTAACAGAGTCAACAGTTTTACATAGCACCTGGTTTTACATAGCACCTGCTATAGTAAGAGTCTCAGATTCATAAATTTAATGAGTTCTATTGGCTATGATTGTAGGATCTGCTATTACTGGGCCCATTGGAAAAGAATGTGCTGGCCTGTGGCCAAGGATTGCTAGTGCTATCAATACCATTGTTTAACTGTTGCTGCTGTTTCATGAATTTTGGCTTTGTGTTCTTAATTTTGTGATCTCTGGACTTTTGCAGTTTGTGTTAGACTTGTTTTTTGTTGTTATTGAGATATTTCTGTTTGAATATGTTATGAGGATTTAATTTTTCTTAATAGATATAGTTGTCTGGGTTGGAATTTAAATTTCAGTGTTTATTGATAATGATAATATGCTATCTTTATAATCAGAAGCACCGAACATTAAAAAAAAGATTATTTGGTTATTTTATCCCTAAAGGTACTTATAAGCGAGTTCATGACATTCAGTCTCGCTATAATATGGAAGGATAATGTAAGTGTTCTTCAGATTGCTAAAGTATATCCTCGCTTGTCTCTTGTATTAACAGGAAGGAGAATTTACAAGGCATCAATAAATCTCAAGTGTATGAATAATGCAACCTTCTTGATTATACGCTTGTTCTTTATTACACTTGAAGTGAGCCTACTTGATTGTATGAAGTGTTGATTTGTTAATTTTCTTCTTGCATTTGAATGATCATGCAGAAAGACAGTTACTGGACATAACACTTACAGACCTATGTAGGGTTTCTACCTTTAGGAAAGTTCACATCCATAATTAATTTTGGGTAGACATGTTTTGATTGTTGAAATTGATCTCAAGATTTTATTGACTAAAAGTGTTGTGGTGGCTAATGCGTCAAGCAAACCCATCAGAGTATGAAATTCATTCTTTTCAAATTTTCATGTACAACCAATGTTTTTTGTTTCTAATTGCATTTTCATATTTGCTTATTTATATGTGCAGCCAATGTTTTGGGATGTTTCCCATAAATTGGGTCTAATTAGAACTGGGTTGGGTTTGAGTAAAGTAAACCCTGACCCATTCTATGATTTTAACTTAAACAGTTGGGTTCCGGGTCAAAAACCATGACCCTAATTCAACCCATTTACTTATTCAGTAAAATTATCTGAGTCCTTAGTATTCAAATATATTGCATCCATGACTTAAAACTTTTACAAAAAATCCTACAAATTAACATTGCAGTCCTTAATTATAATCAGTTCTTCTCCCACATAGCAGATACTACAACATTTCTATTCTCCAAAACAGTTTTACATAGCAGATCCTACAACCATAGCCAATGTAACAGAGTCAACATGTCCTAGCTCGTCAGATTTGGTTGACTAAGTTTCAGATGGGAGCATAAACAGATGTTGTGCAAGAGATTCATAAATTTGTTAATATATAAATGGGAAAAACAGTAATAGCTTGCAAGAGTGATAACACCAGGTTAGTGGCGAAACCTCCGTAACTCAAATTATGAACAAATACTTAGAACCAAGAATGTAGTTAGCAAGATAATCAGAGTAAGTGTTTTATATTACCTAAAAGCATAATAAAACATGTAAATGTAAATGCTATGTGACCTAGTTCCATATATACAAATTCAAAAAATGTGACAATTAACATACAGTGAAGTGCATATCAAGGTAGTGAAATTTATAAATAATGATCGACTATGCTAAACTGCACATCCTAATAGCTCAAGTTTAGATTTCATGCATGTATGCCTTTATGTTATACATCAAAGTCCACTAAATATTTAATTCAGAAATAACTTCGAATACTGTATCAAATCTTGTAAAGAAATGAAACTGTTGTTACTAATAGTTGTGAGTAGCCTAATCAATTCTATAAAATGACTCTCTAAACAAATGTAATTAGAATGTTAGACACCCATAAAAATTAATTTTTCCAGCAACTATTCAAAACTCAATCCCACACACAGTTTCTAAAGGAACTCTCAATTTCCTTTGAGGAAAATTTTTAAGGCTAAGTGAGCAACCCAAATTTTAGGTACAATAACTAAAATATCCAGACTATAAGCGAAGTCTAAGAGTAAGGTAGATGCATTTCCACTGATTCATAATGTAACCTTATAAACAGATGAAGTTTTGAAACCCTGAAGTAATTCCCTCCATGACAATGTCGCAATCCTCGCAATATCTTTACCTCCTACATGTAACTAACTAATCTAGTTATAACTAATCAAGATCAGAAATTTACTCCTAATATAATAAACAACACTAATTGCGCATTTAATACAAAAAAGTATTCAAATCTAACAATAACAATGCACAAATTACCTAAAATTAGCACCTAATATTTAATTTCTCAATCGATTCAGCTTCTCATCTAGTGTTGTTGATCGATATCATAATTTCAATCAAACAGTTCAGCTTTAATCAATCAAGTTTAAATTCAGCTTCTCATCTTTAATTTCTCAAATAATTCAACTTCTCATCTTTAATTTCTCAAACAATTCAGCTTCTCAAACAATACAGTAAAAAATTTCATGGCTTTGATCTTAATATGCTGACCACATTCCTATGATTACTCAATAATAAGATTGATAAGTAAAAAAGAAGTATGATTTAAGAGTTTCTCAGATTTCATTTTCTCTCTTTCATTATCTAGATATTTTCGTTGTAGTAGTATCCAGTTTTGATGCAACAAAAAAATTGGTGTATATTTCCATCTTGATATTGAACTAACCATAAAAGGTTCCTTTAGAAAATTGCTGTCATGGTCGTGTTTCCTTATTTGGATTCATGGTGTGAGCTCTACATCGAGAATTCGAGATATTATTCTCATGGGTTGCGTAGTGAAGGAATCATGTTAAATCTGTAAAACCCAATTCGAATTCGTATCTCTAGTTATTTTAGTTAAGCTGTACGTAATTGTCATCTATAATTAGTCCCAAGATTATGATTCTAGAGAAGTTCATTACGTATACAAAATCACAATACAATAGCAAGTAATTCAGGGAACTTGAGCTTAAACATGGTAAAAAAGACACAGAAGTATGCAAAAATTGTTCATAAGAAAAAAAATAGTCAAGCATTTAAAAATTGCAAAGCTACATCAAAAATTTGTTTTAAAAATGAAGAAGAATTATTAGCAATTAAGTCACAACAGTCCCATTATATAATTGGCAAATTCATTACCCAATAGGGTAAGAACAAAATAAAATTATTAGTGCACACGAAATAATTGAGCATCATCATCCAGAACACTACCAAGTTCCCTACTACAGTTTCGCATTCGACTTCCTCTATCTCCACACATTGATGTTTATCCATCATAGACAGGAAGCAAGCATACCTGACGTAAGACCAAGGTAAAGGCTGTATGTCTGAGTAGTTCGATTCCTCTTAATAAAACATTGGAGCGGGAAGTCCCTTGTGCCCGGCTGCAAGTAATATAAGGATAGTTTAAGAAACACTACTTCGCAATTGCAATTGCAATTGCAATAAAATAAAATAAAATAAAATATTAGATCTTGTTTCGCAATTGCAATACTAAGCTATGGCTAAATCAGACTATTACATTCAAGTAGCTAAAATCTGGATATTGTAGTTAACTTCTTTAGTTAGAGTGAATATAAGAAAGACCGTGTCTTCCCCTAATTACACCTCTCTAAAAAACAATACTCAAGCCAGAAACTATCCGACATATAATTGTAAGTGCAAATATGAAGTATCCAAGTGTAAAATGAAATGATGCTATTCCACAACATAATTATTTCCAATCTAACTCATCACAGTGCATTGTTGAACATCTAACTCATCTTCTATATTCAACTTCTGTATTCAACTTCTATGTAATCAACTCATCAAAGAACTAATCAACTAATCAACTCATTAAAGAACTAATCAACTTTTGTATTCAACTTCTATGTAATAATCTGACTCATCACATATTCTACAATTATTTCAAATCTTACTCATCACAGTGCACCTCTCTGATGACAATCTAACTCATCACAGACAAAGAAAGAATGGATCAACTTCTACAAAATATTACGAAAATATTGCACAACACAGTGCACTGTTGAACAACCTACTAACTTGATCTCCAAATCTAACTCATCAACATTCAACTAATCAATTTCAAATCAAGAAACAACATACCTCAAAATCCTGTGAGTCTATGAGTTCGCGAAATCATGTATCTTCCCTCACTGAAATCAATGACGGGAACACCTATAAATATTGAAATGATCACAACTTTATCATCCAAGATTAAACTTTAGCTACAGACTAAACTTACAATTGTTTGAGAGAGAGACTAAACTTAAAATTTGGATGTCTACAGTTCGATATTTTGTCCATTGAGTTGTAGCTTAGAAGTAAATAGTTAAAGGGGTAATGGAAGGGTTGAAGACCATATTACCACATAGTCTTTCATTCAAAAGGAAAAGCTTGATATTTGATCTAACTTCTTAAGGAATTTACATACTTAAGGAAAACTCACATAAGAAATTCTTAGCTACTATAACTCTAAAAGTAGTTTTATCATCCATCACTGCTTCTATTCTTTGTAAATAGAAAATTCAGTGAACATGCCAGATATCCAATTATATAGTTATACTATGACCGAAATAGGTAAAGAGCTAAAATTACCTGATCATCCCATCACTTGTCAGTGTTGTAGATGACAGTAACTCCAAAGCTCCTAACAGGATTGATGCCTGTCCATGAACACTGCAAACCCTATTGGAAGTGGAGCTAACACTTGCAATATTGTAGTGAAAATTTAATTATATTTTCACATTAAAACTAAAGAAGATAATTATGGTAATTAAATTTGACAATGACTGAAATTAAAGTATCAAATTCTTGGAGTAGAAGTCAGTCAATGCTTTACAGCTTAAGAGTTTGTCTATTCCTCACTCTGTTCAGTCAAATTTATTGTGAAGTGACATCCAATGGCTGATAGAGAAAATTGTTAGGAAAACTCTATACATACAATTGGTAGGAAATTTTTGACATATAAACTATAGGTAGAAATATTTTAAATTAGTCAGATTGTTAATTACATTGTGTTCATGTTAAATATGAGACATGCCTTTCATTTACACACATGCTCAACCCTCATCTAAGTAAAGTAAACTCAAATAAGTAACGTAACAAATATTGGCCTTTATGTTTTCTATATCACCGGTATGGTAGAAAACATTAACTAATTGACCAATGAAAGGAAAATATAAACAACATAAAATATCAATGTATAATTTATAATTTCTTCAAAAGAGTACTATTCTTACGATGGCTCAGAGCATAATGTATAATTTCTTCACTGAAGCTTTTATCTCCAGGATTATCTGAGAATGTGCAAAATCCCAAGAAAATATGCACAAAACTGGATAGTAGTGTGAGTACCGCTACAACTAACCCTGCCAAAAGGGAGGAGTACTTATCACAAATATTAAATCATGTTTTAATGAAACTTAATGGAGCTGAGTCTATGTCCACATTTGAGTTTATTGAGAGTGGATTATTGAGTCTATTTCTCCGGCCTGATTATTTTATTCTCACTCTTTGTGATATTAGAGAGTTCCTCCTGCAAAATCCTTAAACATGACTTCCCATCAAATAACCATCAAGGAAAAATATCTGATTGTGTTTCCTGTGAACTGTAATCTCAAATATTACAATGCAAAACGACTGATAACAGTGTGGACACGTCTGTTAAGTATCAAGAAATGGATAATTAAACTTCCTAATGTTGGAGTGTTTATTCAGCAATCTAAGTAAGTTTGCCAACCCAGATTATCTTTTCACTTCCCAACCAAACAAACAAAGACCTGCGCATCCTGTGATTATGTTGCATGTACTCGGCTTAATCCACCGAAACTTCCTTTTCAACATTGGATCGAAGAATCATGCTTAATATTTCTGAGAGACGTATAGAAACAATACAAATCCTTTACCTACGCAAGCCTAGGTTCAAGCAATAGTTATAGTATTCCCCGAGCAATGTTTAAGCCTAATCCAGCATTAACCAGCGCATGAATCAAAATGGGTTTCAACAAAGATTGGGCCTTAAGAAAACATTTATTACTGCTCAAATTCAGGCTATTGCGCAATGTGCATAGTAGTTAAATAAGTAGATTAAGAACCCTCACTTGGGCAAACTGCAGTAATAGAAAAAAATATTCTAAGAAGTATAAACTGGATTTAAGAGTGAAATAGCCCGTACCTCAAATTTTTGAGTGACGTCACATTAATGCAAGGTTAGCTACAATATGCAGGAGGAGGGGACCAGTGAATGCAGTAAAAGAGCATACCACAGTACTCAAAATGTCAAGTGCTTAACAGTAACAATCATAAGTCATTTTTGTAATGTTCGGAGAATGATAGCTACATATGCTAATAGCGATTCTGAGTACACAGCACGGCAATAAGCTAGCACGCATGAATATGGCAACAAATAAATCAAAATATTCAAGGATTGTTAAAACATCTAATACATTCATCAACTCTTAGTCCAGAGATTAAATTTCTACAGGCATGATTATCATTAGGCATTAGCCTTCAGACATTATTCATTGGTTAGGTGCCATGGAATGGCAATGAAATGGGTACGTAAAATAAATTTGAGTTGGAAAATTGAAGATGTGCTACAGTGGTCAAAATAAACGCTTACAATTAGAAAAGAACAATTTGTTGGATGTATAAGTATATTCTCAGTATAATAGGATAATATTGTGTATATTATTCTATGGGGCAACACGGGTTTACACGTGCTATGTATTAATTATTGGAACGGGTTGAGTGGGCTAAAAGCCCAGTACCCTAAACCCAGTCTAATCTCTTTATAAGCTGGTCTAGAGATAGTGCTCTGTGATATTCCAATACTGATAAGCAGGGTATAATATCTTAAGCGGCTAGAGATTAACCCTAACCCTAATTTCCCCAAATCAGTATTAACACAATTTACAATAAAAGCAAAGATGCAAAATAAATGAGAGATGAGGAGATTTAACTTTTAGCATATGCAATCAAATTTATTCCCCAAAACTCATTTCAATAAACTACTAAGAACTTCACATATCAACCTGCATTCTCCATCCCTAATTTTTAAGATGACATACACGACATATATGCTCGAGCATAATAAGTAATTAAAGGATCATAGCAACCCCAGATTATCTATTTTAACTATTTAGTCTGATTATATATAGGAAAGTAGATGGCAGGGCTCTTCTTCACTCCACCATCCTTCATTGCTGACCAAACACTCCTCTTATCATCCCACCTCGCCACATCGGCAATATACGTTCGATAACAAAACCCAATACCAGAATGCATAGGCTCCATGTCTATCAATTTTTTGGCTGAAATATTAGCCATTTCAACATTCCCATGAATCCTACCATTATTAAGGAGAGAACTCCATATACAGTCATAGGCATGTGTTTGATGAACTCATAAGCTCTCTCAATTTGGCCAATTTTGCCCATGCAATCAACGACAATACATAAGTCCAAATCAAGGATTACACCACACCTATCCTGCCTTAAGCAATTATAGAGGAATGCAACTAAACCCAAAGCCAAATGTAGAATCTAACGAAGATCAATCTCAAATTAAAACCCGAAATATAGAAACTTAATAACAAAATGACTGCATTCAGGTTGAAAATGTGGAAACAACAACAAAAATAAAAGCGTTGAAACCCTAGATCTCTAATCGATAAGGAATTACCCATTGTCGCTGAGGTTGATGACGCACCTCCGACGTGGCCATCGCTGCCACTGCTACCACCGAGAATGCGGCCCATGAAGGGGGTGGAGAAGGCAAAGGTTGTAAAGGAGAGGCGGCCGGGTTTGGTGGAGGTTAGGAAGTGGAGGAGGGTGGAGGGGGGAGGGTGGTGGGAGTGGCGGCAGAGGGAGGGTTTCAAGGGAGGAGAGGCGGTAGCGCCTAGGGGGGAGAGCTGGGGGAAGAGAGAGAGAGAGAACCGAGGGGTGATTTGGGGAAAGGAGAGAGAGAGAGCCGGGGGAAGAGAGAGAGAGAGAGAGCGAGGGAAGAAACAGAGAGACAGTGAGAAAGAGATAGAGAAGGGGGGTATTTCAGGAAAGAGAGAGAGTGTGTGTGTGTGTGTGATTTTTGAAATTGTGGGATTTGAAATTTTGAGCGGGAAAATATGTTTTGTGAGAATCAATCTGGGCCATTGGTTTTAGGGGATATTAAATGAGAGCTACTTGATAGATTTCTTTGTAATTTATTTTATATATATATATATATATATATATAGAGAGAGAGAGAGAGAGAGGGAGAGAGAGAGAGAGAGAGAGAGAGAGGTGAGGGAAGAGAGGTTTGAAGAGAAAAGGCAGGAAAAGCAGAGAAAAAGAGAGAGGTAATCGAGTTGAGGTTTGAAGGGGGGAGTGGGGGGGATTAACGAAAATGAGAGAGGCTAGAGAAAAACTGAGGAAGAATATGAGAGGAAAGAAAAAGAACATTACATTTTATTTTCTTCAAATATTTAGGATATAAAAATTGTTTTTTTTAAGCCAAATGCGAAAATTTTATGTGGTGAGATTTTGGAGGGAAAAAAAGTTTATGGTTTTCAAAATCTTTTGATTCAAACAAGATTTAACAAAAAAAAAAAAAAAAAACAAACTCCAAATTTTAAGAAAAACTCCTTTGAGGCTTTTAAAAAAGCTTTTGATTTCTTCAAAAACAATACAAAAGAGAGCCAAATATGAGGTGATTTTTCAAAATTTATGAAAGGAGAGTAGTACGCATAATTTCTTGTTTACATGCATAATTTTTCATTGGTTGGACAAATATGAAAAGTTAAGTTACAACTAAATATTATAAGAGCATCTGTAGCTGTCAAAAACCAAATTTTGGGTATTTGGTAAATATAAATGGAAAAACTGACTTTGCGTTGCAGTCGTCGAAAATCAAAATTTGGATTTTTTTTTTCACTATCTAAAATCTCATATGGAAGTTTATTTTTCGTCCCATGCAAAAAAAAGAAAAAATTCGAATGGACGGGGAATGATTTCCCGTCCGTCTTATTTAAAAAAAATAAAAAAAACTTTAAATCATAATTAATTTCTTAATAAATGTTAAATTAATCCTAATTATTAATTAATTAACTTTTAAACCTAAGTTTAACCCATAGAAATCATTATGGGATTGTTCTATAGAAATTTTAAAGAAAGAAAAGTATGGGACGGGGCTTCATCTCCTATCCCACTTCATTTTTGATTTTTTTAAAAAAAGGAACGGACGAGGACTCATCCCGTCCGACCGTTTTTTAATTTAAAAAAGAGTGTAGGGACGATGTATTATTTCTCGTCCGAGCGTGTGTCAGGCAAAAAAGTGTAGGGACGATGTATTATTTTCCGTCCGAGCTCTCTGACGAAAAATAATTTTTTGTCTGATCAATCAGACGATAAATAATCTATCGTTAACTATATTTTGTCAATTGTCATTTCGTCTCCCAAATATAGCCAGCGACTATTCATTCGAAACCCAAATTTTGGATAAATGGTCAACGACCACAGCGCAACTTTTTCAAAATTTTGAAAATTTTGACAAAATGGCCAACAATAGGGATGGCATCAGGGCCGGGCTGGCCCGGGACCGGCCCGGCCCGGCCCCCCTCCAACCCGGGCTGGCCCCTGAACCGGCCCCCACCCAACCGGTTAAGGTCCGGTCCCCTTTTTGGCAAGGAAAGCCCGGTCTAGCCCGGCCTGCTCGAGGCCCGGGACCGGTTGAACCGGCCCGCCCGGGCTCGGGCTGGGCCGGGCCGACCGTTGCTGACCTTTTTTTTTCCAGAAAAATAAATAAAAAAAATTTAAATTACGAAACTACCCCCCAACGGATTTATAACGGCTAGTTTTGGGGGGTACTTTAGGGAATCAAAAAATTTGCATTTTCTATAAATACAATACCATTCCTTTCATTTCTCTTCACCAATTCACTCAACTATCTCTTTCTCTCTACTATTTCTTTCCCCAATCAAGTATTCAACTACCACAATTTGGTGAACAGCATTCTTTCAAGTGATCAAGATTAAATTTTGTACATTTTGAAGGAAGGAAATCAACAACAATCAAAGTGATCAACTCATCAACATTCAACAACAACAACTCAAGTCTCTACTTTCTTACGGTATTTTAGTATAATTTTAATTTGTAGAATTAACATAGCATACTACTTCATTATTCTCATATAATTTGTGTTTTCTTGATCTTCTTTCTCTCATTTTTTTTAGATTTTATTTTTAATTTTGGTAAAGTGGTAAAAAAACATACACTACTCACTCACTACTTCATTTTTATTTTTTCATAGTTAAATGGCCTCTAATCGATCACGCTGTGGTGGTAGGCATAGTAGTCAAGAATCTACTAGTTATCACATTCCTTCCATTCCTAACCAATATATAGATAGTGAAGAAACATTTATTAATTATGATAGTTTTCCCGATTTGAATGAAACACACTCAAATCCTATAGAAATAGAAGATCATGTAGAACCACAACCATCGGAACAAGGTCATTCTCTAAACTCAAGGAAAACGAGAGGGACTACTTCGGAAGTACACAATTTTTTCAATTTTGTCCCTTCACAAAATGATAAGAGTGTAGGACTTAAAATATGTAAGAAGTGCCAAACCCCATATAAGTTTAAAGTAGGATCGGGCACGGGTACACTTCAACGTCACTTAAATAAATATCAACCACAATTTTCGAAAGATAATCTCACACAACAAAAAATACATCCTAAAACCGGTCAAGTAGATAGTCATACATATGATCACGATCACGTTCGTAAGGGAATCGCTAAATTATTAATTAGGGGTGAATTGCCATATTCGTTTGGTGAACAAAAATATGTAGAGGATTTTGTACAAACCACCTTCAACCCCCATTTTAAAAAAATTGCTAGGAATGTTGTTAAGGGTGATTGTAAATTAGTTTACAATGAGAGTAAGGATTTTTTGATAGCTGTACTAAAATCACTACACACTAGAGTGTCATTGACATCGGATGGGTGGGTAGGAGTAAACGGGGTTCCAATGATGTGTGTAACATGTCATTGGATAGATTCGGATTGGTTACTTCAAAAGAGAATAATTTCTTTTGGATATGATAGGTACCTACATAAGGGTGAAATTATAGCCACACACATTATGGAAGCATGCAATAATTTTTTTATTTATGATAAAGTGTTTGCTATTGGTTTTGATAATGCATCCAATAACACTAAGGCAATTGAGAGTTTAAAAATTACTTTAGATCCTGTGGAACCCGAAATTTTTCATGTTAGGTGTGCTTGTCACATTTTAAATTTTTGTGTGTAAGATGCACTAAAATATGGAAATGATAAACTAGAAGCTATGAGAGATTGTGTTCATTATATTACATTGAGTGGTCCAATTTATCAAGCTTTTCATGATTGGTGTAAACTTAGGGGCATTGTATGTAGACGTTTTCCTAAAGATGTACGACATCGTTGGAATTCTACCTTTGAATTATTAGGTGTTGTTCTTCATTATCGTTTTAATTTTAGAGATTTTTATGTCGCAATGGGTATGCAAAATTGTATGTTAGATGATGATTTTTAGTTTTTTGCCGATAGTTTATATAAATTTTTACAACCTTTTAACGATGCAACTTTGCAATTTTCGAAAACATATACATCTACATCTAGTGGTATTTTACTTGAAATTGTGACTATGATGACAACAATTAAAGATTTGCAAAATGACCCTTTTATTGGAGATATGGTTAATGCGGCATATGTTAAGTTTTTGAAATATTTTTATCCAATTCTTATGTTATAATGTGTAGCTAGTGTAATGAATCCTATGATTAAATTAGAAGGTACAAAAAATTTAATTGAAATTTTCTACACTTATGCCCCATACGATGCAATACTAGATTTTGATCATGTTGCTTTTACTCGTAAATTTGAGAATGTTTTGACTAGGTTATATGATTCTTATGATAGGATTTATTCAACTAACACTATTCAAACACAAACACAAAATGTTGAATCTTCTTCTTCTTCTTCCTCCATATTAGCAAAAGGAAAGAGTCAAGCTAGTATTGGTATTTTAAACCTTATTAAATCGAAAAAGGCAAGAACCAATTCACCTAATGAGTTGAATTGGTATAATGCACAAAGTGCAGTTGAAGATGTAGAAGATGTGTTACAATTTTGGAAGACTAATGAAGCAATTTTTAATATTCTTTCTCGTATGGCTAAAGATCTGCTAACAACACCGGTGTCAACTGTTGCATCGGAAAGTGCTTTTTCTCTTGGTGGCAGGATAATGAGCCCGAGTAGGAACCGATTGACAGCAAAAATTTGGAGATGCTAGTATGCGCCGAAGATTGGATGAAAGCGGAAGAGAGGACCCAAGACTTACTTGAAGCACAAGCTGGAGGTGGATCAACAAGTAGCGATGAATGAATGATTACATTTAGTTAATTTACATTAAAATGTTGTTCAATTAATTGTAATTAATTGGGAAATTTAGAGTGATGAGATTCTATATTTAGATTAAGTTGAAGTGCACGATAATAGTCCAATGCCTTCTCTTCAATCTAAGTAGAGGCCATCTCGATCTTTAAATTCAAGTAATTCCCTTGATTTGTAATTTGATGATTTGAGCTAAATAGACAAATTTGTATGAATTTTATTCAAGAAGTTCAAATTTATTTAATTCAGTACTTTATTTATTCATGTACTTCAATTATTTATGAAATTTTATTCTTTGCAATTGTTATGCAATTACAAATCCATATACTTGTTCTTTAACAATACTAAAAAAAAACCTTTATACACGGGCCAGGCCCGGCCCGACCCGCGAACTGGCCCGGCCCGGCCCGGACCCCACAGTAGGGGCTAGGGGCCAGGTCCGGGCCAAGGTTTCTTACCTTCAGCCCGGCCCGGCCCGGCCCGCGTTGGGAGGAGTCCAGCCCGGGTAAGCCCGGGACCGGTCAAAATCCGGTCAAACCCGGTCCGGCCCGGCCCGAATGGCCCGAATGCCATCCCTAGCCAACAACTACAAATGCTCTAAGGTGATGTAGCTCAGATGGTTGAGTGCTTGCTTTGCATGTGAGAGGTATGGGGGTCAATACCCCTCATCTCCAAGTACTTAATTTTTATTCTTATTTTTCAGGTGAGAAACTTAATTAAAATAATTGATATTCTTATTTTTCATCTGAGAAACTGCTAAAAATGCATGCTGTCACTTCTCTTTTATGTTATTTTTTAACTTTTAATTTAGATTATTGATGAATTTTATGAACATTGAACATGTTGTCTATAGTTTTTATACAAATGAAATGATTGTATATGCTGGTAACGATGCATTCTATCATTTCTCTTTTATTTTATTTATTTAATTTTTAATTAAAATTATTGATGGATTTTGTGAACATTCAACATGTTGTCTATAGTTTTTTATACAAAAAAAAAATGATTGTATTTGCCTTTAGTTCTTTTGCAATGTATAAAATTTAAGCCTTCATAATTTCTATCAATTTTTTTTCTTTTAATTTTTAACTGTGTCTCCCATGAAGATGTTATCTTAAGTTTTTGATATTTCGCTTAGCCCAGTTTGTTTAGCCCAGTTTCGGTGAAGCCTTTTAGTTATGAACTTTTAGTTATGAAGCCTTTTAGTTATGAATAGTGACTCACGTGAAGATCTTATCTGAAGATGAGTTTTCATCCATCTAGATAAACTCATAAACACCAAGTACGGAAGAGAAGAAGATTAGGGTTTTAGATTTTTTTGATTAAAACAAATAAGTAGAGAGGAGTTAGGGTTTGGATCAAGTTTAGGTTTAAGTCCGAAGTCAAGATCTGGTTGGATCGGGTCTTGTTTGGATGCGAGTCCGAAGGCTGGGCCGGATCGGGCCTGTATAAGGATTGGATCGGGTTTGGTTGGGTGCAGATCCAACAGCTAGACTGGATCAGGTTGGATTTGCAAACGGGTCGGGTCTGGCTTGGTCGGGTTTGGATCCGACGAATGAACCAGACAAGGTTCAGTTAGGTCTAGGTGGGTGCAGAAGCAAACTTGGGTCGATTGGACCAGGTCGGGTTGCTGCGGGTTAGAGACCAAATCAGAGAAGGCGGTGGCGGCCAGGGTTTGGTTGAAACCTTAATAGCAGTTGTTGCGTAGGAGTCAGAAAGGGGAGGTTAACGACTAGGGAGCGCGACACAGTAACTGCACAGTGGACAGATGCTATTGTCAACAACGACGGGGTAGCAGGTTGGCGGCAACGAAGGTTGCTGCACGTGCGAGGAGGCCGAACAGGTGAGTCGCAGGGTGCTGCAATCGGAGAAGGGTGGCACAGGTGGTTTCTGTGCTCGAGGTGGTTATCGACGCTGGTGAGTTCGACAGGCGAGAGAGGAGTTGAGGATGACGACGAAGACGAATCTAACAATATCTCTCTCTTGGTATATATAATTAATTTATCTTAGGCATCGAGATTGTAAGGGATGTTATGAAATTAGAGTTTATGCTAATGGCGGCTATTGTTTTTTTCGATTCAAAATACCCCAGATATTCTGGATACCTAGTATACCTACCTGTATATATAACTAATACTGACTTGATGGGCTTATGGGTCGAATAATATTAATTCAATATATCCACGATTCTAATATTTATAACCGGATCTTATGTATACATCATGTATTCTATAAAATAAATAATATAATAATAGTCATACATGTCATTTTACCATTTTATGAATTTAATGTTATTTTCACTTAGCCCATGTATGTCACTATATGATATTTTTTCAATGTTCTATGGTATATCATATTTACTTATTTATGATAAATTTCTTACCAAATCTTCAAGTGTATATGGTTATTCAACATTTTAAACTTCCAACTAATATTCCCATATACATATATTGATCATCATTTCATTCTGATCGTGTTATCTAATATATCATACTTACCTTTAAGTTTATTTGCATTTAAATAATTATCATTATTATTTTGCCAACTTGCAAAAGACCCCATTTAAGAATTTGCTTAGGGCCTCCTGAAACTAAGATACGCCCCTGGATAAACACCAAGTACAGAAGAGAAGAAGATTAGGGTTTTAGATTTTTTTTTTGATTAAAACAAATAAGTAGAGAGGAGTTAGGGTTTGGATCAAGTTCAGGTTTAAGTCCGAATTAAAATTATAGATGGATTTTGTGAACATTCAACATGTTGTCTATGGTTTTCTATAAAATAAAAAAAATGATTGTATTTGCCTTTAGTTCTTTTGCAATGTATAAAATTTAAGCCTTCATAATTGCCATCAATTTTTTTCTTTTAATTTTTAACTGTGTCTCCCATAAAGATGTTATCTTAAGTTTTTGATATTTCGCTTAGCCCAGTTTGTTTAGCCCAGTTTCGGTGAAGCCTTTTAGTTATGAAGCCTTTTAGTTATGAATAGCGACTCACGTGAAGATGTTATCTGAAGATGAGTTTTCATCCATCTAGATAAACTCATAAACACCAAGTATAGCAGAGAAGAAGATTAGGATTTTAGATTTTTTTTTTTATTAAAACAAATAAGTAGAAAGGAGTTAGGGTTTGGATCAAGTTCAGGTTTAAGTCCGAAGTCAAGATCTGGTTGGATTGGATCTTGTTTGGATGCAAGTCCGAAGGCTGGGTCGGATCGGGCCTATATAAGGATTGGATCGGGTTTGGTCGGGTGCGGATCCAACAGCTGGACTGGATCGGGTTGGATTTGCAAACGGGTCGGGTCTGGCTTGGTCGGTTTTGGATCCGACGAATGAACCGGACAAGGTTCAGTTTGGTCTAGGTGGGTGCAGTAGCAAACTTGGGTCGATTGGACCGGGTCGGGTTGCTGCGGGTTAGAGACCAAAATAGAGAAGGCGGCGGCGGCTAGGGTTTGGTTGAAACCTTACTAGAAGTTGTTGCATAGGAGGCAGAATGGGGAGGTTGACGACTAGGGAGCGCGACACAGTAACTGCACAGTGGAGAGGTGCTATTGTCAACAGCGACGGGGTAGCAGGTTGGCGGCGACGAAGGTTGTTGCACGTGCGAGGAGGCCGAACGGGTGAGTCGCAGGGTGCTGCGATTGGAGAAGGGCGGCACAGGTGGTTTCTGTGCTCGAGGTGGTTATCGATGCTGGTGAGTTCGACAGGCAAGAGAGGAGTTGAGGATGACGACGACAACGAATCTAACGATATCTCTCTCTTGGTATATATAATTAATTTATCTTAGGCTTCGAGATTGTAAGGGATGTTATGAAATTAGAGTTTATGCTAATGGAGGCTATTGTTTTTTTCGATTCAAAATACCCCAGATATTCTGGATACCTAGTATACCTGCCTATATATATAACTAATACTGACTTGATGGGCTTATGGGTCGAATAATATTAATTCAATATATCCACGATTCTGATATTTATAACCGGATCTTATGTATACATCATGTATCCTATAAAACAAATAATATAATAATATTTGAATATATACATATGAGTCCTATATTCTCAACATGAAAGAAGGCGGCAATAGCTCCGTCAACCTCCCAAAATCCTTTTACAACTTGGAGTGATAAAATCAGCCACCAATAAGTCTGAGTTTAGGCTTTAGCTAGCGCTTTCAAACTACGAATAAAGGACATCAATTCTTGACAGCAATATGTTGTTGTACAAAAACTGACTTTTTTGCTTCTGAGGGAATGCAATTCTAATTCTGTCAGAGGTTCCAGAAACTAGACTCCCTTCCGATTTCAACGTATATTCTCACGATACATTATAGTTACATTATCTATGCATATAAATTCATTCTTTACTGGTTTCATGAATAACTT
Source organism: Hemerocallis citrina (assembly GCA_017893485.1). NCBI lineage: Eukaryota > Viridiplantae > Streptophyta > Magnoliopsida > Asparagales > Asphodelaceae > Hemerocallis > Hemerocallis citrina. Next base: position 83,642,553 of record CM030358.1, read on the forward strand.
TTGTTCTACAAATTACAACATAACAGTACTAAAATATCAATAACTTACAATCTGTAAATTGGATTTGACAATATGTAAGATGTATAGGATTCTAGAGTCAGTGTGATACAATTTCAATGTACAAAGTTCTAAATATCGGTGTCGGGAACTAGGTCGAAACCTCAGTACAAATTCGGGCAAACGACATGGCAGAACATTCAAGTATTCGATAATCATGATGAGTTAATGGTCAAGACTCGAATCAATAACAAGGTACGATAAGGAAAACAATGAACCAATAATGGAATTTAATAATATACGAAATTCAATCCAATAACAACTTGTCGGATTTCAATAAATGGTTTCTTGGACAAGAACAATAAAAGTAGTTCAAGCGACGCTTGCCTGTTATACAATGAGTGTCAGTGGCGAGCACTACGGTGGCGACAGCAAGCAAGAGCGACGACAAAAAACAAGCACAACAAATAAATAGCAACAATAGCAACTACGACCGTCACGACAACGCTACGGTAGCACAACAAAGACTCGGAAACAACAGACACAACAAGGACGACTACTGCAATGGCTTCGGGTGAAGGTGGATGAGGTGTTCGGTGACTATGGCGGCGCGCAGGAGGCGAGGGTGTACTAATGGTGGTGGTGATGGGTGCAGATGACGATGACGATTGAGTTCGGTGGAGGAGGTTGATGACAGTGGAGAAGATGATTAGGGATGGTCAGGATGTGGTGAGGGCTGCAATCGGTGGAGCTCGATTGCGTCGACGAGGAGTTGCTGGCTATTATGCAGGTTGCTCGGGATTGCTTGGCTAACTGTAGTCGGGGGTGAGGAAGTCGGGAGGTGGTGCTGACTTGGTGGGGCTTCAGTGGCGAGGGGCAGCGAAGGTGCTACAAGGTGGCGCTTGGGTAGGAGTTGGTTGTGAGGAGCAACGGGAGGGTGTTGCAAGGAGTCGGTGACTGCAGCGAGGTGTCGGCTATTGGTGATCGGTGGTGGGGTTCCAAGGCAGTAGGGGCTCGGGTTCGGTGGTAGAAGAGGAGCAGCAATGGCGGTTGGAGGGGCTGTCGACGGTGGTGGAGTTGTTGATAGGTGGAGCTCGTTGGTGTTGGGGTTGTGGTGATCGGCGGCGAGGGGCAACGAGGCTTAATGGAAGAGGAGCTCATTTGTTGGCGTTCGACAGGGAGACGGCAGTCAGTGGTGTATGCAGGATCAGCAACAGTGAGAGGCTCTGGTGTATGGCAGCACGGCGACAGCAAGAAAGTGGCTGCGGCGGAGTTGTTCGGGTGCTTGTTGTGGTCGGCTGGTGAGGTGGTGCTGCGGGAGGATAACAACGGCGTTGATGGCTCGTGATGAGGGGGATGGCGATGGCTGCACAGCTCGACATCGCAACGGGTAAGATTGGCAGCGGTGGAGCTCGGGGATAGTGCTGTGGCGGTGCTGCGGTGAAGAGCAGCGAGGACCGGGGAGAGGTAATGGCGAGGGTGAATGGAGTTGTCGTTTGGCGCTCGGGGAGAGGGAAGAGGAGGCGATGTGTGACTACGGGTGATCGGGGGTAGTTGATTAGAGGTCGGGGCTATGGAATTGGTGATGGAGGTCGTTGGTGTTCGGGGAAAAGGAAGGAGGTTGCACTTCAGGTTTCAGAAGGCAGGCGTTGAAGGAAAAGGAGAAGGAGAGGATTAAGGTGGTGGTTAATGAGATAGTGGAGGATTAAGTGGGGGTAGTTGTTGTTAGTGGAGAGTTAATGGTTAGGAGAAGATAATGGAGATTAGTGTTAGACAGTATGGGGTAGAGTTATGGGTTGGATTTGTAGGCTTAGGTTAAGCTATAGGATTTTGGGCTTACTCAAACTTTAATAATCAAAACAATAAGATAATAATAATTATAGTAATAATAATAATAGTATAATGGTATGGATTAGAATTGGGCTTGGATTAGGCTTATACAATAATGATTAATCAAATAAGAAATAAACAACTAAAAAATAAGATTTGAGTTAAAATACATAATTATTTGAAAATAGTTACAAACACAATTTATGATTAGTGAGGACTCTAATAGGAGATCCAATAATAAATTTAAAACATAATGAATTTAAGAAACGGAAAATGATTTCTAAAAAATCGAAATACAGAAAATACACAGAAAAATATGTATATGTGAAAACGGAGGTTACAAAATATCTGTGTTTTTTCTTCTTTGTTTATGCTTTCAATTTAAGGAGAAACTTACCTGGACGTAAGGAGAAGAACGTTACATAACTTTCTCTAAATCTGCTCATAACTCCCTTCTTTATTGGGAGTCTTGATCAACAAGTTTTCAAATACATATTCATCTAACTAATTCACTAAAATAATTGAGTAATTATATTTTTAAGCAAACACAATTCATAAAATGGTTTTTTTTATATGTATCATCTTTACTTAGGGGTGTAAAATGAACAGGACGGTCCGTCGTCCATCCGAGTCCGGCTCAAGAAATGGCCCAACCGTGTACCGTCCGAATTGTTATACGAACCGAACTTGAACAAATTATTAGGTCTGATTCTTTACCGAGCTCGAGTCGGACATAAGTCCGTACGAGTATTATTGTGGTCCGATGCTTTATCGAACTGAATCCGAACTATAAAAATTTGGTCCGACCTAGGCCGAGCCGGACATAAATCCGTCAGAGTAGAATTTCGATCCGAACTTGAACATATGATTGTCTGATCCCGTCCGGTTCGATTTACAGTCCTATCTTTACTCTAACCTGTGCTATAACCGTATGACTTTAATTTATAATGTATAATTTGTTTATTGAATGTTAATGGTACTAATATATACCTTTTAATATAAATTAGTTAAATTTGCTACTTCTTTTGATAAAGTCTCTACCATTCACACAAGGTATATTATAGCTCTACATAATCATACAGCTCTACTGGGAATCTAGGATAACCAACCAACATACAGCTAAGGCTGCAATCGGGCCGAGCCGACCCGAATACCTTCAGGCTCGAGTTCGGCTCGTTTACGAAACGATCTTAGTTTTGAGCTCGAGCTCAGCTTGAGCTCGATTCGAGCCGAGCTTTGACCGTATTCGAGTCGAATAGCTCGCGAGCTTAGCCTTAAAAAAAACGAAGCTCGAGCTCGGTTCGTTTACGAAACGAGCTCAGTTTTGAGCTCGAGCTCGACTCAAGCCGAGCTTTGACCGAGCTCGAGCCGAATAGCTCGCGAATTACTCGATTCATTTACAGCCCTACCTACAGCCATCAAAATTCCTTAAAACATCCCAACTGTTTTGCACCACCCAATGCACGGTTAAAGCCAGACTGTCAAAGTGTGAGTTCTTATTTAACAACCAAACCCCAACCCAACACCAACAACTCCTCTTTTTCTTTTTCCTTTTTTGAGTTATGGTACATCCACTACTAATTTTACTATATTTCTTTTCAGTACCTTAGGTGGAACACTCCAATAGGTAGGAAAAGATAGAATAGGTGGGAGAACTCTTTAATAGGAGTATGCCACATAAAGTAGTGAACAAAATGATAGTGAAATTGGTAGTAGACGAAGAATTACTCCTCTTCTTTTTTTTTTTTCTTTTATATAGTGCTCATTCATGTACCAAAAAATCTAAAAGAAATCTTCTGCGACGAGCCACATCGTAGGGGCGGCTTAAAAGCCGCCGGATTGAAGACGCGCATCTCAAAGCATATCTAGTGCACTCCGCTAATAACAAGTTTACGCCTATTTGTAGTGGGCCCCGTGAACCAGTGAATGAGTGAGCTGTTGGGTGTGGGAATGAATATAAGGAAGAGAGGATCTTAGGCTGCGTGGGTGGGCCCGACAATAAGATTGTTGGACAGCACGGAGTGTCTCAATGTCCCCATCTCTCTTGCCTGTTTTCCAGTTTTCAGAGGTTTAGAGGATCTGCAGTCGTTGGTTATTTTGTCAAAAGTGGTAATTTTTTGGCAAAAATAATACTGCATCGTCGGCTATTTATCTAAAATTTGAATTTTGTTTGAATAGTAATGATTTGGAAGTTGATATGGCAATTATCAAAATATAGCTAATAAAAGATAATTTACCATCTGTTAGATTGGACGAAAAATTATCTTTCGTTGCTTATTTTTTTAATTTTTTTTCATATAGCACAGAAAAAGAAACACCATTCCAAAAATTGCGGATATATCGGACGAGAGATTGTTTTCCGTCTTTGAATTTTTTGTTTTTTTTAATCAAAAAATTGACGAACGGGAGATTAAATCCCGTCCGATCCATTTAAAAAAAACCTGAAATGTAGTGGGACGGAAAAAAAAACACCGTCCCAAATATTTCATTTGCGAAAATTTCTATGGGACACCCCAATATTGATTTATATGGGTTAAACTTAGGTTTAATCTTAATTAATTATTAATTAAGAAATAATTAGGATTAATTTAACAAATATTAAGAAATTAATTATGATTTAAAGCATTTTATTTTTTTTATAATTAAGACGGACGGGAAATCATTCCTCGTCCGGTCGATTTTTGTTTTTGTTTTTGCATGAGACGAAAATAATCTTTCATCAGAGATTTTAAATAGTGAAAATATCCAAATTTTGGCTTTTGACGACTGCAATGCAAAGTCCTTTTTTCCATTTCCATTTGCCAAATACCCAAAATTTGGCGCACGGCGACTACAGATGCTCTTAATTAAGGGTAATGCTACATACACTACCAATTTTACTATCATTTTATTTATTACTTTAAGTGTCACACTTTTATTGGAGAGTTCTTCGAATGATTCATCCGAGCTAGCCTTGTCAGTGACTCGAGTTGTTGGAAATTTTTCATGAGTTTTCCTGGTCAGACATTGATTACTTATTGAAGTGTGTCATCTAAGATAGTAAAGACAAATGTAGTAAAATTGGTACTAGGTGTAGCATTACTTTTTAATTAATTCCACACAGCTGCTTTCCTGCTCCATCAACTATACTTCTACTAGCAGCTTTGCCTTTTCAAAATTTCAAGTATTACATGTTTTGCTTGTTTGTGTAAAAATTCATGTTTGGTTTTTATACACAGGACCATATATAAGTTTTTATTTTGTGAAGAAATAGGACCCTATAAAAGTTGTATCTCAAATCTCACATCGGTTTGATATGATTTCATTTCATGTTCTTTCAGTTTCAAAGCAGCTGTGTGAGATTTAATTAATCCCACACAGCTGCTTTCTTGCTTCTTCAATTATACTTCTACTAGCAGCATTGCCTTTTCAGATTTTCAAGTATTACATGTTTCTTTGTTTGTGTAAAAATTCATTTTTGTTTTTTTACACAGGACCCTATATAAGTTTTTATTTGTGAAGAAATAGGACCCTTTAAAAGTTGTATTGCATATATTTCTTAAGAGTTTAGTAAGTATATTTAAAAATTACTTTAAAAATGTCAACTATTAATATGGTATTTTCTCCTTATTTACTAATAATTCAAAAAAAAAAAAACTTTGCAAAATTGAGACTTGATATTTTATGAGTTTATATTTTTTTTGTGTAAGAGCATCCACAATTGTGTGCTATTTATTCATAAAATGCATTTTATAGCAAACAACCAGCTTCAGTCGTTTGCTATTTATGCATTTTATGCATAAATAGCGATAGTAGATTGCTATAAATGAGAGTGGATTTGAGAAAAATGCATATTATACCGGACACAACTTCACTTTCCGTCCCACAAAAAAAAATCATTTTTTAATTCTCCGATGCAACTTTACTTTCCGTCTCGATTTTTTTTTCCTTCCATTTTTTCCTCAGACGGCACTTGAAGTGTCGTCCCTCAAACAGCTCATTTCCCCTTTTGGCTTGGACGGAACTTAGACGGAACTTAGAGTTCCCGTCCAACCATTTTTTCTATTTTTTTTTTCTTTTTTTAATTATTAAATTTATTAAAATAATCAAATAAATTATTCTAAAATGGCCAGATTTTTTTTTTGCTTGGACGGAACTTAGAGTTCCGTCTGATGATTTTTTTTTGTGGCTATATTTATAGCATTTTACTACTGCAGTAAACAAATTTTGCTATATGTATAATATACAAAAATGCATATTTTAGCAAAGTACGAATGTGGATGCTCTAAGTGAGGTTTGATGTTAGTTAAGAATTAATGCTGCTTTCCATTCACTAATGTCATTTAGCCTAGATTTAAATACTAGTTACCAGTGGGTTTTCGCATTTTCGTTTCCTCCCACAATATCAGGGTTGAACTCGATAAATATAATATATAGGCTAAACGTAAAAAAAACGTCATTCATGTATTGTCCATTTTCAAAAAAACTACATGGAACGTTTTTGGATATTAAAAAACCCCACCAGCTATGTTTACAATTTATTTTTAAAAACCTCACTTATCCATGCCATAAAAACATAGTTGATGAAGCTTATTAAATTAAAAAAAGTTGCTTGTAGTTTTTAAAAAATAAGCAATACTTGAGCGAGGTTTTTCATATTTAACTTAATATATATGTTGCACAACTTATGGTCATCGTTGCCCTTGGTCTATTGGTTGAGCTTTACATCCAACAAATTCAGGGTTCGAAATATTTTAATCAACAAACTTAACTAAAGATAAGTATAATTTAGAATGGCTAATTTTGTAATAAATATAGGTTTTCTCGGCATTTAAGTTCTTACTACTAAATTCCTTTGAGTTTAAGAATTTTTCCTAAAGTTCCAATTTTTAGTACTAAGTACCCTATAATATTAACAATTTAGAACTAAAACCCTACATACGCATGCATGATTGAAACATGTGGTTTTACGGTTGGTGCCAAAGACCGAAATGCTTTGTTGCCTAATAAGGTTAGGGGCTGGAAAGCGGATAGAGCTTCAACAGACATGGGTCTAGACACTTAATCTTTTGGTATGCACGCACCTACTAGTCTTGTAGGCTCTTCATGGGTCGGTGGCATCATAATCAAACCCACACCCAATCAACTATGTAACCTCCCAAGCACTTCTCGATGATAATCTCCTATGGAATGTTAGTGGATTAGGAGGGAGGTAAAAGAGAGATGGTCTGTGATATTAATAATACGCCCAAAGCTGACATTGACTGCTTCCAAGAAACCAAACTCTCTCAAGGGTTTATGCTCAAGACTGGGGGTGGTAGGATCAAGGATTGGCGTATCTGCCCTTCCTCGTGGGCATCCGAGGCATTGCTATTGGTTTCAACTTTGACATTTTTGTATGTTTGGATGAATTACATTAGGAATTCTATCTTTCTATCTGGCTTCAGTGCTAGAAAGATAACTAGTTGCAAACGGTAAAAATAGTTTACAGTCCGAACCAATCCTTCCTCAAGGCAGCGTTTTGGACAAAACTCCAATAAATCTAGGATCGGTGGAAAAATCTCTGGATGTTAGGAGGAGACTTCAATATCATAAGGGTTTGTTTGGTTCAAAGGAGGGGAGAGATTTTAATGGAGGGGAGGGAAGGGGAGGGAAATGGAGGGGAGGGATTTAATGAAAACTCTGTTTGGTTCAAAGAAGGGGAGGGGAGGGAAAATAATAATTTTCTTGTTTGGTTCACAAGGGAAGGGAATGGATTTTATAATAAAATTACTTTTATATCCTTTTGCATATAATAAGAAATTCATACAACCACATCCTTGTTTCTCTAACATTTCTTCAGAATTGTTTGAAAATGTTGAAACTGAACTTTCTCATCAACCCGGGGCTGAAGTTCAGACTCAACTCAAGATCAACTAGAAGCTCCCAATTTATTTGAGAGCGATCAACAAATCTTGCCTGATGCTTTGGACAGCAGATGCCAGCCTTCCTTTGAAATTTACTGCTGATATAATTTTTTTCTCCAAAATGTCAGTCTTACTTTAGTCATGTTTATTTTGATTTAGCAACCGAACTAAATACTACAATATCGCAAAATAAATTCTACCGACTTTAAAGACATTATTTTATGTTTGGCGTGTCTAAATATTACGATATGGCTCTTACCCGTGATCCTCATGTGTGTGGAGTTCGGATTCATAAGATTAAGCACAAAGAGAATGTACAGGTAAAAGATACATGTTGTACAATTAGCCCTCAGTCACTGCTAGTAGGGAGAAAGAGAGAGGTTTTTTAGGATTATTAAAGGGCAATTTAGTCTAGCCACTTTAAAAAATTAGTCCTATTTTCTCTCCCTTCCAAATCCCCCCATTTTTGGAGGGGAGCCAAAATTGGCTCAGGAGGGGTGTTGCACCCCCCATTTCCCTCCCCTCCCCTCCTAAAAATTGAACCAAACAAGAAAACTTTTAAAAAACCCCATCCCTCCCCTTCCCTTCCCTCCATTCCCCTCCAACCAAACAGACCCTAAGGTTCGCCTTCGATCGAACATCTGGGCATAGGGTCCAGTGACAGAGAAAGGGAGGAATTCAATCGGGTGATAACTGACCTGGAACTGCTCGACATCCCAATCTCAGATAGGCTGATCACTTGGTCCAATATGCAAGCAGCCCCTATAATGGCTAAACTAGATAGAGCTCTTGTCTCTCTGAATAAGGTGACAAAATTCCTGCTAGCTTATGCGAAATCCCTTCCTAGGCCAACATCAGACCATGTCTCCGTTATGCTCTCCTTTGGGGAGCAGAATTCTAGGAGATCGAAGAAATTTCAGTTTGAAAAAGCTTGGCTAGAAATTGAAGGCTTCCACTATATGGTTATGGATAGTTGGGTGCTCCCAACATGAGGCAATGAGGCAGGTGCAATGTGGTGTGAAAAAATTTATAGGCTCCAAACCAGGCTTCTTCGATAGAACCGCACTAGATTTTCAATAATCTGGTGAGCTAAGGAGACTATTTTGGAGGGCATTGATGAACTAGAGAAGCTAAAAGAAACAAGGGACATGTCCCAAATGGAACAAAACTAGCTACTAGGTCTAAGGGATGACATAGCTCAACCATGCAGATTATAAGAGATTAGATGGCAAAAAGATCTAAAATTTTGTGGCTCAAAGAGAGAAGTGAATATGCCTTTTTTTTCCTTCGTGTGGCATGTGCGCGACGCATATCCAACCTCATCGTTTCGGTGCAAACGGAGGCGAGGGAGGTACAGGAAAATGAAGAGATTATGCAATTCTTCTAGTCACAATAAAAACCTCTTCAGGAACAAATTGGAGTTTAGGCTCCAACTCAGAGAGAATTTTGGCAGGAAACTCCTCATGAAGTGGAGCAACCATTGCGGGATATTTAGGCCCAGTTCAATAAATATGTGGTGAAGGAGGTAATCTCGCAGATGGAAAAGGAGAAAGCACTGGGCCCCCATGGTTTCCGTATTGTATTTTACCAGATCTTTTGGGAAGAAATCAAAGATAATCTTATGGCAGTTATGACAGAGTTCGACCATCGATTGAAGTTGGTACGACTTAACTTTTCGAAAGTAGTCATCATTCTTAAATAGGAAGACTCGCACATGGTGGGGTATTATAGGATCATAAGCCTCCTCAATTGCTGGGTCAAGATAATCTCCGATACCCTCTCTAATAGACTAGGTAGGATAATGGATAGGTTGATTATCAGATCCGATGAATGGATCTCCCCAGTGGCCAGTGGGAGGATTCGATCGAGGTGTATAATCCTACAGTATGCTGATGACACTCTACTGCTTGGGAACGAAGACAGAGGAAACCATTGTCTTCAATTGAGCGCTCTACAACTTTGAAGCATAGTCTGGGTTATGGGTTACTTTCCCCAAAAGCGCTCTCATCCCCTTTGCCTTGGTAGAAAAGGAGGCAAAGGTTCATGCAACTATTTTCAGTTGCAAACTGGATAATTTCCTGAGCAAATATTTGGGGCTGCTACTTAGGCTAGAGAAATTGAAGAAATTGAACTTACCGATTATTGATAGAGTAGAAGCTATTCTAGCAGGTTGGAAAGGCAAATCTTTATCTCTAGGAGGGAGAGTGATACTCATCAATTCAGTACGATCTAATCTCCCAACCTACTATATGTCATTTGAATTGCTCAAGTGGGTGATCTATATAATTGATCGTGTTTGGAAGAGATTCCTGTGGAAAGGGGGTGATCTTGATAGAAAATGTTATCACTAGATCATATGGGAGAAAGTCTGTATGAAGAAAATACATGAGAAATTGGGCATCATCAACCTGAGAGATATAAACATGGCTCTCTTGGGGAATTGGTGGTGGAATGTCTTCCACCCTAACGGTAAAGGCTGGCAGGGATTTATATAATTATACTTACAACAAAAAGGGATGAGAAGTTTGGGTTTTTGGGTGAGACCTAGAGCATCCTGCTTCTTGAAAGGGATATCTAAATCCTACGATACGTTTACCAATGGCGTTACGCCATTCAATGGAAATGGGGTATCAACCAAATTATGGTGGGATAAATGGTGTGGACCTCACCCACTAAGAGTTCTCTTCCCAAACCTCTATGAACTAGCATCCCAACCCTACATATCGCTTGCCAAGACTTGGAAGAGAGGTGTTTAGCAACCCTCCTTCAGAACTCGGCTAAGCTAGGGGTTACAGATACGGCTAGGGGAACTACAAACCTACATCGCACGGGCAGGAGTAAAGTGCGCATAAGGTCCGGACTGAAAATCCTAGGGGACCTTCACAATATGATCCCTCTACAACCGGGTCCATTTTAGAGGATGTAGACCACAGTGGTGTATGATACTCTGAAAGACCAAAGCACCCCTTAAATTAAGAGTTTTTCTTTGGCTTGTATTCAACTATGCGATTCTCACAAAAGAAAACCTGGCCAAAAAGCAACTGACACTGTTACGACCCGTGGCTTTTGCACTACGCATATGGAATCTTTAAACCATTTATTCCTAGGGTGCCCTAAAAGCAAGGCGGTTTTAATGGAGGTTTTAAGGGCCCTTGGGACAAATAACTTCCCACTATCCTACGAGGATTTGTGAGTCAGCCTGAAATTAGTCAATGGGAAAAATGACATGAAAGAAGTATTGTATATCGCCATCGCCACTACAACCTGAGGTTTATGGCTCGACATAATAAAATTCATTTTCGTGGGATATGTAAAAATATTTCTGGTAAGTTTACTCATATCGTGCATCTAATTTTCTTTTAGGATACAACAACAAAAGCATGACCGAGAGGAAGAATTGTCAGGGCTTTCCAGGTTGAAGAGTACGATGACGAGAAAGTTGTGATTGAACCTACACTTAACTAAGCGGAGCATTAGATTAGACATCTACCCTACAGGGTTTTGTTGGAGGGGTCCATTGTTGTACTCATGATTACTATGTTCCACTTCTACTATTGACACTTATTTGAATTTGCCCCACCCTCCAGAAATTTTTTTGGAGGTATTATATTCTACTTTCTGCTTTTAGTTGATGTGCTCTTCACAGTAATCTGAGCGTGTTTTGTTAATTTTTTATTAATGAAACAATGTGGCTATACTTCATTTTATTCTTCAAAAGAATTAAAAAATTAAAAAATACAGTGACATTTATGTTTTTATTTATAATTCTTTTGGAATACTCCTTCTTTTTTCTTTTTTCTTTTTTTACCAAATTTGGAAACCCCTAAATCTTCAAGCTTGAAGGATCATTCAGACTTAGAAAGGGGAAAAGAATTGAAGGTTGCTGGTTTAAGAGCATCCACAATCGTTTGCTATATTTGTTAATTTCTCATTTTTTGAGAAATGAGCTGCTGCAGTCGTTTGCTATTTTGCCATTTTATGGCAAAGTAGCTACAGTTCTTTCTCATTTTTGAGAAATGAATTTGCGATTCTCAAATTATAAGAGACGAGACAATATGTTTCGTCCCTAATTTTTTTCATTATTTTTAATGGGATCGGACGAGACAATATGTTTCGTCTGATTTTTTTTTTTTAATTTAAAAAATGTTCGGACGGTCTGGGAAAAAAAAAGTTAATATATAGAAAATTTACTCGGACGAGACATGTTGTCTCGTCTCAAGCAAAAATGCTTGGACGGGACAACATGTCTCGTCCTTGTTTTCGGGGTGGGTTAATTAGGTGGGTTTTAGGTTTAGTGGGTATTTAATTAGGTTTTAGGTAAAATTATATTATTTAATTTATTTAATTAACATATTTTAAAAGTTAATCAGTAATTAATTAAATCTTTAAAAAAAAACTAACGGACGAAACATCATGTCTCGTCTTTCTCAAAAATATAGCAAACAACCACTGCAGACGATTTCGCTATTTGCTATTGATGTAGCTACCATATTCTAAAAAATGAGAAACACCATTGTGGATGCTCTTAAGAGCATCCACAATGGTTTTTCTCATTTGCTAAAATATGGCATCTACAGTAATAGCAAATAAGCGTGCTAGCTGCAGTGGTCGTTTGCTATATGTTTCTCATTTTTTAGAAATAAGCGAGCGACGGTATATGATATACCGTCTCATCGTTTAAAATAAATTAAAAAAAGTTAATTACTTATTAACTATTAAACTATATTAATTAAATAAATTAAATAATATAATAATAACTAACTCTAATTAATTAACTACCTAAACCTATTTACTACTCCTAAACCTACCCACTCAGCATTAATCCAGGACGGTACATCATCTCCCGGACGGTACATCATGTACCGTCTGAGGATTTTACCCTTTTTTTTTTTTTTTTCCTAATCGGCAATCCTCGCCATTCATTTTTTTTAAAAAAAAAAAGGAAAAAGACACAAAAAAAAACTCTCAGACGGGATATGATCTCCCGTCCGGGATATCATCTCCCGTCTGAGGAGTTTTTTTTAAAAAAAAAAAAAAAAAAAAAGGAGAGACGGTATATGATGTACCGTCTGAAGCCATTAGAATATATTAAAATTCATCGGACGGGATATGATATCCTGTCCTTTATAATTTGAGAATTGCTATTCTGTTTCTCATATATGAGAAACGAATATAGCATGTTTGCTATAAAATGGCAAAATGTGAAACCGTTGCACGTTCGTTAGCTAAAAAATGGCAAATTGACATTTATAGCAAACGACTGTGGATGCTCTAAGGGCTTGAAAATTGCTAAATTTAGAAAAAAAAAAGGTTGTAGGTTTTGATTTTATGCAATATATGCAATAATCCTCTTTAAAAAAAATATTGAAATGCAAAGAAAATTGATAAAACGTAGTAGCTGGTAGTGACCTCTCGTCCAAAGGATAGACGTAGCTCATAGAATGTCAAATGGGCAAAGACTTTTAAATCTGAGTTTGGCACGCAGGAACTTTTTTCCGACCCACTTTTTAAAAATATTCACCAAACTGACCCACTTCTGAATATATTTATCCAACTGATCCCGTTTTGGACTGTCAGCATAATGCGTTGTTCGAAAAGACGACAGAGATTAATTTCAAGCCGTTTTTCTAAAAAGAGGCATCAGTTTAATTTTTTTTAGCATGTCACTATATAAAAATCATATCAGTACATTTTTTATACAAGTGTGAACAATCTTACTTGAAAAAAATTTCAAGTGCTGAAATAACTTATAAATGATATTGTTATATCCAAAAACGACATTTGCATTACTGATGTCGTTGTTGGAGATAACGGTATCTATTATAATACTCATTAAACTCTTTGTGAGTCATTTTTCAAAACAACGATATGGGATAACTATTGTTGTTCTTAGAAACAGTGACAATAGTTCACATAAATAGATTAGCCAATATTACCGCTAAATCTGGTGTGGGGGTAAACAGATAGTATTTGTGGATTCTTAGGAAAACTTGAATAGCAAACCTGAAACCTGTTCCGCCGGAGTTTGACCGTTGGCTCCCGCCGTTAATCTGTTACCGCTAAATCTGGTATGGGGGTAAACAGATAGTATTTGTGGATTCTTAGGAAAACTTGAATTGCAAACCTGAAACCTGTTCCGCCGGAATTTGACCGTTGGCTCCCGCCGTTCACCTGCAAAAAGTGCGAGACACCGGGGTTGATCCCAGCGATGCACCCTCCGACGCTCAAGTCAGTAATCAGAAATGATTATGAGAGAGCGTTAACTAGCAAAAGATTGATTACCTCTTAATGGAGATGGATGTGGATATTTATAGGCACCTTAGGGATCAGATTAGGAATGTAATCTCTCTAATCTGATAAGGAATAAAATCCTCGTAATCAGTTAAGGAATGTGATCCCTGATTCCTGGTGAAAGGATAAATACGAATCAGGACCGTTGATTTGGCTGAATCAGAGATCCTAATTCTATCCTGCTGGACTGGGTTCATTTTGGATTGGGACCCGTACCCAGTTGAGGTGGATCCGTTCGCGGGTTATTGGATCTTTGGAGAGAAGATCCAGTACCCGTCTCAGACCCGGTTGTAAGTAAAATTACCGTTTTACCCCTGGGTTTCAAGATTCGTGCCCGATTTGGACGGCTCCGATTTAACCCCATTTTAAGCCATATCACGAGCCCCCACTCCCGAAGACTGAGTTTGATCAGCCTTTGAGGAGTAGTTTTACTGTTTTAATGGCTGGCGGAGTTGTATCGAAGTCCAAATGGAAGGTTTTGAATCTTTGAAGGAGGTAGTGTGGTGATTTTTCAAGTTGGTTAGACTCTAAGTTGTTCTTGAGCTTTTCTGGATGTTTTCTGATTTTTATCTATTTTTTCGGATTATTTATTTAATTTTGCGAAGTGTTAACCAGTCGTTCGGGGGTCTTAACAACACGTTCTAGGCTATATTGTTCGTTCAGGGGCTCAAAAATATGCCCCCGAATTTATAATTATTTCCTAGAATTTTTAGTTAATTTTTCCAAATTTTCAGTAATTTTTCTCAATTTTTAAATAAATAAAACGATTTGAATAAATAAAAACTAGTTTTTAATACCGATTTATGGCGTGTCGCGATCTGAGCCCTCCATCAGCGTCGAGCGTGATTTTCTGGGCGATCGGATGACCTATGTTCCTCGGCAGATAGTTTCTTCGTGTGAGAGGGTCGGCAGCTCGGCTCCTTAGCTCCTCGGCTCGAAATCTACCGAGCTTACGTGGCACGATCCTGAGCGTCCATCATAGCGTGGATCCCCAAAAAACGCTATTTTATCGTTTAGTGAACATGGAAAGATCTGGGTTGTCCATCGCGTTGAGCACATTTTTTGACAAGATCCAACGGCTGAGGAGGGTCGGCCTCTTTTTTCTCCATATATGGAGGTCGGTTTATCGTCCACTCGGCTCGGCAGCTCGGTGTTGTAGGCCGAATAAGTGCTCCGACAGGACGCTCGGTTTGACCTAGTAGCTCGAAGGCTTGACCAAGCTGTTCGGTAGCTCGGCTAAGCGCTCCGGTGGCTTAATTCCTTATCTACTGTATTAGTGGCTCGGTGGTCCAGCCCAGCTGTTCGGTAGCTCGGCTCGGAGCCTCAGGATCCGCCGAGCTACATGGCGCGATCCTGAGCGTCCATCTCAGCACGGATCCCCCAAAAATGCTATCTTGTCGTTTAGTGAACATGGCAAGATTTGAGCCGTTTATCACGTCGAGCACATTTTTTGACGAGATCCAACGGCTGAGGAAGATCGGCGGAATTTTTCTCCATATGTGGAGGTCAGTACCTCGGCACCTCGGTTCGGCTCCTCATGCAGCTTGGCTCGGACCCTCAGGATCTGCCGAGCTACGTGGCGCGATCCTGAGCATCCATCACGGCGTGAATCACGAGGACGGGGTTCAGATCACGAGAAAATATTATCTTGTCGTTTTGTGGGCATGGTGCCATCTGAACCGTCCATCAAGTTTTGACATGAATTTTGGAACGATCCGACGGTGACTCAGCTTCGGCAGACTTTTTCTCCATATGTGGAGGTCGGTACCTCGGCACCTCGGTTCGGCACCTCATGCAGCTTGGCTCGGAGCCTCAGGATCTGCCGAGCTACGTGGCGCGATCCTGAGCATCCATCATGGCGTGAATCACGAGGACGGGGTTCAGATCACGAGAAAACGTTATCTTGTCGTTTTGTGGGCGTGGCGCTATCTGAACCGTCCATCAAGTTTTGACACAAATTTTAGAACGATCCGACGGTGATTCGGCCTCGGCAGAATTTTTCTCCATATGTGGAGGTCGGTACCTCGGCACCTCGGTTCGGCTCCTCATGCAGCTTAGCTCGGAGCCTCAGGATCTGCCGAGCTATGTGGCGCGATCCTGAGCGTCCATCACGGCGTGAATCACGAGGACGGGGTTCAGATCACGAGAAAACGTTATCTTGTCCTTTTGTGGGCGTGGCGCCATCTGAACCGTCCATCAAGTTTTGACACGAATTTTGGAACGATCCGATGGTGACTCGGCTTCGACAGAATTTTTCTCCATATGTGGAGGTTGGTACCTCGGCACCTCGGTTCGGCTCCTCATGCAGCTTGGCTCAGAGCCTCAGGATCTGCCAAGCTACGTGGTGCGATCCTGAGCGTCGATCATGGCGTGAATCACGAGGACGGGGTTCAGATCACGAGAAAATGTTATCTTGTCGTTTTGTGGGCGTGGCGCTATCTGAACCGTCCATCAAATTTTGACACGAATTTTGGAACGATCCGATGGTGATTCGACCTCGACAGAATTTTTTTCCATATGTGGAGGTTGGTACCTCGGCACCTCGAATCGGTAAGAACGGTTGTTCGGTGGCACGTCGAGGTGTTGATCGCCGAGGGATGGAGATCGGTGTTCCGAAGAGTCCTTGTCTTGGGCCGCCGCCATCCTCCGACCCAGTAGCTTGGTTGCTTAGCCAAGCTGTTTGGTAGCTCGGCTTTGCACACCGGTGGCCGGGTGATGGAGTTGAGCAATTTGAAGAGTCATAACTCTCTGTTTTGGCATTTTGCCTTCTCTTGGTGGGCCGTTAAATGCCCAAGGAAGCCCAAACGTCACTTTGAGGTTATAAATTCTCACTCCCCCACCCCAGAGCTCATTTCTCACTTTTCACTCCGAGTTTTCACTTTTACTCTCTGTGTGCTCTACTAGCGGCGATTTTAGCTCCAAGGCGGTTGCGTTAGCGGTTGCGTGGGCCAGGCAATTTCCAAGCTAATTCCGACGGTGAACATCACTTCAAGGCCACGTCACATCAAGGTCAGTTTATTTGTCTTAGCTTTTTTAGAGATGTCAAGGGTAGACTCGGGTAGTGAGGCCTCGTCCTCGGGCGATAGTGGCGCCGAGGAAAGGAGGCGAATGGAGATCCGAAGAAAGGGGAAGGAGATGGCTGGGTCGTCCGTGGCCGAGGTGAAGAAGAAGAAGAAGGCAGTGGCCCGATCTCCTGTAGTCGAGGAGATCGTGGAGACCAAGAGGCGAGCCCCTGAGTCGGGCCGGTACCCCAGCGTACTGTCCGGCCATGCTGGGGTCAGGCAATACGAGGTCGACCTTCTGAAGAAGGCGATCATAGATCGGTCGGTAGTCTACGAGGAGAACAACCCGGTTCAGACCACTGAGGGGGATGAGATTGCATCGGTATTATCCGAGAAGGACCTGCTCCGGATCAGAAAAGGGTTCGCCATTCCTCCGGAGTATAAGCTGATCCTCCCCGGCCCTGGGATGCGAGCGAACTCCATACTGTTGTTGGATATGTGTGTGTTCGACTATGACTCGCTGAATGTCGGATTGCGCTTTCCTCTGCACCCCTTTGTGTTAAAGGTCCTCCAGTGGTACTGCATGGCGCCGACCCAGTTTATGCCGAACACCTGGCACCACGTGAATGCCTTCATGCTGCAGTGCCACAACGCCGAGGTTGAGCCGGACATGACGATCCTTCGGAGCATGTATCGGATTCACCGGATGCACAAGACCGAGCATCGCTACTACCTGTCACCCCGGAAAGGCGTTAGGCTCATAGAGAATCCGGACTCGATAAAAGGTTGGAAGGAGAAGTTCTTTTTGTTGAGGGAGCCCTCGATGCTGAGCATTCCGACTCGGTGGAAAGTAGAGGTGCCGAAGTTTGCGAGGGCCGACCCGGAGCTGACAGTGGCCGAGGCGGAAGTGGCGGCGAAGATCATTTCTCTCCCAATGTTGAGCTGGAGGGAAATGACCGAGGAGGTGCTACACGGGTCGGGCCTTAGTCCGATCGACCCGAGTACGCTCCTGACATCTTGTGGTGTTTTTTTTAAATTTCTTGCTCATTTTTCTAACTTGCTGTTTGTTTTGTTGTTTGGAACAGAAGCGCCGAAGATGGACTTCATGGGGATGATGAACGAGCGAGGCAAAGTTGCCGACGGAAGGAAGAGGAAGAGGCCGAGCACGACGGCTTCGTCCGGCCGACCCTCTAAGGTCCCTTCGGGAGTTGCTTCGCCTACTGCCGTTCCTGAGGCCCCCTCGCCAGCGGTGGTCGTCTCCGCCGACCCTCCGGCTCCTGCCGCGTCTGCCACGGCCGGTGAGGTCTTCAACATTTTGGCGGTGCTGTCGCTCGAGGCTCCGCCCCTGACCACTCAGGCCGAGGTGATCCTGACCGAGCAGCATAAGAAGCTGTTCGTTCCCGACTGGCGAGTGAAGAATCATGACGGCTTCCTCGGGGACTCGCAGATGTGCATGCAGGCCGTTAAGCACGTGGCGACCCCAAAGGATCCAGCCGCACTGAAGGCGAGGACGACTGGCGATGACACCTACGAAGTCGCTCGGTCGCTTGTGTCGGTAAGCTTTGTGTTCATTGTTTTTGTGAATTTCTTAAGTCTGCTGTTCAGCTTTTACTTTGTTCTGACTCTCTTTCTTCCTCGGCAAGCCACTTGTCACTTCGGCCACCTCATCCAAGAGTTCGCCGAACAGGAGAGGGAGTTGAAGGCCGCCAGCGACAAGGACAGGGCGGAGAAGGCGAGGGCGGTTCGACAGCTCGAGGCAGAGCAGAGACGCTCGGACGGCTTGGCGATTCGGGTCGCCGACCTCGAGGCGGACCTGGAGCGAGCTAAGGGGCTGCTCTCCGACGAGGTTGCCAAAGTCGCTAAGGCTGCCGAGGAGTTGGCAGCTTCTGCGAAGGCACTAGAGGAAGCGAAGGCGGAGAAGGATGTCGTGGCGGCGAAGATAAGGGCGGAGGTTGAAGCCGAGGTGAAGGCGCACATGGCTTCTAACATGGAGAAGTCCTACGAAAGGGCACTCGACCACGTCCAGGATCGCGTCCCCGGCTTCCAGAGAGTTGGATATAGGTTGTGGCCCGGGGCCACGGTAGAGGACAAAGAAGAGGAGGGCGAAGAGGAGGAAGGCGACGAGGAGGAGGGCGAAGCGCATGTCGCCCCTGAGACTGTGGTGACCGACCCCCAAGCCGGGGCAACAGGGGGCGATGGGCCGTCTGGCGAGGCGCCTGTGGTCGAGCTGCTGCTGCAGGTGGACCCTTGATCCCCTCGTCTTCTTGTATTTTTGTTTTTCTATACTTTGAATGTAATGCCTTTTCGCGGACTGGCCACCGCCTCTGTCATGAATGAAAAAGAATTTTGTTTTGGTCTTGTCTTGTAACACCCCGCAAAATTGGAAATTATAATTTTGCCCTCGTGTGTTATGCACGTGTATTTTGTAACGTGTTTTCATCCCGTATTTTGATTATCGACTATTTATTTATTTTCAATATTGATTTTTCCCTATTTTGAGTCAACAAAAATATAATATTTCGATATTTGTATTCTACGTGCTTTCTACGTGTTTTCAATACACGTATTAATTACATATTCTCCACCGCTACGCACAATATTTTCTATGTGTTTAAATTATTTATTTTATATATTTAAATCTATTTTATAAAAACGGAAATTCATTTTCCCCTATTTTGATTAAAATGCATTTTTCAATTTTTTTCCACGTATGGTGCACATGCAAATTTTTTATTCTCATTTTGCTACTCTCATTTTACTATTTTTAGCATGCATTAGTTTTATTTAGCCTTTCTTTTGATCCATGGACCTATAAACTAAAATGTGGCCCATTAGAAAAGGAGCCCACTAGATAATTAAATAAATTAATTAGTAATGAGCCCATGTAGCAAGCCCACTATTAAAATCACATTTTTAGTTAAACATGTACTAATACATGACAAGTTACAAATATTAGTACACATTTAGAGTTATAGAAATGTGTTCATATTTGTTTGTGCATGTGTGCATGCACACACAAATGTATTTGGACCATTTTGTGGGCTAGGGGGGGCCGGTTTTCATGAAGGGAGAGAGAGAAGTGGAGATTTATGTTCATGAAGAGTGGGGAGATGAAAGGTTGTAAGTTTTAGGAGTTAGGAAAGTGGAGAGTTGTAGAATAAATTTGAAGAGTTATTAGGGTGGAATTTTTGCACTTTAGACCCTCCTAAAATCCTATAAATAGAGCCCCCATTTCCTACCTTTATCTTGTACCAAAAATATTATCAAAAGAAAGAAAGGAAAGAAAGAAAAGAAAGAGAGTGAGGGTCCTTTTGCTTGGAGGAATTATTAGAGAGAGGAAGCCATTGCTAGGGAAAGGGAGCTTTGCTAGGAGGAGAAGCCTTACTAGGAGCTAGGAATCTTTGGAGCTAGAAATGGTGTTCTCTTTTCTTTTCATTGTTCAAGCTTCACAAAAGGTGGGTGTTCTCCTACTTTCTAATTTTTTTTGAATGTACATGCTAATGAAAGTGAATGAGTAGTTTTGATAAAATAGAATAACTATACCATGATTGTGGTGAGATTAATAGTGAATCATGCTATGTTGACAAATAGATTAACATTGTGTTAGTGGGTGATTTCATTATTTTCTAGTGTAGAATGTGCATACAAAAAAGAGTAGTATAAGAAGATATTGTTTGAGAATTATAAGACAAAATTTATGCTAGTATATCATGTTTTGAATGAGGATGATTTTGTTGTGATATCATGCTAATTAAAAAGAAGAATTTCTTCATACCATGAAACATGTTAATGTGATTGCAATTTTTGTACTTGTTGAGTATGTGGGAATTTTAGTGATGAATATCATATGATAAACATGCTTTATGATTTATTGACTAAGAAAGAAGAAAGTAAAATTTTGTTATTATTGACATATGTATATTTTTTATTGTTACATTTGGAAAATAATAATTTGTTCATGAAAGAGATTTTGTAAAATTCTTATGATTTGAGACTTGTTGGCATGCTATAAATTCCCAATTTGTATAAGAGAAATTAAACAATTTTTTTTTTAATTCAAGTTTTGAGAAATGCAAGTTTATGTGTAAATTGAAAAGAAGAGTTTAACTAAAGAATTATTACTATGAAAAATGTTAGAATACTCGTAATTCTAGGTATGTCAAATTTGTGATATGTATGAGAAATTGTTAAAGATTGCTATATTTCGACATATGATTAGTGATATGATGAAAAAGAAAAGAGAAGAAAATAATTTTTATGAAGTATGTTGACATATGTCAAAAAATACAAATTTTTGTATGAAAGGAATTCCTTTGAGACATCCATAATCGATTAAAAGATATGTTTGATTCTTAACACAAATTTTCATTTGTAGGATGTTGGGCATAAACTAGTTTTTAGAAAAGCATGATTTTAATTTTCGAGTTTGAAAAGAAATGTAAATTTTGTAAAGAAAGGAAAAATCTATTTTTTAAAAATGAGATATATGCTAAAAATAAGTTTGGACTTGTTGATTATTATTTAAGATTTCCTTTTAGAACAAAGAGAAGTTTATTCCAATATCCTAAATGATTGGATTATTGGGTAAACAAGTTTTGTTAAAAAGAAACAATTTCAGAAAAGTATGAACAAAAGTATACAAATACAACTCTTAGACAGAAATCACATTTGGACTTACTGGTTAGTCAGTGAGCACCTCTTATAAGAGATATCGGGTTCGAAACTTGATAGTTACATTTTATTTCTTTTAAATTGATCCCAAAACCGATAATTAATATATGAGGATTTCGGTATATAAATGTCACACACAGCCACATAGACTTATTGGCTATTGGAGTGGGATTAGTTCCCTGTTCGGTGTGGTGATGGGTTCGAAGCCTGAGCCATTCTTTCATATTTTTTTGATTGGTTTTAATAGAATAAGATGTTTTTTTTTAGTATGAATAAATTCCTATTATGGTTATAAGATAAAATAGAAGGGAAATTGAGAAAGAAATTTGGGTTGTTATTAGAATCTATTTAGTAAAGAGTATGACACTTATTTTTAAAAAAAGAGAAAAATATTGTGTTGTGAATCAATTCTTTTGAAAGGATCACACTCTTATTTTGTGTAGAAATGTTGATGTGGTTGAAATGTATTGCTAAAGTGACTTAAAAATGGATGAAAATATTGTTCATGAAGAAGAATATGACTTTTGAAAGATTGTGAATAAAAGACTCATGAGTAGTATTAAAATGAGACTTCATGAATACAAATTAAGTTGAGGCATTGAATCACATTTGTGAATGAATTGAAAGATGAAATTATATAAGTTTAAGACATGATTAAGAAAGGGTGTGAATACCCATTTTTCTTGTAAATGAAAGTTTATGATTTAGAGTTAGTAAGACCTCGGTACCGGCATTATTGAAAGAAAGGATTTGAGAAATAATTTGGAGATATGGCCGTGGAGCTATCTCGTATTTGTTGATTAAGTCCGGTGGGAGGTAAGACTAATTCTTTGAATGGAAATTATTCATGTCTTGAATTTAAGAAAATTTAGGCACTTAAGTGAAGATGTAATAAACATGTGCAAACGTAAATGGGTGCTTCTATATAGTCGGCGGTGGATCTCCGTGGCTATAGACCCAGTTGGTGGACTGTGGTTGCTCCGTAGGAGATGGACTGTATTTTATCCGGGACTTAGGGTAGTCGACGGATGTTTACCATACTCCAAAGAATATGTATATACCGGGGCTAGAGGGGCATTTACGGGATTATTCTCACGATATAATAGCTAGGGAGGCTGGGATCTGTTATTATAGCCAGGGAGGCTGAGATCCGTATCTGTGAAATAACTCTAAAACTTGTTTAATTACCGGGTAGTCTCATGGCGAGGGATCGAACCCTTCAATATGGAGTACGTAGGCACTTGCCCTCAGACCTATGTAGTATGGGATGCATAGAATCTGAACAAGTGTGCATTAGTGTCATCCTAGTGTAGAATGGTATGCATTAGGCATTAAGACATGACATACACTTATGTTTAGAATAATCACTTTTGACACTTTACTTGTTCATTCAATCTTTTTTTGTGATTTGTTAAAGTATGAGATCGTTATACTATTCCCGGCATAGAGAGGATAGCCGTGTATAACATTTCGTCAGTTGTAAGTAACTGACGTGCCCACAGACTGACATGCAGGTAATGGACTATTCATGGAGTTATAAAGTGGATATGCTGTCGCTGTTTAGACGTTAAAGATGTTGCAAATGATGTTAAAGTTATACAAGTTGTATTTCATTGTTGTAATCTTTTAGTCTTCCGCTGTGTAAAAACCAAGTGTAAAGGAACTCTGATGTTTTGTGAATGAAAAGTTTTAATTTCCTTGTAAAATTGTACGAAGTGAAGTAAAGATCCTGTGAAATCTCGAAATTATCCTTATTTGAAATTCGGGGTGTTACATGTCTAAGTGTTTTGTTCGGATTTTGTCTTTCAATGTGATGCCCTCGTTTTTCAGAACGTCGAACACGTATCGGTTACTGCAGCCGCTCGGCGCCGTGCAGAACAGTTTAAGCAGTCTCGCGAGGCTCGTCTCGAAGGCGAGATCGAGCTGATCAGGAGAGTTTTGTTCAATGTGGAGAAGAAGAACAGCGAGCTACTGGCCGAGGTACACCACTTGCGGATAGTCGAGGAGGAGCTCTCGACGAGGGAGGAAAAGCTGGCCTCGGCGTTGGTCGAGCGAGACAAGCTCGTGAAGAAGGTCGAGCAGTTGCAGAGGGTCACGGTCGACAAGAGCATCGAGGTGACCAATTTGTGTCGCATTATATCTGATAGTGCTGAGCACCCGGGTTCGGCGAAGCTCCCTCGATTCAAGATACTGGTTAAGGATGACACTTTGAAAGACAGGATCGTCGAGCTCGAGGAGGAAGTGGCTCGTCTGAAGCCTCAACCCGTGAGGATTAATGTCCGTAGCACCTCGTGCACTCGCGAGGAGAGTGGGGGAGGGATCTCCTTTTACGAGCTTGCGACTCGTGCTCCCATCGTTGGTTGGACTGCGGCCGATGCCCAAAGCGGTGTAGCTATTAGCTCAAGCGGAGCCTCGGTCGGAGCCACCGTTAGAGTTAGTGGCGAAGAGGCGTCCCAGTTCGTCGACCTAGGGACGAGCTCGGAGTTGAAGAGACGAAAACCCCGAGTATCTCTGAATTGGAATGTCCCCATTCTGAGGAGGTGCTGAACAAGTTGTAACTTCTTTTGATTTCTTGCATCGTCTTTTTGGTTGTAACTTCTTACCTTGTAAATTTATCAAGTTGTTTTAATGAAATCGAAGTTCGTCTGCTCATTGTTGTTCCATAGTTGCCTTACTCTTGAAACGAACCATAAGAACCAATAGTTAGCTTCTTCGAGCGTTCTAACCACAGAACTCTTCCCTTAGCTGTAGAACTTTAGCTCTTGCTCGGGGTATACCGAGGCAACTTTGCACTTCGGTAGTACGCATTTTGAGACGATCCAAAATGTGGAGGTCGGTTCCTCGGCCGCTCAATTCGGGATACTGAAGGAGTGCAGTCGAGCCGAGCGTTGGACTCCGAACTCGCCGTTAGCATGTGGCTCAATCTGGACGGCCGATCACGATCATGGCACGAATCTCGAGGCGGGAGGCTTGAGTTTCGAGAAAATGCTATCTTTTCATTTTGTGGATACGTGGCACGATCTGATCCGTTCATTATGTTCTAGTGCGCATTTTGAGACGATCCAATGGTGAAATTGGTTTGGCGGAATTTTTCTCCATATGTGGAGGTCGGTTCCTCGTCCGCTCGGTTCGGGATATTGAGGAAGTGCAGTCGAGCCGAGTGTTGGACTCCGAACCATCGTTAGAGCTGTTCAACGGTTGTGGGAGCAGTTCCGAATGGCGAACTACTTCTAGCTCGCTTAAGAGCGAGCTTGTGAAGTAGAATCGAGCCAAGTGTTAGACTCCGAACCATCGTTTGAGTTGTTCAACGGTTGTGGGAGCAGTTCCGAATGGCGAACTGCTTCTAGCTCGCTTAAGTGCGAGCTTGCGAAGCAGAATCGAGCCAAGGGTTGGACTCCAAACCATCGGTAGAGTTGTTCAACAGTTGTGAGAGCAGTTCCGAATGGCGAACCACTTCTAGCTCGCTTAAAAGTGAGCTTGCAAAGTAGAATCGAGCCAAGTGTTGGACTCCGAACCATCGTTTGAGTTGTTCAACGGTTGTGGGAGCAGTTCTGAATGGCGAACTGCTTCTAGCTCGCTTAAGAGCGAGCTTGCGAAGCAGAATCGAGCCAAGTGTTGGACTCCGAACCATCGGTAGAGTTGTTCAACGGTTGTGGGAGAAGTTCCGAATGGCGAACCACTTCTAGCTCGCTTAAGAGCGAGCTTGCGAAGTAGAATCGAGCCAAGTGTTGGACTCCGAACCATCGGTAGAGTTGTTCAATGGTTGTAGGAGCAGTTCCGAATGGCGAACCACTTCTAGCTCGCTTAAGAGCGAGCTTGCGAAGTAGAATCGAGCCAAGTATTGAACTCCGAACCATTGTTAGGGTGAAGAGCAAAGAGCAGAGAGATATGAGCATTTGCACAAGTAAATATGAAAAAACTTTCTTTATTGAAGACTACTAGTCGGCTGCTTCTGAGTTGCGAGCCGTTATTACATATGAGAAATAAGGAGGAAAGATACAGGGGAAAGGAGAGGAACGGTTCGACATCCCGGAATACTTAGAGAGGCGCTGGGGCACTTTCTTGGTATTTCAAAAGATGGTCGGCATTCCAGGTCCTAGGGATTTCTCTGCCTTTGAGGTCTTCGAGACGATAAGCTCCAGGCCGAACTACTTTCGTGATCTTATAGGGTCCCTCCCAATTTGGGGCTAGCTTACTGTGATAGGGTAAAAATGGCCTGAGGCCCAACCAGGGCCCAATACAATTCTCACTCGAAAAGGTAAAATTAGCTATCTAGCTCGGCCCCGAACCACTTCAGGGTCGGCGCCGAACCTCCTGTTTGCCCTCACAGTACTGGCCTCCTCGTGCCGACGAGCCTTGGTAGTCCTCGGAGTCCGACCCGTGACAGTACCACAGGCCGTCCCCTCTCTCCGGCGAAGCAGAAGGATGACCGGGCGCAGCCTAGGCCCTCCGATTCCCCCCAAAGCGCAGGAGACCCACGATCAGCCACGTCAACTCCAAATACCGCCAAGGGTGTCGCCACGTCAGCCCTATACCACTCCTGGTATTGCCACGTCCGCCCTAAACCCCCTGGGCCTTCTGCCACGTCAGGCCCACGGGCTTTCGGATCCAGACCCGGCCCCCAAGTAGAACCAAACCCGGTTGGGATTCTCTATAAATACTAGACCCCCACCCACCTTTTGAGGTAATCAATCTTTTGCCACTTAAATATACCTAGTTATTGCTACTCTCTCACAGAGACTGACTAGAGCGTCGGAGGGTCCGCCACTGGGACAAACCCCGGTGTTTCAGGACCGTCTGCAGGTACACAAGACCTCGGATCCGACCCTTCCGATCCGAGCCCAGCCTTCAACATCTTTCCGAGCTCATCGTAGGTCCCTGAAGGTCAACCGAAGGTCGGCAGACGAGCGGCATTCTCCTTCAATACAAATTGAGTCCGAACTCACACCTGGTGCATCCACACGTCTCCCAGAAATAAATAGCATCAGGTTGGCGCCGTCTGTGGGAACAGCTGCTCCAGAAGCCGATCCGATTCAGACCCTCAAAAGACCTCGACAGCCGAACCCTCATGGCCTCCAAAGGCAAGGGGGCTGCTTCCTCCGTCAACCAACGGGACTCGCCCCCACCCACTGATAAAGCCAGACCACGCACGTCGAAACACAAGGCTCTCCCTCGGGAGTCCCAAAGGAGCGTCGGCCGGCCAGCCCAGCCCGACCTCCGGGGAATAATCCTCAACCGCAAGATTACCCGCAGCAGGGGAAGGGCCGCTTCCAACCCGGTCCCGAACCATCCGAGACCGCCGCCCGAGGTGCGAAGACCCGCGCTCAGCCGAGTCGGAAGACAACACTCGGACCGACTAAACCGGGTCGAGGGAGCCCCCGTCACTCATAAGGAATTCCAAGACTTCCGAAGAGAAATTCTGGGAGCCCTCCGACGGGCCCCCAGGGAAGAAACCCTCCATTCCCAAACAGGGTCGGACGCCGAAGCCAGCGCGTCCCGCCCTTCAATAACCCAGCCTGAGGACGATGGCGTTCTCCTAAGGCGCCTACAAGGGATGGAGGATCGCCTCGATCACATAGGGGACGGCGGTCAAAGAGCGACTCAGGGGTACAGACCTGTCCGTCCTCCCTTCTCCGCCCCCATCCTCCAAGCGGAAATACCCAGGAATTTCCGACCCCCTCAGTTCGAGACCTACGACGGCGAGGGAGATCCTGCTGATCACATGGGGGGTTTCAAAACCCTCATGATGATTCACAGTGCCTCGGATTCCCTGCTATGCCGAGCCTTCCCTGCCACCCTTCGGGGTCCCGCTCGTGAGTGGTTCTCGAAGCTCGCCCCTGGCTCCGTTTACTCCTTCGACCAACTCGAGGGCAATTTTCTCGCTCACTTCGTCACCAGCCGGAAGACCGAAAGGACCAGCGCCTCGTTACTCGGACTCAAACAGTTAGAGGGGGAATCACTCAGAGTGTTCGTCCGGAGATTTACCGCTGAGGCAAGGTCGGTCTCCTCCCTCGACCCGGGCGTCGCTTCGGCGGCATTCCGACACAACGTCCGTCACGGACAGCTGAAGGCTTCTCTGGCGAAGAAACCCCCAGTCGACTTCTCCGACCTCCTCAGTAGGGTCGAGAAATACATTAGGGCAGAAGAGGCCCTTAATCCCGAAGATGCCAGGGATGCCACCGGGAAGGGAAAGCGGAAGACCGAAGAAGCCGAACCATCAAAGAAAGCTCCAAGGGACCCGGGGGCCATGAAGAAGGTCCCGCCGGTCCCCCGCTTCGAGAGATACACTCCCTTGACGCACAACGTATCCGCCATCCTCCTAGAAATCGAAGACAAAGGCATTGTTCGACTACCTCCCCGACCTAACAACGGCAAGAACCGAGATCAGCGCTTCTACTGCCGCTTCCACCAAGACCATGGACACGACACAGATCAATGCCGGGCCCTGAAAGACGAGATTGAGGAACTCATCTCCAAAGGATACCTCCGAGAATTCACCCGAGAAGTCCCGCGGGGTCGACGAGTTACTAGGAGCGGGATACACTCGCCCCCGAACCCCCCTCCGAGCCGCATACCGGGTCGGGATCCCGAGTCCGAGGGAGCCGCGGACACACCATTTATCTTACATTGAGTCCATGGAGGGCTAATAGGAGGGGAATCCAATACTTTCCGAAAAGCCTTCGTCCGAGAGATGAATGCTGTCCAAGGCAATCCCTCTCCCGAGCTACAAACCGCGCCAGTCTCATTCTCAGGGGAGGACCTCGAAGGCGTTCGCCTCCCCCACTGCTACGCCCTCGTCATTAGCCTCCGCATGGCTAAGTGTGAAGTTCGCCGAATCCTTGTCGACAACGGCAGCTCGGTGAACATTCTTTTCCTCGAAGCCTTCGAGAAACTGAAGTTACCTAGAGGCAAGCTCCAACCGGCCAGATACACCTTACATGGGTTCTACGGCGTCCCTGTCATGCTAGAAGGGATTGTCACCCCCCGATGTTACCGCGGGATCGGCTCCCGCCAAGAGGACCGAGCCTATGGACTTCATGGTGACCAACGCCAAGACGGCTTACAACGCCATACTCGGCCGATCCAGGTTATGCTCCCTCCAAACGGTGCCTTCGGCCTACCATCCGGAGCTCGAATTTTCCACCCCACAAGGGGTCGGCGTCGTCCGAGGCAGCCAAAAAGCGGCGCGATCGTGCTACATGACCACCGTCGAAGGAGGAATGTTCCCCCTCAACGCCGTCATGTTCAAACCTAAGAAGGACGGCCCTACCCCCGGACCTACCGTCGAGCCAGAGAGGTTCCCCCTTGACGCCTAGCATCTAGTGAACTCCTGCAAAGAGCAAGCCTAGACTTTAACCTAGCTAGAAGTAAACCTTTTGTAAAGCTTTCCTTTGTATAGGACCGTTTTAGCGGCCCCCCCTATCTTATACTAAGGAAATCTCGTTGTATCATACTCCAAATGCCTCGGCAGACCCGACCTAATACCCGGTTAGGAGGTCGACCCCCAAGGCGTCACCTCGCCCCACTCCGATTCCTCGCGAAACAATAAGGCCGAGCCACATCCCCTTCATCACTTTATATACTGTCACCCGGGGCAAAAGGCCGTTACAGAAATACTCCCCTCGTCTCGAGCGGCACGCCACGTCGGAACGACGGGGGCCCACCTCGGGAAGGGAAGCCACAACCTACGAAGTGAGCCAACTCGAAGCACATAAGCGGGGAGATCCGGAAACGACCGGCGTCAAAACCCTTGGCAAGTCCGAATTACTTTTTTATATATACACGAAAAGGCGGGGGCCAGTCCGCGGGAGGCAAATACAATCGAAAGGAGGAAAGAAGAAAGAAAGACAAAACTATACAACTCGATTTCCCTCCTCGGCATCGATCGGGTTCACAGGAGGATCGACGGCCGGGTTGTCAACGAGCCCCTCTCCGGCAGGAATCTTCGGGGTCCCATTAATCTCCATATCGTACTCGAAGTTCGACAGATCGAGGGTCGGATAGAAATGCCTCACGTGACTGAGCGCCTTCGCGTAGCACTCATCCTGGGCGGCTATCACCATCCGCTGGCCCGCATCCGTCAGCTCTTTCCTCTCATGGGCGAACGCAGCTGTCAACTCCCCCTTCTCCTTGGCAAACTTCCTCTTCAAGGAGGCCATCCTCTTCCCCCACTCGGTGTCCTTGGCCTCGAGCTCCAGCTTCATCTGCTGCTCCCTCTGACGCGAACCCTCGAGCTCGATCTGCATCTCCTTCGTCTCTCGTCCGCTCTTGTCCGCCCGAGCACGCTCTTGTAACAGGGATGCTTCGTAGAGATTCTTCACATTAGCTCCCTGCATACAGGCCTGCAACCGAAAGACGCAGATAAGAAGAAAACTCCTGAGGCAAGACCAAACAGAAAGGAGGAGGTCGACAAGCTTACCGACACGGTGGCCTGCGCCAGGCACGTGAATGCCACCTCCACGGGCTCGTTCTCCATCATCTGGCGATCACGAGGCGTTGCCAGCTTCTCCACCACCTCTACGACCTGGGCTTCCTCGGTCAGACAGTCGCCCATCCGAACCGACCAGTCCGGCGCCCACCGCTGCCGCAACAACTCCACCACCGGGTCCTCCTCCTCGACCCCTACCAAGGGACCTTTCCCCTTATCAAGATCGGATGCCCTCGCCGGGCCCTTACCCCTCAAAGGGGCACCCCCTTGCCCGTCTCCGAACGAGTCCTCTTAACCCTCGGCTCGAGCGGTACCTCCGAGATAACAAGGGGCGGCTCCCTCGGCCTCTTCGCCGCCTCCCCCTTCTTCTTCTCGGCATTTTCCTTCTTCATGGCGAGCCTCCTTGCTTGGATCGATGCCTCATCCATACAAAACTGCTCCGGGGGGAGATATAGTAAACCCCCTCGGCCGCCAAACTAATCATCAGCGTCGCTCGGAACACGTTCAAGCGCAGGGGTACCCATTGTTCCTCGCACATCAGTACAAAACTGATTATCTGCTTCCAAGAGTTCGGCCCATACTGCATCGGCGCCAAGGAGGCCCTGTTCAACACTTTCCGAACAAACGGATGGACCGGCAGCCTCAGTCCAGAAATAAATGCGTCCACGGGGAAGACACAATACCAAGCAGACAGGGGATCGGTTGGGCGAAGAGTAGAGCTCGGCAGCATCAATTCGTAACTAGGACCTATGTGGTACGCCAACTGCAAAACCTCCAAGTCCCCACCATCCAAGACGGTCAGAATCGCGTCCATCAACACTCTCGTCCGACTCGGCGAAGAGGCCTGCACACCAAAGAGCTCCTGGTCGGACAGGTCGTCAGGATATTGACGAAAATGCTTCGGCTGCACGGGCGAACCTGTCCCCTGGCTCGAACCACCAGTCCCCAACCCTACCTTCCTCGGAGCCTTCTTCCTCTTCTCGGTTCGCTCCGGTGAGGGAGTGAATAAGGGCCCCCGACCAGTCAGCATGGAACTCGGACCTGCCCCCTGAACCGTGGATCTCCTTACAATGCCGCCCTCGCCTCTCTCTCCCTCGGTAGCCAACTCCAAAACACGGACGTCGTCCGAACCATCAGTCGCTTCCTCCGACTCACTGCTCTCCCCCACAAAGGGACGACGAGAGCGCGACAGCCTCGCACCATGTACCTCCTCCTCAACCACTGGTTCCTCCCACGAAACCAAGTCAGAAGACTCATCAACGTACACTGACTCCTCCTCGAGTACGGGCTCCTCCCAGGACGTCGAGTCAGAGATAGGCTCCACTTCCCCCCTAGACGTCGACGTTGATGAGCCAGACTGAGCCCTTTCCATCTATGCCTAAACTAAGTAGACTTGCCAACTCACCTGGGGTTACTTTGGAAGGGCGAACCTGGTACAGCAAGATGCAAAGATGAGCGTTGAAGTGTTGAAAAAATTTTTTTTGAAAAAGAAAGGAGTGGACAGATAGGGGAGAGGGGGGAATATTTATAGGAGATAAAAGCAACTCCTCGATTTCCGCGAGTACTGTTCACCTATCTGACATGCAATTGCCGCCTAGGAATTCGCGCCACATCCTCAAAACGTGCGATGCTGACATCATCCATTGACAGGCTGGCAGCTAGATGAGGAGGTCAGCACGGAAGAAGTATTCGGAGGAGGGAACATTTTTATTTTTAAGATTTAAGGCGCCGTCCTCAGACAGACGCCCCGGGCTCCGAGACTGGGTCGGTTCCCCTTTCACCCGTGAGTAGCTCGGGGCTTACAGCGTCATCGGCCGAAGATCCGAACTGTTCCCGGGTGAGACAAAAACCACCTCAACCTGGAGCCCTATTGGGACGCAGAGTTGTCAGCCTCCAATCGGAGAACGACTCATCTACCCGGGGCCCAAAGCTTCAAGACGCCCCCCTCGGCAAGCACCCCGGTCGAAAGCAGATCAACACCCAGAGGTCGAAAGAAGTGCACCATTCCGAGCCAGTTGATGCAACTGCAAAAGTCCAGCCTACTCCAGCAACGAAACCTTCACAATTGCAAACAACCGGCCCGGAACGCCCTTCATCTCCCCTGTTGCAAACTGCTCACCCTTCGAAGTTCGGTCGTTGTCCCTCTCGCCCGGATCCCCCCTGGATCTGGCCGCCACATCAGGGCCATCAGATCCAAGAGAAGATCCGGGCGACAAAGAAACTACCTCTCCGACACAACCGGGGGTAAAAATTATCAAGAGACAGGCATCTGCCGAAGCAGACACCTTTAAGGGCCAAACAGACCACCCTTGCTTTGATCTGAACCACTACGAGAAAGAGGGGGGGGGGGTACTTATAGCCTCCCCCAGGGGCCGGCCTTTATGACATGGGGAAAACCAAACGACGGAAGACCATGCGCCATACATTTATTAGGCGGCGCCATTAACGCACCTAGGAAATGGGAACCTTGCACAGATCCCAGGGCGCCCCCAAATGCTCTGCGAAAACAACAAACTACCCTACTCAAACAGCCCCAAGGCACAACGGTTCGCCCATAAACGGCCCGACCTATAATCCCCTCGCCAGCTCGAGGTCCGGTCTGGCACCAGGGCACCCCTCTTCGGAGGATCCACCGGCTGGCCATCACCCTTACCAGCCCATAATTCCCCCTCATCTCGAGGTTCGGTCTGGCACCAGGGTACTCTTCTCAGGAAGAAACAACGGCTCGCCTTCACCCTTACCGACCCGTAATCCCTCGCCAGCTCGAGGTCCGGTCTGGCACCTGGGTACTCTTCTTCGGAAGATCCACCGGCTGGCCATCACCCTTACCAGCCCATAATTCCCCCTCATCTCGAGGTTCGGTCTGGCACCAGGGTACTCTTCTCAGGAAGAAACAACGGCTCGCCTTCACCCTCACCGACCCGTAATCCCTCGCCAGCTCGAGGTCCGGTCTGGCACCTGGGTACTCTTCTTCGGAAGATCCACCGGCTGGCCATCACCCTTACCAGCCCATAATTCCCCCTCATCTCGAGGTTCGGTCTGGCACCAGGGTACTCTTCTCAGGAAGAAACAACGGCTCGCCTTCACCCTCACCGACCCGTAATCCCTCGCCAGCTCGAGGTCCGGTCTGGCACCTGGGTACTCTTCTTCGGAAGATCCACCGGCTGGCCATCACCCTTACCAGCCCATAATTCCCCCTCATCTCGAGGTTCGGTCTGGCACCAGGGTACTCTTCTCAGGAAGAAACAACGGCTCGCCTTCACCCTTACCGGCCCATAATCCCTCGCCAGCTCGAGGTCCGGTCTGGCACCCGGGTACTCTTCTCAGGAAGAAACAACGGCTCGCCATCACCCTTGTCGACGCATAAACCCTCGTCCTCTCGAGGTTCTGGCAGGCACCAGGGTACTCTTCTCCGAAAGATACAAACGGTTCGCCATCGCCTTCACCTACCCATAAACCCTCGACAAGCTCGAGGTCCGGTCAAAGCCTCAGGACAACCCCACCAAGAAGGCCCTGTGAGTCGTCCTCCCATTTTTTCCACAACCATGAACACTCCCCCAAGGCTTGCTCCCGCACCCCCGCAGGAGTGGGGGGCTTGTGTGATAGGGTAAAAATGGCCTGAGGCCCAACAAGGGCCCAATACAATTCTCACTCGAAAAGGTAAAATTAGCTATCTAGCTCGGCCCCGAACCACTTCAGGGTCGGCGCCGAACCTCCTGTTTGCCCTTACAGTACTGGCCTTCTCATGCCGACGAGCCTTGGTAGTCCTCGGAGTCCGACCCGTGACAGTACCACAGGCCGTCCCCTCTCTCCGGCGAAGCAGAAGGATGACCGGGCGCAGCCTAGGCCCTCCGATTCCCCCCCAAAGCGCAGGAGACCCACGATCAGTCACGTCAACTCCAAATACCGCCAAGGATGTCGCCACGTCAGCCCTATACCACTCCTGGTATTGCCACGTCCGCCCTAAACCCCCTGGGCCTTCTGCCACGTCAGGCCCACGGGCTTTCGGATCCAGACCCGGCCCCCAAGTGGAACCAAACCCGGTTGGGATTCTCTATAAATACTAGACCCACACCTACCTTTTGAGGTAATCAATCTTTTGCCACTTAAATATACCTAGTTATTGCTACTCTCTCACAGAGACTGACTAGAGCGTCGGAGGGTCCGCCACCGGGACAAACCCCGGTGTTTCAGGACCGTCTGCAGGTACACAAGACCTCGGATTCGACCCTTCCGATCCGAGCCCAGCCTTCAACATCTTTCCGAGCTCATCGTAGGTCCGTGAAGGTCAACCGAAGGTCGGCAGACGAGCGGCATTCTCCTTCAATACAAATTGAGTCCGAACTCACACCTGGTGCATCCACACGTCTCCCAGAAATAAACAGCATCACTTACTTTTCTGACTAGGGAAGGAGACAGATAGCTTTCTGAGGACTAGGTCCCCTTCTTTGAGATCGGTAGGTCGGACTTTCTTATTGTTTGCCAACTCGATCCTCCTCCAATAGCTCTGTTGGCGGATCGACGCTTTTTCTCTTAGCTCGTCTATCAGGTCTAAGTTTGCTCGAAGGTCTCTGTCGTTCTGTTCTTCGTTGTAGGCTACAAGGCGAGCAGAAGGTATCCCGACTTCAAGAGGGATCACAGCCTCGGACCCATAGGTGAGGTTGAAGGGGGACTCTCCTGTAGGGGTCCGTTTTGTGGTGCGGTAGTTCCACAGCACGTTGGGGAGCTGATCGACTCATAAACTTTTGGAGCACTTATTCAACCTCTTCTTAATACCGGAGAGAATCTGCCAGTTAGCATTTTCCACTTGGCCATTCGACTGCGGATGGGAGACGGAGGAGAAACGTTGCTGGATGGCGAGGTCTTCACACAGAGTTCGGAATGCAGACCCAGTAAATTGGGTTTCGTTGTCTGTTATGAGGACCCAAGGGACACCGAATCGGCAGATGACGTTCTTCCAGAAGAACTGAAGTACCTTATTCTCAGTGATCGTGGCCAGTAGCTCGGCCTCTATCCACTTCGAGAAGTAGTCGATCGCCACGACTAAGAACTTGAACTGGCCTAGAGCTGGAGGGAACGTCCCTAGTAAATCCATCCCCCACATTGCGAAAGGGACAAGACTTGATAGGGAGGTGAGCTGAGCTTGTGGGAGGTGACGAATGTTCGAATGCTTCTGACAAGAGCTGCATTGCCGAATATGTCGATCGGCGTCTTGGAGGAGAGTAGGCCAGAAGTAACCGTAATTCAGTACCTTCCAAGCTAGGGACCTGGATCCTGAATGCGCCCCGCCGATGCCTTCATGGAGCTCCTGTAAAGCGTAGTCGGCTTGTTCTGGGGAGAGGCATCTCAAGTATGGACTGCCGTCCACCTGCGAGAAGGAGCATTTGTATAAGATCCCCTCGACGAGGGTGTACCGCTCTGCTCTGGTTCTTATTCGGCGAGCCTCCTTAGGGTCTTCACGGAGGAGCCCGTCCCTTAGGAATTCCACCAATGGTTTCATCCAGTTATCTTGCAGTAGGACCGACAGCGACTCAACCGAGTCGAGAGTTTCGTCTTCTATACTTGGTTTCAAGAGAACCTCGATCAAGACGGTCTGCTCGAGACCTTGGAGGGAGGAGGAGGCTAGCTTGGAAAGGGCGTCGGCCTGAGAATTCTCTTCTCGGGAGATCCGCTGGATGAGTGCTTCTTCGAACTGGGCCATGAGAGCTTGGACTTTAGCGAGATATTTCGCCATCCGATCGTCTCGTGCTTCGTACTCGTCCAAGACTTGGTTTACCACCAGTTGAGAGTCACTAAAGATTCGGAGGCGCTGCGCCCCTGCCCTTCGGGCCATTTCAAGATCGGCGATTAGTGCCTCATACTCTGCTTCGTTGTTTGAGACCTTGAAGTTGATACGGAGGGCATACTGGAGGACAAAATCATCTGGGCCTGCCAGAATGACCCCGGCTCCGCTTCCCTCGTTGCAAGAGGAACCGTCCACGAAAACCGACCAGATAGGAGGTCCGTTCGTTGCCTTGCTGACCTCGGGAATGGTGCTCTCGACGATGAATTCTGCTAAGGCTTGAGCTTTGATTGCAGTCCGGGGCTGATATGAGATGTCGTGCTGGCTTAGCTCGATGGACCATTTCATGAGGCAGCTGGAGGTCTCAGGCTTGTGGAGAACTTGCTTCAGCGGTAGTTCAGTAAGGACGACGACCGAATGGGACTGGAAGTAGGGGCGAAGCTTTCTCGCCGCCATGATCAGGGCGTACACCATCTTTTCTATCTTTGGGTAGCGGAGCTCGGCATCCCGAAGTACCTTGCTCACATAGTAGATGGGCTTTTGAGCCCGATCTTCCTCCCTTACCA
The DNA here is from genome assembly GCA_017893485.1 of Hemerocallis citrina. Classification (NCBI taxonomy): domain Eukaryota; kingdom Viridiplantae; phylum Streptophyta; class Magnoliopsida; order Asparagales; family Asphodelaceae; genus Hemerocallis; species Hemerocallis citrina. The sequence continues at coordinate 83,679,005 of CM030358.1, forward strand.
AAACGGCACTAAGGGTTTGTTCGGAAGCAGCTAGGTAGAGGTAAAGGGTTTCGCCTGGAACGAGCTTGCTGAGCAGAGGAGGGTTGACGAGATAAGCCTTCAGCTGGTCGAACGACTCCTGTTGCTGTTGACCCTATTCGAAACCTTTAGCCCCCCTGAGGGCCTTGAAGAAAGGGAGGCACTTCTCCCCGGACTTCGAGAGAAAATGCCCTATAGCGGCTAGGTGGCCTGTTAGCCTCTGAACTTCCTTAACGTTCTTGGGAGGGGCCATGTCTAATATGGCCTTAATTTTCTCAGGATTAGCTTCGATTCCTCGTTGGCTGACCATGAAGCCGAGGAACTTTCCTGATGAGACTCCGAACGCGTACTTGTTCGGATTGAGCCTCATGTTGTGCTTTCTCAGTACACCGAACGCCTCCTGCAGGTCGGCTACATGGTCGGCCCCTTGGATGCTTTTTATAAGCATGTCGTCGACATACACTTTCATATTACGACCTATCTGCCTCTGAAAGACTTTGTTAACAAGACGCTGGTAAGTGGCACCAGAGTTCTTCAATCTGAACGGCATCACCCTATAGCAGTAGAGGCCCTGGTCGGTAATAAAGGAAGTCTTCGGGATGTCCGGGGAAAACATTCGAATCTGGTTGTAGCCGGAGAAAGCGTCAATGAAGCTAAGGAGCTCATGGCCCGAAGTGACGTCGATGAGGGTGTCGATGCTCGGAAGAGGGAACGGGTCTTTGGGACATGCCTTGTTCAGATCAGTGAAGTCGATACATATCCTCCAGGTTCCATTCGACTTCTTCACCATGACTACATTGGAAAGCCATTCCGGGTAGTTAACCTCTTGTATGAACCGAGCTTTTAGAAGCTTGTCCACCTTTTCTTTGATGGCTTGCTGTCGCTCGGGAGCGAACTTGCACCTCTTCTGTTGAACCGGTTTGGACCCCGATTCAACACTGAGGTGGTGGACCAGAAGCTCCTCGGAGATTCCCGGCATGTCGGCGGCAGACCAGGCAAAAAGGTCGTGGTTCCTTCGAATGCACTGCACTATGTCGGAACATAGGGCAGACGGGAGGGTCTTGCTAATGAAGAACTTTCGGCTCAGATCCTCCTCCGAGAAGAGCACCTCCTCCAATTCGTCCACCAGCTCGGACGTTGGTCGAATGCTCTCCTGGGGGATCTCCAAAGTTTCGAGGGAAAGGACCGAACCCCCAGTGGAAGTCATGTAGCACTTCCGGGCCATCTCTTGACTGCCCTTGACCTCCCCCACTCCTGCCCGGGTAGGGAATTTCATCTTGAGGTGGTATGCCGAAGGAACGACTTCTAGGGTAGCTAGGCCGGGTCGGCCCAGGATGACGTTGTATGCAGCTGGGACATCAACGACCATAAAGTCCATCAGCTCCGTCCGGGTGGTAAGAGTTTTGCCAGCAGTTACGTCGAGGGTGATTACCCCTTCGATAGTTACTGGCACTCCCGTGAACCCGTGGAGAGTGTAGCCGGCCGGTTTGAGGCGGTCCCGGGATAGCTGAAGACCTCGGAAGGCTAAGAGGAAGAGTATGTTCACGGAGCTTCCGTTGTCTACTAGGATCCTCTGCACTTTGAAGTTTGCCATATGAAGGTCGATAACAAGTGCGTCGCAATGGGGAGTCCTAACCCCCTCGAGATCTTCATCTGAGAATGTGACTGGGACACCGAGGCCTTTGGGGGGCGCCGTGAACTAAATTGACCTCTCGGACGAATGCCTTTCGAGAGGAGTTGGAAGAGCCTCCCATGGGCCCTCCATGGATAAGATGCAGAATGCGCTCTTCCTCGAAATCGGGGGTTTCATCACATCGCTCAGAACGCTTGTTAGCCCCCCGAGGCGGAGGAGTGGAGCGATCGGTTCGATCATTTGTTCTTACAAATTTGGCCAATTGCCCCCTCTGGATGAGGGCCTCTATCTCGTTCTTCAGCGCCCGACAGTCGTTGGTGTCGTGGCCATGATCCCGGTGGTAGCGGCACCACTTCTCCTTATTCCTCTTTTTGGAGGGGGTGTTCATCCTCGGAGCATGAGGTATGACCCCCTCCTTCTCAACTTCCATTAGAATGGTGGAGACATTGGTAGTGAGAGCAGTAAATTTCTCGAACATGGGGGGAGGGCGGCGCTGACCGCTATTATCCTTCTGAAGCTTCTTGGCCCCTTCCTCTTCAATTGTCTTTCTTTTTGTCCCAGAGGTAGATCCTCCAAAGCCCGGGAGATATTCAGCTTCCTCAGCCCGAATATACTTTTCGCACCTAAGAAGAAGGTCGGCAAAGTTATGGGGAGGGGGGGGGGTTTAGCAAGGGACGAGCGAAGGTTAGAATTGAGGACGTTGGATTGGAATGCGACGGTTGCAACTGATTGGTCGAGGGAGGCGATGGATCTGACCTCTGCAGTAAACCTCCTCACATAGTCCCTCAACTTTTCTCCCCTCTCCTGACGGAGGTGGAGCAACGAGATGCTGGTCTTCTCCGTGTGTCGGTTACTCACGAAGTGGGTTATGAAGAGGGTTTCGAACTGCTCGAAAGAGAAAATAGAAGACGGTGCGAGGCGGGAGTACCATTCCCGAGCCGAACCCTTAAGAGTGGCGGGGAATGTTTTGCAAAGCAAGGCATCGGAAGCTTGGTGGATAAGCATAAGGGTCTTGAAGCTTTCGATGTGGTCAACGGGGTCCGACTCCCCCGAGTAAGTTTCAAACTGCGGAGGCTTGAAACCTTTTGGGATAGGAGCCTCCATGATGGTCCGGGAGAAGGGAGGTCTGGTGGGGCAGACGGTCCTTCCTCTCGACTCCTCCTCCTTGTCTATCTGGCCCATGCACCTCTCCATCTCGTGGAGACGGCGGTAGAGAGCATCGTCCCTCCGGTGGTATTCAAATGAGCCTCTGAACTCGTCTTCATAGGAAGGGGAGCGGGAACTACGACGACGGTAGTCCTGGGAGCGGCGAGAACTAGGATTATGTTATTGGTGACTAGGAGCTGGAGGAGGAGTTAAGGACCGATGGCGAGGACTTGGGACCCGTGGGGGTGTAGGAAACTTCTGGGCGTTATTGTTGTTGGGCTGGAGGTTGAGAGCTTGCAACACCGTTGCTTAAAATTGCTGGAACTCGGCACGAGTGATGGGTGCCTCATCATTCCTCGGATGTTGCCGACCGGCAGGGGAAAGGGGTCTTCTCCTGTGATGCTCGGGGGACTCTCTCCACCCCCTTCGGGTGGGGGACCTTCGGTAGTCTCTGCGGTGAGAAGATCGCTCATCCGGATGTTGTTGGCGGGAGGCTCCCTCTCGGGCCCGCTTGTCATCCAGACGGCGGCGAAAATCCTCATCCTTCTACCGATTGAGGATGGTGTTGCGAAGATCGGAAGCTCGGGGGTTGTGGGAGACCATAGAGTCCGAAGAGGCATTGTAGATGGAGACGTGGTCCTGATGGAGAGGTTGTTTCTGCGGGTTGGGACGCGAGACCCCTGCACCAGCATTTTGAGGACCGGGGGGACCTCTAGGAGATTGTTGATTTTGAAGAGGAGGCTGGTCCTGTTGGAAAGGGTCCTCTGCTTGAGGCGGAAGTTGCCCCTGCTGCTGAGCGGGTTGGATGGAGACTTCCTGTTGCTGATCGGGGTTGGGTCCTCGGTTGGACCCTCTGGATCTTACTTTCCTAGGAGCCATGGCTGGAGAAGATCTGACCAACGGGAAGAGCGGAGGCTGCTATTCGTTTATTCCCACAGACGGTGCCAATCTGTTACCGCTAAATCTGGTGTGGGGTTAAACAGATAGTATTTGTGGATTCTTAGGAAAACTTGAATAGCAAACCTGAAACATGTTCAGCCGGAGTTTGACCGTTGGCTCCCACCATTAATCTGTTACCGCTAAATTTGGTGTAGGGATAAACAGATAGTATTTGTGGATTCTTAGGAAAACTTGAATAGCAAACCTGAAACCTGTTCCGCCGGAGTTTGTCCGTTGGCTCCCGCCGTTCACCTGCAAAAAGTGCGAGACACCGGGGTTGATCCCAGCGATGCACCCTCCGACGCTTAAGTTAGTAATCAGAAATGATTATGAGAGAGCGTTAACTAGCAAAAGATTGATTACCTCTTAATGGAGATGGATGAGGGGTATTTATAGGCGCCTTAGGGATCAGATTATGAATAAAATCCCTCTGATCTGATAAGGAATAAAATCCTCGTAATCAGTTAAGGAATGTGATCCCTGATTCCCGGTAAAAGGATAAATACGAATCAGGACCGTTGATTTGGCTGAATCAGAGACCCTAATTCTATCCTGCTGGACTGGGTTCGTTTCGGGTTGGGACCAGTACCCAGTTGAGGTGGATCCGTTCGTGGGTTATTGGATCTTTGGAGAGGAGATCCAGTACCCGTCTCAGACCCGGTTGTAAGTAAAATTACCGTTTTACTCCTGGGCTTCAAGATTCGTGCCCGATTTGGACGGCTCCGATTTAACCTCATTTTTAGCCATATCAGCCAAGTATAAGTAATAAAATAAACTATTGTCGCTGTTCTAAACAATGACATCATTTATCTCTAACAATGAATATTATACCTGATGTCGATATCTCTAACAACGGCATCTGTACTGAGAATGTCGCTGTTTGGGATGCCGGCATCAGCTATAATATTTTTTCACACTTGTAAAATTTTTCAAGTCAGAGAGTACACGATTGAAAATAAATTAAATGATGTCGTTACTCCAAATAGCAGTATACGGTTTTTTTTAAACAATGCCGCCATTAAAAATAATGACATAAATAAGCTACACTGTTATTTCTAAAAGCGATTAATACTGATATGTCCAAAACTTTAAATCAGTCGAGCAGATATTTTCAAAAATGGATCAGATTGGTTAATATTTTCAAAAAGTGGGTCCGTACGGAAAAATTCGGCACACAGCTATTGCGGTGTGGACCGTGTGGTCTCCGAAACTCTAATCACGTGTTCTAATTACTACTTTTGTTTTTTTAGTTATTAATATTTTCAGATCCCAAAATATGTTCATTAACCCATTCCCGTACGGTGCGGTGAAGGTATCGCCCGTTAAATCGGACCGATACGCATCAAAAAGCACAATCTAACGGTCTGAAAACATTTTCCCGGTACAAGAAGGAGTATACGATTTTTTTCCCATCTTTTACGCAGTCCTACTTTCGGTCCAATTCTATCTAAGCCACGTCAGAAACTGTAGGTTGCTTGTCGCGCTCGTTGTATTTTTGTTCAGTTTTTCGCTTTCACTCCTGAATAAATCAACAATTACTAAAGTTTTATAGTTGATTTAGTTTTTCTGATCAAAAATATACTTTATTTATTTTTTATTACATAATGTTGATTTTGAGAGGTTACCGTGACATTTCCCCATCGGTCACCAAACAACTCTACCAGCTTACCCTTTTAGTCTTGCCAAGATGACCAGCACGTTTGCTTAAAAAAGATAATTAGGACGTAAACTATACCTAATTATCAAAGTCAATAACAACCCCGTTCTCGCCAAGATTAAAAAAAAGTTACTACTAATTTTGAATAATTAGGATAAATTGGGTTGCTGAGCTCGTACAATACAAATGTGAGCTAGATTATGTATCTATTGTCTATCCTGTAACAATCATAACGCTTTAAATCAGAAAAAAAATAAAAATCATAACCCCTGAAGTATCTAACTACAAGATTGAGGGTTAAAATGTTTTTAATTTTAAAGTTTTTTTCTTATAAATATAGCATTTATAGCTTTATAAGAAATAATGAATTTCATGTATGATTCAAAAAGAAGTAACAAGGCCTTCGATCTAAGGCATCATTTGAGTAAATCATGATTATCTTAGACCACAGTCCATTTTTATATTTGGTTTGAAAGAATATTCCTTCAAAAATATTTGTATAAATTTTGGTTTCTTTGGTAACATTCCTGACAAACTTCTAAATATTGGGAAATTTTTAATTTACATAGTAAACGTCCCCTAGACATGGGGTGGCATTAGGGCCGGGTGACCACTACACCGAAAAGCTATTTTGCTGTTTTTTATTTTATCATCTATATAATAAATTACAAAGAAAGCTATCAAGTGACTCTCATTCAATCTCCTCTAAAATTAATGGTCTAGATTGATTTTCACAAAACATATTTTTCCGCTCAAAATTTCAAATCTCAAAATTAAAATTTCACCCCAAAACGAAAAAAACTCTTTACTTTATTACTATTTCTCTCTTCTCTCTTCACTTTTTCATATTTCTTTCTTTCTCTCTCTCCCTTTCTCTGCCCTATTCTTTCTTTATTTACTTAGAAATTTAGATTTCAAGATTTCAAGGTTTGTAAAATTTTTAGAATTTTTATGCATTTTTTATTGCATATGTTATATTGAAAATAGCAAATATCTCTTCAACAGTTAATTTCATCATTTTCCACACTTAAAGTTCTAAGAAGTTAGATTTTACACCCTCATTTATAATTATTTTTCAACATATACTAATAGAAATATAGACTTTTATTTACAACTAATTATTATCATACTATTCAAACTTGAACTGCATAATTGTTATTGTACTGTTTACAGGGCTTTTCATATGTTGTATTGTTCAAATCTAGTTTTATTATATTTGAATAACAACCTTTGTGTGATGCTCTTAAACGATAATAAATTCATTCTTTCTCGCGCCCAAACATAAAATAAATTAAAATAAAATATTCCGAAATAAAATTTTAAAATATTCACCCCTTTTAATATTTTAATAATCCTAGTCAAACAAAATCGCTTTCAAACACTCTCTCTCCTCTTTCAATAAAAACCAAACCCCCACCTTTCTCTTCCTCTCCTTCGTCCTCCTCTTCTCAATCCCATAGTGGCATCTCAGGTAATTTATCATCTTTTAGATCTAGGAGTTATTTTTGTTGTACAACTCAGATCTGAAATTTCTAGTAATTACTTTTTTAAAAAAATTTAATTTTTAGGCGTTCTATCTTCATAACTAAACCGTAAATCAAGAAGAAGATGGACGCTCTTATTTGCCCTAAGCCTATTCGGATCGGGAAGCTCGCCGGAATCCCCGTACCGACCCGCAGTCTGAGAACCGGCGTAGACTTTCTTGATCTACTTCTCACCATGGTAAATTACTATTTTCGCTTCACTTTCTAATTTTTAAAATTTGAAATTGAGTTTAATGGTAATAATTTATTTATTTATTATAGGGAGGAGAGAATCAGGTGGATCTAGAGCCGTTCTTTTGCGGGTCTCCACCGACCCGATCCGCTAACCCGTTAGTCAACGACGCGCTGTTCGGGGAGGCTGTGCCGGTCAACGACGCGCATCCGGTTCCGTGTTTGCCGTCTGTACCCGTATCCGCTTCGGGTAGGTCGGGTTGCGCCGGATCTACGTTCGGGTTTGCGCCCGCTAAGGTTCGGATCGAGGGTTTTGATTGTCTCGATCGCGAGCGGAGCAGGAGCCGTGGGATCCCAGCTATGGCTTAATTTTTTACAAATATTAACTGGAATTAAGGAGTAAGAAATTAAATTAATATTTAGGGGTTGAAGTGAAAATTTACAAGAGGACTCGGAGGAGGTCACAAACAGTCCAGGAGCTTGTTTATTAGTATTTGTCTGTGTAAATCTGTAAAAATGTAAATTGAGTTTAAGACCCTTAAATTTGTACAAATTGCAAGTGGGGAGGAGTGTGAAGAGATGTAAAATATCCTGCCCACTTGCTCACTGTTTCTAGTTGACTAGTTGTAGCCGAGGCATGAAATCTCTGGTTGTTTGAGTTTTTTGGAGTTATCAAATCTGTATAATATTTCGAAGTTTGTACCTACTTTGTTTTGAATCAACTTTTGTTTTTACTGGCCTGGTTAAAGTCTTATCTGCTTAATGAGTTGAGGTCAGGGTCGGCCGAGAGTTCCTGGCCCCAAGGTGAAAGATGTAAATAATTATTTTGCCTAGGGTGAAAGATCTAAATAATTATTTTTGTGATCCCTAATTATAATATATATTCTTTTTTATACCTAAAATATATGTATATATTTATAAGGAGAATACAAATTTGAGATTTTAAAACTATAAAAAACTTAGAGACATGAGGTGGGCGTCTTATTTGCCTTAAAAGGGGGGCCGTGGTATTGTTAGTTCTCTTATAGTTCTATTATAGTTTAGACATTTTTTAGATTGCTTTTTTTTTTTAAATCACATTTTTAGATTGTTTTTAAGTCGTGTGAATCCAAGTAAAGTATATATATTGTGATTAACTTTAACTCTAGTTTAGTTGTTTAGATGATAAACAGATAGAACATGCTAATAAAGGGGATTTCCCCCCGTCTAAATGGCGTGCTAAGAGCATGGCCAATGGTTCCTTAAATCCCCTTCCCCATCGGCATTTTCACAAAAATGCCCTCCCAACCGTTCTGCATAAGGTGGGGCCCCTTTCCCAAATTTTTGCCGATTGTGAAATGGAGCATTTGATTTTTTTTTTTGCAAAAATTCCCTCCTTTAATCCAAAATTTGCATACACAACATATTTATAGAATATATTAGTATATATTTATTTTTTTGATTTTTTTTTAATTTCTTTTATATATTTTATTTATAGACAAAATTTATACTTGTTGCCGCTAAATTTGGTGTGGGGGCAAACAGACAGTATTTGTGGATTCTTAGAGAAACTGAATAGTAAACCTGTATACCTGTTCTGTCGGGCTCTGATCGTCGCTCCCGCCGTAGACCTGCAAAAAGTGCGAGACACCGGGGTTGTTCCCGGCGACGCACCCTCCGACACTCAAGTCAGTAATCAGAGAGATTATGAGAGAGCACAAAAACTGGAGAAAGATTGATTACTTCTTAATGGAGATGGATGGGGGTATTTATAGGCGTCTTAGGGAACAGATTAGGAATGTAATCCCCGTGATCTGATAAGGAATATTCTCCTTGTAATCAGATTAGGAATGTAATCCCTAACCCCCAGTGGAGGGATAGGCATGAATCAGGGCCGTTGATAGGATCTAATCAGGAGCCTTAATTCTATCCCTCTGATCGGGCTTTATTGCTGGTGAAAACCCGCGCCCGATTGAAGCAGGTCCGTTTGTGGGTTATTGGGTCTTTAACGAAGAGACCCAGTACCCATCTCAGACCCTATTTGTAGGTGAAATTACCGTTTTACCCCTGGGCTTCAAGATTCGTGCCCGATTTGGACGGTTCCGATTAACCCCCATTTTTAGCCATATCACGAGCCCCCCACTCCTAAAGGCTGAGCTTGATCGGTCTTTGAGGAGTAGTTTAACTGTTTTAATGGCCAGCGGAGTTGTATCGGAGCCCAAATGGAAGGTTTTGAATCTTGAAGGAGGTAGTTTGGTGATTATTCAAGTGGATTGAACTCTGAGTCGCTCCTGAGCTCTTATGGTCATGCGGTGTCTTTGCAGGGATATCCTTTTAACTTTGCGAAGTGTCAATTCGTTGTTCGGGGGTCTGACATGATTGTTCTTGGCAATAATTACTCGTTTGGGGGCTAGAAATGCTTCCCTATCTTTACAATCGCTTTCCAGGGGTTCTTCCTTAATTTCCCAAATTTTTAATTATTTTTTCGCGATCTCTTGGCGGATGGTTCGACCTTTTTCCTTCGTTGAGGGGGACATGTGCTCGTATCATGCTTCCGACCCCTTCTAGAGCTCGCGGACTAGGGGACCGAGGTCTGTATACGGTTCGGCCCATCTTTCCGAAGAGGGGGGAGAGTTCGGCATGGTTATGAGTGTTTAGAGGGAGTTCGGCATGATCCAAGGTCCAATCTTTCCCCGTAATAGGGTCGGTGCCACGAACGCTCGGCAGCTGGTGCCGAACTCGATTTTCCCCCGTAACGAGGTCGGATCAGAGAACGCTCGGCAGCTGGTGCCAAGCTCGATTTTTTCCCCCATAACGAGGTTGGTTCCGAGAAAGCTCGGCAGCTGGTGCCGAACTCGATTTTTCCTCCGTAACGAGGTCAGTTCCGAGAACGCTCGGCAGCTGGTGCCGAACTCGATTTCTTCCCTGTAACGGGGTCGGTTCCGAGAACGCTCGGCAGCTGGTGCCGAACTCGATTTCTTCCCCGTAACGGGGTCGGTTCCGAGAACGCTCGGCAGCTGGTGCCGAACTCGATTTTTCCCCGTAACGGGGTCGGTTTCGAGAACGCTCGGCATCTGGTGCCGAACTCGATTTTTTCCCCGTAACGGGGTCGGTTCCGAGAACGCTCGGCAGTTGGTGCCGAACTCGATTTTTTCCCGTAACGGGGTCGGTTCCGAGAACGCTCGGCAGCTGGTGCCGAACTCGATTTTCCCCCCGTAACGGGGTCGGTTCCGAGAACGCTCGGAAGCTGGTGCCGAACTCGATTTTTCCCCCGTAACGAGGTCGGTTCCGAGAACGCTCGGTAGCTGGTGCCGAACTCGATTTTTCCCCCGTAACGGGGTCGGTTCCGAGAATGCTCGGCAGCTGGTGCCGAACTCGATTTTTCCCCCATAACGGGATCGGTTCCGAGAATGCTCGGCAGCTTGTGCTGAGGTCCGTGACTTGTCGTTTTTCGTCATAGAAGTTTGTAGCAACTGTGCGCCTTCTGAACTTTTGACAATTTTCTGACAGCTTCTGACAGATGGGACGTTTATTAAATACAGTGACCTCTGGGCTTCCATCAGATGGGATGCTCATTAAATGCAGCTCATGATTTGGCGTGGTAAACAAGGCGACGATTGAGGTCGCTTTGTCGTTTTGTGTAGATGGGCCGGTCGTACAAGCCCACCATCCTCGTTTGGCGTGTACCTCTCTATAAATCCTTACCCCCCCTCTCATTTCTCATTTCCCTTTTCTTTTGCTCAGGCGAATTCTTGTGCTTAGGTGAGTACTTCCGGTGGTCGACGTTTGTTTCCGGCGAAGTTTTCCGGCAGCTATCTTCTTTTAAGGTAATTTATCAATTATGTCTGTAGCTTCTGTCTCCGAAAAAATTTCTTGGTCCGAGCCCTCCCTTGAAGTTGTCGAGGATTCGACTCCGACTAAAGGGAAGAAGGTGTTCGGCAAGGATTCGATCGTTCAAGATCCGAAGCGGATGGGTGAGTTCGGACAACTGCCGGGGCCGCTGACCGGGCTCCATAGAGTTAGGCAGCTCCCGGAGGATCAAGCCGAGCGGATCGTCCATGGGAGGGGGAGGTCCTTCGAGGAGAACGCCGCGAGGGAGACGACGGAGGCGGACGAGGCGGTGTCGATCCTGCGTGAGGAGGACTTGGCAGTGATCCGGGATTCATTCCACATCCTGGAGCAGTACGAACTCATGCTGCCGGGTCCCGGGGTTAGGGCCAATTCGCCACTGCCAGTGACGATGTGTTGCTGGCCGGTCGATGCCTTTATCGCCGGGGCTCGGCTACCTCTCCACGCGTTCGCCGTTACCGTGGTGAGTTGGTTCGGGGTCAGCCCCATCCAGCTTATGCTGAACACGTGGCGGGTGATAAATGGTTTTGTTCTCCACTGCCAGGCTGCAGGGATCCAGCCGCAGCTGAACGTGCTTCGGACGTTATACCGGCTCCACCAAGGGAATAAATCGGAGTACCGGTATTACTTGACTCCGAGGCACGGTGGCAGGCTCGTCATATGCCCCGACTCCATTAAGCACTGGCGAGAGAAGTTTTTGATTGTGCGGAGTCGGGAGGCGTGGAAGATCCCTTCCAACTGGGTAGAAGGGGTGTCGAAGAGGGCGAGGGTGCTTCCGAAGCTCAGTGTAGAAGAAGAAGAAGCGGTCCGGACTCTCCTCGATCGGCCAAAGTACGACTGGAGGGAGCTGACGGAGGACATCCTCTACAAGGGAGGGCTCTGCCGCGTAGATCCCAGTACGCGGCTCTCGTTATGTTTTTGCTTTCCGTACTCTCTTCCTTGTTATTTGCAGTGTGCTAATCAATTTTTATTTTGGATGCAAAAACCATGGACTACGATGCCGTGCTGGCGCTCAGGGCCGGACTCGCTAGCAAGACCCCCAAGAAGCGCAAGAGGGTCGTGACCAAGCTGCCGTCGACCTCGAAGTCTCCAAGGATTACAGCCCCGGTCGAGGAGGTGGAGAACCTCGACAGCCCTGTTGCCGCCGTGGTGGGGACTTCGGCTTCGGCCGCTACCAGCGAGTTCCCTATTGCCGTAGCCCTGAGAATGGCGACGCCGCCCCTAACGGCAGTTGCCGAGGAGCTCCTGACGGAGGAGCACAAAAAAATTCACATTCTGGACTGGCAAGTCCGGAAGCACGACGGGTTCCTCGGCAACTCGCTGGCGAGCATGCAAGCCGTCAAGCATCTCGCTACCCCGAAGGACCGAGCCGCCATGGAGGCCGGGCGAGAGGGCGACGACGTGATCGAGATCGCTCGTTCGGTGGTGTCGGTAAGCCTTGAGCTTCTTTCATTCATTGTACTCTTTCAACCAATTTTTTTTTTCTAACTCCTTTGGTTCTTCTTTGCTACAGATCATCGTCCACTTTGGTCACCTCACCGAGAGGTTGACAGCTCTGGAGAAGGAGCTAAAGCAAGAATCTGACCAGGCTCGGAACGAGAAAGCTCAGCTGTCGAACGAGCTCGACAAGCTTCGCGTCGAGCACGAGGGAAGGTCGGCAAGAATGGTGCACCTCGAGTCCGAGGTGATGAGGTTGGAGGGCGAGCTCCTTCGCCAGAAGGAGGGGTCGGCCAAGCAGCTGGCCGAAGCCGAGGTAGACAAGGCGGCGGCTGTGAAGGCGGCGGAGGATGCGACCCTGGAGAAGGTGCAGGGGTTCCTCGCCCAGAACATGGCGAAAGCCTTCGCCGCAGCCATCGACCAGGTGTCGAAGGAGTTTCCCGAGGTGAACGTCTCGGGGTGGAGGCTGTTCCCCGGCCACGTCGAGGGTTTCGACCCTGACTCCGAGGGGGAGGAGGAGGAAGGGGATGACGAAGGTGATGCCGAGGTCGAGGTCACCGATGAGGTCCCCGGTACCGTGGTCACTCCGCTGGCGGTGGCGTCCCCTTCGAAGAAGTCGACTCCCACCCGAACTCGTCGCCCGGGGAAAGAGGTCGCGCCTTGACTCCGCTCCTCATTTTCTTGTTTTTTTTTTTAATATTCTTTTTCCTTTTCTTTTCAATCATTATAACGCCTAATAGCTGACTGGCCACCGCTGCTTTTTTGAAATGAATGAAAAGAAATTTTTTTGAAGTGTTGGTGTTCGGATCTTCGTCTTTCGCCCCCCTTTCGTCGAATACTCTCCTTTTGTTTTGAAAGTTTCTTGTTTCGAAAATTTCTCAAGCGTGATGCTCCGGCAGTGTTCGAACTTTTGCTGATTACTTCGATCTCTTTTCAGCTCATGGTGGTTGCTCAAGACGTTGAGCCTGCCCGTTCGGATGAGGAAGCTCGAGCCGAGGCTGGCTTAGGAGCGACGAGGTTGTGCCTGGCGAGATGCCGAGAGCGGTTCTACGAAGTCGAGCTTGGATTGCGCCGAGCCGAAAGCGAGCGGAACCATCTCCAGCTCGTCCTCGGCCGGCGAGATATCGAGATTCGTCGTTTGGAAAGCAGAATCGCCGAAATGACTCCCACAGGAGAAGGTGAATATTCGCCAACTGCTTTCAGTAATGAGCTTCGGATTCAATGCATTCGTCATAACCTGTCCAAAATAATAGCTGAGAGAGACGGCCTGCTTTCTGAGATCCGGCATCTGCAGTCCGTAGAGACGAAGGTTCGGACGGAAGGCGAGGGGCTAACGGCAGAAGTGGCCAAGTTGACGACCGATCGGGTCCAGTTGACAGCCGAGGTCGAAGCGCTGAAGAGAGCGACGGTGGATAAAAGTATCGAAGTCACTCATCTTCGGCGCCTCATAGCCAGTCGATCAGGCATGCCGGACTCCGCGATACCCCCTCGTTTCGAAGTTAACGTCAAAGACGACTCGTTGCGTGATCGGATCTCGGAGTTGGAGGCGGAAGTGGCTCGTCTCAAGCCGCATTCGGGACCCATCAATGTCCGAAGCACCTCGTGCACTCGCGCGGAGAGTGATCGGGGCATTACCTTCTACGAAATGGCAACTCGTTAGCACATCGGCCATCCTAGTCCGGGGGACGCGCAGAGCTCGGTAGCAAGTTCGTCGAGCGGAGCATCCGTCGGAGTAGCTACTAGAAGCGGCATCGAGGATATGTCTCAATTTGCTGGCTTGGGGTCGCGCTCCGGAGACAAGCGTCGTCACTCTCGAGTGTCTCTGAAGCGGAACGCTCCGGCTCCGAAAAAGCGCTGAAGACGTCGCCTCCGAGAGCTTTTGTATATTTTTTCTTTTTAGCCAAGTGTAATAAGTCGGCATTGTAACTTTCTTTTTAACGACTTGTAATCCCGCTGTGTCCGTCTTTGTATCGTGTCCCATTTATTAATAAAATGTTGTTGCCGAACTCGTGTGTTCTTTATTTTTGTGACTGTTGTTTGGAAAAGATGGGACCAGTTCCCTAACAGCATTAATGGTGCTCCGGGATCCATGGGGGGTTCCACCTTCCCAAGGGCATTAAGAGTGGTGCCCTTTAATAAATACACGGCGCTTCAGCTCCCTAGGCGTGACTGTTGGACTCCCGAGGGCCATATTGACAGTCTCTTGGGGGAAGGCTATAAGTACCACACCCCCCTTGTTGTTTTAGTCACTGCAGTCTTGAGCTCTTGTGGCATCGATGGTGTCTGCCCTTGGGCGGATGCCAGCCTTGCGGAAAGTTCTCACCTCGGGAGGTTCGGAGGGGTGGTCACCATTCTGCCTTGTTCATTTCCCGCTCCTGACGGCCACGATGTGGGTGTCAGGGTCGGGGGAGGACAAGGCATAAGAGTTGGCGACTGTAGTCCGGACGCGAGGGAAAGGCTCTTCGAGAGGATGGGTTGTCGTTCTTCCACCATGATCTTCTCCCGACTCTGACGTCTCCGACGTGGGTGTCAGGGTCAGGGGAGATCATGGTGGATGAGGTGATGACCAAAGTCCAGAACGAGGAGAGGGTTCCCTAAAACCTTAACCCAAACTCTTTTGAGGCTCGGCTGGACGCTCGTTCGGCGCGGATCGACTGCGCTCATGTAGCTTGGTGGCCGGAGTGACTGTTCAGTGTGTCAAGGCTTTGTTTGTTTGTTTGCGGGTCGGAGAGATGAGTGTTCGGCTAGTGGCGCCGAGCATTCTTTCTGATGCCCAATCACGCAGTCTTGTGAGGTGAGTTGAGCGGCGGGCTCTCAAAGCGCGTCTTAGGCCTCGGGTTGTTGCTAGAGTGGTTCGGCAGTTATGGGAGCGATCCCAAATGGCGAACTACTTCTAGCCCGCTTAGAAGCGATCATGCGAAGTAGGGCCTAGCCGAGCATCGGACTCTGGGCCATTGTTAGATTAGTTCAACGGCTGTGGAAGCAATTCCGAATGGCGAACTACTTCTAGCTCGCTTAGGAGCGAACTTGCGAAGTAGAATCGAGCCACGTGTTGGACTCCGAACCATCGTTAGATTAGTTCAACGGCTGTGGGAGCAATTCCGAATGGCGAACTACTTCTAGCTCGCTTAGGAGCGAACTTGCGAAGTAGAATCGAGCCAAGTGTTGGACTCAGAACCATCGTTAGATTAGTTCAACGGCTGTGGGAGCAATTCCGAATGGCGAACTACTTCTAGCTCGCTTAGGAGCGAACTTGCGAAGTAGAATCGAGCCAAGTGTTGGACTCCGAACCATCGTTAGATTAGTTCAACGGCTGTGGGAGCAATTCCGAATGGCGAACTACTTCTAGCTCGCTTAGGAGTGCACTTGCGAAGTAGAATCGAGCCAAGTGTTAGACTCCGAACCATCGTTAGATTAGTTCAACGGCTGTGGGAGCAATTCCGAATGGCGAACTACTTCTAGCCCGCTTAGGAGCGAACTTGCGAAGTAGAATCGAGCCAAGTGTTGGACTCCGAACCATCGTTAGATTAGTTCATCGGCTGTGGGAGCAATTCCGAATGGCGAACTACTTCTAGCTCGCTTAGGAGCGTACTTGCGAAGTAGAATCGAGCCAAGTGTTGGACTCCGAACCATCGTTAGATTAGTTCAACGGCTGTGGGAGTAATTTCGAATGGCGAACTACTTCTAGCTCACTTAGGAGCGAACTTGCGAAGTAGAATCGAGCCAAGTGTTGGACTCCGAACCATCGTTAGATTAGTTCAACGGCTGTGGGAGCAATTCCGAATGGCGAACTACTTCTAGCTCGCTTAGGAGCGAACTTGCGATGTTGAATCGAGCCAAGTGTTGGACTCCGAACCATCGTTAGATTAGTTCAACGGTTGTGGGAGCAATTCCGAATGGCGAACCACTTCTAGCTCGCTTAGAAGCGAACTTGCGAAGCAGAATCGAGTCAAGTGTTGGACTCCGATCCATCGTTAGATTAGTTCAACGGCTGTGGAAGCAATTTCGAATGGCGAACTACTTCTAGCTCGCTTAGGAGCGAACTTGCGAAGTAGAATCGAGCCAAGTGTTGGACTCTGAACCATCGTTAGATTAGTTCAACGGCTGTGGGAGCAATTCCGAATGACGAACTACTTCTAGCTGGCTTAGGAGCGAACTTGCAAAGTAGAATCGAGCCAAGTGTTGGACTCCGAACCATCGTTAGATTAGTTCAATGGCTGTGGGAGCAATTCCGAATGGCGAACTACTTCTAGCTCGCTTAGGAGCGAGCTTGCGAAGTAGAATCGAGCCAAGTGTTGGACTCCGAACCATCGTTAGATTGAAGAGTTAAAAGCAGAGAGATGTAAACAGTGGCAAAAATATGAAAAAACTTTATTTATTAATATCCAATGATCGGCTGCTTCTAAAGTTGCTAGCCGTTATTACAAGAAAAAATGAAAGAAAATCACTACGAAAGAAAATTACTACAAGTAAGAGGAAAGGAATGGTTCGACATCTCGAATTACTTAGAGAGGCGTTGTTGCTCTCTTTTGGTATTTTAAGAGATGGTCGGCATTCCAAGTCCTGGAAATCTCCCTGCCTTCGAGATCTTCTAGTCGGTATGTGTCGGGGCGGATTTCTTTAGAAATCTTGTAAGGTCCCTCCCAGTTCGGGGCCAATTTGCTTTTCTGACCTGGGAACGAGATGGCCAACTTTCGGAGGACCAGGTCCCCTTCTTTGAGGTCCGTTGGGCGGACTCTTTTGTTGTATGCTAGCTCGATCCTTCTTCGGTAGCTTTGTTGCCGTATGGCAGCTCTTTCTCAGATTTCATCTATCAGGTCTAGACTTGCTCTGAGCTCTCTAGCGTTCTGCTCTTCTTCAAAAGCTATCAAACGAGGAGAGGGTATTCCGACTTCTAGGGGGATGATGGTCTCGGACCCATTGGTGAGATTGAATGGGCTCTCACCCGTTGGGGTCCGCATTGTGGTGCGGTAGTTTCAGAGCACATTGGGAAGCTGATCGACCCACAAGCCTTTGGAACACTTGTCTAACCTTTTCTTAATGCCGGATAGGATCTGTCGGTTGGCATTTTCGGCCTGGCCATTTGACTGAGGATGAGAGACGGAGGAGAATCGGTGTTGTATGGTGAGGTCTTCACATAAAGCTCGGAAGGCAGCCCCAGTGAACTGCGTTTCGTTATCTGTAATTAACACCCTGGGGACGCCAAATCGGCAGATCAGGCTCTTCCAGAAGAATTGAACGACCTTGTTTTCGGTGATCGTAGCCAAGGGCTCGGCCTCTATCCATTTCGAGAAATAGTCGATTGCCACGACTAGAAACTTGAACTGTCCGGGAGCTGGTGGAAACGGCCCCAGTAAATCCATCCCCCACATTGCGAATGGGATCGGACTTGATAGGGAGGCAAGTGGAGCTTGTGGGAGGCGTCGGATGTCGGAGTACTTCTGACAGGAGCTGCATTGTCGAACGTGTCGTTCAGCGTCCCGTAGGAGAGTGGGCCAGAAATACCCGTAGTTCAGCACTTTGCGTGCCAGGGCTCTGGAGCCAGAATGGGCCTCGCCGATGCCCTCATGAAGTTCTTGCAGGGCGTAGTCGGCTTGCCCGGGGGAGAGGCACCTCAGGTAGGGCCGACCGTCCACCAGGGTGAAGGAGCGTTTATATAGGATGCCTCCGATTAGTGTGTAACGCTCGGCTCGGGTTCTTATTCTTCTTGCTTCCTTCGGATCCTCGGGGAGGAGTCCGTCCCTTAAGAATTCGACGAGGGGTTTTATCCAATTATCTTCGAGGAGGACAGGCAATGTCTTATAGAGTCGGAAGTTTCGTCCTCTATGCTCGGCTTCAGAAGGACTTCTATCAGTACGGTCTGCTCGAGACCTTGAAGGGAAGAGGAGGCTAACTTGGATAGGGCGTCGGCCTGAGCATTTTCTTCTCAGGGAATTCTTTGGATGAGGGCCTCTTCAAACAGTGCCATGAGACTCTTGACTTTGGCTAAGTATTTAACCATCCTGTCATCGCGTGCTTCATACTCGCCGAGGACCTGATTGACGACTAGCTGGGAGTCGCTAAAGATCCGCAGGCGTTGTGCCCCTGCATTTCGGGCCATTCCAAGATCGGCTATTAGCGCCTCGTATTCAACTTCGTTGTTCGAAGCTTTGAAGTTTATACGGAGGGAGTATTGGAGGATGAAGTCATCTGGGCCTGCCAGGATGACCCCTGCCCCGCTTCCTTCATTGCAAGAGGATCCGTCAACATAAACTGACCAGACGGGTGGTCCCTTCACTATTTGGCTGGACTCGGGGATAGTACTCTCAACAATGAATTCGGCTAGCGCCTGAGCCTTGATCGCGGTCCGAGGCTGATAAGTTATATCGTGCTGGCTCAGCTCGATAGACCATTTCATTAGGCAACCCGAAGTCTCGGGCTTGTGGAGGATCTGCTTCAGCGGCTGGTCGGTAAGAACGACCACCGAATGGGACTGAAAGTACGGGCGAAGCTTTCTCGCGGCCATTACCAGGGCATAAGCCATCTTTTCAATCTTCGGGTATCGGAGCTCAGCATCCCGAAGCACCTTGCTGACATAGTAGATGGGCTTCTGAGCCCGGTCTTCTTTCCTCACTAAAACTGCACTGAGGGTCTGCTCGGAGGCTGCCAGGTAGAGGTAGAGGGGTTCACCAGGGATCGGTTTGCTGAGGAGAGGGGGATTGACGAGGTAAGCCTTGAGCTGGTCGAAGGACTCCTGTTGCTGCTGCCCCCATTCGAAACCTTTAGCCCCCCTGAGGGCCTTAAAGAAGGGGAGGCATTTCTCCCCGGACTTTGAGAGAAAGCGCCCTATGGCGGCTAGGCGGCCTGTTAATCTCTGAACTTCTTTAACATTTCTGGGAGGGGCCATGTCTAATATGGCCTTGATCTTCTTCGGGTTTGCTTCAATTCCTCGTTGGCTAACCATGAAGCCGAGGAACTTCCCTGATGAGACGCCGAACACACACTTGTTCGGGTTGAGTCTCATATTGTGCTTTCTCAAAACGTCAAACGCTTCTTGGAGGTCGGCCACATGATCGACGCCCCGGATGCTTTTTACAAGCATGTCGTCAACATACACTTCCATATTGCAGCCGATCTGAGCCTGAAAAACCTTGTTGACGAGACGTTGGTATGTAGCACCTGCGTTCTTCAGACCGAACGGCATGACTCTGTAGCAGTAGAGGCCTTGATCGGTCACAAACGAGGTTTTCGGGATATCTGGAGGGAACATCCGGATCTGATTGTAACCTGAAAAGGCGTCCATGAAGCTGAGGAGCTCATGTCCCGAGGTTGCATCAATCAGAGTGTCAATACTCGGAAGAGGGAAGGGGTCCTTGGGGCAAGCCTTGTTGAGGTCGGTGAAATCAATACAAATCCTCCAAGTCCCATTGGACTTTTTCACCATTACTACATTCGATAACCACTCAGGATAGTTCACCTCTATGAACCGGGCCTTCAAGAGCTTGTCTACCTCCTCTTTAATAGCGAGCTGACGCTTGGGGGCGAACTTGCACCTCTTCTGCTGAACCGGTTTGGACCCCGGATCAACGCTTAGGCGGTGGACTAAGAGCTCTTCGAAGATACCGGGCATATCTGCAGCTGACCAAGCGAAGAGGTCTTGGTTCCTTCGGATGCATTGTACAATGTCTAAGTATAGGGCGGACGGGAGGGTCTTACTAACAAAGAACTTGCGGGCCGGCTCCTGCTCAGAGAAGAGCACTTCCTCCAATTGGTCCACCGGCTCGGAGGTCGGCCGAGCAGTGTCTTGGGGGATTTTTAGAGTTTCTAAGGAGAGGACTGGTCCGAGGGTAGAGGTCATGTAACACTTACGGACCGTTTCCTGATTGTCCCTTACTTCCCCGACCCCGGACCGGGTGGGAAATTTCATCTTAAGATGGTATGCTGAAGGGACGGCTTCCAGAGCTGCAAGGCCAGGCCGACCCAATATGACGTTGTAGGCGGCAGGGACATCCACCACCATGAAGTCCATTGTCTCCGTTCGGGTGGTAGGAGTTTGGCCGGCGGTTACATCGAGGGTGATCACCCCTTCAATAGTCACCGGCACTCCCGTGAACCCATGGAGAGTGTAGCCGGCGGGCTTGAGTCTATCTCGGGAGAGCTTTAGGCCTTTAAAAGCGGCGAGGAAAAGGATGTTGACGGAGCTGCCGTTGTCTACTAAGATTCTTTCCACTTTGAAGTTCGCCATGTGGAGACTGATGACGAGTGCGTCACAATGAGGGGTGCGGACACCTTCAAGATCTTCGTCGGAGAATGTGACGGGCACTTCGAGGCCTTTGGGAGGAGGGGTGGTTCGAACCGAGTTGACTTCTCTTATAAATGCCTTCCGAGAGGAGTTTGAGGAGCCCCATTGGGCCCCCATGAATGAGGTGGAGGATTCGCTCTTCCTCGAAGTCAGGCATCTCTTCTCGTTCCGGACGCTTGTTAGCCCCCCGAGGCGGGGGAGGAAGTTCGGCTCAGTCCTTTCTTACAAACCTGGTCAGCTGCCCCCTCTGGATAAGGGCTTCGATCTCGTTCTTTAAGGCGCGACAATCGTTGGTGTCATGCCCATGGTCCCGGTGATAACGGCACCATTTCTCCTTATCCCTTTTCTTGGCGGGGGTGTTCATCCTCGGAGCAGGAGGTATGATCCCTTCCTTTTCGACTTCCATCAGAATAGTTGAGACGTTAGTGGTGAGGGGAGTGAACTTCTCGAATCTGGGGGGAGGTCGGCGCTGGCCGGCATTATCCTTCTGGAGCTTCTTGGCTCCTTCCTCTTCTGTTCCCTTTCTCTTAAACCCGGAGGAAGACCCCTCCCAGTTGGGTCGCTGCTCGGCCTCTTCGGCCCGGATGTACTTTTCACTGCGAAGGAGGAGGTCGGAAAAGTTCTGTGGCGAGGGAGGAGCGGAGGTTGGAATTGAGGACATTAGATTGAAATGCTGCCGCAGCGACCGACTGGTCGAGGGATGCTATGGACCTGGCTTCAGTTGTGAACCTCTTCACATAGTCTCTCAATTTCTCCCCCTTCTTCTGGTGGAGGTGCAATAGGGAGATGCTGGTCTTCTCAGCCCTACGGCTGCTTACGAAATGGGTGACGAAAAGGGTCTCGAACTGCTCGAAGGAGAATATTAAGGAGGGGGCAAGGCGAGAGTACCATTCTCGAGCTGGGCCCTTGAGAGTTGCGGGGAAGGTTTTGCAGAGGAGAGCATCGGAAGCTTGATGGAGGAGCATCAAGGTCTTAAAGCTTTCGATGTGATCAACGGGGTCGGTCTCCCCGGTGTAAGTCTCAAATTGGGGAGGTTTGAAACCGAACGGCACAGGTGCATCCACTATGGTTCGGGAGAAAGGGGGTCGGCTAGGACGTAGGGTCCTCCCCCTAAGCTCTTCTTCTCGGTCTATCTGACCCAGGCGCCTCTCTACCTCATGAAGACGGCGGTACATGGTGTCGTCCCTCCGACGATAATCAGCCGAGCTTCTAGACTCGTCTTCGTATAAGGGAGAGCGAGGGAATGGTAACTTCGGGAGCGACGAGGACTTGGGGTACGCCAGGAGTTGCTAGGAGCAGGACGAGGAGATGGGGACCGTCGGCGAGGGCTTCGGACCGGAGGAGGAGACGGAATCTTGGGTGCATTGGTGTTGGGACGGAGATTGAGAGCTTGTAGGACGGTCGCTTGGAACTGCCGGAACTCGGCACGTGTGATGGGTGCCTCATTGTTCCTGGGCTATTGCCGACCTGTAGTAGAGTGTGGCCTTCTTCGGTAGTGCTCGAGGGATTCTTTCCGACCCCTTCGGTTAGGGGACCTTCTATACTCCTGGTGGCGAGGGTACCGCTCGTCCGGACGGTGTTGGCGGGAGGTTCCCTCTCGGGCCCGCTTCTCATCCAGTTGGCGGCGAAGGTCATCATCTTTCTGGCGATTGAGGGCAGTATTGTGGCGGCCAGAGGCTCGAGGATGATGGGAGGCCATAGAGTCCGAAGAGGCGTTGTGGATGGAGACGTGGTCTTGGTGAAGAGGTTGTTTCTGAGGGTTAGGACCCTTAGGAGGTGGCTGATTAGGAGGAGGAAGAAGGTCCTGTTGGAGCGGGTCTTCCGATGGAGGAGAAAGTTGCCCCTGCTGTTGGATAGGCTGGATGGGAACTTCTTGCTGCTGGTCGGGGTTGGGTCCTCTGTTGGACCCTCTTGATCTGACTTTCCTAGGAGGCATGGCTGGAGAAGATCTGTTCACCGGGAAGAGGAGAGGTTTCTATTCGTTAGTTTTCCACAGACGACGCCAATCTGTTGCCACTAAATTTGGTGTGGGGGCAAACAGACAGTATTTGTGTATTCTTAGGGAAACTGAATAGTAAGCCTGTATACCTGTTCCGTCGGGCTCTGATCGTCGCTCCCGCCGTAGACCTGCAAAAAGTGCAAGACACCGAGGTTGTTCCCGGCGACGCACCCTCCGACGCTCAAGTCAGTAATCAGAGAGATTATGAGAGAGCGCAAAAACTGGAGAAAGATTGTTACTTCTTAATGGAGATGGATGGGGGGTATTTATAGGCGTCTTAGGGAACAGATTAGGAATGTAATCCCCGTGATCTGATAAGGAATATTCTCCTTGTAATCAGATTAGGAATGTAATCCCTAACCTCCAGTGGAGGGATAGGCATGAATCAGGGCCGTTGATGAGGATCTAATCAGGAGCCTTAATTCTATCCCTCTGATCGGGCTTTATTGCTGGTGAAAACCCGCGTCCGATTGAAGCGGGTCCATTTGTGGGTTATTGGGTCTTTAACGGAGAGACCCAGTACCCATCTCAGACCTTATTTGTAGGTGAAATTACCGTTTTACCCCTGGGCTTCAAGATTCGTGCCCGATTTGGACGGTTCCGACTAACCCCCATTTTTAGCCATATCAATACTATTGTTAAATTTTTAACAAGATCTTTAATATGTAACCAATATTGAATGTAGTTCTCATTTGTTTTAAGTGTAGAAAATATTCATACCAATCAATAATTATACTAAAGATAAATACGAATTCATTGATATTCATAGAAAATTATAAAACATAATACTGAATGAAACATCAAAAATAAAAAAACATAATACTGAACGAAGGATCGAAAATTTAAAAAACATAATACTGAACGAAGAGCGAATAATTTTTTTTTAATAAATTGGATGATCATTATTTTCTCAGTGAAAATGGGTCGAACTACTGAACTCCCCCAAATAGAAAGTGGGATCTAAATCACGTAAGAGACCCTGAAAATATCTAGTTGTATTTGTGGGTCCTTCTTGTTGGGATTCACAAGCCCTTCTCGTCCGAATTTTCTTCTTTATGCTTCGCAACCATTCACGGTCATCCTGATCAGTTATGGATTCCAAATTGGTCAGCATGATTTTGTTATCTTCACGTTCACGATGCATACTTTCAATTTTACATCGCCTAGTGTTCATTAACTGTTGATTTTGTTCAACTAACTCCTGTATTTTTCGATTCTGTTCTCGGATTTCCTCATTGATCCGTTTACTGTCAATCTTTTCTTTCATTTTTGCCTTCTCTCTCTTTCTTCCCGTAGGTCTATAGGTGAAGAAACTTCAGCTTGTTGCCCAGGTTGAACCTCATATTCGTCTGGACTTAAATCTACTTGGAAGGAAGGTAATCCATCTGATTTGGATGTACGAGAACCGGATTGAGATCCTTCTTGTGAACTATTTTCCCTACGTAATTTAGCAGATGGAGCACCAGTATGATCGTTTCATCTTTCCTCCTCCTTTAGAAGCGGCCACACGTGCATAAATTTGAAACTCTTTCTTTTGAAAGTGACATCCATCTGCAGAGTTTTATGTGCCATCTCCAACTACAAAAAATAATAAACTAATAATGAGATTGCATATTTTTTAATTATAACAAAATATTAAAAATATTTAAAAAAAATACTTACAATATCAGCTTGAGAAGCAGCACTTGGATTTATATTTCTCCACCTGACGAAGAGCACCCCAAAATTTGCTAACTACTGATATCAAATCGGACATACGGTTGGAAAGAGACTTCGGCATTCGCTGAAATTCTAGAGGATTACCATAATTAAATTTTGTAGTAACTTGTTGCCATAACTTATCTCCTTTTTGATTTATACCGATAATTGCATCTTGAGAAGTGTCAAGATAAGCATGACATAATTCTTTATCCTCTGATTCTGAGTAATTTCCCTTTCTTACAGATGCCATAACTTGTTCTTTTTTTTTAGTAAGTGTAATGTAACACCTCCCTTCCTTTTATAGTGAGGCTTATAAATATTTCTAATTAGATTGCTGACTAGATTACTGACAAGATTCCTAACAAGATTTCTGACGAGATTCCTGACAAGATTCCTGATGAGATTCCTGACAAAGCACTGACCAGATTCCTGACAAAACACTGACGAGATTCCTGACAAGATTCTTGACGAGATTCCTGACAAAACACTGACCAGATTCCTGACGAGATTCCTGACCAGATTCCTGACAAAGCACCGAAAAGATTCTTGACAAGATTCCTGACAATATTCCATCCAGGCCTATAAAAAATAGGGAATACCTGATATCTTACATCTACATCTATTATCGTTTTCACTCCTTCTTTCTTCATCAATCTCTTTTACCCATAATGGATTGAAATGAAATTCCTCCATCTTCATCCACATCCAGCGGTCTCATCAATTATTATAAAGATATTTTGGATGCGCATGAACAACAACAGCAATTGTTACTTGGCATGATTGCTAGTAATAATCACTTTTTGGCGGATCATCCAAGTGACGAAGAAGATGACGCTCAGTCGACCCAAAGAGGCTCAGTTCCAGGACATTGTGTTATCAATCGTGATTGTGATGCAGCTGCATATAATTTGTGGGTTGATTATTTTGCACCACAACCACGATATGGTGAAGCAAAATTCTGCAGACTTTATCGGATGAGTAGCAGATTATTTCATCGGATTGCAGATGCTGTCAAACATCATGATAATTACTTTGTGCAAAAATGTGATGGTGTGGGCAAACTTGGTTTGTCAACTTTTCAGAAACTAACAGCTAATTTTAGAATGCTCGCGTATGGTGTTGCAGCTGATTCTACAGATGAATATCTAAAAATTGGTGACTCAACCGCAGTTTCTTACTTGAAAAAATATTGTCGCGCTGTCGTAGAGATATTTGGCGTGGAATACCTTAGAACACCTAACGCCAATGATGTTTCTAGACTCCTCCGCATAAATGAAGAACGTAGATTTCCTAGAATGCTGGGTTGTTTGGACTGTATGCATTGGGAATGAAAAAATTGTCCAACTGCTTGGGCAGGCTAATACTTACACAGGAGTGGATCCCCAATTATCATTCTTGAGGCAGTAGCAGATTATGACCTTTGGATATGGCATGCATATTTTGGCCTACCAGGCTCTAATAACGACATCAATGTGTTGGAATTTTCACACTTATTTGCTGATCTTGCTACTGGTAAAATGGTTCCGGTTAAATATAATATTATGGAAAAAGAATATGACACAGGTTATTATTTAGCCGATGACATATATCCTAAATGGTCGACACTTGTTCAGACCATTCGTGATCCCCAGGGGCCTACTAAACAGTATTTTGCTATGAAGCAAGAATCATGTAGGAAAGATGTCGAACGTGCATTTGGAGTTCTTCAATCACGCTGGACAATCATCAAAGGACCAGCTCGTTTTTGGAGTAAACATGTTTTACATGATATAATGACTTCGTGTATAATAATGCACAACATGATCATTGAAGACGAACGAGGTATAAATGGGCCAGTTAGGAAATTTATTCACACTACTCCCCCTGAGATATCGATGGTAGCCAATGATGCAACCCAATTTAGTCAGTTTCTAGCTAGGCACAAGAAAATTAAGGACAAGGAAGCTCATTTTGAACACCTGAACAGATTAATTGCTCATTTGTGGGACGACACGGTGCTAGTACATCAGGTGTTTAAATATTCTGTAATTTGAATAATGTGGTACTCTTTTTCCTACAGGCTTTTTAACGAGGTCAACAATAATTGTATTATCTATTTCTTAGTAAGTGTATTATCTATTGCCAATTAATTGTATTATAACTATTTAATTAGTTGTATTATCTTTGTTGCATTCAAAAAAATAGTTTTGCGCCAAAAAAAAAAAAAAATTACTAAATTTTTTTATGAAACCCCAAAATGGGGTACCACTGGAGCACTTCAATTGAAACCCCAAATCTAAATGGTATATTCTAAGAAATATGACAAAATGAAACTCCAAAACGAGGATGAAGATGGGTTTCCATTGGCCTTGTTCTAATAAAGTTAGTTGTACATAACCTTTGTATTGCACACAATTTTAGTTGTATTTGGATGGACTAATATTTTCTTTTGTTGAGTACAATTTCTTTTATTAAATTAAATGGGCAAGGGCAATCATGTTCTTTAGCGTATTTGTTTATATTTTTCTTTGGGCTAAATTTGTGTAAACTCGCTCGATGTTTCATGAGTTTACAGATAATGTGCTTCAGTACTTTTTTAACAATTTGTCTACCTAAATGGCAAATTTTGTTTCCGATCACACAGCGATTGAAAAACTGATTACATGATTTTTTTGTTGCCTTTATGAAATATTTTATTAAAATGTCCCTAGTTATTAGGTTTCAAATCCTCTAAACTCATTTCTATAGAATATATTATGTTAAACCACTTTTGATTTAATGATTTTTCTAAAATTTTTCTTTTAAAATAAAAAAATAGAGCAAACGTAGGAGGCAACTTTCTACTCTTTCTCTATCTAATTTTTAAAATTTTAAACTGAAATTATATTCCTTAATCAAACCTTAAAAATTGTACAATATTATGCCGAGAATTTTACAAAAAATAATATTGTTATTTTCTCATTTTTCGAAAATTATGTACAATATATTGCATAGAGATATACTAATATGGATTAAGTGAACCCTTGTTTAATTAAAGCAGTTGATTTGAGATTCATAATTAAACTTCCTATAAGTTACATTTTCTAAAATAAGTAACTTCTTCCTATAAGAGCATCCACAGTCGTTTGAGGTAAAAAATGGCAAAAATGCATATTTTACCTTTCCATTTCGACGAAATGTTGCAGTTGTCAAAAGGCAAAAAATGCATATTTTCGTTAAAAATAAAACAGACGTGATTAAAAAATCATTTATATAGTCAGAAACTGAAAAAATATTAATAAAATATACGAGACGAAACATGAAAGAAAAAAATTTGCAAAATAACCGGACGACAGATGATGTTTCGTCCGGGTTTTAAGGAGATTTTTTTTAGCAAAAACATTTAGAAAATTGTAAAAACATTTACAAAATTGCAAAAAATTTACAAATTTGCAAAAACAATTTATAAATTGCAAAAAAATTAAATAATTGCACCCAGTAACCAATGATAGTAATTTACAAATTTTTCTTTAAGGAAATGGGACCCAATGGCCTGGACATCCAGCCATTATATGCATATTATTGGGTTTTTTCTCTCCTTTGTTTTCTATTTTTTTAATTCAGACGAAACATCATGTTTCGTCCGATTATTTCAAAGTATATTTAAATAATCTAGAAGAAACATGATATTTCGCCCTCTATAATATGCATTTTGCTATATCCATTGCTATTTATATCTTTCTACAGTAACGGAATTGGTAAAAAATGACAAAATAACTGACGAGTGTGTCGGCTACTGATGCGGTTTGTTTTTGGGGGGAGTGTGGATGCACCAGGTGTGAGCTCGGACTCAATTTGTAAAGATGGAAGGACGCGGTGCCGGACGGTGAACGGGAGGCTCGCTTCGGTACTGGAGGATCGGCTCGGATCGGGATGCCTCGCCTCGCGTACCCGCAGACGGTCTTGGAACACCGGGGTTGATCCCGGTGGCAGACCCTCAGACGATCTAGTTAGTCTCTGAGAGAGAGTAGCAGTAACTAGGGTTTTTAGGTGGTAAAAGATTGATTACCTGTAAAGATGGGAGAGGGCCTGGTATTTATAGATAATCCCAATCGGGTTTGGGTTCGTTTGGGGGCCGGGTCTGGACCCGAAAACCTATGGGCCTGACGTGGCAGGAGGCCCAGGGGGTTTAGGGCAGACGTGGCGGTACTATGGGTGGTTTAGGGCTGACGTGGCAAGGCCCTGGGTGGTTTTGGAGCTGACGTGGTGGATCGTGTGGCCCCTATGCCTCTGGGAGGATCGGATGGCCTAGGTTGTGCCAGGTCATCCTTATCCCTTACTAGGCTGATGGGGGGACCACGGGACTGGCCGGGATCGGAGGCCGAAGGTCGCGGCAGATCGTCGGAACGAGATGGCCAGTTTCGTGGGGGCGAGTTTATAGGCTCGGCTCCGAGCTCGTGACGGTCCGGTGCCGAGCTGGCGTGCTATTTGAGCAGATGCAATCCTGGGCCCTGGCTGGGCCTTAGGTCATTCTTATTCCACCTTACAAGCCCCCCACTCCTGCGAGGGTGCGAGAGTTAGCCGTGGAGGAGTATCTTTAGTCGTGGAGAAGAACGGGAGAGGTTTTCCGGGGGCCTCTGGGGCTGGTGCTGGACGGTGAGTCCTTGTGCCCGGCCTGACTTTGGACTGACGAGGGTTTTTGGGTCTGTATGGATGATGGCGGGCCGTTGTGCCTTCATGAGAAGGCTGCCCCTGTGCTCAGCCTGACCTCGGACTGGCGAGGGTTTACAGGTCGGTATGGATGATGGCGGGCCGTTGTGCCTTCGTGAGAAGGCTGCCCCTGTGCTCAGCCTAACCTAGGACTGGTGAGGGTTTACGGGTCGGCAAGGACTATGACGGGCCGTTGTGCCTTCGTGAGAAGGCTACCCCTGTGCTTAGCCTGACCTCGGACTGGCGAGGGTTTATGGGTCGGCAAGGACTATGGTGGGCCGTTGTGCCTTTGTGAGAAGGCTGCCCCTGTGCTCAGCCTGACCTCGGACTGGCGAGGGTTTACGGGTCGGCAAGGACTATGGCGGGCCGTTGTGCCTTCGTGAGAAGGCTGCCCCTGAGCTCGGCCTGACCTCGGGCTGGCGAGGGTTTACGGGTCAGCAAGGACGATGGCGGGCCGTTGTGCCTTCTTGAGAAGGCGGCCCTGAGCTCGGCCTGACCTCGGGCTGGCGAGGGTTTACGGGTCAGCAAGGACGATGGTGGGCCGTTGTGCCTTCTTGAGAAGGCGGCCCTGAGTTGGTTACTGTTTCATGGACCGTTAATGGCGCTCCGGGGTGCGTATGACGTTCCAGCTTCCCCGGGGCATTAATGATGTCCCCTAATAAATGCGGCGCTTGAATTCCCCAGGCATGACGGTTGGGTTCCCGTCGCTTGGCTTTCCTAGGGGCCATAATGGCAAATTTTGGGGGAGGCTATAAATACCCCACGCCCCCACTGCCATTTCGAACAGATAGGGAGTGGTCCACTGACCCCCGAAGGTGTCTGCCTTGGGCGGACGCCAGATTCTTAAAAATTTCAACTCTGGGAGCCTCGGATTGGTGGTTACTCTGCCATCCGGATCTTCTCTTGGGTCGACGGCCCTGATAGGGTTGTTTGCCCAAGAGGGATCGGGACGGGAGAGGTATCGACAGAAATTCGGGCCCGGGGGATAAGGAGCCTCGGGTGGTTGGCTCTTCTGCCATCTCTGTCTTCCTTCCGGGCCGACGGTTTCTAAGGGCTGTCTGCCCGAAGGAGACAGTGATAGGAGGCGGGCCGATCCGTTTTCCGATAGGGTCCCAGGCAATGATGGATTTTCTCCCACCCTCGAACAGTTCGGGGTTTCGGCTTCCGAGGCCGTAATCCCCGAGCTGCTCGCGGGTGAGAGGAGGTCCGTCCGAGTTCTGGAGCCCGGGGTGCTCGTCCAAAGGGAGCACCTTAAAACTTTAAACAAAACTTATCTTCTGCTGACAAGAACCAAGTGGTGGCGCTGAGGTGCCGGGGACTTCTTTCCGAGCCAACCACTGTATCCGGCGGCATTTGAGCGGGAACCGAGGGGTCGCCAACCGCCCAACCTGGTGACGTCATGGGATAGTTAGCACGAAAATCGAGGAGTGGCGTGATTTTCTAGGAACTGTCGCACACGAATCGAGGAACAGTATCACGAGAATCGAGGATTCAACCTTTCCTCTATATATACCCCCCACTCCCCTCCTATTTTCGCTCATCTCTCTCTTGCAGCCTTCCTCAAAAGAAAAGCAAAAGCACCTCGGCGCTCGCCCTCTTGATCAGCAGCACCGGTTCGTCTTTCCGAGGCAACACAGGTTAGTTTTAACTTTATTCCGTTAGCATGTCTAGGGCTCAGTCTGGCTCGTCAGCTTCGATCTCGAGGGGGGAGGACAACCCTGGTGCAGGGCTCTCGGACTCGACGTCGTGGTCGGAGGACAACCCTGGTGCAGGGCTCTCGGACTCGACGTCGTGGTCGGAGGACACCAGGGTGTATGATGTGAAGCCCCTTCGTGTTCGGAAGCCGTACGTGGTGCAGAGCAGCGACTCTGAGGAAGAGGACAGCGGTGATAGCTCCGACAAAGTGCAGATATTGGATCTGGTGTTGGGAGAGGACAGTAGGGACAGTGAGGGCAATGGAGAGGCCGAAGCGGCTGAGGCCCGGAGGAAGGGTGCGGGGAGAAGATTCCTGGCTCGGAGGCGGAATCGGGGTGTAGCCTCCTCCTCCACGGGGACCGTCCTCGAACCCCTGGCTACCCCTTCACCGGAGAGGGCCAAGAAGAAGAAGATGTTAAGGCAGAAGGGGGTGAAGGCCGGTCGTCCGAGGGAGACGTCCCCGGTTCGAAATATAGTAACAGGGTCACCGGTGCGACCGAAGCCGATTAGGCGGTATCCGGATGACCTCTTAGACAAGGAGCTGTACGGGGTGCAACCTTCATCGCCCAGTTGGAAGAAGGTGAGGATGGATGCGCTGCCGACG
This sequence comes from Hemerocallis citrina, assembly GCA_017893485.1. Lineage (NCBI taxonomy): Eukaryota > Viridiplantae > Streptophyta > Magnoliopsida > Asparagales > Asphodelaceae > Hemerocallis > Hemerocallis citrina. Next base: position 83,710,326 of record CM030358.1, read on the forward strand.
ATCCTGGAGGCAAGTGATCTGGAGTTTGTTCAGTCGGCCTTCCACATTGGGTCCGAGTACGAGCTGATGTTGTCGGGCCCAGATCTTCGTCCTACCGACCCACTACCGGAGTGGTACTGCATTTTCCCCATAGACGCATTCGGATCCGGAATGAGGCTGCCGAACCATCCGTTTATCCGGGAGGTGCTCAAGTGGGCGTCTCTCGCCCCGATGCAGTATGGACCGAACTCATGGAAGCAGATGGTATGCTTTGTGCTGCTCTGTGAGGAAAGGAAAGTGCCGCTTCGGTTGGACGTGTTCCGCGCGATGTTGGGGATCAGCTCGTCGGGCGAGTCCGAGGGAATCTTTTACATCTCTCCTCGGAGCCGGGGGAAGATAGTCCACGGTCATCCGGACTCCATTAAGGAGTGGAAGCGGAAATACTTCGTGGTCCGGAGCGTGGAACCATGGGACATCCCTACCCGGTGGAACTTTTACAAACCGAACTTCAAAGCACCAAGGCCGAAGGATCTGGATGCCGAGGGGTGGAGATGTGTCGAGCGTCTCTGTCTGGGGCATAGCATCAGCTGGCCGAGGGTGACGGAGGGTCATCTGATCAGCGCCGGACTGAGCCCGTCCGAGTCTAGTATGTAGTCGTTTCTTTTTTTCTTGTTTTGTCATTCTTTCGAACTCATTGTCCTTAATGGGTCTTCTTGCAGGTATGGACCCAGAATCGATCAAGGCTAGGAGGCTCGCCCTGAAGAAGCAGAAGGTCGAGGAGGGGGGCCAAGCGAAAAGGACGAGGGAATCGTCCCAGGTCGGCTCCGAGGCCCCAGGCGACCAAAGGACCAAGAGGACACGCTCGGAGGCGGGCAAGGAGGTGGTCGCTCCGATGAGCCCGGCCCAGGCTAAGGTGGTCGACCGCAGCAAGGAAAAGGCCCCTATGGTCGGAGCCAAGGGAGCGGACATTGTGGTGGAGGAGGTGCAGCGGCCGTGGGCACCGTCTTGGTCGATACGGGAGGGGGACAGCTTGACTCGCGGAACCCACGCCATCGAGGTGGTGGAGAAGTTGGCCATTCCCCGGGATCGCGAGAACATGAGCGGCGAGACCGTGGAGGAGGCGTTCATGCGCTTATCGCAGGCAAGCGTGCTGGTAAGTCTACCGACCCTCTTCCCTTGTAATTTTTCGTGACGTGAGTTTTTTCTGAGCCGTTCTTGGTTGCTGCAGGTTTGTATGCAGGCGGCTAAGGTGAAGAGCCTTTACGAGGCGGCTGTGGAGCAGGAGCGAGGACGGGCGGACAAGTATCAGCAGGAGATGAAGGAGATAAGGATCGAGCTCGAGGGCTCGCACAAGAGGGAGCAACAACTGAAGGTCGAGCTCGAAGCCAAGGAGGCCGAGTGGGCTAAGAAGGTGGGCGTCCTCAAGAAGAAGTTCGCGAAGGAGAAGGAGGCATTAACGACGACGGGCCAGGACATGGTAATCGCGGCCCAGAACGAGGTCTATGAGAAGGCCCTCAGCTATGTGAGGAACTTCTATCCGACCATCGACCTGTCCGGCCTCGATTATGACTTGGAAATCGACCCGAAGCCGCAGACTCCTGAAGGGGACGTGCATGACGAACCGGTCATCGGATCGGCTGCCGACCCTCCTGTGAACCCGACCGACACAAAGGTGGGGAACTAGGCCGCTTGCCTCCCTATTTTTGTCTCTTTTTTTTCTCTTCTTTTATTGTATTTGCCGAACGCGGACTGGCCACCGCATTTTTGTACGGAATTTTACTTCATTATATAAAAAAGGATTTTTTGATTGGCCAAGTATTTTGACCCCAGATCTTTCCGTACCCTTTTGCTGATGTGTTTTGAGTGGTGGTTTGTCCCCTTTTAGGTGACGGCTTTCCTTCCTGTGGCGGATCCCCGTCGTTCCGACGTGGCATGGCTTCGGAGTAAAATCAAGGTCTTGGAGGCCACGTTGGTCCGCTACCGCGAGGGGGCTCGCGATCAGGATGCCTCCTTCAACTATTATCGGAATAAGTCCGCGCGGAGGCGGCCCGGTTGAAGAAGGCAATGGTGGATCGGGACCTCGGAAACGCCGGCCTCAGGTACACCATGTCGAGTGCGTCGGTACATTGGCCCTCGTCTGAGGGGCTCCTTCGTGACGTCATAGTGGAGAAGGAGATGGAAATACACCGTTATAAGACGATGCTGCGTATGTCTGGGACGAGGAAGGGATCCTCCTCGGGAGGCCGGCGAGTGGAGGGGGCATTGCTGCTGCTGGAGCGTGTTCGACCGGCTGATGCCCAGAGCTCCGTGGTCGGCGTGTCGACCTTGGCAGAGTCCAAGGACCATCGTGATGAGGAGAGGGCTCCCAACCATTCGGTCGGAGTGGGATTACCCTCCGTCGGACCTGAGGGGCCCTAAGAGGTCCCTTAGCCAGTAATTTCTTTCTGTTTAGATGAGTGGAGTGGTCTTGTAACGGTCTTTGTTCGTTTTTCGAAGTAATAAGGGAGTATGAATAAGGGGTTTCTTTCCACTCTTTGCTCTGATGAATTTGTCAATTGATTGTCTGTGAAGTTGAGGGTCGGACCCGTCGGTCCGTGGGGGGTCGGTACCGAGTTTGGCCGCTTGGGCGCCGTGGGGCGTTAAGGCGTTTCCTTGGCTCGGGGCCGGTTCTGACCTACCGAGACATCGGTGGCCGACACCAGAGTGATGACTCGGGTGCCGCAGCTTTGAGACAGCGATCCCTTTGTCCGGCGTTGGGTCGGACCTACCGAGGTGTTTGGAGTTAACAAAAAGGGATCTCTTTCATACATATAGAGAGGGGCGCTAATGGCCTTTTACATAAGAAAGTTTACAAAAGATCGTTATTTACACTAGCCAAGCAGGAAACCTATAACCGCTCTTCTAGGAACTTCATTAGGTGCTCGGCGTTCCAGGATCGCTTGACCGCCCGACCCTCCATGTCCACCAGTCGGTACGTGCCGGGGCATATAGCCTCGGCTACCTTGTATGGGCCTTCCCAGTTGGGGGCCAACTTCCTCTTCTTGGTCGGGTCGGAGATGGACAACTTGCGTAGCACGAGGTCCCCGACCTTGATGTCTGTTGGGCAGACCTTCTTGTTGTAAAATCTCTCGATCCGTTGTTGATAGATGCTCCTTCGGACGGAAGATTTCTTCCTGACCTCGGCAACGAGGTCCAGGTTGGCCCTTAGGCCGGATGAGTTGTCTGCTTCGTCGAAGGCCACGATCCGGGGAGAGGGTAGACCGACCTCGACGGGGATCACCGCCTCCGTTCCGTAGGTCAAGCTAAACGACGTCTCTCCCGTGGAGATTCTCTTGGTGGTTCGGTGTGCCCAAAGCACGCTGGGCAGCTCCTCTACCCACAGCCCCTTGGGGGAACTGTCGAGGCATTTCTTAAGCCCGTCGAGGATTTGCTTGTTCGCATTCTTCGCTTGGCCATTGGACTGAGGGTGGCATATAGCGAAGAAGCATTGCTGGACGCCGATGTCCTCGCAGAATTTTCGAAAGTTTTGACCTGCGAATTGGGTCCTGTTGTCCGTGATAAGGACCTGTGGGATTCCGAACCGGCAAATGATGTTTTTCCCAAATAATTGCTGGGTCTGGCGCTCGGTGATGCTGGACAGTGGCCCGGCCTTGAGCCATTTGGTGAAATAGTCGATAGCGACTATCAGAAACTTCCTCTGTCCGGTGGCTACGGGAAAGGGGCCCACCAGGTCCATGCCCCACATGGAAAATGGCGTGGGACTAGCCAGGGATCGGAGGTTGGCTTGAGGGAGCCTTTTTACAGGGGAGAACCTCTGGCACGGGCCGCACCTCTTGACTAGCTCTTGGGAGTCTTGCATCATGATTGGCCAATAGTACCCCTGATTTAGGGCCTTTCGAGCGAGTTATCTGCTTCCCATATGGCATCCGCCGATCTCCTCATGAAGCTCTTTGAGGGCATAACTAGCTTCGTCACTGGCAAGGCAATGGAGGTACGACTTCCCGTCTGCCAGTGTGTACGAGCGTTTGAAGAGGATGTCGTCAATCATGACGAACCTTTCAGCTCGGATCCTGACCCTTCTTGCCTCGGCCCGGTCTTCGGGAAGCTCGGCATTGAGTAAGAACTTTCGAATGGGGGTGGTCCAGTCGTCCGGGCTGGCGTCGTCTTGCACACACATCGCCTCTTGGTTTTGGTCACTGATGCTGGGTCTTAAGAGGATTTCGATGAGTACCGTTTGGTCGAGACCCACGAGGGAGGAAGAGGTGAGTTTTGACAATGCATCTGCCTGGGTGTTCTGCTCCCTGGGGACCCTAACGACCGTGGAGCAGTAGAAGGATGTTAGGAGTCGTCGGACCACCGCCAAATACTTAGCCATCCGGTCGTCGCGGGCCTTGTACTCTCCGGTGATCTGATTGACCACGAGCTGAGAATCGCTGAAGGCCCGAACTTGCTTGGCTCCGGCTTGGTGGGCTAGGGTCAGTCCGGCAATCATGGCCTCGTATTCCGCCTTGTTGTTAGAGGCTGGAAAGTTGAGGCAGAGGGAGTATTGAAGAAGGAATTGGTCGGGGCCTCGTAGGATGATCCCCGCGCCACTCTCGGTTTCACAGGAGGATCCGTCGACATAGACTTCCCAGGTCGGATCCGACCCTTCGATTTCGGGTGGCTCGGAAATGGTGCATTCGGTGATGAACTCGGCGATGGCCTGACCTTTGATTGCAGTCCTCGGCTGATAGCCGATGTCGTATTGACTCAGCTCAATTGACCATTTTACCAAGTGGCCGGAGTTCTCGGGCTTGTAGAGGACGGTTTTCAATGGCTGGTCGGTCAGTACTTGGATGGAGTGAGCTTGGTAGTAAGGGCGGAGTTTCCGGGCCGCCATGATCAGAGCATAGGCCATTTTTTCTATCTTTGTGTATCTCGTCTCGGTGGAGAGTAGGACTTTGCTTACATAGTATAACGGCCTCTGAACCCCGTCCTCTTCTCGGACGAGGACGGCGCTGAGGGCTCTATCCGAGGCAGATAGGTAGAGCCACAGCGGTTCGCCCGGCTCGGGTTTGCTGAGGAGAGGGGGGTTGGCGAGGTACTGCTTCAGTTGTTCGAAGGCCTTTTGTTGATGGGTGCCCCATTCGAAGCCTCCTCTCCCTCGCAGAGCTTTGAAGAAGGGGAGAGACTTCTCCCCCGACTTGGAGAGGAAGCGACCGAGGGCCGTCAACCTGCCTGTGAGCCTCTGAACTTCCTTGATATTCGGGGTGGGGCCATGTCTATTATAGCGTGGATTTTTTCTGGGTTTGCTTCGATGCCGCGCTGGTTGACGACAAACCCCAGAAATTTTCCTGAGGAGACGTCGAAGGCGCACTTGATCGGGTTGAACCTCATGTTGTGCCGCCGGAGGATTCCGAAGGCTTCCTCGAGGTCGGCGACGTGGTCTGGCCCTTCCCGGCTTTTGACGAGCATGTCATTGATATAGACCTCCATGTTGCGGCCGATCAGGTCTTTAAATATCTGGTTCACGAGCCGTTGGTAAGTGGCTCCGGCATTTTTCAGCCCGAAGGGCATAACGCGGTAACAGAAAAGACCCTGATCGGTGACGAACAAGGTCTTCGCAATGTCCGACAGGAACATCCGGATCTGATTGTACCCCGAGAAGGCGTCCATGAAGGACAGCAGCTCGTGTCCCGAGATCGCGTCGATCAAGGCATCGATGCTGGGGAGGGGAAAATGATCTTTTGGGCATGCCTTGTCCAGGTCCGTGAAGTCTATATAGATCCGCCATCTCTCGATCACCTTCTTAACCATGACGACGTTCGCCAACCACTTGGGGTAGCTGACCTCCTGAATAAACCGAGCGGACAAGAGTTTGTCCACCTCCTCTTTCACAGCTTGCTGCCTCTCCGGGGCGAATTTTTGCCTCTTCTGGGCGACTGGCTTGAAGCCCGGGATGACGCTCAGCCGATGCATAACCAGGTCTTCGGATATCCCAGGCATGTCGGAGGGCTTCCAGGCGAATAGATCGACATTGCGGCGGATGCAGTCGATTATGCCTGACTTCAAATCTCCAGTGAGCGATTGGCTCACCCGGAACCATTTTGACTCTACTGCGGTCCCGAACGGGACCTCCTCCAGCTCGTCAGCCGGCTCGGGATTGGAACCATCCTTCTCGGACCCGATCTCGACGGCCTTCGACGGCGGTCATGTAGCAAGACCGTGCCGCCTCTTGGTTGCCGCGGACAACACCGACTCCTTGCTCGGTGGGGAATTTTAACTTTAGGTGATAAGCCAACAGTACCGCTTGAAGGGAGCACAGCCCGGGCCGGCCGAGTATGGCATTGTATGCCGCCTTGACGTTCACCACCATGAAGTCCATGGACTCGGTCCGCCTGATCGGAGCTGAGCCCGCTGTGACGTCGAGAGTCACAATCCCTTCTATGACGACAGGGATGTCGGAGAACCCGTGTAAGGTGTATCCGGCCGGCTTGAGTTTGTCTCTGGGAAGCTTGAGGTTCTCAAAGGATTCGAGGAAAAGGATGTTGACCGAGCTGCCGTTGTCGACGAGGATCCGGCGGACCTCAAAATTTGCCATGTGGAGGCAAATGACAAGGGCGTCGCAATGAGGAAGGCGGACGCCTTCGAGGTCCTCACCGGAGAAGGAGACAGGTAGCGGTTGTACGCGAGGCAAGGGGAGGTCTTGGACAGCGTTCACCTCTCGGATGAATGCTTTCCGTGAAGTATTCGACTCTCCCCCCATCGGTCCTCCGTGGACGCAATGTAGAATGGCATGTCCTTCTACTTCCTCGGGATCGGGATTTCGCTCCTGGCGGTGGTTCGGAGTGGGGGTCGGAGGCGAAGGCCTCCGGTTCCTCGTATCCCTCCGATCCCGTTGGCTTTCTCTGGTGAATTCGCGGAGGTACCCTCGGGAGATGAGGGCTTCGATCTCGTCTTTCAGGGCCCGACACTGGTCGGTTTCGTGCCCATGATCCCTATGGAAGCAGCAGTATAAGCGTTGGTCTCGCTTCTTGTTGTTGCTTGGTCGGGAAGGTAGTCAGACAAGGCCCTTGTCCTCGATTTCTAAGAGGATGGCGGACACGTTCTTCGTCAAGGGGGTGTACCTTTCGAAGCGAGGGACCGGGGGTACCCTCTTCATGCCGACTCCTTCTTTTGCCGCTTTTCTGGCAGGTTCGGCCTCGTCGACCTTGCGTTTTCCCTTCCCTACGACTTCTTTGCAGCTCTCTGGGTTCAAAGCTTCTTCAGCTCGTATGTAATTCTCGACTCGGCTAAGGAGGTCGGGGAAGTCCAGGGGTGGCTTCTTTGCCAAGGAGACCTTCAGCTGGTTGTGCTGGACATTGTGTCGGAAGTCGGCCGAGGCTACCCCGACGTCAAGGGCAGAGAGGATCTTGCCTCGGCTGTGAACCTCTTGACGAAGTTACGGAGTGACTCCCCCTCCCTCTGCCGGAGGTCGAGTAGCGACGCGCTCGTCTTCTCGGCCTTCCTGCTGGTGACGAAGTGGGCCAAGAAGTTGGCTTCCAGCTGATCGAACGAGAAGATTGAGCCGGGGGGGAGTTTGGAGAACCATTCCCTAACCGGACCCCGGATGGTGGCCGGGAATGCTCGGCACAGCAGGGGATCCGAAGCGCTGTGAATCATCATGAGGGTCTTGAAGCCTTCCATGTGATCAGCGGGATCACCCTCACCGTTGTAAGTTTCGAACTGTGGAGGTCGGAAGTTCCGGGGGACCTCCGCTTCTAAGATGTTGACAGAGAATGGCGGCCGGGAAGGCCTTCGCCCTATTACGGGGTTCGGATTCCCGTCGCCGATGTGTTCGAGGCAATTTTCCATCTCTCGGAGGCATCGGAGTACCTCGTCGGTGCGTTCCGGGGGAGGAGTCGGGTCACGAGTGTAGCTCCTTCCCTCACTTATTTGACGGGGTCGGTTGAGCATCGTGGCCCTTAGCACCCCGTGGAGGGCCTCGATGATCTCATCCCGGAAGCTCCTGAACTCGGCCCTGGTGACCACGCCATGGTCGGTGAGGTCGGTTTGTGGCGTCGGAATTCGGCCAATGCGGCTTAGTACCGATGGCCTTTCCCCGGGGGCAGGCCTGGAATGGTTCGCGGCTGAGTTGGAAGCGGTCCCTCTCCTAGCCTGGCTGGCCCTTCGGTTCTGGATGACCCGGCGGAGGTCGGGTTCGGCGGTGCGGGGTACGCTCCGTTGGGTTCGGGGTTTGCCCCCGGATTGTTCGATCCGTGATTTCTGTCGAGGTAGTCCTGAAGAGGAGGCCTGTCTCTCGGGACCCTGGGAGCCATGGGCGAGCAGATTTAAGGGAGACCGTTGGTGGCGAGGCTCGGGCTGTCGTCCGCACCGAACTATTGATAAAAGTTCCTACAGACGGCGCCGACCTGATGCGGTTTTTTTTTCGGGGGAGTGTGGATGCACCAGGTGTGAGTTCGGACTCAATTTGTAAAGGTGGAAGGACGCGGTGCCGGACGGTGAGCGGGAGGCTCGCTTCGGTAATGGAGGATCGGCTCGGATCGGGATGCCTCGCTTCGCGTACCTGCAGACGGTCTTGGAACACCGGGGTTGATCCCGGTGGAAGACCCTCCGACGATCTAGTTAGTCTCTGAGAGAGAGTAGCAGTAACTAGGGTTTTTAGGTGGTAAAAGATTGATTACCTGTAAAGGTGGGAGAGGGCCTGGTATTTATAGATAATCCCAACCGGGTTTGGGTCCGTTTGGGGGCCGGGTCTGGACCCGAAAGCCCATGGGCCTGACGTGGCAGGAGGCCCAGGGGGTTTAGGGCAGACGTGGCAGTACTATGGGTGGTTTAGGGCTGACGTGACAAGGCCCTGGGTGGTTTTGGAGCTGACGTGGCGGATCGTGTGGCCCCTGTGTCTCTGGGAGGATCGGATGGCCTTGGTAGCGCCAGGTCATCTTTATCCCTTACTAGGCTGATGGGGGGGACCACTGGACTGGCCGGGATCGGAGGCCGAAGGTCGCGGCAGATCGTCGGAACGAGACGACCAGTTTCGTGGGGGCGAGTTTATAGGCTCGGCTCCGAGCTCGTGACGGTCCGGTGCCGAGCTGGCATGCTATTTGAGCGGACGCAATCCTGGACCCTAGCTGGGTCTTCGATCATTTTTATTCCAATTCAGCTACACTGTCTACAAATGAATAAAATGACAAAATGACAAACTAACTGTGGGTGCTCTAAGTTAAATTTTCTGAAATAAGGTTTCTAATTCAGTAATTCCGCACCTGTTTCTTTTCAAAATAAGAGTTATATTGAGATTGTTCTCTTGCAAAAGTAACCCTTAATAAAAGTTCATTTTAACGAAACAATGATTAAAAACGTGCTATTTCCATAAAAGCCTGAAATTTTAATCTCCAGTTGAACTCTTTCCTTTGTTGCTCTTCTTCTACAAAAAGTCGACTTATAGTTTATATATAGTTGCTTGCTGACTCCATGTCAATAGTTGATTCATTATGAAATCAAAAATTATTTTTTGTTTTTTGATAAATTTTTTTAAGTATGTGTTCTTACTATGGACTATGTGAACTAATTAAAAATTGTTATGTTCACCACACTTTCCTGTTGTTTTGTTTGAAGGGGGGCATATTGCAAAATTGCTAAATCACTATTCCAGAAAGAAAATTTTGGGAAATTTGGTGATCCTCCGAAGGTGATTTCGGGATAGAATAAACGTCAAAATACTGAAAAAAAATTAACTTTGACCGTACATCTAAAAGGCACGTCCAAATTAAATAAGTGAAGGGTTACCTTGATCTATATAAGGGTAGTGGATTCGAATCCTAGTTATGAGAGCATCTCCAGTGGTGTTTTTCATTTTTTAGAAAATGGTAGCAGCAGAAATAGAAAATAGCAAAATTATAGAAAATGGTAGCAACAGAAATAGAAAATAGCAAAATTGCGTGCAATAGTCGTTTGCTATAATTTTGTTCAAATTTGAGAAAGTCGAAACATGTTGTTTCGTCTACGTTTTGTTTTTTTGTTTTTTTTTACGGTTAATTAATTAGTGATTAGAGATTAAAATAGGTTAATTAAATAAATTAAATAATAAAATATAACTAAAACCTAATTAACTATACACCTAACCTACTTAACTATACACCTAAATACACTTAACACCTAAAATGATGCCCATTTGCTAGACGGGACATGTCCCGTCCCAAGCAAAAATTGTTCAGACGGTACAACATGTCTGGACTGGACGAAACAACATGTCTCGTTTCAGCAATTTTTTGAAATTTTATTTTCTTCAGACGGTACATGTTGTACCGTCCGATCAATTAAAAAAAAAAAGTCAAACGAAACAAGTTTTATCGTCCGATCCCATTAAAAAATTGAAAAAAAATTGGGACGGAACATGTTGTCTCGTCTCTTATAATTTGAGAATCGCAAATTTGTTTCTCAAAAATGATACACGATTGTAGCTACTTTGCCATAAAATGGCAAAATAGCAAACGACTGCAGCACCTCATTTCTCAAAAAAAGAGAAATTGGCAAACATAGCAAACGATTGTGGATGCTCTTATAGGATTAAACTATCCTAGTCGAAGGATTAGTCAGAGAATCGATATTTATTTTATGTATTGTTGCCGCTAAATTTGGTGTGGGGGCAAACAGATAGAACTTGTGGATTCTTAGGGGAAACTGAATAGGACAACCTGCGTACCTGTTCCGTCGGGCCCCGTTCGTCGTTCCCGCCGTGCACCTGCAAAAAGTGCGAGACACCGGGGTTGTTCCCGGCGACGCACCCTCTGACGCTCAAGTCAGTAATCTAAGAAGACTATGAATGAGCGCAAAAACTGGTGAAGAGTTGATTACCTCTTAATGGAGATGGATGGGGGGTATTTATAGGCGTCTTAGGGAACGGATTAGGAATGTAATCCCCGTGATTTGATAAGGAATGTCCTCTATAATCAGATGAGGAAGGTAATCTGATAATATATATTCCCTGTAATCAGATAAGGAATTTAATCCCTAATCCCCCGTGAAAAGATAGACGTCCATCAGGGCCGTTGATCGTATTTAATCAGGGACCCTGACTCTATCTTGATGGATTGGGTACGCAGCGGGTTGAGACCCGCACCCTCTTGGTGGTGGATCCATTCGCGGATTATTGGGCCCTTTTGTGGGTGAAATTACCGTTTTACCCTCAGGTCTCAAGATTCGCGCCCGATTTGGACGGTTCCGATTAAACCCCATTTTTAGCCATATCACGAGCCCCCCACTCCTAAAGGCTGAGCTTGATCGGCCTTTGAGGAGTAGTTTAGCAGTTTTTAATGGCTGGTGGAGTTGTATCGGGGCCCAAACGGAAGGCTTTGAATCTTGAAGGAGGTAGCTTGGTGATTTTTCAAGTGGATTGAACTCTGAGTCGCTCCTGAACTCTGATGGTCATGTGGCGTTACTGCGGGGACGTCTTTTTTACTTTCGCGGAGCACCAACTCGTCGTTCGGGGGTCTTGTGTACTTGGATTACGCTTTAGACCTCCCTAGAGTTCGCTGGCGAAGGGGCCGAGGTCCGTAGGCGGTTCGGCGAGCTTTTCCAGAGAGGGAAGCGAGTTCGGCAGGGCCGCGAGCGTCAGGAGCGAGTTCGGCGATCCCCCGAGCCTGTTTTTCCCCTATAAGAGGGTCGGTGCCACGAACGCTCGGCAGCGGTGCCCAACCTGTTTTTTCCCTATAAGAGGGTCGGTGCCACGAACGCTCGGCAGCGGTGCCGAACCTGTTTTTTCCATATAACAGGGTCGGTGCCACGAACGCTCGGCGGCGGTGCCGAACCTGTTTTTTCCATATAACAGGGTCGGTGCCACGATCGCTCGGCAGCGGTGCCGAACCTGTTTTTTCCCTATAAGAGGGTCGGTGCCACGAACGCTCGGCAGCGGTGCCGAACCTGTTTTTTCCATATAACAAGGTCGGTGCCACGAATGCTCGGCAGCGGTGCCGAACCTGTTTTTTCCATATAACAGGGTCGGTGCCACGAACGCTCGGCAGCGGTGCCGAACCTGTTTTTTCCCTATAACAGGGTCGGTGTCACGAATGCTCGGCAGGTGGTGCCGAGCGTGACTTTTTCCCTATAAGAGGGTCGGTGTCACGAATGCTCGGCAGGTGGTGCCAAGCGTGACTTTTTCCCTATAACAGGGTCGGTGTCACGAATGCTCGGCAGGAGGTGCCGAGCGTGACTTTTTCCCTATAACAGGGTCAGTGTCACGAATGCTCGGCAGGGGGTGCCGAGCGTGACTTTTCTCCCTATAACAGGGTCGGTGTCACGAATGCTCGGCAGTGGGTGCCCTTTTTCCCTATAACAGGGTCGGTGTCACGAATGCTCGGCAGTGGGTGCCGAGCGTGACTTTTTCCCTATAACAGGGTCGGTGTCATGAATGCTCGGCAGGGGGTGCCGAGCGTGACTTTTTCCTTATAGCAGGGTCGGTGTCACGAATGCTCGGCAGGGGGTGCCGAGCGTGACTTTTCTCCCTATAACAGGGTCGGTGTCACGAATGCTCGGCAGGGGGTGCCGAGCGTGACTTTTCTCCCTATAACCGGGTCGGTGTCACGAATGCTCGGCAGTGGGTGCCGAGCGTGACTTTTTCCCTATAACAGGGTCGGTGTCACGAATGCTCGGCAGTGGGTGCCGAGCGTGACTTTTTCCCTATAACAGGGTCGGTGTCACGAATGCTCGGCAGTGGGTGCCGAGCGTGACTTTTTCCCTATAACAGGGTCGGTGTCACGAATGCTCGGCAGTGGGTGCCGAGCGTGACTTTTTCCCTATAACAGGGTCGGTGTCACGAATGCTCGGCAGTGGGTGCCGAGCGTGACTTTTTCCCTATAACAGGGTCGGTGTCACGAATGCTCGGCAGTGGGTGCCGAGCGTGACTTTTTCCCTATAACAGGGTCGGTGTCACGAATGCTCGGCAGTGGGTGCCGAGCGTGACTTTTTCCCTATAACAGGGTCGGTGTCACGAATGCTCGGCAGGGGGTGCCGAGCGTGACTTTTTCCCTATAGCAGGGTCGGTGTCACGAATGCTCGGCAGGGGGTGCCGAGCGTGACTTTTCTCCCTATAACAGGGTCGGTGTCACGAATGCTCGGCAGGGGGTGCCGAGCGTGACTTTTCTCCCTATAACAGGGTCGGTGTCACCAATGCTCGGCAGGGGGTGCCGAGCGTGACTTTTTCCCTATAACAGGGTCGGTGTCACGAATGCTCGGCAGTGGGTGCCGAGCGTGACTTTTTCCCTATAACAGGGTCGGTGTCACGAATGCTCGGCAGTGGATGCCGAGCGTGACTTTTTCCCTATAACAGGGTCGGTGTCACGAATGCTCGGCAGTGGGTGCCGAGCGTGACTTTTTCCCTATAACAGGGTCGGTGTCACGAATGCTCGGCAGTGGGTGCCGAGCGTGACTTTTTCCCTATAACGGGGTCGATGTCACGAATGCTCGGCTGTGGGTGCCGAGCGCCCAGACTTGTCGTTTATGTGAGTTTGTCTTTTCTGTGCGCCATTTTGAACGTCTGACAATTCTGACAATTCTGACAACCCTGACAGATGGGACGCCCATTAAATGCTGTGACCTCTGGGATTCCATCAGATGGGATAGCATTAAATGCCTCTCATGATTCGCTGCGGTTAACGAGGTGACGATTGGGATCGCTCCGCCGCTTGGTTTAGATGGGCCGGTCGTACAAGCCCATTAGCCTCGTGGGGCGTGCCCCCCTTCTATAAATCCTCACCCCCCCTCTCATTTCTCACTTCTCCTCTCATTTGTTCAGGCGTTCTCTAGTGTTTCAGGCGAGTTTTTCCGGCACCGGCATTAGCTCAGGCGAAGTTTTTCGGCAGCTCTTTCTCTCGAGGTAATTTATAAACTATGTCTGTAGCTTCTGTCTCAGATGAAGTCTCTGGGTCCGAGTCCTCCCCTATAGGCGCCGAAGCCTCGACTCCGACTCCAACCAAGGGCAAGGTGTTCGGCAAGGATTCGATTGTCGAGGATCCGAAGAGGATGGGAGAGTTCGGACAGCTGCCGGGTCCGCTGACAGGACTACACAGGGTCCGGGAGCTCCCGAAGGACCAGGCCGAACGAATCATCCATGGGAGGGAGAGGACCTTCGAGGAGAATGAAGCGAGGGAGACGACGGAGGCGGACGATGCGGCGTCGATCCTGCGCGAGGAGGAGTTGGTGGCGATCCGGGACGCTTTTTTCATCCCGGAGGAGTACGAAATCATGCTGCCGGGCCCCGGGGTTAGGGCCAATTCGCCGCTGCCAGTGACCATGTGTTGCTGGCCGGTTGATGCCTTTATCGTCGGTGCCCGGCTACCTCTCCACGCGTTCGCAATTACCGTGGTGAGCTGGTACGGGGTCTGCCCTATTCAGCTCATGCCGAACGCGTGGCGAGTGATTAATGGCTTCGTTCTCCATTGCCAGGCCGCGGGGATCGAACCGCAGCTGAACGTGCTTCGGACGATATACCGGCTCCACCAAGGGAACAAGTCGGAGTATCGGTATTATCTGACTCCGAGGCACGGCGGCAGGCTCGTCGTTTGCCCAGACTCTATCAAGCACTGGCGAGAGAAGTGGGTCATCGTGCGGAGTCGAGAGGCCTGGCCGATCCCCACCAATTGGGCAGAGGGGGTGACCAAGAGGGCGACGGCGCTGCCGAGGCTCTCAGTGGAAGAAGAAGAGGCGGTCCGGATCCTTCTCGACCGGCCGAAGTACGACTGGAAGGATTTGACGGAAGACGTTCTTTACAGGGGAGGGCTCGGCCGCGTAGATCCTAGTACGCGGCTTTTCGCCAAGTTCTTTTTTCCGTACTTGCTGCCTTGTTCTTCCTTTGTGCTAATCATTTTTTGTTTTTTGATGCAGAATCTATGGACTACGAGGCGGTGTTGGCGCTCAGGGCAGGACTCGCCAGCAAGGCGCCGAGGAAGCGCAAGAGGGTAGCGTCGAAGCTGCCCTCATCCTCAAAGGCGCCGAGGATCGAGGGCCCCGTCCAGGCGGTGGAGATTGCCGACGACCCGGTCGTCGCCGTGGTGTCGACCTCGGCTCCAGCATCTGCGGGCGAGTTCCCCATCGCCGCCGCCCTCGCCATGCCGACCCCGCCGTTGACCGTGGCAGGCGAGGAGCTCCTGACGGAGGAGCACAAGCGGATCCACATCCCGGACTGGCAGGTCCGGAAGCACGACGGGTTCCTCGGGAACTCATTGGCGAGTATGCAGGCCGTGAAGCATCTCGCCACCCCGAAGGACCGCGCCGCCATGGACGCGGGGAGGCAGGGCGACGACGTGATCGAGATCGCTCGTTCGGCGGTATCGGTAAGTTTTGAGTTCGCTTCGTTCGTTTCGTCCCTTTGGATCCCAAAAATTTTTTTCTCTAACTCTCGGAGTTCTTCTTCTTTCCTTTGTAGATCGTCGTCCACTTCGGTCACCTCACCGAGAGGCTGACCGCCCTCGAGAAGGAGCTGAAGCAGGAGTCCGACCAGGCTCGGAACGAGAAGGCTCGGATGTCGAACCAGCTCGACAAACTCCGGGTCGAGCATGAAGGTCGGTTCGCGAGGATCCAGCACCTCGAGGCCGAAGTGAAGAGGCTGGAGGACGAGCTGCGTCGGGAGAAGGAGGGGTCGGCCAACCAGTTGGTCGAGGCCGAGGCGCAGCGAGCGGCGGCCGTGAAGGAGGTGGAGGACGCCACCTTGAAGAAGGCCCAGGGGTACCTCGCACAGAACATGGCGAAGGCCTTCGCCACTGCCCTCGACCGGGTGCGAGAGGCGTACCCCGGGGTGGACGTCTCGGGATGGCGACTCTTCCCCGGACACGTCGAGGGCTTCGACCCCGAGTCCGAAGGGGAAGAGGAGGAGGAGGAGGAGGACGGCGCTGATGCCGATGCCGGGATTACTGGCGAGGTCCCGAGCGCCACGGCCACTCCGCTGGCAGCGGCGTCTCCTTCGGCGAAGTCGACCCCTACTCCGCCTCGTCGCCCGGGGAAAAAGGTCGAGCACTGAATCCGTCTCTCGTTTTATTGTTTTTGGCTGTTTCTGCTCTTTTTCTCTCTTTTTTTTTTCTTTCGAACTTTGTAATGCCTAATAGCGGACTGGCCACCGCTTCTTTTGACGTAAATGAAATCAAAATTTTTGCAAGTGTTGGTGCTCGGAAATTTCTGTTTTATGCCCCCTCTTTTGCCGAACCGTCAAACTTTGTTTTTAGAGATGAAAATTTTTCCAAGTGCGGTGCTTCGGCCACGCTCAACGTTTTTGCTAATTGCTCCGATTTCTTTGCAGCTTATGGTGATCCCCCAAGACGTCGAGCTTTCCCGCCCGGACGAAGAGGTTAGAGCCGAAGCTGGCCTAGGGGCGACAAGGCTGTGTCTGGCTAGGTGTAGGGAGAAGCTTTATGAGGTCGAGCTCGGATTGCGCCGAGCCGAGAGCGAGAGGAAGCATCTCCAGCTCGTCCTTGGCCGGCGTGATATCGAGATTCGTCGTTTGGAAAGTCGAATCGCCGAGCTCATACCCGAAGGTGAACACTTGCCCACTGATTCCAGTAATGAGATTCGTGTTCAGTGCATTCGTCATAATTTGTCCAAAATAACAGCGGAGAAGGACGAGTTGCTTTCCGAGATACAGCATCTGCAGTCCGTAGAGGCGAAGCTCCGGAGTGAGGGCGAGGGGCTGACGGCCGAGGTGGCCAAGTTGACGACTGAACGAGTCGAGTTGACTGCTGAAGTCGAAGCGCTCAAGAGGGCGACGGTGGATAAAAGCATCGAAGTCACCCACCTTCGGCGCCTCGTCGCTAGTCGATCTGGAGTGCCGAACTCCGCGATACCCCCACGTTTCGAAGTCGACGTTAAAGACGACTCGTTGCGGGATAGGATCTCAGAGTTGGAGGCGGAAGTGGCTCGTCTGAAGCCACATTCAGGGCCGATCAACGTTCGAAGCACGTCATGCACTCGCGCTGAGAGTGAGCGGGGCATTACTTTCTATGAGATGGCGACCCGTCAGCGGATCGGCCTACCAAGCCCGGGGGACGCACAGAGCTCGGTGGCAATCTCCTCGAGCGGGGCGTCCGTCGGCGTAGCTGCCAGGAGTGGTGCCGAGGATACGTCCCAGTTTGCCGGCTTGGGGTCGCGCTCCGGGGACAAGCATCGTCACTCTCGAGTGTCCTTGAAGCGGAATGCTCCAGCTCCGAAGAAGCGCTGAAGTGGTCGGTTCCGCGAGTTCTTTGCTCCCTCTTTTTTTTTTTTTTGCTTTTCGTTAAGTGTGACGAGTCGGTATTGTAAATTTCCTTTGTTGAGTCGTGCTCCCGTTTGTGTTCGCCTTTGTATCACACCTGTTTCATCAATAAATGCGTTATTGCCGAACTTGCGCGTTTTTTTTTTTTATGTGAATGTTGTCTGTCATGGCGTGACTTCTAAACTGCCGAACTCCGAATGGCGAGCTTCTTTTAGGTCGAACATGGGTGAAATCGCAAAGTAATGTCACGTCAAGTTGTACACTGGGTTGATCAGGTTAGCGTCGTCGGAGCGTTTTAGGACGGTGAGCTATAGCTAGCTCGTTTAGGAGCGAACTTGCGGAGTAGAGTCGAACCAAGTGTTGGACTCCGTACCATTTAACGGCTGTGGGAGCATTTTCGAATGGCGAGCTACTTCTAGCTCGCTTAGGAGCGAGCTCGCGAAGTAGACTCGAGCCAAGTGTTGGACTCCGGAACCATTGTCAGTTTAAGGGGTGTAGGAGCAATTTCGAATGGCGAACTACCCTAGCTCGCTTGGGAGCGAGCTTGCGGAGTAGGGTCGAACCAAGTGTTGGACTCCGTACCATTCAACGGCTGTGGGAGCATTTTCGAATGGCGAGCTACTTCTAGCTCGCTTAGGAGCGAGCTCGCGAAGTAGACTCGAGCCAAGTGTTGGACTCCGGAACCATTGTCAGTTTAAGGGGTGTAGGAGCAATTTCGAATGGCGAACTACCCTAGCTCGCTTGGGAGCGAGCTTGCGGAGTAGGGTCGAACCAAGTGTTGGACTCCGTACCATTCAACGGCTGTGGGAGCATTTTCGAATGGCGAGCTACTTCTAGCTCGCTTAGGAGCGAGCTCGCGAAGTAGACTCGAGCCAAGTGTTGGACTCCGGAACCATTGTCAGTTTAAGGGGTGTAGGAGCAATTTCGAATGGCGAACTACCCTAGCTCGCTTGGGAGCGAGCTTGCGGAGTAGGGTCGAACCAAGTGTTGGACTCCGTACCATTCAACGGCTGTGGGAGCATTTTCGAATGGCGAGCTACTTCTAGCTCGCTTAGGAGCGAGCTCGCGAAGTAGACTCGAGCCAAGTGTTGGACTCCGGAACCATTGTCAGTTTAAGGGGTGTAGGAGCAATTTCGAATGGCGAACTACCCTAGCTCGCTTGGGAGCGAGCTTGCGGAGTAGGGTCGAACCAAGTGTTGGACTCCGTACCATTAAACGGATGTGGGAGCATTTTCGAATGGCGAGCTACTTCTAGCTCGCTCAGGAGCGAGCTCGCGAAGTAGACTCGAGCCAAGTGTTGGACTCCGGAACCATTGTGACATTAAAGAGTTACAAGCAGAGGGATGTAATAGTAGCGAAAACATGAAGAAACTTCATTTATTAACAACTAATGATCGGCTGCTTCTAAAGTTGCTAGCCGTTATTACAATAATAGAAGAAGTTCTAAGGACAAACTATGACTAGAGAAAGGAAGGGAACGGTTCGACATCTCGAGTTACTTGGAGAGACGTGGTTGCCTTCTCTTGGTATTTCAAAAGATGGTCGGCGTTCCAAGTCCTGGGAATTTCTCTGCCTTCGAGGTCCTCTAGCTTGTACGTACCGGGGCGGATTGCTTTCGAGATCTTGTACGGTCCCTCCCAGTTCGGGGCCAGCTTGCTTTTCTGCCCGGGGAATGAGATGGCCAACTTCCGAAGGACTAAATCCCCTTCTTTGAGGTCCGTTGGGCGGACTCTTTTGTTGTATGCCAGCTCGATCCTTCTTCGGTAAGCTTGCTGGCGTATGGCAGCTCTCTCTCGGATCTCGTCTATCAGATCTAGGCTTGTTCTGAGTTCTCTAGCATTCTGCTCTTCTTCATAAGCGATCAGGCGAGGAGAGGGTATCCCGACTTCTAGGGGGATGAGGGCTTCGGCCCCATAGGTGAGATTAAATGGGCTCTCGCCTGTTGGGGTCCGCTTGGTGGTGCGGTGATTCCAGAGTACGTTCGGCAGCTGATCAGCCCATAGTCCCTTGGAACACTTGTCTAACCTCTTCTTGATTCCCGCAAGAATCTGTCGGTTGGCATTCTCAGCCTGGCCATTCGACTGGGGATGGGAGACAGAGGAGAATCGGTGTTGTATGGAAAGGTCTTCACACAAGGCTCGGAAGGCGGCTCCAGTAAACTGTGTCCCGTTATCTGTGACTATGACTCGGAGAACGCCGAACCGGCAAATCACATTTTTCCAGAAGAATTGAACGACCCTATGTTCGGTGATCGTAGCCAGGGGCTCGGCTTCTATCCACTTAGAGAAATAGTCGACTGCCACGACTAGGAACTTTAGCTGTCCGGGGGCTGGAGGAAATGGTCCCAGTAAATCCATCCCCCACATAGCGAAGGGAACGGGACTTGATAGTGAGGTTAGTGGTGCCTGTGGAAGGCGTCGGATGTCTGCATACTTTTGGCAGGAGCTACACTGCCGAACGTGTCGTTCGGCGTCCCGTAGGAGAGTGGGCCAGTAATATCCATAGTTCAATACCTTGCGCGCTAGAGCCCTGGATCCAGAATGGGCTCCGCCGATCCCCTCATGGAGCTCTTGCAGGGCATAGTCGGCTTGCTCGGGGGAGAGGCACCTTAGATACGGTCGACCATCCGCTTGGGTGAAGGAGCATTTGTATAAGATGCCTTCGAGTAAAGAAAAACGCTCGGCTCGGGCCCTGATTCTTCGTGCTTCCCTCGGATCTTCAGGGAGGAGTCCGTTCCTCAGGAATTCGACAATGGGTTTCATCCAGTTGTCTTCGAGGAGGACGGACAATGCTTCAACGGAGTCTGGCGCTTCGTCCTCTATGCTCGGCTTCAGGAGGACTTCTATCAAAACAGTCTGTTCCAGACCTTGAAGGGAGGAGGAGGCTAACTTGGATAGGGCGTCAGCCTGAGCATTTTCTTCCCGAGGGATCCTTTGGATGAGGGCCTCGTCGAACAGCGCCATGAGGCTCTTTACTTTGGACAGGTATTTAGCCATTCTATCGTCGCGAGCTTCATACTCGCCGAGGACCTGGTTAACAATCAACTGGGAGTCGCTGAAAATCTGTAGCCGATGTGCCCCAGCATTTCGGGCCATTCGAAGCCCGGCTATTAGTGCTTCGTATTCGGCCTCGTTGTTCGAGGCTTTGAAATTTATCCTGAGGGAGTATTGGAGGATGAAGTCATCTGGTCCCGCCAGGATGACTCCTGCTCCGCTTCTCTCGGTACAAGAGGACCCGTCTACATAGACCGTCCAGACGGGGGGCCCCTTTGCTGCTTGGCTAGACTCGGGGATTGTAGTCTCAACTATGAATTCGGCCAGTGCCTGTGCCTTGATCGCAGTCCGAGGCTGATAAGTTATATCGTGCTGGCTCAGCTCGATCGACCATTTCATGAGGCGACCAGAAGTCTCGGGTTTGTGAAGAATCTGTTTCAGTGGCTGGTCGGTAAGGACGACCATCGAATGGGACTGAAAGTAGGGTCTAAGTTTTCTCGCGGCCATTACCAGGGCATACGCCATTTTCTCAATCTTCGGGTACTGGAGTTCGGCATCCCGGAGCACCTTGCTGACGTAGTATATGGGCTTCTGAGCCCTTTCTTCTTCTCTAACTAAGACCGCACTGAGCGTCTGTTCGGAAGCTGCCAGGTAGAGGTAGAGCGGTTCGCCGGGTACTGGTTTGCTAAGGAGAGGTGGATTGACGAGGTAGGCTTTGAGCTGGTCAAAGGAGTCTTGTTGCTGCTGCCCCCACTCGAATCCTTTAGCCCCCCTGAGGGCTTTGAAGAACGGGAGGCACTTCTCCCCGGACTTCGACAGGAAGCGCCCTATGGCGGCTAGGCGGCCAGTCAACCTCTGAACTTCTTTGACATTTCTAGGGGGGGCCATGTCCAGTATGGCCTTGATCTTCTCCGGATTCGCCTCTATTCCTCGTTGGCTAACCATAAAGCCGAGGAACTTGCCTGATGAGACGCCGAACGCACACTTGTTCGGGTTGAGTCTCATATTGTTCCTTCTTAAAACATCAAATGCTTCTTGGAGGTCGGTCACATGATCAACACCTCGGATGCTTTTCACCAGCATGTCATCGACGTACACTTCCATGTTTCTGCCGATCTGAGCCTGAAAAACTTTGTTGACGAGGCGCTGGTATGTTGCCCCTGCGTTCTTTAGGCCGAATGGCATGACCCTGTAGCAATAAAGGCCTTGGTCGGTTACAAAAGACGTCTTTGGGATATCCGGCGGGAACATCCTTATCTGATTGTAACCCGAGAAAGCGTCCATGAAGCTTAGAAGCTCATGTCCCGAGGTTGCGTCAATCAGAGTGTCGATGCTCGGTAGAGGGAAGGGATCTTTAGGACAGGCTTTGTTGAGGTCGGTGAAATCAATGCAAATTCTCCAAGTTCCGTTGGACTTCTTCACCATTACTACGTTTGATAACCATTCAGGATAGTTTACTTCCTGTATGAATCGGGCCTTCAGCAACTTATCTACCTCCTCTTTGATAGCGAGCTGTCGCTCGGGGGCGAACTTACCCGGATCAACACTCAGGCGGTGGACTAAGAGTTCTTCGGAGATACCGGGCATGTCAGCTGCGGACCATGCGAAGAGGTCTTGATTGGATCGGATGCATTTCACAATATCTGAGTATAGGGCGGACGGGAGGGTCTTGCTTACGAAGAACTTGCGGGTCGGCTCTTGTTCGGAGAAGAGCACCTCCTCCAGTTCGTCCGCTGGCTCAGAGGTCGGTCTTGTGGAATCTTGGGGAATCTCCAGGGTCTCTAAAGAGAGGACGGGCCCAAGGGTCGAAGTCATGTAGCATTTCCGGGCCTGCTCCTGATTTCCCCTTACTTCCCCGACCCCGGATCGGGTGGGAAACTTCATCTTCAGATGATATGCCGAGGGAACTGCTTCCAGAGCCGCGAGGCCGGGCCTGCCCAAAATGACGTTGTAGGCAGCGGGAACATCCACTACCATGAAGTCCATTGGCTCCGTCCTGGTGGTAGGGGTTTGTCCGGCAGTTACATCGAGGGTGATCACCCCTTCTATAGTTACCGGAACCCCCGTGAACCCATGGAGAGTGTAACCGGCGGGTTTGAGTCTGTCTCTGGAGAGCTTTAGGCCTTTGAAAGCGGAGAGGAATAGGATGTTGACGGAGCTGCCGTTGTCAACTAAGATCCTCTCCACTTTGAAATTTGCCATGTGGAGGCTGATGACGAGAGCGTCACAATGTGGGATACGGACTCCCTCGAGATCTTCATCGGAGAAGGTAACTGGCACTCCGAGGCCCATGGGAGGAGGCGTGGTTCGGACTGAATTGACCTCTCTGATAAACGCTTTTCGGGAGGAGTTCGAGGAGCCTCCCATCGGACCCCCATGGATGAGGTGGAGGACTCGCTCTTCCTCGAAGTCTGGCGTCTCCTCTCTTTCCGGACGCTTGTTAGCCCCCCGAGGCGGGAGAGGGAGCTCGGCTCGGTCCTTTTTTACAAACTTCGTTAGCTGTCCCCTCTGGATAAGGGCTTCGATCTCGTTCCTCAGAGCACGGCAGTCGTTGGTGTCATGCCCGTGGTCCCGGTGATAGCGGCACCATTTCTCTCTATCTCTTCTCTTGGCGGGAGTATTCATTTTGGGAGCTGGAGGCAAGACCCCGTCTTTTTCGACCTCCATGAAGATGGCCGAGAGGTTAGCGTTGAGGGGAGTGAACTTCTCAAATCTAGGGGGAGGTCGGCGCTGGCCGGCATTATCCTTCTGGAGCTTCTTGGCTCCTTCTTCTTCTGCCCCCTTCCTTTTAAGCCCGGAGGCGGGCACTTCCCAGTTGGGGGGTTGCTCGGCCTCTTCGGCCCGAATGTACTTTTCGGTGCGAAGAAGAAGGTCGGAAAAGTCATGTGGGGGTTTCTTGGCAAGGGAGGAGCGGAGGTTGGAATTGAGAATGTTGGATTGGAATGCTGCGGTAGCGACCGATTGGTCGAGGGAGGCAATAGTTCTAGCTTCGGCTGTGAACCTCTTCACGTAGTCCCTCAGTTTTTCCCCCTTTTGCTGACGGAGGTGCAATAGTGAGATGCTGGTTTTCTCGGTCCTTCGGCTGCTGACAAAGTGGGTGATGAAGAGGGTTTCGAACTGTTCAAAGGAGAATATCGACGCCGGGGCCAGACGAGAGTACCACTCTCGAGCCGGACCTTTGAGTGTCGCGGGGAATGTTTTGCAGAGGAGGGCATCGGAAGCTTGGTGGAGGAGCATTAAAGTCTTAAAGCCTTCGATGTGATCAACTGGATCGGTCTCGCCGGTGTAATTCTCGAATTGGGGAGGTTTGAAACCGAACGGTACAGGGGCATCCACTATGGTTCGGGAGAACGGGGGCCGGCTAGGACGTAGGGTCCTCCCCCTGAGTTCCTCTTCTCGGTTTATCTGACCCAGGAGCTTTTCCACCTCGTTGAGACGGCGGTCCATGATGTCATCCCTCCGACGGTAATTCGCCGGACCACGGGACTCGTCTTCGTATGAGGGGGAGCGAGGGCTGTGGCGGCGGTCACTTCGGGAGCGACGAGGACTCAGGGTGCGCCGGGAGTTGGTTGGTGCAGGACGAGGAGAGGGGGACCGTTGGCGAGGGCTTCGGACCGGAGGAGGGGATAGGGCCCTCGGCTCATTGGGATTTTGACGGAGGTTGAGGGCCTGTTGTACCATTGCTTGGAACTGCTGGAACTCGGCACGGGTGATGGGTGCATCATTGTTCCTAGGCTGCTGCCGACCTGCGGGAGAGTGCCTTCTTCGGTGATAATCGGGGGAGTCCTTTCTTCCTCTTCGGATGGGGGACCTCCTGTGCTCTCGGTGACGGGGGGATCGCTCTTGCTGGCGGGAGGCTTCCCCCCGAGCCCGCTTTTCATCCAGATGGCGACGAAGGTCACCATCTTCCGGGCGTTTGGGAGGGGCATTGTGGCGACCAGAGGCCCGGGGATGATGGGAGGCCATGGAAGCACTGGAGGCGTTGTGGATGGAGATGTTCTCTTGGTGAAGGGGCTGTTTCTGGGGGTTAGGCCCCTTTGGATCAGGAGGTGGAGGGTTCCGTTGGAGCGGCTCTTCTATGGTAGGAGGGAGTTGCCCTTGTTGCTGAGCGGGATCAGGAAGGACTTCTTGCTGGTCAGGGTTGGGCGCTCGGTTGGAGCCCCTAGATCTAACTTTGCGAGGCGGCATGGCAGGAGAAAACCTGTTCACCGGGAAGGGGAGAGGTCTCTATTCGTTTGTTTCCCACAGACGGCGCCAATCTGTTGCCGCTAAATTTGGTGTGGGGGCAAACAGATAGAACTTGTGGATTCTTAGGGGAAACTGAATAGGACAACCTGCGTACCTGTTCCGTCGGGCCCCGTTCGTCGTTCCCGCCGTGCACCTGCAAAAAGTGCGAGACACCGGGGTTGTTCCCGGCGACGCACCCTCCGACGCTCAAGTCAGTAATCTAAGAAGACTATGAATGAGCGCAAAAACTGGTGAAGAGTTGATTACCTCTTAATGGAGATGGATGGGGGGTATTTATAGGCGTCTTAGGGAACGGATTAGGAATGTAATCCCCGTGATTTGGTAAGGAATGTCCTCTATAATCAGATGAGGAAGGTAATCTGATAATATATATTCCCTGTAATCAGATAAGGAATTTAATCCCTAATCCCCCGTGAAAAGATAGACGTCCATCAGGGCCGTTGATCGTATTTAATCAGGGACCCTGACTCTATCTTGATGGATTGGGTACGCAGCGGGTTGAGACCCGCACCCTCTTGGTGGTGGATCCATTCGCGGATTATTGGGCCCTTTTGTGGGTGAAATTACCGTTTTACCCTCAGGTCTCAAGATTCGCGCCCGATTTGGACGGTTCCGATTAAACCCCATTTTTAGCCATATCATGTATTAAAATGGATAATAGAAAGAGATAATCTATAATTAAATCATTAACTGTAAAAGTAAAATAGTCAGAAAATGTAAATTAGAGTAACACAGGTGGAGGTGTGTGATCGCCGCAAACTGCAAAAAATAATTATAGGGTGAGTGATCTGCAAACTCATGGTATTTTTTGCAAAAAACTTTATTTAAATTAAGGTGGTTGTATATGTATGATGATTGCTAATTGAAATCCACTATTGTACTTAGCGTTTGATTGATCACAAATGCTACATATATCTTAAAATTTATCTCAAACTTATCTCAGCCACTAAAGGACTTATCTCAGCCACTAAAGGACAGACTCTCAACAACTAAAAGGCAAAGAAAAATGGTTAAAATATTATCCAAATCTTGTTCTTTAGCGGTTGAGATATGTTTGGGTAAAATTTGTGGTATGTTTAGTCATCCTCTTGATTGATTCATTGGAGGAATGATGTTTGTTTGTTGGGATGGGTGGAGTTCGTGTATGTCCAAACTTTGACCAGTTAAATAAATCTTAAACGTCAGAAGCATCGGACGGCCTTCTTTTGGTCTTACATTTCATACTATATTTGCTTGTTTGTAAGGGAAACATCCTCGAATACGCCAGTGTTTTGTTTTGATGTTTATTACTTTTTTCTTTGCTAACCGGGTTGTTGATTACTTGCAACACGAGTGCGACTGTCATATATTGTTGTCAGGAGAAGATAAGAGTATGACTATCTTTGATTAAAGATGGCATGACCAAACAACATCAAGAAAATTGGAAAAAATAAACAATAAGAGGTCAAAGAAGAAACATACGAAGTACGTAGCTCAGCTCTGCAGAGGCGGTAAGACAAGTAGTTAACGAAACCAATATAAGAGCATCTACACTAGTTGGCTAAATATTCATTTAATGCATTTTTTTAGCAAGGACCTTCTGCACTCGTTGGCTATTTATGCATATTTTGATATTTTCACTACAGAAGATTGCTATATATGAGAGACGATTTGAATAAATGGATATTATACAGGACGGATCTATGAAGTCTGTTCCAAATAAAAATTATTTATTTACTTTATCGGACGGATCTCTGAAGTTTGTCCTAAATAAAAAAATATCCTTTTTTTAATAGGGGACGGAACTCTGAGATCTGTCCCAATTTAAGAAAAAAAAAGATTTATTAGTGTATTGCCCTTGGACGGATGGCTGCAATCCGTCCCATTTTTTAAAACATTTTTTTTGGCTTGGAGAGATCCGTCCCACCCATTTTTTTTTGTTTTTTTTATTTTTTTAATTATTAAAATTATTATAATAATCAAATTAATTATTAAAAAATACCAATTTTTTTTAAAAGCGGGACGGAACTAGGAGTTTTGTCCGATATATTTTTAGTTTCTTTTTGCTATATTACAACACTAGTAATTTGCACGTGCGATGCACGTCTTAATAAATATAGTTTTTTAAAATAAAAATTCAGACATGATCTGGATTTGAACTTAAGAACCTCCTTTATAATAGTTATGCACGTGTATTGCACGGGTTGGTAGATTGACAAAACATTTACAAATGACACTAAGGTCATCTCCCATTATAATATTAGAAATAGGAGTATTTCTTAAAATAGTGGGGATATATGCTAATTTTCACATTTTAAATGGGGGCATTTGCTAAAATATCCTTTTTTTAGGAGCTGCACGTGCATCACACGGGTATATTTGGTGGATTTAGTTTGCCGTATATTGCACGTGTTTACTCAGTTACAAAATTAGGGTTGGTTTGTTTGTTTACAACCCCAACCCTCCCATTAAAATAGTAAAGATTTCACCACTGCAGCAAACATCACCTTGCTATATCTAAAATATGCATTTTGCTATTTCTTAGCTTTCACGACTGTGGATGCTCTAACGAGTAAAAGTCACATGGCTATAATCCCAAATTTTGCAAAATTTGAAAAAAAATGTCTCACGGTTGTTAGCCAAATACTCAAATTTTGGTTTTAAGAGAAACAATAGGCTGCCATATTTGAAAAGAGATATAGAAACGAAAGATGATTTTTTCGTCCGTTCAAAATTTTATCTCAAAATGTTATCAGACGACAGATGATCTTTCATCCGAACATTTTTTTAATATAAAATATAACAGACGGGAAATGATTTTTTGTCCGTGATTGTTTTATTTTATTAAAAAAAAATCATCGGACGGGTAGAGCTCCAGTCCGTGATTTTTTTTAAATTAAAAAAAATAATTCATCGGACGGGAATGATCTCCCCTCTGTTAATTTTTTTTCCCTAAATGTTGAAGAGTGTGTTATATAGAATTAGGCTTATACGAATTGTTATGCGTATGTATTATTAGCTTTGAGATGGTGTGTTTTTTGGGTTCAAGGGATGTGTTAAGATAAATCAGAGAGATGAATATATTACTGATTATTGAATTGAGAAATAACTGAGTACAATATCTTTTATATATAGGAGTAAACCAATACAATACTAGCACAATACCCAATGTGGGACTATAATATCTAACACCCCCTCTCAAACTCACGGTAGGTCAAATAGTCTAATTTTGCCCACTAAATATCGAAATCTCTGAACAGTATGAGATTTGGTGAAGAAGTCTACCGTCTGCTGTAAAGAGATAACAGAATAAAGTGAAATGGTCATGCTTCAAAGCGCTCACGAACATAATGAAAATCAATCTCAATATGCTTCGTTTGCTCAATGAAGACCGGGTTGCTTGCTATGTGTAGTGCACTCCGGTTATTACAATAAAGAGGAGTAGCTCCTGAAAGAGTGACACCTATATCTAATAATAGCCAACGAACATGGACAATCTCTCTAGTAGTAGCTACCATTGCTCTGTACTTAGCTTCGATCGAAGAACATGCAACAACTGTCTGTTTCTTATTTCGTCATGAGATCAACGAATCACCAAGAAAGAGACAAAAATATATGGTAGACCGTCTGGTAGTAGGATCACCTGTCCAATCTGAATCAGAATATGCACTTAGCTCTAGTTTGGATATAGAAGGCATGAATAATGAGCGAGTAATAGTGCCCGGAAGATGTCTGAGAATCCGAAGAAGAGCACTGCAGTGAACTGACGTAGGAGCGAAAATAAACTGACTAACAACACTGATTGCGTAAGCAATATCAGGTTTGGTCGTGCATAAGTAGACAAGCTGTCCAACAATCTGTCTGTATCTAGTGGGATCAGGAAGGAGCTCACCATCAGTGGGACGAAGCTTCACATGTAGCTCTAAGGGTGTATCGCTGATCAACTGTCAGAAATGCATGAAGCATAGATAATATCTGATATAAATTTCTGTTGAGAAATTAGTATCCCCCGAGATGTATGAGCAATCTTTAGACCCAAAAAATAATGTAGTCTGCCAAGGTCTTTCATATGGAATTGCTGGTTAAGGTATTTCTGGGTGTATGCAATGCCTGCGGAGTCATCCACAGTAATGATCATATCATCAATATAGAGTAGTAGAAGTACCCTCCCATGCGATGATAACCGCATAAACATAGAATGGTCCTGAGAACTCTGACTAAAACCAGTCTTGGTGATGACAAGACGAAAACGCTCAAACCAGGCTTGAGGGGCCTGCTTCAGACCATATATAGCCCGACACAGCCGGCAAACATGATGAGGAGGAGTAGGGAGGCCAGGAGGAGGATCCATATAAACAACCTCAGTTAAGGTACCATGAACAAAAACATTCTTCACGTCCATTTGGTATAACAGTCATTGACGAATGGTTGAAATAGCAAGAAGAGTGCGAACAGTGGTTATCTGTGCAACGGAAGCAAATGTCTCATCATAATCAATGCCATGATCCTGATTAAATCCTCCGGCTACTAGAAGAGTCTTGTGCCGCTCAATTGATCCATCAGGTTGATATTTGACCTGGAAGATCCACTTGCAGCTAATAGGCTGAACACAGTCTGACAAAGGAACGACATCCCAAGTGCCAGTCTAGTCGAATGCACTGAATTCCTCTACAATAGCTTTCCGCCACTTGGGATATTGAATTGCGTCCAGATAGGTTCTGGGCTTATGTGTAGAGTGTATAACAGTGAGATATGCATGAAACTGTGGTGAGTATGAAGCTAGGGTGGCAAATTCAAATAGGTTAGAAGGACCAGTGGCATCAGGTGTATAATTTACCGAAGGAATACTAGAAGTGGAACGTGTAGGCTGACGAAGTGGTAGTGGACTGACCGGGTGTGGGGGTGGAGACAGTGGGGTGAGTGCATGTGTCGGTGGGAAAGTAGGTAGGGTGGGTGCTAGTAGTTGTGGGGATGCAAGTTGTGTTTTAGTAGGAAAAACAATAGGTATAAGGACTGCAGGAGATGTCAATAGAGCCAGAAGAGTGGGATCAAAAGGAATGTGGGGAGATGAAGTCGGGCAGCTAGCAACAACTGTGGTCAAGAAATCTAGCATCCTCGGAGAGTCTTTCACAAAAGATACATGTCAAGAAATGCAGACACGACCCGTCGATGGATCAAAACAACGATAATCTTTGTGTTCGGAATTGAGACCTAGGTCAACGACGCGCTGTTCGGGGAGGTTGTGCCGGTCAATGACGCGCATCCGGTTCCGTGTTTGCCGTCTGTACCCGTATCCGCTTCAGGAAGGTCGGGTTGCGCCGGATCTACGCTCGGGTTTGCGCCCGCTAAGGTTCGGATCGAGGGTTTTGATTGTCTTGATCGCGAGCGGAGCAGGAGCCGTGGGATCCCAGCTATGGCTTAACTTTTTTACAAATATTAACTGGAATTAAGGAGTAAGAAATTAAATTAATATTTAGGGGTTGAAGTGAAAATTTATAAGAGAGCACTAGGAGAAGGTCACCAACAGTGCAGGACCTTGTTCATTAGTATTTGTCTGTGCAGTAAAACTGTAAAAATGTAAATTGAGTTTAAGGCCCTTAAATTTGTACAAATTGCAAGTGGGGATGAGTGTGAAGAGATGTAAAATATTCTTCCCACTTGCTCACTGTTTCTAGTTGACTAGTTGTAGCCGAGGCATGAAATCTCTGGTTGTTTAGAGTTTTTTGGAGTTATCAAATTTGTATAATATTTCAAAGTTTGTACCTACTATTAGGATCTGTGGCCTCAAATACACATAGGCACGGGGTACTTGAAGTTGGAGAAAAAAAAGAAGAGACAAAGAAGCAAAAGAAGACAAGCAGCAAGTAGAAGAAGAGAAGTCTGGAGGGTTGCGGTCGACCGGCTAGGGGTGCGGTCTACCGACCCAGTCGAATGGGGGTTCTTCGAGTGCAGGTGTCCAACAGAGGAGGGGACGGTCGACCGGTCACTAGGGGTGCGGTCGACCGGTCAGCCATCGGGTCTGGATCCACACGATGCGGTCGACTGGCTTGGGGTGCGGTTGACCGACACTGACACTGATTATTCTTTTGGGCTTACGGAAGAAAGGCCCAATTTGCTATATTTGTGTTTATCTTTTAGGATTTGTTTGGGGGCTATATATATGGCCGTAAACTCTAGGGTTTAGTATGCTGTAATCATTATTCAATTTCAAGAGAGATTGTGCCGAGTGTTTCAAAGGTAAGAGAGAGAGATTGAGAGTTGTAATATCTTTTGTAATCTTTGTATTTCTTTGGGAATAAGAAGTATTGGTTATCTGTGCATATTGGTTGTGTTCTTGTGAGATCCATATATTGTGGCGGCTTGTTCTTGGTTCATCTATTTCTTGAAAGTTTCTATTGCTTGTGGTGCACTTTCGCTATTAGTATTACGAGCTGTGGTGAGTAGATTTCTCCGACACCTACTTTGTTGTGAATCAACTTTTATTTTTACCCTGGTTAAAGTCTTTTCTACTTAATGAGTTGTGGTCAAGGTCGGCCCAGAGTTCCGGAGAGCCCAAGGGGCCAAGGTGAATGATCCAAATAATTATCTACTTAATAAGTGAAGGGTTAACTTGATCTATATAAGGGTAGTGAGTTCGAATCCTAGTTATTATAAGATTAAACTATCCTAGTCGAAGGATTAGTCAGAGAATTGATATTTATTTTATGTATTAAAATATATAATAGAGAGAGATAATCTATAATTAAATCATTAATTATAACAGTAAAATAGTCAGAAAATGTAAATTAGAGGAACACAGATGGAGGTGTGTGATCGCAACCAAGCTTGCCAAATAGGTAAGCAAACTGCAAAAAATAATTATAGAGTGAGTTATCTGCAAACTCATGAAATTCATAGTAGATTTACCCAAATTTACCATTTTCTTTTTGTTTGACTCGTTTTTGTCTTTTTTTTGCAAAAAACTTTATTTAAATTAAGGTGGTTGTATATGTATGATGATTATTGCTAATTGAAATCCTCTACTGTACCCAGTGTTTGATTGATCACAAATGCTACACATACCTTAAAATTTACTCCAAATTACTAGAAGACAAACCCCCAACCACTAAAAAACAAACAAAAAATGATTAAAATTGATATGACTAAAAATGGGGTTAAATCGGGATCGTCCAAATCGGGCACGAATCTCAAAGCCTAGGAGTAAAGTGGTAATTTCACCTACAAAATGGGTCTGAAAGGGGAACTGGGTCTTTATTCAAAGCCCAATAACCCATAAATGGATCTGTCTCAACTGGGTGCGGGTTCCAACCCGCAACGAACCCAGTCCAGCAGGATAGAATTAGGGTTCCTGATTAATACTAATCAACGGCCCTGATTCACATCTATCCTTTCACTGGACATTAGGAATTACATTCCTAATCTCATCACAGGGAATACATTCCTTATCTGATCACAGGGATTACATTCCTAATCTGATCCCTAAGGCGACTATAAATACTCCACATCCACCATCATTAAGAGGTAATCAATCTTTTGCCAATTTACGCTCTTTCTTAATCATTCCTGATTACTGACTTGAGCGTCGGAGCGTGCGTCGCCGGGATCAACCCCGGTGTCTCACACTTTTTGCAGGTGAGCGGCGGGAGTCAACAGTCAAACTCCGGCGGAACAGGTTTCAGGTTTGCTATTCAAGTGTTTCAAGAACCTACAAATACTATCTGTTTGCCCCCACACCAGATTTAGCGGTAACAGATTGGCACCGTCTGTGGAAAACAAACGAGTAGCAACCCATCCTCTTCCCGTAGGTCAGACCTTCCCCAGTCATGTCTCCTAGGAAAGTAAGATCGAGACGGTCCAACCGTGGACCCAATTCCGTTGATCAGCAACAGAAAGTTCCCCTCCAACCCGCTCAGCAGCAGGGGCAACTTCCTCCTCAAGCTGAGGACCCTCTCCAGCAGGACCAACTCCCTCCTCAGAATCTTCAACCCCCTCGGGGTCCAACTGGGCCGCAGAATGCCGGTGCGGGGGGCTCGCGTCCCAATCCTCAGAAGCAACCTCTCCATCAGGACCGCATCTCCATACACAACCCTTCTTCCGATTCCATGGCATCCCATAATTCCCGAGCTTCCGACCTTCGCAATACCATCCTCAATCGGCAGAAGGAAGAGGATCTTCGCCACCGTTTGGATGAAAGGCGGGCCCGAGAGGGTGCTTCCCGCCAACAACATCCAAATGAGCGATCTCCTCATCGCCGAAACTACCGAAGGTCCCCTACTCGAAGAGGGCGAAAGGAGTACCCTCGGCGTCATTGGCGGAGAACTCATTCTCCAGTAAGACGAGCCACACATAGGGACCGCCAAGCTGGAGAGGCACCAGTCACAAGGGCAAATCTTCAAGACTTCCAAGCGACAGTCTTACGGGCCCTCAATATCACCCCAAAGAACGAGCAGAGGCCACCTACTCATGAGCCAACTAGGAGCCATCGCCTTCACACTCTCAGTCCTCGTCCGTCTCCAAGCTACCATCGCCGCAGCCCCAGTCCACCCTCGTACGAAGATGAGTCCCGGGGCTCGGCAAGGTATGATCAAAGAGAAGACTCGGTCTACCGCCGTCTCCACGAGATGGAGAGGCGCCTCGACCGAATTGACAGGGAAGAAGAGCAACGGGCGATAAACCTCCGCCCGAGCAGACCTCCATTCTCCCGCACCATGATCATGATCCACTGCCAGATTAAGCCACGTAGCTCGGCCATAAATCCGAGCTACCTAACTGTCGAAGAGCAAAAAGACTTCGGCACACCCCGAGTAAGAGCGAAAATTCTACAGCTAGAATGAATAAAAGGAGCTAACTTTTGGTTCTTATGGTTCGTTTCAAAAGTAAAGTAACTACGGCACAACAGCGAGCAGACGAACTCCAATTTTATTAAAACAACTTAATAACTTTACAAGGCAAGGTTACTACAAAAAGGCGCTACAAAAACTCGAGAGCCCAGTACAACTTTTTCAACGCCTTTTTGGAACGGGGACATTCCGATTTAGAGACACTCGGGGTCGGCGTCGCTTAACCTCCGAGCTCGTCTCTAGGCTGACGAACCGAGACGCCTCTTCGCCAGTAACTCTAACGGTGGCTCCGACTGAGGCTCCGCTCAAGAAAACTGCTACGCCACTTTGGGCATCGGCCGCAGTCTGACCAGTAATGGGAGGATGAGTTGCGAGCTCGTAGAAAGAGATCCCTCGCTCGCTCTCCTCACAGGTACACGAGGTGCTGCGAACATTAATCCTCACGGGCTGAGGCTTAAGACGAGCGACTTCCTCCTCGAGTTCGACGATCCTATCTTTCAATGTGTCGTCCTTCACCGATATCTTGAGCCGAGGGAGTTTTGCCGAGCCCGGGTACTCAGCACTATCAGAAATGATGCGACGCAAATTGGTCACCTCGATGCTCTTGTCGACTGTAACCCTCTACAACTGCTCGACCTTCGTTGCGAGCTCGTCTCGCTTGGCCAGCGCCGAGGCCAACTCTTCCTTCTTGGCCGAGAGTTCTTCCTCGGCTATCCGCAAGTGATGCACCTCGGCCAGTAACTCGCTGTTCTTCTTCTCCACATTGAACAACACTCTCCGGATCAACTCGATCTCGCCCTCGAAACGAGCTTCGCGAGACCGCTTGAACAGTTTCGCACGACGCCGAGCTGCTGCGGTGTTCGAAACAAGTTTGACGATCTGAAAGACGAGACCATCACATTGAAAGACTATATCCGAGCCAGACACTTAGACAAATTCAAAATAAATTTTTCGAGAAGAAGACTTTTCATTCACATTAAAAGAGTGGTGGCCAGTCCGCTATAAGGCTTACACAAAAAGAAAAATTACAAAAACAAAAGAATCAGGGATCCACCTGGGGCAGCAGCTCAGATACCGGTGGCTCGCCAGATGGCCCTTCACCCCTCGTCACCTCGGTTTGAGGATCGGCCGACGCAGTCTTGGGGTTGGCTGGCACCTTCCCATCCCGAGGTTCATTCTCCTCTTCCCAATCGTCATCTTCTTCAACTTCTTCGCCTTCATCCTCGCTGCCAGGCCACAGCCGGTACCCAACTCTCTGAAAGCCGGGGACCCGAGCCTGGACATGGTCGAGCGCCCTGGCGTAGGACTTCTCCATATTCCCAGCCATGTGCTTCTTCGCCTCGGCTTCGACTTTCGCCCTTATCACTGCCGCCGCCGCGTCCTTCTTCGCCTTCGCCACCTCCAGGGCCTTCGCCGATTTCGCCAACTCCTCGGCAGCCTTAGCGACTTTGGCAACCTCCGCGGCGAGTTGCTCCTTCATCCGCTCCAAGTCTGCCTCGAGGTCGGTGACTCGAACCGCCAAGCCATCCGAGCGACGTTGCTCCACCTCGAGCTGCCTAACTGCCCTCGCCTTCTCCGCCCTGTCCTTGTCACAGGCGGTCTTCAGTTCCCTCTCCTGGTCGGCGAACTCCTAAATAAGACGGTCGAAGTGACAGGTGGCCTGTGGCAAGAAGGAGTTAGAGCCGAGCTGTGAACTTAGGCGAAATTCTTAAAAAGGAGAAAATCAAGACTTACCGACATAAGTGATCGGGCGATCTCATAGGTGTCTTCGCCGGTCGTCCCCGCCTTCAGAGCAAATCGGTCCTTGGGGGTCGCGAGATGCTTCACGGCCTGCATACACATCTGCGAGTCACCGAGGAAGCTGTCGTTGTTCTTCACCCGCCAGTCGGGGACGAACAGCTTCTTGTGCTGCTCGGTCAGGATCTCCTCGACCTGAGTCGTCAGAGGCGAGGCCTTAAGTGACAGCGCCACCGAGACGGAGAAGGTCTCACCGGCCGCGGCAGACGAAGCAGGAGTCGAGGGGTCGGCGGGAACAGCCACCTCCGACGATGGAGCTTGAGTAGCGGGGGTAGGGTCGGCGACTACCGAGGGAGCCTTGGTAGGGCAGCCGAACAAAGGACCCGTGCTTGTCCTTTTCCTCTTCCTACCGTCGGCAACCTTACCTCGCTCATTCAACATCCCCATGAAATCCATCTTCGGCGCTTCTGTTCCGAACAACAAAACAAACAACAAGTTAGAAAAATGAACAAGAAACTTAAAGAAAAAAATTGCGACAAGATGTCAGGAGCATACTCGGGTCGATCGGACTAAGGCCTGACCCGTGTAGCACCTCCTCGGTCATTTCTCTCCAGCTCAACATTGGGAGAGCAATGAGCTTCGCCGCCACCTCCTCCTCGGCTGCAGTCAGCATCGGGTTGACCCTTGCAAACTTCGGCACCTCTACCTTCCACCGTTTCAAAAAGTCCAGCATCGAGGGCCCCTTCAACAGAAAAAACTTCTCCTTCCAACTTTTTATCGAATCTGGATTCTCTATAAGCCTAACGCCTTTCCGGGGTGACAGATAGTAGCGAGGCTCGACCTTATTCATCCGGTGGATTCGATACAGGCTCCGGAGGATCACCATGTCAAGCTCGACCTTGGCGATGCGGCACTGCAGCAAGAAGGCGAGCACGTGGCACCAGGAGTTCGGCATAAACTGGGTCGGTGCCAGGCAATACCACTGAAGTACCTTTAACACGAAGGTATGCAGAGGGAAGCGCAAGCCGGCACTCAAAGAGTCGAAGTCAAACACACACATATCCGGCGACAGTTCGGAGTTCGCCCGCATCCCAGGGCCGGGGAGGATCAGCTTGTACTCCGGAGGGATGGCAAACCCCTTTTTAATCCGGAGCAGGTCCTTCTCAGATAATACCGAGGCAATGTTGTCCACCTCGGTAGTCTCCCTCGGGTTGTTTTCCTCGTAAACTGCCGACCTACCAACGATCGCCTTCTTCAGAAGATCACCCTCGTACCGCCTAATTCCGGCGTGGCCGGACAGCACACTAGGGTACCGGTCCGACTCAGGGGCTCGCCTCTCAGTCTCCACGATCTCCTCGACTACAGGAGACCGGGCCACTATCTTCTTCCTCTTCTCCTCGGCCACGGACAGTCCTACCAACTCCTTCCTCTTTCTCCGGCTTGCCACTTGCCTCCTCTCCTCGGCACCACTATCGTCCGAGGACGAGGCCTCACTTCCCGAGTTTACCCTTGACATCTCTAAAAAAGTATAAGGCAAATACACTGACCTTGATGTAACGTAGCCTTGAAGTGACGCTCACGGTCGGAATTAGATCACCGGAAATCGCCTGGCCCATGCGACAACTAGCGCAACCACCTTAGAGCACAAATCGCCGCTAGCAGAGCAAACTGAGAATAAAAGTAAAAACTAGGAAGTAAAAGTGGGAATGAGCCAAGGGGTGAAGGGGGGTGAGAATTTATAACCTCAAAGCGACGTTTGGGCTTATCTAGGCATTTAAATGCCCACTAAGAGAAGGCAAAACGCCAAAACGGAGAGTTACGACGCTCCAAGTCAAAAAACTCGTCGATTCACTCAACTTCGTTGCTCGGCGATTCGCACCTCGATGAGCCACCGAGCGACAATCATCACGAGCCGAAGGGACGAGGTACCGACCCTCACATATGCGAAAAAATTTTGCCGAGCCAGAATCACCGTCGGATCGTTCCAAAATTCATGTCGAAACTTGATGGACGGTTCAGATAGCGACACGCCCACAAAACGACAAGATAACGTTTTCTCGTGATCTGAACCCCGTCCTCGTGATTCACACCGTGATGAACGCTCCGAAATCAAGCCACGCGTTCCTTCCGAGCTGCCGGCCACCGGGGTGCATGGCCGAGCTACCAAACAGCTTGGCTAAGCAACCGAGCTACCTAGTCGGAGGGTGGCGATGGTTCAAGACAAGAACTCGTCAAAACGCTTAACTCTATACCTCGGCAATCAATGCCTCGACCTGCCACCGAACCGCCATTCTAACCGAGCCGAGGTGCCGAGGTACCGACCTCCACATATGGAGAAAAATTCTGCCGAGCAAGATTCACCGTCGGATCGTTCCAAAATTCGTGTCAAAACTTGATGGACGGTTCAGATAGCGACACGCCCACAAAACGACAAGATAACATATTCTCGTGATCTGAACCCCGTCCTCGTGATTCACACTGTGATGAACGCTCCGGATCAAGCCACGCGTTCCTTCCGAGCTGCCGGCCACCGGGGTGCATGGCCGAGCTACCAAACAGCTTGGCTAAGTAACCGAGCTACCGGGTCGGAGGGTGGCGACGGTTCAAGACAAGAACTCGTCAAAACGCTTAACTCCATACCTCGGCAATCAACGCCTCGACCTGCCACCGAACCGCCGTTCTAACCGAGCCGAGGTGCCGAGGTACCGACCTCCACATATGGAGAAAAATTCTGCCGAGCCAGATTCACCGTCGGATCGTTCCAAAATTCGTGTCAAAATTTGATGGACGGCTCAGATCCTGTCACGCCCACAAAATGACAAGATAATATTTTCTCGTGATCTGAACCACATCCTCGTGATTCGTGCCGTGATGGACGCTCAGGATCGTGCCATATAGCTCGGCAGATACCAGCACTCCGAGCCGAGCTGCAGAAGGAGCCGAGCCGAGGTGCCGAGGTACCGACCTCCACATATGGAGAAAAATTCTGCCGAGCCAGATTCACCGTCGGATCGTTCCAAAATTCGTGTCAAAATTTGATGGACGGCTCAGATCGCGCCACGCCCACAAAATGATAAAATAACGTTTTCTCGTGATCTGAACCCCGTCCTCGTGATTTGCACCGTGATGGACGCTCGGGATCGTGCCACGTAGCTCGGTAGAACCCAGCGCTCCGAGCCGAGCTGCCGAGGAGTCGAGCCGGGTGCCGAGGCATCGACCCCCACATACGGAGAAAATACCAGCCGACCCATACAGGTCGTCCGATCCTGCAGAAAATCGCGCTCGGCAACGATAAATGGTCCAGATCGCGCCACGTCATAATTCGGTATTATTAATTAATTTTTATTTATTAAAACCGTTTTATTTATTTAAAAATTGCGAAAAAATGATTAAAAATTCGGAAAAATTAGTTACAAATTTTAGGAAATAATTATAAATTTGGGCAAATATTTTGAGCCCCTGAAATAAGTAATTATTGCCTAGAATCGTTGATTAAGACCCCCGGACGACGAATCAACACTTCGCAAAATTAAATAAGTAATCCGAAGGATAGGTAAAAATTAAGGAAAAATGCCAGCAGACCGGAGGAGCTCTAAAACAGCTTAGAGCACGCAACTAACCCGGAAAATCACCATACTGCCTCATACAAAGATTCGAAACTCCCCGTTGGACTCCGATACAACCCCGCAAGCCATGGAAACAGTAAAACTACTCCTCAAAGGCTGATCAAGCTCAGTCTTTGGGAGTGGGGGGCTCGTGATATGGCTAAAAATGGGGTTAAATCGGGATCGTCCAAATCAGGTACGGATCTCAAAGCCTAGGGGTAAAGTGATAATTTCACCTACAAATCGGTCTAAAAGGGGAACTGGATTTTTATTCAAAGCCCAATAACCCATAAACTGATCTGTCTCAACTGGGTGCGGGTTCCAACCCGCAGCGAAGCCAGTCCACCAGGATAGAATTAGGGTTCCTGATTAATACTAATCAACGGCCCTGATTCACATCTATCCTTATCTGATCACAGGGAATTAGGGATTACATTCCTAATCTGATCAAAGGGAATACATTCCTTATCTGATCACAGGAATTACATTCCTAATTTGATCCCTAAGATGACTATAAATACCCCCATTCACCATCATTAAGAGGTAATCAATCTTTTGCCAATTTACGCTCTTTCTTAATCATTCCTGATTACTGACTTGAGCGTCGCCGGGATCAGCCCCGGTGTCTCGCACTTTTTGCAGGTGAATGGCGGGAGTCAACGGTCAAACTCCGGCGGAACAGGTTTCAGGTTTGCTATTCAAGTTTTCCAAGAACCTACAAATACTATGTGTTTGCCCTCATACCAGATTTAGCGGTAACAAAAATATTACCCAAATCTTGTTTTTTAATGGTTGGGATATGTTTTGGGGTAAAATTTGTGATATGTTCAGTCATCGTCTTGATTGATTTGTTGGAGGAATGATGTTTGGTTGTTGGGATGGGTGGTGTTCGTGTATGACAAAACTTTGACCAGTTAAATAAATATTAAACGTCAGAAGCATCGGACGGTCTTCTTTTGCTCTTACATTTCAGACTATATTGCTTGTCTGTAAGGGAAACATCCTCGAATACGCCAGTGTTTTTTTTTTCGAAAAAAAACATTTGCAAGAAAACAACCTGAAATCTAATCAATTTTACAAAGAATGCAATTCTCGCAAGAATGAAAACACGAAAGGGTCAGTCAGTTACTTGAGAGAATTGTGTGGAAGTTCAACCTACTCTCAGGTACAATAGAATGTTGTATTGTAGCTGCGACTGAATTAGGAAGGCTCTTGTAATACAAATCTCCGATGGGATGACAATGATGGTGAGAAGTCAGTGCCTCAGTACAAAATAGATCATGTCCCCCTTTGCAGCTGCAGACTACGACCACTATTTGGCAACGAACTGCAATGTTTGGGGTCAACAGGATAAAGTTGGCGCATTCTCAATTTGATATTTTTGAATTTTTTTTTGTTTTGAGATCTCAATTTGATTTATAATTCGCTCATAGTACTTCCATGATGCATTTTCAGTTGATATAGCACGCTGGCCGAACGGATGATCTCGAACATAGCACTGTACATCATCAGCCAAGGCTAGTCCTTCCAAATAAACACGAATATCTCCTCCTGGCCCTAAAGAATTGTCGTTCTCATCACCATAACTGTAAGAGTAAGGGAAGATTGCAGTGCAAGGAGGATTGCACAGAGCTTTATACGGAGAATCATCAATCAATAATGTGTTTGAAGGAGAGTAATCTCCCATTTCCCAAGGAAGATTAAACCCTTCCTTGCTCCATAGTTTCTTCATTTCTTTCAATACCAGTGGTTTCCTCCCATCACCGATGGTTGTAAAACCAGTGTTAGTGCACATGGATGCATCCCAGCAAAATAATAATTTGTCTCGGATATCATTCATAATGTAGTTAACCACGCCATCAACATTAATCTTCTGTCTTGAGGACCACACACCTATATCAAATCTCTCACAACAGAACTTCAGAAAATCATGGCAGAAGGGCCTTTTGAAAACTAAGCATTTGCCGACTCTTTTACGCTCTCGATGAGAGTCAACAAATCCACGGACAACATCACAATACGCCAGTGTTTTGTTTTGATGTTTATTACTTTTTTCTTTGCTAACCGGGTTTGAAATTACTTGCAACACGAGTGCGACTGTCATATATTGTTGTAAGGAGAAGATAACAGTATGACTATCTTTGATTAAAGATGGCATGACCAGACAATATCAAGAAAATTGGAAAAAATAAACTATAAGAGGTCAAAGAAGAAACATACAAAGTACCTAGCTCAGCTCTACAGAGGCGGTAAGACAAGTAGTTAATGAAACCAATATAAGACCATCTCCAATGCTAATCGCTATTCCTTTCAATTAGCCAAAATAGCGATTAAATCTCCAAAAATCTTCTCCAACGGACTCGCTAAATCAGTCGCTACTCTGGCGATCTGATTTTCGCTCGCGATCCGCTCGCCAAATCTGGCGAGCGGGATCCGCTCGCCATCGAAGCCCTCCTCCAAAATCGACTATCCACTGCCCTCGTTCTCAACAACCTCAAACTCGATGTCGATGAAGAGGACGACGAATCGCTACAGTGAAAGCAAATCATCGAAGAAGCGTCGCTCGCAACTCGAAGAATCGCCAGATTCCCCGGATCCATCAACTTCCCCAAACCGGACCAGTTCGTGACGTCAGTCGACCTCAGTCGAGCCGTTCTTGAGAGCGACGATGACGTCATCAAGAAGGCGCTTGAGGTTAGGCGAGGTGTAGCGGCTGAGATTCTGAAAAATGCGTTGAGAGCTGGGAAGCTGAGTATTAATTACTCGAATAATTTGGTGTCGAGATTGGGGGGATTTGTGGATAGGGTTGTGATTGAGGTGGCAGCGATGAAGGTGTTGTTGCTCTTGTCAAGTAAGTTTCTTGATTATCCCATTTAATCAAGAAATGAATTTTGTTAAGTTGTTGGTCTGGATGTTAGATTAAATTAGATTAGATTTTATACATCATCCTCCTACTGCCAAATTAATAAATGAATTTTGAATATTGCAGGCATCTCTGCTGGGAGAAGGGATCACAGGAAAAGGAATTTTAGCGCAATTGAATATTGAAACTGGAATACCCATCTATGAGGCCGAGCCACTCCACCTCTTCTTCATCCTCTTCACTCTACTTGGAGCTATTGGAGCATCTTTTCTGCAATTTATCTGTTACACTGTGCACATGTAATTTCATAGCAATGGTGTTCATGTTTTTTTCTGGTTTATTTATGTTTAAGGTCCACTCTTCGGATTCACCAAGTCAAATGAGCTCTTTGTTGGGAGGCTAGCGCAGTTGGGTATTGCTTTCTCCATAATCGGAGAGATAATCACAGGAAAGGGAGCTCTAGCACAGTTGAACATCGAGACTGGTGTGCCCATCAGTGATCTTGAACCCTTGGTTATCTTCAATGTTATATTCTTCTTCATCGCAGCCTTGAATCCTGGTTCAGGGAAGTTTGTTACCGACGAAGAAACTGAATGAAAGAGGGATGATTGATTCTGAGCAACTCTGGTTATGACTGGCCTTTATTAGGGGATTTCCTTTTCTTATTCTTCTTTATTTGGGATGTAGAAAGCAGAGTTTAGTTGCATTCAGAGTAATGTTGTTGCTGCAGTATCTTACTCCGAAAGGTGAAAAAAATCATAATTATCCTTGATGAATTTGAAAATGTTATGTATTCTAGGTGGTTGAAGCATAACTCCATGACATACAACCAGATAGGGAATGTAATATGCATGTGCAGGTGAACTTGGGCGAGTGAGGGAGGTAGCAGAGTGGTTGAAATCGATACACGTGAAAGGAAGGAATCTTGGTGTTGTATTTGTGAAAGCAAGCTCAATATTGGAGCACAGCTTAGATGCAATGGACGAGATAGTTGACTATCTCATTGAGAATGGAGTGGGGAGGGATTTTTACTCTGAGATGTTTCACTCACAACTGTATATTGAGTATTTTGCTTGCTTTTGTATATTTTGCTTTTGTAAATTTTGTATAGAAAAGTTGTCATTTTAAAAAAATATTATTGTAACTATTTATTGGTAAATAAAAATTAAATTATTTATGGCTAGCCAAAATAGATAGCGTGGTTGGAGTGTGAGATTTTTTCGCTAGCCAAATTATCCATTTGTTATCTATTTTGGCTATTCTAGCTAGCCAAAATAGCTAGCGTGGTTGGAGATACTCTAAGAGCATCCACAGTAGTCGTTGGCTAAATATTCATTTTTTACATTTTTTAGCCAACGAACCTTCTGCAGTCGATGGCTATTTGTACATATTTTGACCTTTTTACTGCAGAAGATTGCTATATATGAGAGACAATTTGAGAAATGGGATATTATACAGGATGGATCTCTGAAGTCCGTTCCAAATAAAAATTATTTTTTATTTTATCGAACGGATCTCCGAAGTCTGTTCCAAATAAAAAAATATCTTTTTTTTATATGGGACGGAACTCTGAGATCCGTATCAATTTTTAAAAAAAAGATTTATTAGTGTATTTCCCTTGGACAGATGACTGCAATCCGTCCCATTTTAATTTTTTTATTTTAGACTTGGACGGATCTTAGACCATCTCCAACCATGCTAGCTATCTTTCAATTTTAGCCAAAATAGCTAATAAAAGGCAAAAATATGCTCCAACGGCACTAGCCAAACCACTCGCCAAAATAGATTTCTAATATTCACTCGCTAGATCTGGCGAGTATGTATCGCTCACTAAACTTCTTTCCAAAACCACAAAATTGAGAAATTGTGAAATCAATCGTGAAAATTATAAAATCAATCGCGAAAATTACAAAATCAATCGCGAAAATTGCAAAATCAATTGCGAAAATTGCGGAATCACGAAAAATTGCGGAATCGCGACATTTATATTTTTGTTGGAGCAGAATCGCGAAAATTACGAAATTTTATTTTTGGGCTTGGAAATTTTATTTTGTATT
Source organism: Hemerocallis citrina (assembly GCA_017893485.1). Lineage (NCBI taxonomy): Eukaryota > Viridiplantae > Streptophyta > Magnoliopsida > Asparagales > Asphodelaceae > Hemerocallis > Hemerocallis citrina. The sequence continues at coordinate 83,753,842 of CM030358.1, forward strand.
GGGCTTTTTTATGGTCTTTTATTTTATATTTTTATTTTATTTAATTTTAGACTTTAAATTATTAATGGTTATTCAAAATAGATAACATGGTTGGAGTATAGACTTTTTTTGCTTGCCAAGTTATCCATTTGTTATCTATTTTGGCTATTTTAGTTAGCCAAAATAGCTAACGTGGTTGGAGATGCTCAGAGATCCGTCACACCCTTTTTTTTTACATTTTTTTCTTCTTTTTTTAATTATTAAAATTATTATAAGAATCAAAATAATTATTGAAAAATGCCCAATTTTTTTTTAAAGCGGGTCGGAACTTAGAGTTTCGTCCGATATATTTTTAGTTTCTTTTTGCTATATTATAGCATTTCACCACTGCAGCAAACATCACCATGCTATATCTAAAATATGCATTCCGCTATATCTTAGCTTTCACGACTGTGGATGCTCTAACGAGTAAAAGTCACATGGCTATAATCCCAAATTTTGCAAAATTTAGAAAAAAAATGTCTCACGGTCGTTAGCCAAATACTCAAATTTTGGTTTTACGAGAAACAATAGGCTATCATATTTGAAAAGAGATATAGAAATTTGAAAAATATAGCTAACGAAAGATGATATTTCATCCGTTCAAAATTTTATCTCAAAATGTTATCAGACGACAGATGATCTTTCATCCCAACATTTTTTTAATATAAAATATAACGGATGGGAAATGATTTTCCGTCCGTGATTGATTTATTTTCTATTAAAAAAAATCATCGGACGGGATTTGATCTCCTGGCCGTGATTTTTTTTAAATTAAAAAAAATTCATCGGAATGGAATGATCTCCTATCCATTAATTTTTCCCCCCCAAAAGTTGAAATGTGTGTTATATAGTATTAGGCTTATAAGAATTGTTATGCATATGTATTAGCTTTGAGATGATGTGGTTTTTTGGGTTCAAGGGATGTGTTAAGATAAATCAGAGAGATGGAAACAATACTGATTATTGAATTGAGAAATAACTGAGTACAATATCTTCTGTATATAGGAGTAAACCAATACAATACTAGCACAATACCCAATGTGGGAATATAATATCTAACACCCCCTCTCAAACTCACGGTGGGTTAAACCGTGTAATTTTGCCCACTAAATATCGAAATCTCTGAACAGTATGAGATTTGGTGAAGAAGTTTGCCGTATGCTGTAAAGAGGTAACAGAATGAAGTGAAATGGTCATGCTTCAAAGCGCTCACGAACATAATGAAAATCAATCTCAATATGCTTCGTTTGCTCATGGAAGATCGGGTTGCTTGCAATATGCAATGCACCCCGGTTATCACAATAAAGAGGAGTAGCTCCTGAAAGAGTGACACCCATATCTAATAATAGCTAACGAACATGGACAATCTCTCTAGTAGTAGCTACCATTGCTCTGTATTCAGCTTCGATCGAAGAACATACAACAACTGTCTGTTTCTTATTTTGTCATGAGATCAACGAATCACCAAGAAAGAGACAAAAATATGTGGTAGACTGTCTGGTAGTAGGATCACCTGCCCAATCTGAATCAGAATATGCACTCAGCTCTAGTTTGGATGTAGAAGCCATGAATAATGAGCGAGTAATAGTGCCCCGAAGATATCTGCGAATCCGAAGAAGAGCACTGTAGTGAACTGACATAGGAGCGGAAACAAACTGATTGACAACACTGACTGCGTAAGCAATATCTGGTCTGGTCATGCATAAGTAGGCAAGTTGTCCAGCAATATGTCTGTATCTAGCGGGATCAGGAAGGAGCTCATCATCAGTGGGACGAAGCTTCACATGAAGCTCTAAGGGTGTATCGACTGATCGATTGTTAGAGATGCATGAAGCGGAGATAATATCTGATGTGTATTTCTGTTGAGAAATGAGTATTCATCGAGATCCATGGGCAATTTTTAGACCCAGAGAATAACGTAGTCAGCCAAGGTCTTTCATATGAAACTGCTGGTAAAGGTATTTCTGGGTGGACGCAATGCCTACGGAGTCATCCCAGTAATGATCATATCATCAATATAGAGTAGTATAAGTACTCTCCCCTGCAGTGATGACCGCATAAATATAGAATGGTCCTGCAAACTCTGACTAAAACCAGTTTTGGTGATGACAAGGCGAAAATACTCAAACCAGGCTTGAGGGGCCTGCTTCAGACCATAAATAGCCCGATGCAGCCGACAAACATGACGAGGAGGAGTAGGGAGGTTAGAAGGAGGATCCATATAAATAACCTCAGTTAAGGTACCATGAACTAAAACATTCTTCACGTCCATTTGGTATAACGACTATTGAAGGATGGCTGAAATAGCAAGAAGAGTGCGAACATTAGTCATCTGTGCAACGGGAACAAATGTCTCATCATAATCAATGCCATGCTCCTAATTAAATCATCGGGCTACTAGACGAGACTTGTGCCGCTCAATAGATCCATCGGGTTGATATTTGACCTTGAAGATCCACTTGGAGCTAATTGGCTGAACACCGTCTGGCAAAGGAACAACATCCCAAGTGCCAGTCTGATCGATTGCACTAAATTTCTCTGCAATAGCTTTCCACCACTTGGGATATTGTATTGCGTTCTGATAGGTTCTGGACTCATGTGTAGAGTCTATAACAGTGAGATATGCATGAAACTGTGGTGAATAGGAAGCTAGGGTGGCAAAACCAAACAAGGCCAGAAGGACCAGTGGCATCAAGTGTATAATGTGCCGAAGGGATACCAGAAGTGGAACGTGTAGACTGACGAAGTGGTAGTGGAATGACAGGGTGTGGGGGTGAAGATGGTGGAGTGGGATCAAAAGGAATGTAGGAAGATGAAGTCGGGAAGCTAGCAATAACTGGAGAATCGAAAAATCTAGCATCCTCGGAAGAGGTCAAGTAGTTAGGAGAGTCTTCCACAAATGATACATGTCGAGAAATACGGACACAACCCGCCGATGGATCAAAACAACGATAACCTTTGTTTCAGGATTGAAACCTAGGTGAACGTACTTAGCAGTACGAGCGGAAAGCTTCATGCATTCATTAGGAGGGAGAAGGACGTAACAGGTGCACCCAAAAGTATGGAGCATGCTGTAGTCGGGGAGTGAGTGATAAAGAGACTCATAAGGCGTCGTACCAGTTAGGGCAAATGAGGGAGTAATGTTAATGAGACTAACAGACGTCATGACAACTTCTGCCCAGAAAGAACAAGGAGCGGAAGAGGAGAGTAAAAGAGCGCGAGCTGTCACAAGAATGTGACGATACTTGCATTCAGCTACACCATTCTGCTCATGTGTGTGAGGGCATGCTGAAAAAGGGTGTCGTGAGACTGAAGGATCGATCTCATAGTGGTGAAAGTATACTCACGAGCACCGTCCGATCGAAAATTCTTGATGCCCACACCGAACTGAGTGTGAATCATAGTCGTAAAGAACCGGTAAATATCAGATATTTCAGATCGTTGATGCTTAAGAAAAACCAATGTATGTCTAGTGAAGTCATCGACGAAGGCAACATAATAGAGATAGGCTTTTCACGAACGTACATGAGAGGGTTCCCATATGTCAGAATAAATAAGTTGAAAAGGATGGGTGGTTTGAGAAGTGCTTTTGTGACTAAAGGGTAGTGCGATGTGTTTGTCCAAATGACAACCTGACAATTAGATAAATGTTTGAAAGTAAGAGAATCAAGGGCACCACTACGAGATAAATTCTGGAGACGAGACGCAATAATATGACCTAAGCGTCTGTACCATAGATCAACATCAGAGGAAAAAATACCGGCAAAACTAGAATGAGAGTGATGTGCACGAAAAAAATCTAGATGATATAGACGACCTTGATGACTAGCACGCCAAACTCCTCACCGGTGCATGAATCAGTAATAGAACAACCGAAATAGTCAAAAGTAACGATAAGACCACTATCGCACAATGCACTAATAGAAATAAGGTTCATAGATAAATGAGGAGCATAAAGAACATATGGTAATGTGAGAGTGGGAGACCTAATTGCCCTTGAGTGTGTAATGAGAAGTGGTGAACCATCAGCTGTGTGTAGAGATGGAGAGTAAGAGGGAAGTGCAGTGTAGATGGTGAACATAGTCTGATTACTAGTGAGATGATGTCATGCCCAGAATCTAAAATCTAGAACGAATCCCACCGGCATTAGCAGAGATGTGGGAGCAGAGGAGTCAGTATTGATAGACTGACCCATGAACTGTAGTTCTAGCTGAGTGAGGCATTTCTGAAGATTAGCCCAATCAGCAGGAGACGACAAGGCTGGAGTGACGGGCATGGCCGAGGATGTAAGGGAAGAAGCACTGCTGCTGTGAGTGAGAGCACAATGGGTAGGGAGATGCTACTGGTGTCTGGATCGGGATAGGGGGTAGGACGGTGCTACTAGTGTCGGAAGTATAGGTGGGGTCAGGTAAGGAATGATGCTGGGAGAAGGTAGGAGGCCGGAGACAGAATGAAGGTGGCGTTGCTGCTGTTTGAATCTGGAGGAGGAACGAGATGGGAAAGAGAGGGAACGAGAGGCGGTTGCAGCGGGGAAGTCGGTGGAGGCGGAAATATGTGGGAGTGATTGATATTCTATCAAGTAGTAGTACGTGTAAAAAAAATTCGGATTTTTTTTTGAAAACAGAGAAAAAAATGGTTTTGTGAATAGAGGGTGCGGGTATTGGAGTGAGTCGGGTCGGGTTAGGAGTTTGGATATGGGTATTCGGATTGTGGGTAGGGTCAGGTCGGGTCTGGCTAGAGTTTTGAAGGCGGCTTGATTGCGGTGAGGATGTCGAAGTGGTGGCAGCTGGGGTTTCGAAGTAGTGGCATCTAGGGTTTTGAAGTGATAGACGGAGGCAATGGGTTTCGGCGTCGGAGTTTGGTGGCTTCTTCAATGGGTGACGACATTGTGCTAGTTTTGTATTTGGTTTACTCCTATATATAGAAGATATTGTACTCAGTTATTTCTCAATTCAATAATCGGTATTGTTTTCATCTCTCTGATTTATCTTAACACGGTATTAGAGCTCCAAAAATCCCCTACAAGAAATTAGGGTTTTTTTTTCACACGAAAAAAAAAACTTTCCCTGTCTTCCTCATCATCTGACCGCACATCGACCCATCGTCATCATCAAGAAGAAGCCACCCGACGACCCATCATCATCATCAATAAGCAAATACCATCGTCGTCATCCATCCTAGTGACCCAAACCCCAAGCAACTTTGGCATCATCCATCCCGACGACCCAAAGCACAAGAGGATGAAATGGAATGAGGCCAATAGGAATTGTTATATGTACATATGCGTACACTTTTTTTTTCTTCTAATTGCTCCGAGAGCATATTAAATTTAAAATAAAAAAATTAACGAGATCTTTCATCTCTCTCTCTTTTTTTAAACCCAAATTTTGCGTTCAAACGACTTCAGCTATTACCCAAAATTTCAAAGTTCTTAATGCTAAATACTCAAATTTTGGGTCTGAACGACTACTGATGCTCTAAGAGCATCCACAGCGGTCTATGCTAAAAAATGGCAAAATGGCTAAATAGCAATAATAATTTGCAAGTTTGCTGCAGCAGTGATTTGCTAAAATATAGCAAAGTTGAGCAAAAATTGAATTGACGGAACATGTTTCGTCCGTAAATTTTTTAAAATAAAAAGTTTGGACGCTTAACAGAATTTTTAATAATTTTGAAATACCTCGGACGAAACATGATGTTTCATCTCTGGTGTTTTTTTAAAATTTTTTTTATAATTTTAAAATTTTTTAATCCCTTTACTGTATACAATAACCTATACATATTTCTCCATAGAATCCAAAATTCATCTCTTCACACCATCCAATCATTTATCTCTGAAACCCATACAAATTCCCATACAACTTTCTCCATAGAATCCAAAATAATCCAAAAAATTTCATACAAATTCTCTTGTACGAAACATAATGTATGTTTCGTCGGTGGATTTTTTTTAATTGCTCTGATTGCATCATATAATATGTATTTTGTCAAACCGTTTGTCAAATATAGCAGACTATTGTACCTATTTTGAAAAAAAAAAGGCAAAATAGCGAACCACTATAGCTATCAATTTGCTAAAAAAATGGATAATATGAAAATATACTAAACCACTGTGGATGCCCTAACGAGTCTCAATCTTTTACTCCATGTCCATGTATTCCTAGCTCTCCTAGAAATACTGACAAAAACTATACTTTAACTAGCCCTTTCTTAGAGCATCCACTATCGATAATGTTAATATATGTACATGTAGCATTTGTAAATAGCATTTGAAGGAGCGCGTTGCAGTCGTTAAAAGCCAAAAAAGTAGAAGAGGCAGAAGATGATCTACCGTCTAACAACTTTTTTTGTTTTTTTAATTTCTAAAAATGACATTTTCATAAATATGCAATGGCATTTTCGTAAATACGAAAAGAAATGTTGTTAAGAAACTTATTGGACAGAAGAAGATCTTCCGTCCGAAATTTTTTTTATAATAACATTTTCGTAAATATGAAAAGAAAAGTTGTTAAGAAACTTATCGGACAGAAGATCTTCCGTCCGAGATTTTATTTTCTTTTCATAATGGCATTTTCGTAAATTTGAATTAAAAAATTTAGAAGAAAGTTGGTGGACGGAAGAAAATCTCCGTTCGTCCCTCTTAAAAAATTTAAAAAGTAAACAGACGGAGGATCATCCTTCTTCTATATTTGGCGATTGTTAAATGAGATTGCTATATTTAGGGGTGTCAAAAAATACCATATTACCATACCATACCGTACCATACCATTAACATACCATATATTACCGAAATCTTGGTAATACCATACCGAAATCTCGGTATTGTACCATACCGAAATTATATGGTATGGTACTGGTACCCAATACTGATACCATGGTATACCGTACCATACCAAGTAATTAATATATATTTAATGTAATTTTTATATTTAAAAACCCATGCCCAAACTTAGCTCCAGACCCATTTTTTTTATTTTCTTTTTCAATTTTTCACCCCAGTTATACTAGTACTTCAACTATTCTTCTATTTTTCCTTCTTCCTTTTTTTCTTTTTTCAATCTTGGGCACATGCACTGATTGACCTACGCACTACGCTGCCGAAGCACCACGCTGTCGTGACGCCGCCTACCTTCTTCAGCCCCATCGGTACGGTATTTTTGGAAGATTTTTTTGACAAATTAGGAAACATTAGAGTTTAGTTGGTGTATTAATATAAGATCCATCTTCTTCTTGTTCTTGTTGGGTTTTCTTGAGATCTTGGGTATTATTATTCACAAGTAATTAGGAATTTAGAATGTAAAAGATCTTCTGATTTGATTTATCAAATTAATTTTTGTATTTTTTTAGGAGTTAATATAAGTGAAATCTTATTTATGTATTATATTTGTATCATAATCCTGAAATTGATTTATATATGAATCTTCTAAATGAGATACATACTGGAAAAAAAAGGAGTAGAACAATACACAGAAATGAAAGAACCATCAAATATCATGAATGTTATGAACGGAAAATAACAATACTGTTGTCATTCTTTATATATGAATCTTCTTAACTTCGGGAATTGTTGTCATTCTTTCTCTGTATGTTGAAGCTATCCAATTATATCTAATTAAGCATATTGCAGAATGTTGAATTTTAATAGAGTAGCATATTAAATCAATCATATTGTAGAATGTTGAAACTAATTTTCATACAATAAAGATATATTATATTGAAACTTATACATCTCTGAAATTGTACAACAATAAAGTCTACAACCCTGATTTGTTGTTTGGCCTGGGTGGATTAAGGAACTTCTTCATATATATATATATATATATATATATATATATATATATATATATAATTATTTATGTTGGAACTTCTTCATATATATATTTATGTTGAGCTTATTTATCCTTCATTTGCCATTTACATGAATGTTATTTTTTTAAGCTAATTGATGTCCGGTAGTACCATGGTATTACCAATACCGTACCAATATTCCGGTAGTACCGAACTCGGTAATACCAAAATCTTGGCACGGTAATGGTAGAAAAATTTGTGTACCAAGTATTCCGGTACGGTAGATGGTAGAGTAATGATAATACGGTACGGTACGGTATACCAGCCCTAGCTATATTTAGACGTGACTGTTCACTTCCCAAAGATAGTGGGAAATCTTTTGCTAAAAATGTATTTTTTGGACAAATAGCAAACAATAGTGGATGCTCTTACATAAATCATATTTGGATAAATCGAATACTTGATATGCGATAACGTCACAAAATAGAAGAGCCTAAAGAATAATTTAAAATGTTTTTAATTACTGCAGCTTTTGATACTACAGTATTTACTACAATAGTTGGAGATTGGAGATGGAGCTCATGCTTGTGTACGGAGAAATTGGAAGTTTTAATACTTGATTTTCGTATATCGATGTAACTCAAAAACTGCAAGAAAAGAGTATGTGCAATTAATTACTCCGTGGAGGCTAGTTGTAAGTAAACGTGGCAAATATACATTATCTATATAGTTGGACACTAAAGTAGAACTCACAAAGACTCAAAACAAAATACAATACAGTGTCTGTGTAGTACATTAACAACTCTTTACAAGAATGAGCAAAAGTTGGGGAATTCATATTCTACTTGCATGTATAAAAAAGGTCTCTAATTAGAAAAGTGTGGGCATGTGTGGCTAATACAACCCAAAAAGTTGTTGCCCTTCACATATCAGGTCAGGTGTAAACCTCTGCAAATTAATGGAAAAACAGCCAAATAAAAGAAGACTATAAAGAGGTATGAGTCAGAAACTAACAACTCTTCAGCTAGTACCACCACGCTCCTGTCAGTACCCTGCTTCCTTGCTCCAAGTTCATTCTCTCACTAACCCTAGCTCGGCATTCTTTCTAGCACACAAAGAATTTGTTCATGAAATAGCAAGGATCATGCCGAACATATGTAGGTGATGCATGTCAGATAGAACACAACTTTCATCATGTAGAAGTGTTCATACTTCACAGTTTGGAAGGGGTTAATTTAAAGGAGTCAGAAGGCAATCATGTCAATTTCTGGTGAACTTTATCTTTTTCAATCAATGTAAGCTAAATTTTCATGCTAATCAGGACCCAAAACAGTTTGGAGCTTTTAAGTTATTGGGCCAAAGCCTTAAGTGCTTTTCTGTACTTTATCAGCTTCATTTTTTTGCTGCTAACCAAAAGTTTTAAGTTTTGTTTGCGGTCTGTTGAGGACACTAGTCTTTTACTTAACTACGTTCGAGTCTACAAGGGCCCGGCCCAGTCACTAAAGCAAGATGGACAAAGTTCATTTGTGCTGCATCTATAAACAGGCCTATAAATAGATCTACAATGAAGCCCAGACATATCATGGACTAAAGGAAAGTTTATAACTCGCCGAAAGAGTAGCCCAATAGTTCCACTAGTGCCCCGATCACAAGCGAAAACAAACGAAGTTTAAACTATCTCTATCATTAATCTCTAACTAATACTATATGGTGAAAGAGTTGGGGTTGTCATTTGTGGACAACCTAAAATTTGTAGACATTCAATCTTTCAATTTCAACCATTCATTTTTTAAGTGAAAGTTATATTAACCATTCAGTTACTCAATTGTTGTTATTTACTATAATACTCTCAAAATTCAAATTTATTTATGACATAATTATGTACAAAATTGTCATTTATATAAAATAAAAGTTTGTGCCATTACTAGGGATAATTTGTCAAAAGTATGTGATGGGCAAAGAGATGTCTCGGATTGGAGGTTAGACTACATCTTATTATTTACTATATAAAAATTAAAAAATTAATTAGAGCTTGTATTGCATGTGCAGAATACTAGTTATTATAACTCAAGAGTTGGAGCTATATAATTTACAGACAAACCAACTTAATTAATCTACTCTGAAGTACACAATTTTAAGTAAGAGTTATATTCACCATAATACTTTGAAAAGCTTAAATTTATTTATGATATAATTATTTACAAAAATGACACTCATATAAAATAAATGCAAAATGCTAGACATACATGAATTTTTACCCCAATATACATTATAAATGCATTGAAGCCCACTTTTTACTAAAAGACAATGTTAAAACCTTATCTTTTAGTGAGAAGTATGTTCCAATGCATTTATAATGAATGTTTGGGGTAAAAATCCATGTATGTGTTGTTGTCCTCAAAATAAATATTGGTGTCATTTAAGGTAATTTGCAAAGAATAAAAACTTTAATAGAAAAAAGGGCATGCTTCGCATGCGCAGATTAATAGTTTACTTAATGCTGAGGCTCGGGGTGTGACTAGGGATGCTTTCAGATCCACCAGTATCTACATCTGCATCTGCATCCACATTTCAAAGACAGATTCGAATACGAATGCTGATATGACTCGAAAAAAATTATATTCGTATCTACAAATTTCAGGTACAGATGCAAACCGGATGCAGTGTTGCGAATACGAATGCGAATTCGGACATTAAATTAATATTATATAAAATGAATGTAGAAGAAAAGAAAATTGAATCAGATATACAAGAAAAAATTTAACTTCATATATTAATCTCAAAGAAAAAATAAGAATACATTAGGTATTAAAGAAAAATTATCAATAATTGTAATTTAATGTAGAATGTGGGTGTTTTTATCCTTTTCATTATCCTTTTTTTTTTCCCTTTTCATTCGGTTTTTTTTTGGCCTTTTTCCTTCTTCCTCCACGTGCATCGCACGTGCATTTTTTTTTTTTAAATCCTTTCCATTCGGTTTTTTTTGGGGGGTTCTTTTTCCTTCTCCCTTCACGTGTATCGCACGTGCATGATACTAGTATACATAACTACGGATAAGTTTTTAAAAAAATTCAGAAGTAGAATGCATGGGTCAAAGGTTGATTTTTTTTTTTTTTTTCTTTTCCTCCTTTCATTAAGATCAAAACAAGGGTTAACCTTCATTTTCCAATGAGCAGCAGTTAAAAGAAAGAGAAAAGTGAGAAAAGTGTTGGGGCAAGGATTCAAACCGGTGGCAATCTGAGAAGATAACCAACTAAAGCTACGGTCTGCTATGGACGCTGCTTTATATATACAAATAAATCGGATGTCGGTTATCCCATCCGAAAATTTTGGTATTTGTATCTGAATCCAAAAAAATAATTGTTTTTCTATCCGGATCTGGATCCGAATTCAATCGGATATGGATATGACCGGATCTGGATTATTAATATCGATATTCTCAATCATTTCGGATTCAGAGTCAGATCGAATTGGATAAATTCGTATCCGAGAGCATCCCCTAGGTGTGACTCATCACTCATGTGAGGGTGTAGTATGCATTCCTTGTATCGTTTAGCCTAGGGATGTCAACCGGGCCGGGCTGACCCGCGACCCGCCTACACGAACCTGGCCCGCTATAATCCGGTTCGGGTTCGGGTCGAACCCGCAGGTTGAGCCGGATCGGAAAAATCGCGAACTCAACCTGCTCGACCCGGCCCGCCCAACCCGTTGACCAAGTCAAACCCGCCCGTCAACCCGCGAGTCGACCCGCGGGTTTGTTCGGGTCAAACGTTCGACTCGTGGGTTTTTTTTTGTCGTATTAATTTTTTTTTAATTTTTTAAATTTTTAAAATTTTTAAAATTTTTTTTTAAAATTTTTTAAATTTTAAATTTTTTTTTGTATTTCCCCTAAAAATATCCCTCTTAATTCAATCTAAAAATTTTCACATCTTACTCTTTTACTCTTTCTAAAAATCTCAAAGCAAATCCAAACCCAAATCCAATGTCGAACCCCAATCAAGAGGTCGTCACCGATATCTGATCCGCGGCTGATTTTGTATCGGTGACTCCCCTCCACCAAATCGAGCACGAATATCAAGCGACTCCGTATCGACGACTCCCCTCCACCGATTCGAGAGTCTCTATATGCGATGCAACGACTCTAATTTCATCTCATTAACCGAATTCTCATTCTAATTTTTAATTTTTTGTATGCAGGGGATTGATTAATTTTTTGCTGACTCGAATTTTGTGTGTGCATGGGATTTAAGTTCATAGAGGTATCATTGTTTTATTTTTGGGTTTAAAATTTTTTAATTTGGTGATTTATTTGATGAGTTTTTTTATTGGTTTTGAAGGAGTACGCAAGTGAGAGATGGATTATTTGGTGGCTTCAATTTGGGCTTCCAAAGCATAGCAGGACAGGTAAGCTGACTAACAATCTAAAATAACTTGGCAAATATGCAACATTAATTTCTTTACTATAAGAGAAAATACTATCGCGAAGAACTTTTAGTGTATGTTTGCTACTTTAATTAATTTGCTGGATCTCCAAAACTATTTTATATAACTAAACCAAGTGCACCGTTCCGAAGACGTGCCATGGACATGTGTCAACGGGCTAACCTAGTTAACTATATAGTTGGACACAAAAGTAGAACTCACAAAGAGTCGAAAATTTTGCCGTACTGACCCACTTTTTAAAAATATTTGGCGCTCTGGCCCACTTCCGAAAATAATTATCGATCCAACCCATTTTTGGACACGTCAGCATAAACCGTTATTGGAAATAACGGCATAGGTTATTTACGTGCCGTTATTTTCAATAAGGGCATCTATATTTTAAAAAAGTATCATGCTGTTATTTGGAGTAACGGCATAGGTTATTTTATTTTTCGACAGCTTGTAGTCTCCATTTAGAGAAAAAATTGCAAGTGAGAAAACCTTATAACAGATACCGTTATTTCAAATAATGGCATTCTCAATACTGATACCGTTATTTGGAATAACGGCATCAGTTATAAATTTTTTTTTAATAAAAAAGTAACTTATTATTCATCCTCTCTGACGAATAAGTTAATTTTAAAAAAAATAAATTATAACTGATGCCGTTATTCCAAATAACGACATCAGTTATAATTTTTTTTTATAAAAAATTAACTGCTTATTCATCCTCTCTGTTTCCAAACAACGGCAAGAATTCATTTATATATAACTGATGCCGTTATCTCCAATAACGGCATCAGTCATTCAAATGCCGTTATTGGGGATAACGACTTTATTTATAAGTTTTTTTCACACTTAGAATTTTTTAAAGTTAGAAGATTCACACTTGTAAGAGAAATATACTTATGCCGTTACTCCAAATAACGACATGGTAAAAAAATGTAAAATAGATGCCGTTAGTGAAAATAACGGTACGTAAATAACCTATGCTGTTATTTCCAATAACGGTTTATGTTGACGTGTCCAAAATTGGGTCAGATCGCTAATTGTTTTCGGAAGTGGGTCAGAGCGCCAAATATATTCAAAAAGTGGGTCTGTACGGCAAAATTTTTCAAAGAGTCAAAACAAAATACAATACAGTGTCTGTCTAGTACATTAATAAGTCTTTACAAGAATGAGCAAAAGTCGGGAGTTCATATTATACTTGCATATATAAAAAAAGGGAAAAAGGGGTATGAGCAACTTGCTCATTTAGTAAATAAACAATTGATGATGTGGCATGCATGTGATTGAAAAATTCTTAAAAGGATTAGTTGTTCAATGTATCACATACATGCCACATAATCACTTGCTCATTTACTAAATGAGCAAGTTGCTCATATCCCTTTTACCCATAAAAAAAAGTCCCTAATTAATATATATATGAGAAAAGTGTGGGCATGTGTGGCTAATACACCCAAAAAGTTGTTGCCCTTCACATATCGTACAAAACATCATATAAAATACTGTAATGGAAATTAATGGAAAAACAGCCAAATAAAAGAAGACTATAAAGAGGTATGAGTCAGAAACTAACAACTCTCCAGCTAGTACCACACTCCTGCCAGTATCCTGATTCCTTGCTCCAAGTTCATTCTCTCACTAACCCTAGCTCGGCATTCTTTCTAGCACACAAAGAATTTGTTCATGAAATAGCAAGGATCATGCCGAATATATGTAGGTGATGCATGTCATATAAAACACAACTTTCATGTAGAAGTGTTCATACTTCACACAGTTTGGAAGGGGTTAATTTAAAGGAGTCAGAAGGCAATCAAGTCAATTTCTGGTGAACTTTATCTTTTTCAATCAATGTAAGCTAAATTTTCATGCTAATCAGGACCCAAAACAGTTTGGAGCTTTTAAGTTATTGGACCAAAGCCTTAAGTGCTTTTCTGTACTTTATCAGCTTCATTTTTTTTGCTGCTAACCAAAAGTTTAAGTTTTGTTTGCGGTCTGTTGAGGACACTAGTCTTTTACTTAACTACGTTCTAGTCTACAAGGGCCCGGCCCAGTCACTAAAGCAATATGGACAAAGTTCATTTGTGCTTCATCTATAAACTGGCCTATAAAAAGATCTACAATGAAGCCCAGGTATATCATGGACTAAAGGAAAGTTTATAACTCGCCGAAAGAGTAGCCCAATAGTTCCACTAGTGCCCCGATCACAAGCGAAAACAAACGAAGTTTAAATTATCTCTATCATTAATCTCTAATACTATAATGAAAGAGTTGGGGGTTGTCATTTGTAGACAACCTAAAATTTGTAGACATTCAACCTTTCAATTTCAACCATTCATTTTTAAGTGAGAGTTATATTAACCATTCAATTACTCAATTGTTGTTATTTACGACAATACCCTCAAAATTCAAATTTATTAATGACATAATTATGTACAAAATTGTCATTTATATAAAACTAGTATTTTTCACGTGCGATGCACGTTTTGATAAGAGTTGGATAATTGTCACGCGCGATTTACGTGATAAGAAATAATTTTGGAGTTGGACGTGTAATGCAATGCACGTAATTGGTAAAAATATTTTGAAGGAAAATCTACAATTTGTACATGCAATGCACAGGTTTATAAGTAGAATTTGAGTTGTACGTGCAACATGTGTATGTTTAGTGTTAAAAAATATTGTAAAATTGTTTTGCACATGCGTTGCACGTTTTAAATAGATGAATTTTTTTTTGTTGTAATTAATGGGAGAGTTAGAGTTGCACGTGCAATGCACGGGTTTATATGTTGACAACATTACAACTCCAACTCTCCCATTATGATATTAGAGATAAAAGTTTTTGCCATTACTAGGGGTAATATGTCAAAAGTATGTGATGGGCAAAGAGATGTCTAAGATTGGAGGTTAGACTACATCTTATTATTTACTATATAAAAATTAAAAAATTAATTACAGCTTGTATCGCATGTGCAAAATACTAGTTATTATAAATCAAGAGTTGGAGCTATATAATTTATAGACAAACCAACTTAATTAATCTACTCTGAAGTACACAATTTTAAGTAAGAGTTATATTCACCATAATACTTTGAAAAGTTTAAATTTTTTTTATGACATAATTATTTACGAAAGTGACACTCATATAAAATAAATATTGGTGTCATTTAAGGTAATTTGCAAAGAATAAAAACTTTCATAGAAAAAAGGGCATGCTTCGCATGTGCAGATTAATAGTTTACTTAATGCT
Organism: Hemerocallis citrina; assembly: GCA_017893485.1. Taxonomy (NCBI): domain Eukaryota; kingdom Viridiplantae; phylum Streptophyta; class Magnoliopsida; order Asparagales; family Asphodelaceae; genus Hemerocallis; species Hemerocallis citrina. The sequence goes on from CM030358.1 coordinate 83,769,326, forward strand.
GATGCTCGGGGTGTGACTAGGGATGCTTTCAGATCCACCAGTATCTACATCTGCATCTGCATCCGCATTTCAAAGACGAATTCGAATACGAATGCTGATATGACTTGGAAAAAAAATATATTCATATCCACAAATTTCAGGTACAGATGCAAATCGGATGCAGTGTTGCGAATACGAATGCGAATTCGGACATTAAATTAATATTATATAAAATGAATGTAGAAGAAAAGAAAATTGAATCGGATATATATGAAAAAATTTAACTTCATACATTAGTCACAAAGAAAAAATAAGGATACATTAGGTATTAAAGAAAAATTATCGATATTTATAATTTAATGTAGAATGTTGGTGTAAAAAAAGTTGATGTTCATATTTCAATTTTGAGAGGAATATAAAAGAGTTTGATTATATAAAATTAGTATATATGCATAACTACGGATAAGTTTTTTTTTTGATGCAAACGGATAGAGTCGAATGACTCCAGCCAGATCAAAAATAGTATAGATAAACAATAACTGTACACAGACAATTCGAAGGGTTTTACCAGAGGTAAAACAATAAGCAAAGAGAACTATACAAGCAGCTAAAAGAATCATACAAGCAGCTAAAAATACAATAGCCCTACAGAAATGCAACAGCTATGAGCACAGGCAGCAAGAGAAGAGCAGACGGCTTGGTGACTGATGCGGCTTGGTGACTGGACGAAATGACGCGCAATCTCAGAGCCGAGACTTGATCGCAGGATCGGCGGATAAGCTACGATCGACACTGGTGGGCAAAGACATGGAGCCAAAAGTCCGCCAAGGGAGGGATGGATCCGCTATAGCGTTAGCTACCGCGCCACTAAAAAACCAAACGGTGGCTCGATCAACACAAAGCAATCATGGCGAGAGATCGCAGGCAACTAAACAAACAGCCCCAACCATGATATCAACCACCGCGACCCAAAAAGAGTAGCAGCTTGCAGACGGAAAGCAAGACAAGGAACCCCAGTCTCAATCGACGATCTGCCAACATCAGCAGCCGTAAGGGGCAAGGAGCTGAGCACAACAAAAAGGAAACCAAAAGAGAAACAGCTATCCAAGCGACAATGCAGAAGAAGTGCCTCAAACAAAGAGATAGCGTGATAATAACAAAGCAGTAAAAAGCCACACCAGAACACAAGCAAACATAACCAATATAAACCGATAAAGTTAAAGGCAAGTAGCACAATCTGTTAGGATTACAAGCCAAGGAGATGGAACGGTACAACATTAACGCTCGCCCACCTAACTTGTAATCACCCACCGCCGATAACAAAATAAGACCAGCAGCCCAACCAAACACCATCCAAAAGTGACAGAAAGCCCCGAGAATCTTAGAACCCAAGCATGAAAGAGAACTCCTAACCATATATGGAACAAAAGGAGGAAATGCTGAGCCAACACCAGGCTACAACAAAAGTCCATAAGAGAGAACGCAGCCAAACACAGCCAAAAGAACAAAAAGCATCGGAGGTACCCGAATGCACAACCAGAACCAAATCGTTCAACCCTGCAAGAAACGCAAGAAACCATGAGCAACAGCAAGATACAGAGCTAAACACCCTCCAAAAACACTAAAGCTCATTAAGAACTCAGGGTGATAAAGGAGCACTAACAGCACCACAGAACATTCAATCAGAGGAAAGCTGAGCATAAAGAAACATGCGAAGCATCGAAATAAGCATAGTAAACAGCTAATATAACAAATAAATGAATAGACCACGTATAGGGATAGGTAAGAATGAAAAGTGCTAAGCAAACAGCCAAACCAATCGGCGGAAGGAGCATTAAGAGCATAGAGAGCGAAGTAATCTGTAGAGATTACAAACAGAATGAGAGTTCACGCAATGTAATTGTAAGTAAGAATCGAGCGAACACTCACCGAAAACCTGAACGGGGAGATTAGTAGGAGAAAATTAAAGCGCATTTAGGCTGGAGAGAACGGCAAGTGAATCATTAAGACGGTGGGAATAAAAGGCTTGCCGCTTAACATCACTAAGAATAGAAGTCCAAAATTCGAAAAGAAATATGAGTTCTTCTAAGAGAGAGGAGATAGTAGATGCCTTATGAGAGAAAATCCGACGGTTTCTCTCCATCCAGGTAATCCAGATGATGATGTGGACTGAAAGGAACCAACCCTTGCAATATCTGGGAAGACACGATGGAGAATACCAACAGGCTAGTAGAGTAGAGGGTAGAGCTGGACAGGACCAAGCAAGGGACACTAGTTTCCAAAGGGGCTTAATGAAGGAACATTCCACGAATAGATGGTCCGCAGTTTCGGCGCCCTCCAAACATAGACCGCATGGCTGACCCCATGCTAAATTTCTTTTATTAAGAACCTGAACGGTGAGAAGCTTGTTGTGGATGGCTAACCACGAATTAATTCTAACCTTGAGAGGAGCGCATGATTTCCAAATGAAATCAGCCGCCGGGGAAACAATTCCTCGAAAATTGAGAAACTTGTAGAAAGAGTTAACTGTGAAAATACCAGAGGCGTTCCAACGCCAACTAATGCTCTCCGTGGAGTTCCACTCAAAACGGTTGAGTGACGAGATCAAATGATGCATCTCCCACACAAGATTTTGGGTTAAAGGTGAGACCAAAGGGATATACCAAAATCTGGCAGCGTTAACCCAGATAAACGACTCTTCTACCGATGCCTCTGGGAACGCCGCAAGGCTGAAGAGAGATGGATAAGCTGAGGCAATCGAGATATTGCCTAACCATAGGTCGGACCAAAATTTGGTTCTCGATCCATCGGCGCAAAGTCTAATAATACTTGATTGAAAAACCGGAGAAACTTTCCAAACGCCTTTCCAGAACGGGGAAGCAAAGCGATGGATGGGGGAATTAAATTGCCACCAGGGGGTGGAGTTAAAATAAGCTTCCTTGACGCAATGAACCCACGAAAGGTGAGGGAACTTATGAAATCTCCACAGCCATCTATCTAATAGGGCCAAGTTGTGGTCACGAAGATTCAAAGCCCCTAAACCCCCGCTGGCTTTGGAGGAGCAGACAATGTTCCAATTGCACAGGTGCGAACCCTGTTTATAAAGGGCATCACCTGACCAGAAGAAATTGCTACGAATTTGGTCGATTCTCTTAAGGACCCAAGATGGAATATAATAGAAGGACATCAGATAGAGAGGCATAGCCGAGAGGACGGAGTTGAGAAGAGTTAATCTCCCTCCTCGGGAGAGTAACTTGCCCGTCCAGACATTCAGCCTGGATTCAATTTTATCAATAATGGGGAACCAGTCCGCTCTGTGGAGTTTACCCCATCTAAGGGGAATACCCAGATACGAGATAGGGAAGGATGCTATACGGCAATTAAAGAATTGAGCGATCTCGCTATGTCGAAGATCATTACCGCCAAGACAATAAACTGATGACTTATTGAAATTGATAGCCAGCCCGGAGGCTAGTTCAAAACAATACAGCAGTAGTTTAAGATTGCGTATGACCGAGCGTTCAGGTTTAGAGAAAATGATAGTATCATCAGCATATTGGAGATTGAGAATCCCGTCGAAATTTTGGGAACGACTGATGCCCTCTATAGCGTGAACCGAACGAGCGTTGCGGAGCAATCTACTGAAGACGTCTGCTACCAGGGCGAAGAGAAGGGACGAGAGGGGATCTCCTTGACGGAGACCACGCTTAATCTTGAATTTATGGCCCTCTGAGCCATTGATAAGAATGGAAGAAGTACCTGCTAACAAACTGGATTTGATCCATCCAATCCATTTCGGGCCGAACCCACGATGGTGCAGGATATCAAGGAGAAAATCCCAATGAACATTATCGTAGGCTTTTTGAAAATCGAGCTTAAGGAGAATTCCCTCCAACTTGTGATGATGGCTAAGTGAGATAATCTCTTGAGCCGCTGCAACACTGTCAAAAATAAAACGATCCTTAATAAAGCCCGATTGGACAGGATCAATAAGGGGAGGGATGACGGCACTCAGCCTGGAGGCCAGAACTTTCATTATGATTTTGAAAGAGGTATTAATAAGGCTAATGGGCCTGAAATCAGAAACCGAGTTGGCACCTGTTAATTTAGGAATAAGCACAATATGCGCATAATTGATGCGATCGAAGGAGAATGATCCCTGATGCAGGTCTTGAAAAAGATCGAAGAGGTCATCTTTGAGCCAGGGCCAGAATTTTTGAAAGAAGAATTCTTTCAAAAATTCTGAAGTTGAATACGGATAAGTTTTAAAAAAATATTCTGAAGTTGAATGCATGGGTCTGAGGATGATTTTTTTTTCTTCTCCTTGCAGTAAGATCAAAACAAGGGTTAATCTTCATTTTCGAATAAGCAGCAGTTAAAAGAAAGAGAAAAGTGAGAAAAGTGTTGGGGCAAGGATTCAAACCGCAATCTTTACGGTGGCAATCTGAGAATATCTACAAATAAATGATGGTTTATATATACAAATAAATCGGATATCGGTTATCCCATCCGAATATTTTGGTATTTGTATCTGAATCCAAAAAAATAATTGTTTTTCTATCCGGATCTAGATCCGAATTCAATGGGATATGGATATGACCGGATTTGGATTATTAATATCGATATTCTCAATCATTTCGGATTCAGATTCAGATCGAATTGGATAAATTCATATCCGAGAGCATCCTCTAGGTGTGACTCATCACTCATGTGAGGGTGTAGTATGCATTCCTTGTATCGTTTAGCCTAGGTATGGCAATCGGGCCGGGCTGACCCGTGTCCCGCCCACATGAACCCGGCCCGCTATAATCCAGTTCGGGTTCGGGTCGAACACGCGGGTTGATCCGGGTAGGAAAAATCGCGAACTTAACCTGCTCGACTCGGCCCACCCAACCCGTTGACCAAGTCAAACCCGTGCCCGTCAACCCGCGAGTCGACCCGCGGGTTTGTTCGGGTCAAACGTTCGACCTGTGGTTTTTTTTTATAGTTTTTTTAAATTTTTAAATTTTTTTTTGTATTTCCCCTATAAATATCCCCCTTAATTCAATCTAAAAAATTTCACATCTTACTCTTTTACTCTCTCTACTACTAGTTTACTACTACTCAATTCAATCTCAATTAAATCATGTTTTTTCAACAAATAAGTAAGCAACAAAGAAACGAATAATCAATAGTATATGCATTTTTTCTCTTTATACGGTTATACTTATTATAATCTCTAATATTATAATGGGAGAGTAGGAGTTGTCATTTGTAAACATACAAACTCGTGCATCGCCTATGCATAGCTATTATAAAGGAGGTTTCAGGTTCAAGCCCAGAATACATCAAAAAATTTTCGTTTGAAAAACTATATTTATTAAGACGTGCATTGCACGTGTAAATTACTAGTTTTTTTAAAAGCGAAGTTGTCAAAAAAAAAAATCAAACTGGGCCAACCCGCGACCCGGCCCGACCCGAAACGGGTTCGATCCTAATGGGTTCGCTAATCGACCGGGTCAAAATTTCCAATTCTGAACCCGGCCCGGCCCGGTTAACCCACCGACCCGACCCGAACCCTCCCACGTCAGCCTTCAACCCGGACGGGTCCAACCCGACCCAGCCCAGTCGACCCGAATGCCAACCCTAGTTTAGCCAAAAAAAAAAAAAAAAAAAAAACAAGCGAAATTTTTATTTATCTTCTTTTTTTAATGAGGCTGTCGCTGCATGCATGCTCACTTTCACCTCGTAATAAGGTGATCGCTGCAAGTAAGATTCATATCCTCAACCTTGAGCTTACTAAATAAGAGACTTATCACTGGATCCTAGCAGCATTCCAACACTCGTATATGCAGTTAGGTAAAGGTTGAAGCTAAGTATATGGCCGATGAATGGAAAGCACATAGTGATTGCAAAGAAAGCTACTACGGTTGCTAATTTTTATCTTAATAATAGAATATGGGCAGTTTGATTATAAATATGGAAAAAGATTATGAGAGGTTGCCGGTCTCTTAATAATGTTCATTCATCACTGCTACAAGTATTTGCAGCTGTAAGCAATTTGATATGCAATAATTTACGATAATGTCTTTTGCCTTCCACACAAAAAACACCCTTAATTAGAGTAGTCCTTCTGGCAGTTTATTTTCTGTGATTAGACATAGTTGTAATCAAGTCGTTTCTTTTACTTCTTCTAATCGTTCTGGGGGTACATCTTCATCTTGTATAAAGATACTGTCAATGTTAGTTTCCAATATAGGAGTTGAGTGACTTAACAACAAACCAACTAGATTCAGCCCTCTTGAACTGGGACAGACCAAACTAATAAGTAAAAGCATATCATCAAATTGGCACAAATGCTCAAGAAGCGGAGGGAAGGAGAAGTTTTCACACCTCTTATTATAACTGGACAACTCTCCCAACTATTGGTTTTGCAATTTGCAGAAGACAATCTTGTTTTTTGCAATGGGGAGGTGAGAGAAGTTATCAATCTCAAATTTCTGCCTCACATTTATGCTGATATCTTGGGACTGGTCATTAATTTTAATAAATTCTCCCTTATTCACTTTGGCAAATTCAGAGCAAAGCATGCAACATTTTCTTATATACTTGGATGCACTGCATGATCACTCCCTCAAAAATACTTCGGGCTTCCTTTCTCCATAGACAAGATGATCAAGAGAGAATGGATGCCACTCATACTTAAAATTGAGAAAAGAGTCTCTAGTTGGAAAGACAAAATGTTACTCTCTGCATTACCTTCATATTACTTTTCATTTTTCAAGCTACCGAAGTGGGTCATCAGGAGGATTGACCAGGTAAGAAGTAGATTTTTTTGAATGGTCTCAAACAAAGCAAGGGGAACAATAACTGTGAACTGAAAAAAAATTTGCGAACCAAAAAGACAAGAAGAGTTAGGGGTTCTTGACTTGCAGGTGTTTAACAACTCGCTCCAAATGAGTGAAAAATCATAAATGAGCCATAAGAACCTATAGCCTCTACTTTTAGATTCCTCTATTTAAACTATTCTATTAACTAAAATGGGTTCGGGTGTGCATATTAAACAAAACTAAAATGGGTCAGTTGGACCTAATTCAGTCTACTATCCATTTGAGTTTGATTTGTATAAGTTATTTGTGCACGTGTTCTAAATGAAATGACGTATTTGAACCATATCCTCATTGAATAATCGACCCACATGTGTAGATGTTGGATACATATTTGATTCAATTACCCATGAATGGCTTTAGGGTTGTAGCTATACTAATTAGTAGGAGTAATTTATATTATTGGACTACGACATTCAGATACTTGGAATACAGTAGAAAAATCTCTGACAACTGGAATCTCACTGACTTCATCCGGAATCTTCAATCCTGACATAACTGAAATTACCTGAGAGTTTCCCTTATTCCCCTGAAAAGTCACTGCGGGTCCTCCCGGTGCCTTCACTATGACTTCTTTACTCTTGCATTCAATTGTAGCATCATAAATAGTCATCCAATCGATGCCCACAATCACATCCATACCCAAGACCTGCAGTTCGATGAGATCGATTCCGAAGAGCCTCTCACAAATCTTGATATCACAATCTTTATAGTATCTGTCAGCAATCAACTCTTCTCTTGATGGGGTTGCCATTGATAAGACCCTGTCTGGAAAGATCTTAGGTTCCACACCTAACATCTTAGAAAAATTGGGCGTCACAAATGTATGCGAAGAACCAATACCAAATAAAACCTTTGCTTTTATTCCATTAATCAAAACAAATCATGTTACATAAAGAATGATACTCAAAACTTCATCGTATTCTTAAACAAAGTTTTACTTAATATATCCAACAAATAAATTTAAAACTCTTGCATACCTTGAATTACATCTTTTGAGTTAACGGCATCTTCCTCCGTCAATGCAAACACTCGGCCCTGCCTTTGGAGTTTGTTCCCATTAGCACCATCCTTCTTAAGCTGCGGACAATCCGGCTTGATATGACCATCTCGCCCATAATGAAAGCAAGTCCGACCCCTCACTGGCTTGGTACACGCTGCCTTGTAGTGACCCGCTTCTCCACAATTATAGCAGGTCACGCATTGAAATGCTGGTACCTTCTGATTAGGCTCATTGAACTTGCCTCTCTTCTCCGGGAATTTCTTCCCACTATGATTTTCTACAACTGGCCTCTTGTTTCTGTTCCAGTTTTCCTGCTTCTTCTGCAGCTGATCCATATCTTCCTCCGTAATAGCTGCTCTCCTAGCTAACTTATCAAACCTTCTGTTCCCCAATGGTATAATTCGGGACCTCAAATTCGGCCTCAAGCCCGGTTCGAATTTCCTTGCCTTCTTTGTTTCATCAATCACCAGCTCCGGTGCATACCTTGACAGCTGCGTGAACTTAGTTTCATATTCACGCATCGACATACTACCTTGCTGCAGATTCAAGAACTCCATAGACTTCTTTTCCTGAATGTTCAAAGGAAAATAGTGATCCCTGAACTTTCCAAGAAAAGCTTCCCAAGTAATCTGCTCTTCACCAAAAGTCCTCTCCACCGACTGCCACTAAACACCAGCATCATTCTCTAACTGCATTGTAGCAAATTTCACCTTGTCGATCTCTGGGGTTTTCAAAACCTCAAAGACCATCTCCATCTGCCCGATCCAGTCATCAACCTCATTGGGATTTGCTTGCCCTTCAAAGACTGGCAGCTTCATCTGCTTGATCGGATCAGCATTGATAGGTACAGGGCCTGCTCCTAGATTCCGAGTTGCACTAGCTGCCATAAATGCATTCAAGATCTGATACACCCTGGCAATCTCTGTCTCCAAATCAAGTCGAGCCCCGTGGGAACCTTCAGCCTCACTATCATTTCCACCATTCCTGGTCCTGGGTCCTGCCATTTCACTGAATACTGCACAACACATGGAAAGTTAGAGCACCGCAATAAAAATCACATTCTTATCAACTACCTACTGCAGATATCTAATCACACTCAAATCATTTCATTTGTTTTAGTTTCTTGTTTTAATACTCACACTCTAATGTCCACACCTAGGTACTCACGCTCTAGTGTCCACACCTAAGTTTATTTTTATACCATGTTTAACATTACTATTGAAGCATGATCTGATACCAACTTCTGTAGCGCCCCAAATTTCCAATAAATAAATTTAGAAATACGTTGCACAATTTCCAGCATCTACCGCAATGTAATAGTAAACATAGCTATACACAGAAATTTTTTCAACTTTTATTACATCAATTCTCTTACAAAGCACAACGGAAATTAACACCTTGAATTACATTTTAACTTACAATACAGTTCCACATTTACACATTTACTCTCAATCTTTCTACAACATGTATGACAACACAAAGCATTCTACCAAAAGCTCCCAACTCCCAGCTAATAGTACCTACCTGTGAAATATGAGGCTAGAGATAACCCTAACTCCAAAAACTACAGAGGTCAGCCATAACGGTATGAGTGATATTTAAAAGAATACAACAGAACGAAACATAAGGAACAAAATCATGGTAATAACAATTAAACATGAAATAACAATAAAACATCAATCATAAAGTGAACTAGGCTAGTGTCGAGTGTAGAAAACAGAAGAACAAGCATAAATCGAATCAAAGAAATCACAAATGTAAATGATGAAAACTAATGCACACTTGCCGAATCTATGCTCCCCACTCTACATAGATCCGGTACAAGCCCTTATCGTTTTTCACTTTATAGAGTTCAATCCCACGTTATGCAACTAACTTACTACAATGATTACTTTATGATTTAGATATTCCGTGAGTATCTAGTCCATGACCCGGTAATAAGTGGAATCAATCCCCCAACGCAAGTGCTCGCACCCCGAAGGTCAGGTAATGAAACTCACACTGCAAAGCACATGGTACCTCATCACGCAAACATCCCATGGACGTCGCCTCGATCCCGATAATCAGGAAGACCAGCCACATCGCAAGTGCCTCACCCCCTGATAATCAGTGAAACTGTCTCCCATCGCTGACCATATGAGGCCCCCCCAACCAATGTTTGCTTATATTTCATCACGACTCCAACTAGTGCCTGTCCTTAGGTTTGTTATTAATAATTACTTTATAATCTCCCCTAGAGTTGATGTACCCCCAACCAGACTTAACACAACAAAACCAAGAACAAAGACCCCAACAGGTCACTTCCACAAAAATCACAACTGCCGGTACACAAGGGTCCCACTCAACCTCTAGAGACTCACAACTCCAATATCAGCACAAATCTTCCATTAAGACTCTTGATTCTATTATCAATTCGTTCATAATAAGAAAACTTCTCTATCGAGCAAATCCAAATTTATCCGAATACTCATAAATTTTCAGTAGTAAAATCTGAGTTTAATTCGCTCAAATAACTAAGTTTCACAATTTGAAATCATAGAAAGTCACAAAACATCAATATATAAAAATCCGTGTATAATTTGATTTCTAAAGCCGTAGAAATACGAGTTAAATTCCATTGTAAATTAAAAGTATAACTCTGTAAAATACAGTAATCTGTAGCAAAAACTTTATCTTAAACAGTAGTTCAATAATCCATAAGTTCGAAGAATCGATCATTCAAGAAAAAATAGTAAAAGACTCAACAAAACAATCAGCACAGCCACTGTCGGTAGACCGACATTTCAGTTGCTAAAAATCCAAAATCCAACAATTGACAGTCGACCGACGTTCAATTGTTGTTCATAAATCATGAATTTGTAAAGTTAAAACAGCTTCTTTAAATTTCGTGCACTTTTCAACTGATACTTAGTTTTAAATCTTTAAAATCATGAATTTGTAAAGTTAAAACTCTGAGATGATCAAATACAACTTGTCTAACATACTGGAGTTCATAAATCAAATCAAACTCTTAATAATTTCATAAAAGAGCTAATTTTCAAATAAAACCTTCATATCAGGAATGTATATATGTATGTGTATATATATGTACATATGTATCAGTTAAATCATCAAGAATCATGGCATATGGGTGGTATATTGTTAAATTCAATCTTAGTATCAATATAAATCAAAATCCACTTGAAAACTTTGCAAATTTTTTATAAAAACCACTTTTGGCTTGCATAATCAGACCCGAACAAAAAATCCAGTTCAACACTTGAAAACCTGATCTTTCGATCCCAAAAACCCTTCTTACAACTTATTAGACACATATACAAACTAGTTATATCATTTTTCCCTTGATTGTATGCTTCTTCAACATGTATTAGTCAAGTTCTTCCCATCAAATGTCAAACAGAATACACACACACACACACACACACACACACACACACACACACAGTAAAGAACTCTTCTTGTTCCACCTTGTGCATCAAACATCATTCAATCTTAATATAAAGAATCAAATCAACAAGAATATGAGAGAAACAGTATACCCATCAATTCATTCATTATATCAACATACGATCTTTTAGCACGCATTCTACTAGACAAATCATCATATTCAACATGCATAGCACAACAAAATATCAAACATATCACTTACCTCAATGAAGAAACCAACGAAGACGAAGAAATAATAATAAGAAAAACTCATTCGCAAGAAATCCAAGATCCTAGCTTCGAAACTCTAAGAAGGCCAATAATAAAAATAAATTTGTTTGAGTGCAGAATAGAAATGACTGTAGCAGCCAATATATAGGCCAGAAATTGAAGAATTAGGGTTTTGCAACTCTTTTGGAAATATCCTTTAACAATTTATTTATTTACATATATGAATCCTCCTTTAAAAATTAGTTACATAAGTCAATTAAATTAAAATAAAACTAAATCCTTTCACCACTGAATTGTCCGGCCCTCAAACATAGCCCGAAATTTGAAAAAATTTGGATTTGTACCCAAGTGGTTGTTACCGCTGAATCTGGTGTGGGGGTAAACAGATGAAATTTGTGAGTTCGTGGAAAAACCTGAATAGTGAATCCAAGCCTGTTCGTCGAAGTTGGGCTGTTGAGCTCCTGCCATACCCCTGCAAGGAAGTGCGAAATACCGGGGTCGATCCCGGCGACGCACCCTCCGACGCTCTTGTCAGTAACCAGTGATGATTAAGAAAGAACTTTAGTTGGCAAAAGAGTGATTACCTTGTAACAGTGGTAGGTCGGAAGTATTTATAGTCGCCATGGGGATTTGATTAGGGATCTGGTTAGGGATCTGATTTCCTGTGATCCCCGTTAGGAGTAAGATCCTCCTAATCAGTTTAAGAAACTGATCCCTAATTCCCGGTGAGAGGATAACTGCGGATCAGGCCCGTTGATTTAGTCAAATCAGAGACCCTGATCTCCTCTTGCTGGTCTGGGTTTGTCTCGGGTCGGAACCCGTACCCGGTTTGAGTGGATCCGTTCGCGGGTTATTGGATCTGTGAAGGGGAGATCCAGTGTCCGCTTTAGACTCGTTGGTGGGTGAAATTACTGTTTTACCCCTGAGCTTCAAGGTTCGTGTCCGATTTGGACGGTTCCGATTAAACCCCAATTTTAGCCATATCACGAGCCCCCTACTCCTGAAGACTGAGTGTGATCAGCCTTTAAGGAGTAGTCTGACTGTTTCAGTGGCTAGTGGAGTTGTATCGGAGTCCGAATGGAGGGTTTTGAATCTCAAAGGGGGTAGTAAGGTGATTTTTGAAGCTGCAAGCTGTTCTTAAGCTTTTCTGAATATCCCACGGTTTTTATCTATTTTTCGGATTATTTATTTAATTTTGCGACGTGTTAACCAGTCGTTCGGGGGCCTTAACAATACATTCCAGGCAATAATTGTTCATTCAGGGGCTCAAAAATATTCCCCCGAATTTATAATTATTTTCTAGAATTTTTAGTTAATTTTCCCAAATTTTTAGTAATTTTTTCGCAATTTTTAAATAAATAAAACGATTAAAATAAATAAAAACTGATTTTTAATACATATTTATGGCGTGGCTTGATCTGGATCGTTGATCTCGCGCGAGCGCGAATTTCTGAAAGATCTGGTGGTTGTAGTCGCTCGGCAGTCATTTTATCGCTTATGGAGCTCGGAAAGGCACTTGCTCGGCTGTCGACAAGTGGCCTAGGGGCTCGGCGGTCCAAGCGACGTGGCGCGATATGCACCGTCGGATCTCGGCACGAATCTCGAGGAGGCACGTTTTCCAAGAGAAATGCTATCTTGTCGTTTAGCGCATGTGGCACGATCTGGACCGTTCATTACCAGAAGCACGAATTTTTGGAAGATCCAACGGTCGTGGTCGCTCGGCGGCTTTTTTCTCTGTTTTGGAGCTCGGATGGGCACTTGCTCGGTCAGCCGACCGGGGGTCTAAGGGTTCGGCTGTCCGAGCGACGTGGCGCAATCTGAGCTGTTGGATCCTAGCACGAATCTCAAGGAGGGCTCAGTTCCCAAGAAAACGCTATCTTGTCGTTTAGCGATGCTGGCAAGATCTGGGCCGTCCGATCGAGATCTTACACGAATGTTGAGGAGAAAGTGACTTTTCTCCGTTTTGGGGCTCTGATGGGCACTTGCTCGGTTAGCCGACCGGAGGTCTAAGGGTTCGGCAGTCCGAGTGCGTGGCGCGATCTGAGTCGTTGGATGGTGGCACGAATCTCGAGACGGGCTCAGTTCCCAAGAAAATGCTATCTTGTCGTTTAGCGATGCTGGTAAGATCTGGGCCGTCCGATCGAGATCTTACACGAATGTTGAGGAGAAAGTGACTTTTCTCCGTTTTGGGGCTCGGATGGGCACTTGCTCGGTTAGCCGACCGGAGGTCTAAGGGTTCGACAGTCCGAGTGCGTGGCGCAATCTGAGCCGTTGGATGGTGGCACGAATCTCGAGACAGGCTCAGTTTCCAAGAAAACGCTATCTTGTCGTTTAGTGACGCTGGCAAGATCTGGGCCGTCCGATCAAGATCTTACACGAATGTTGAGGAGAAAGTGACTTTTCTCCGTTTTGGGGCTCGGATGGGCACTTGCTCGGTTAGCCGACCGGAGGTCTAAGGGTTCGGCAGTCCGAGTGCGTGGCACGATCTGAGCCATTGGATGGTGGCACGAATCTCGAGACGGGCTCAGTTCCCAAGAAAATGCTATTTTATCGTTTAGCGACGCTGACAAGATCTGGGCCGTCCGATCGAGATCTTACACGAATGTTGAGGAGAAAGTGACTTTTCTCCGTTTTGGGGCTTGGATGGGCACTTGTTCGGTTAGCCGACCGGGCCCTTTGATGTTGGGGTCGGATCGCACGTCGCTCGGATTTTGATCCCGTGTGTGCCGAGCCGTTCGATTTGTATCGAAACGTTTTGCATTTTCGCCAACTGCTGCTGCTCGGTCACAAAGTCGTTTGGGCTTTCGTAATGCTTCAGGAGCCGATCAAGTGTCGCGCCCTTACGTTACGAAGTCCAAGAGACTTTTTCTTTTACTATAAATCTTCACTCCCCCACCTCCAATCTCATTATTCACTTTTACTTTCTTACTCAAGTTTTTACTCCTCACAATCGAAGTTTTTAGCTCCCGGGTGGCGCTGCTAGCTGTCGCGGCAAGGCGTTTCTTTGCTCCGGCGAACTTTTCCGACCGTAACAATCACTTCAAGGTCAGTCTCTCTCCCCTCTCTTTAGAAAAAATGGTTAAGATTACTTCTTCGGATGAGACCCCAGCCTCGGACCGTCGTTAGCCGAGCGGGTAAAGAGAAGGAGGTGGTAGAGCCGACCGAGCAGACCGTTGTCCGGCCGAGCAAGAGTGGTGAGGTCGCCGAGCCACTCCAGGAGGTTGTAGCGAAGTCCCAGAAGGGTAAAGGAGTGGTTACGATCATAGAGCAGCCGAAGACGGCAGGTGAATTCGGTCGGCAGCCGATCGTTCTGTCGAGCGTGGGGGGAGTTCGGAGCTACTCCGAAGAGATGCTGGAGAAGGTGACCCAGGGCACCACCAAGTCGGTAGAGGAGAACGAGCCGAGAGAGTTGTCCGAGGTGGACCATATCACTTCGGTTCTTACGGAGGCTGATCTGCATCGGATCCGGACTGGATTCCAAATCCCTGCCGAGTATGGGCTTCTTCTCCCTGGACCAGGTTTCCGAGCCTGCACGTCGTCTTCGGCCGGCACGTGCATTTTTCCGCTCGACTCCTTGGCCGCCGGGCTTCGTTTGCTGTTGCACCCATTCATTGTTGAGGTCCTCAATTGGTACGGCCTAAGTCCTGCCCAGCTGATGCCGAACACTTGGAGGCACCTCTTGGCGTTCGTTCTTCAGTGTCAAGAGATCGGCGCCGAGCCAAGTCTGTTCCTCCTTCGGAGCCTCTACCGTCCTTGCCAGCCGAACAGGAACGAGCAGAGGTTCTACCTTTCGTCGCGGATAGGCGTGAAGTTGATCGAGAACCCGGACTCGATCAAGCATTGGAAGGAGAAGTACTTCATTGTCCGAGCTCCCGAACCCTGGGCAATTCCGATAGCTTGGTTGAGGGATGGCCTGCCCAAGCGAGCGAAGAAGGAGCCAGTGCTTAGTGACGAGGAGATGGAAGTCCTCAAGAAACTCCTCGGCTTGCCGACGCTTAGTTGGAAGGACATCACCGAGGAGGCTTTGTTCCGAGGGGGTCTCAGTCCGATCGACCCCAGTACGCCTCTGGTATTTTTACTTTTTCTTCGAAGTTCTTGAAAATTTTTCTAAGTTTTTTTATTTGGTTTGTGCAGAGTCTTCCAGGATGGACTATAGGGTGTTGATGGCGAAAGCCAAGGCGGATAGGGAGCGGGAGGCAAAGAAGAAGAAGAGACCCTCGACAGGGCCTCAGGGCGGCCGAGCACCGAAGATACCTTTGGTCCCGAAGACTGCCGACCTGCAGGTGGTCGTGGTCCCGGATGCCGATCCCGAGCAAGACCAGGTCGCGGCCTCCGACCCTCCTGCCTCGGATGCGCCGACCCCAGTGGCGAAGATAGATGCCCCCGGCTCGTTGAGCGGCGCGTTCAACGTGAGCGCGACGTTAGCCCTTCAAGTTCCGCCCCTCACTACCGAAGCGGAGAAGATTCTGACCGAGGAGCATAAGCGGATCTTCGTCCCTGACTGGCAAGTAATGAAGGTCGACGGCTTCTTGGGGGACGACAACATTTGTATGCAGGCGATGAAGCACCTACCGACCCCAAAGGACCGAGCGACGCTCAAGTCCAGGGAGGTCGGGGACGCTACGATGCAGATTGCTCGGAACACGATGTCGGTGAGTAGTCCGAACACTTTCCTCTTGAAGCAATTTTTTTGAAATTTTCTAAGTTTTTATGTCCGGATTCTAACTGTTTGTTCTCTTTTCAGACCCTCTGCCACTTCAACTTTTTGCTCGAGGAGTTCGCGAGCAAAGAACAGGAGCTGACGGCGCTGAGCGATCGAGAGAGGTCGGAGCGTGCGAAAGCTGTGAAGCTGTTGGAAGCTGAGCAACTCCTCTCGGCAAAGTGCGGTGCCGAGGTGGTAGGGTTGGAGGCAAAGCTGGCCGAAGCTATGCAGCGGACGGCGGACGAGGCAGCCAAGCTCGAGGCCTCGGAGAAGGAGAATGCCGTGCTTAAGGAGGAGCTAGCCAAAGCACGGTCGGAGGCGGAGGAAGCTCGGAAGAAGACCGAGAGGATCAGGGCTAAGCACCACTCGAAGGTGGCAGAGGCGAAGAGGGCTGTCCAGAAGGAGGCCGAGGAGCACATGTTCAAGAACATGGAGGATGCGTACAGCCGAGCCCTACTTCATATCGCAGCTCGGAACTCGGGGTTCAATTCAACACCTCCTCCTACCACTTTTACGACCCTGTAGAGGGGGAGGAGGAGCTTCCTTCGGCAATGCTCGGCCCCGAGGGACAGGCCGACGGTGTCGAAGGCACGGGCGAGATAGAGGCCGAGGGTGAGGAGGAGGGCAGCTCCGAGGACGACGACGAGGGCGAGGACATGGAGATCACCGAGGGGTCGGCAGGCCCGAGCGACAAAAAGGTCGACCCCTGACTTGGTTGTTTCTTTGGTCTTCTTTTTTCTCTTTTTTCTTTGTAAAGCCTGACTGCGGACTGGCCATCGCACTTGTAATGCTTTTTGAGTTTTGAATGAAAATACTTTTTATTTGGCTAAAAATTCTCCAAGTGTTAGACCTCGGATTTTGTGTTTGACTAGCCGCAAAATTTCTCCAAGTGTTGGGCATCGGATTTATCTTTGCTTTTCAGGTGAAGTTTGGTCCGATCACGGAGGTTTCGTACCTTCGTAAGGAGCTGAAAGAAATGAAGCGAGCGCTTTCCCATAGTCGAGAGAGGCGATTTTATATGCTCTTGAAGTTGGAGGAGATAAAAGCAGCTGCGAGGGGGTATTGCCGTGAGTTGAAGCAACTATGGAAACAACCTCAAGCTTCTCATCTCGAAGGTGAGATGGAGCGGCTTCGTAGGGAGCTTTTCGTTGTCGAGCAGAAGAATAACGAGCTCTTGGCCGAGATCCGTCACTTGGAGGTGACGGAGAAAGAACATTCGGCGGAAGGAGAGAAGTTAGCTTCCGAGTTGGAGAAGTTGTCATCCGAGCGCCAAAAGTTGCTGGCCAAGGTCGACAAGCTTAGGACTATTACGATAGACAGGGGGATCGAGGTCACCCATTATCGACGTCTTGCGACCGATAGTGCCAACGTTGCGGGCTCGTCGAGACCTCCTCGTTTGAAGATGTCGACAAAGGATGATGTTCTGAGGGATAGGATTATCGAGCTGGAGGAAGAGATCGCGTTGCTCAAGCCTCTGCCTGAGAGGGCCAACGTTCGTAGTACGTCGTTTACTCGCAAAGAGAGCGAGAGAGGGATTACTTTCTACGAACTCGCGACTCGTTTGCCTGCGGTGAGGCAGAGTCTTGCTGACGCTCAGAGTAGTGTAGCTGTCTCGCCTAGCGGGGCCTCAGTTGGGCCACAGTTAGAGTTAGTGGCGAAGGGGGATCTCGCTTCGCTGGTTTGGAATCGATCTCGGAGGTTAGGTGTCGCCGCCCCCGCGTTTCCTTGAACCGGAGCGTTCCCCTTTCGAAGAGGCACTAAACAAGTTGTATTATGTCCCTTTAAGTTATTGTAAAACCCTACTGTAGCGTCGATCTAGTTGTATGTAGGGCTACTTTATTTGAATAAATACTTTTGCTTTGCTTCTGATGCTGCGTTGGGGATATTGGCTTCAAGTGTTGGCCTTCGGCAATGTTTGAAATTTTGTTGTTTGTCTCTTCTTCTTTTCAGCTCGTGGTGGTAGCTCAAGACGTCCAGCCCACTCGCTCGGATGACCACGCTCAAGCCGAGGCTGGCTCGGGGGTGACGAGGCTATGCTCGGCGAGGTGCCGAGAGCGGCTCTATGAAGTCGAGCTGGGATTGCGCCGAGCCGAAAGTGAGCGGAACCAACTTCAGCTCATCCTAGGTCGGAGAGAGATCGAGATTCGGCGTTTGGAGAGCAGGATCGCCGAGATGACCCCCATAGGAGAGGACGAAGGTTCGTCGACCGCCTTTAGCAACGCCCTTCGAATCCAGTGCGTTCGGCACAATTTGTCGAAAATAATAGTGGAGAGGGACGATCTGCTTTCTGAGATTCGTCACTTGCAGACTGTTGAGGCGGAGCTTCGGACGGAGGGAGAGGGACTGACGGCCGAGGTTGCCGGACTGACGACCGAACGGGACATTGATGATCATTTTTAAAGCCAAGTGTAGTGGGTCGGCATTGTAATTTTTGTACTTTAAGGCCTTGTAACCTTGTTGTATGGAAGAGTCGCTTTGTACTGTATCCCAATTATTAATAACATTTCTTTCTCGAACTTGCATGTCCTTTGTAGCTTTGTGTAGTTGTTTTGTTTGTGACTGTGTTTATCGTGTCGAGGTCCCTGAGCCGACCTCTTGCTCGTTCGCGGTTCGACGACATGAGTGTTCGGCCAGTGGTGCCGAGCAGCGCTTCGGTCTCCTAATCTTGCGAACTTGCGAGATGAGTCGAGCCTAGTGTTGGACTCCGAACCATCGTTAGAGTTCAACGGTCGTGGGAGCAATTCCGAATGGCGACCCACTCCTAGCCCGCTTAGAAGCGATCTTGCGGAGTAGAATCGAGCCAAGTGTTGGACTCCGAAACCATCGTTAGAGTTCAACGGTCGTGGGAGCAATTCCGAATGGCGAACTACTTCTAGCTCGCTTAGAAGCGAGCTTGCGGAGTAGAATCGAGCCAAGTGTTGAACTCCGGAACCATCGTTAGAGTTCAACGGTCGTGGGAGCAATTCCAAATGGCAAACTACTTCTAGCTCGCTTAGAAGCGAGCTTGCGGACTAGAATCGAGCCAAGTGGTGGACTCCGGAACCATCGTTAGAGTTCAACGGTCGTGGGAGCAATTCCGAATGGCGAACTACTTCTAGCTCGCTTAGGAGCGAGGTCGCGAAGTAGAATCGAACCAAGTGTTGGACTCCGGAACCATCGTTAGAGTTCAACGGTCGTGGGAGCAATTCCGAGTGGCGACCCACTCCTAGCCTGCTTAGAAGCGAGCTTGCAGAGTAGAATCGAGCCAAGTATTGGACTCCGAACCATTGATTGAATAAAGAGTAAAGGCAGAGAGATGCAAGCAATATTATAAGTACGAGAAAGCATTCTTTATTGATAACTAACGGCGAGCCGTTTTTACATTTGATAACTTAAGAGAGGAATTACAAGTTAGAGGAGAGGAACGGTTCGACACCCTAGGATACTCAGAGAGGCGCCGGGGTACTTTCTCGGTATTTCAAAAGGTGGTCGGCATTCCAGGTCCTCGGAATCTCCCTGCCTTCAAGGTCATCCAGACGATAAGCTCCGGGCCGAACTACCCTTGCGATCTTGTAAGGCCCTTCCCAATTCGGGGCTAGTTTGCTCTTCTGACTGGGGAAGGAGATGGCTAGTTTTCTGAGGACCAAGTCCCCCTCCTTGAGATCGGTGGGTCGGACTCTCTTGTTGTACGCCAACTCGATCCTCCTCCGGTAGTTCTGTTGGCGGATTGACGCTCTTTCCCTCAGTTCGTCCACCAGGTCTAAGTTTGCCCGGAGGTCTCTGGTGTTCTGTTCCTCGTTGTAGGCTGCAAGACAAGGAGAAGGTATTCCGACTTCGAGAGGTATCACTGCCTCGGACCCATAGGTGAGGTTGCATGGGGACTCTCCTGTGGGGTTCGTTTGTTGGTGCGGTAGTTCCACAGTACGTTGGGGAGTTGGTCGACCCATAAGCCTTTAGAACACTTTGTCCAGTCTCTTCTTAATACCAGAGAGGATCTGCCGGTTAGCGTTCTCTGCCTGGCCATTCGACTGTGGGTAGGAGAAGGAGGAGAAGCGTTGTTGGATGGCAAGGTCTTCACATAGAGCTCGGAACGCGGCCCTAGTAAACTGAGTTTCGTTGTCTGTTATGAGGACACGAGGGACGCCGAATCGGCAGATGACGTTCTTCCAAAAGAATTGAAGCACCTTGTTCTGAGCCAAGGACCTAGACCCTGAATGTGCCCCGCCGATGCCTTCATGGAGCTCCTGTAAGGCATAGTCGGCTTGTTTCGGGGAAAGGCATCTCAGGTATGGTCGGCCGTCTATCTGCGAGAAGGAGTGCTTGTATAAGATCCCCTCGACCAGGACGTACCGCTCGGCCCTGGTTCTTACTCGGCGTGCTTCCTTGGGGTCCTCGGGGGGGAGCCCGTCCCTTAGGAATTCCACTAACGGTTTCATCCAGTTGTCTTGCAGCAGGATCGGCAGCGACTCCACTGAGTCGGAGGCTTCGTCTTCGATGCTTGGTTTCAAGAGGACCTCGATCAAGACGGTCTGCTCAAGGCCTTGGAGGGAGGATGAGGCCAACTTGGAGAGGGCGTCGGCCTGCGAATTCTCTTCACGAGGGATTCGTTGGATGAGTGCCTCTTCGAACAGGGCCATGAGGGTTCGGACTTTGGCGAGGTACTTCGTCATCCGTTCGTCTCGTGCCTCGTAATCGCCCAAGACTTGATTCATAACCAGCTGAGAGTCACTATAGATTCGGAGGCGCTGCGCCCCGGCACTTCGGGCAAGTCCGAGGCCGGCGATTAGTGCCTCATACTCTGCTTCGTTGTTCGAGGCCTTGAAATTTATGCAGAGGGCATACTGGAGGACGAAGTCATCTAGACCTGTCAGGATGATACCGGTGCCGCTTCCCTCGTTGCAAGAGGAACCGTCTACAAAAACCGTCCAGATGGGTGGTCCGTTCTCTGCTTGGCTGGCCTCGGGGATGGTGCTCTCGACGATGAATTCTGCTAAGGCCTGAGCCTTTATCGCGGTTCGAGGCTGGTAGGAAATGTCATGTTGGCTCAGCTCGATGGACCATTTCATAAGCCGACCTGAGGTTTCCGGCTTGTGGAGTACTTGCTTCAGCGGTTGGTCGGTGAGGAGCACAACCGAGTGGGACTGAAAGTATGGGCGGAGCTTCCTTGCCGCCATAATCAGGGCGTAGGCCATCTTTTCTATCTTCGGGTATCGGAGCTCGGCGTCTCGAAGCACCTTGCTCACATAGTAAATGGGCCTCTGAGCCCGGTCTTCTTCCCTCACCAAAACAGCACTTAGGGTTTGCTCGGAAGCAGCCAAGTAGATGAAGAGGGTTTCTCCTGGAACGGGCTTGCTGAGCAGGGGAGGGTTGACCAAGTAGGCCTTCAGTTGGTTGAACGACTCCTGTTGCAGTTCGCCCCACTCGAAACCCTTGGCCCCCCTGAGAGCCTTGAAGAAAGGGAGGCACTTTCCCCCGGATTTCGAAAGGAATCACCCAATGGCGGCGAGGCGACCCGTAAGCCTCTGCACTTCCTTGATGTTCCGGGGTGGAGCCATGTCCAGTATGGCCTTAATTTTTTCAGGATTTGCTTCGATCACTCGTTGGCTGACCATGAAGCCGAGGAACTTTCCTGACGAGACCCCGAACACACACTTGTTCGGATTAAGCCTCATGTTGTGCCTTCTCAGTATGTCGAACGCCTCCTGTAGATCGGCCACATGGTCGGTACCTCGGATGCTCTTCACGAGCATGTCGTCGACGTATACTTCCATGTTGCGGCCTATCTGGCTTTGAAAGACTTTATTGACGAGACGCTAGTAGGTGGCTCCAGTGTTCTTCAATCCGAACGGCATAACTCTATAACAGTAGAGGCCCTGGTCGGTAATGAAGGAAGTCTTCGGGATGTCTGGGGAGAACATTCGTATCTGGTTGTAGCCGGAGAAGGCATCCATGAAGGTGAGGAGCTCATGGCCCGAGGTGGCATCGATGAGGGTGTCGATATTCGGAAGAGGGAACGGATCCTTCGGACATGCCTTATTCAAGTCTGTGAAGTCGATGCATATCCTCCAGGAACCATTGGACTTCTTAACCATGACGACATTGGAGAGCCACTCGGGGTAGTTCAACTCCTGTATGAACCGAGCTTTTAGGAGCTTGTCCACCTCCTCCTTGATGGCTTGTTGTCGCTCGGGAGCGAATTTACACCTCTTCTGCTGAACCGGTCTGCACCCTGGTTCGACGCTGAGGCGGTGCACTAGAAGCTCCTCGGAAATCCCGGGCATATTCGCGGCGGACCAAGCAAATAGGTCGCGGTTCTTCCAGATGCACTGCACCAAGTCGGAACATAGGGCAGTCGGTAGGGACTTGCTGATGAGGAACTTTTGGCTCGGGTCCTCGTCCGAGAAGAGCACTTCTTCCAATTCGTCCGCCGGCTCGGACGTTGGTCGGACGCTCGGCTCGGGGATCTCTAAAGTCTCGAGGGAGAGCACCGGACCCCCAATGGAAGTCATGTAGCATTTCCGAGCCATCTCTTGGCTGCCCTTGACTTCTCCCACTCCCGCCCGGGTGGGGAACTTCATCTTGAGGTGGTACGCCGAAGGAACGGCTTCCAGGGCAGCTAGGCCAGGTCGGCCCAAGATGACATTGTATGCAGCCGGGACATCGACGACCATAAAGTACATCGGCTCTGTCTGGGTGGTAGGGGTCTTCCCAGCAGTTACGTCCAGGGTGATAACCCATTCGATAGTTACTGGCACCCCCGTGAACCCGTGGAGCGTGTAGCTGGCCGGTTTGAGGCGATCCCGGGATAGTTGCAGCCCTCAGAAGGCCGAGAGGAAGAGGATGTTCACGGAGCTCCCGTTGTCTACCAGGATCCTCTGCATTTTGAAGTTTGCCATGTGGAGGTCGATAACAAGTGCGTCGCAGTGGGGAGTTCGGACCCCCTTGAGGTCTTCATCAAAGAAAGTTACTGGGATGCCGAGGCCTTTGGGAGGAGGGGCACCGTGAACTGAGTTGACCTCTCGGACGAAGGCTTTCCGAGAAGAGTTGGAGGAGCCTCCCATGGGGCCCCCATGGATGAGGTGCAGGACGCGTTCCTCCTCGAACTCGGGGGTTTCATCGCGTCGCTCGGAGCGCTTGTTAGCCCCCCGAGGCAGAGGAGTGGTGCAATCTTCCCGATCATTTGTTCTCACAAACTTAGCCAACTGCCCCCTCTGGATGAGGGCCTCTATCTCGTTCTTCAACGCCCGGCAGTCGTTGGTGTCGTGGCCATGATTCCGGTGGTAATGGCACCACTTCTCCTTGTTCCTCTTCTTGGTTGGGGTGTTCATCCTCGGAGCGGGAGGTATAACTCCCTCCTTCTCGACTTCCATCAGGATGGTGGAGACGTTGGTAGTGAGAGGAGTAAATTTCTTGAACCTGGGAGGAGGACAGCGCTGACCGCTATTATCCTTCTGCAGCTTCTTGGCCCCTTCCTCTTCCGTTGTCTTTCTCTTCGACCCGGAAGCGGATCCTCCGAAACCCGGGAAGCACTCGGCCTCCTCCGCCCGAATATATTTCTCGCATCTAAGGAGAAGGTCGGCGAAGTTGTGCGGGGGCTTTTTGGCGAGGGACGACCAAAGGTTAGAGTTGAGGACGTTGGATTGGAATGCGAAGGTCGCCACTGACTGGTCAAGGGAGGCGATGGACCTGACCTCCGTCGTGAACCTCCTCACATAGTCCCTCAACTTTTCTCCCCTCTCCTGTCGGAGGTGGAGTAGAGAGAGGTTGGTCTTCTCCGTTCGTCTGCTACTCACAAAGTGGGTTATGAAGAGCGTTTCGAACTGCTCGAAAGAGAAGATGGAAGAGGGAGCGAGCCGGGAGTACCATTCCCGAGCCGAATCCTTGAGAGTGGCGGGGAAGGTTTTGCAAAGCATGGCGCCGGAAGCTTGGTGGATTAGCATCAAGGTCTTGAAGCTTTCGACATGGTCAACGGGATCCGACTCTCCCGATTAGGTTTCAAACTGCGGAGGCTTGAAGCCCCTCAGGATAGGAGCCTCCATTATGGTCCGGGAGAAGGGGGGTCTGCCGGGGCGAACGGTCCTTCCCCTCGACTCCTCCTCCTTGTCCATTCGACCGATGCGCCTCTCCATCTCGTGGAGACGGCGGTAGAGGGCATCGTCCCTCCGGTGGTAGTCAAATGATCCCCTGGACTCGTCTTCATAGGAAGGGGAGCGGGGACTACGGCGACGATAGTCCTGGGATCGGCGAGGACTATGATTGTGTTGCTGGTGACTAGGAGACGGGGGAGGAGTTATGGACCGGTGGCGAGGACTTGGGACCCGTGGGGGTGTTGGAACCCTTTGGGCATTATTGTTGTTGGGGCGAAGGTTGAGGGCCTGCAACACCGTTGCCTGGAACTGTTGGAACTCGGCACGAGTGATGGGTGCCTCGTCGTTCCTCGGATGATGTCGACCAGTAGGGGAATGTGGCCTCCTCCTACGACATTCGGGAGATTCCCCCCGTCCTCTTCGGCCCTGAGACCTCCTACCATCTCGGCGATAAGGAGATCACTCACCTTGATGTTGGCGGGAGACTCCCTCTCGGGCCCGCTTCTCATCTAGGCGGCGGCGAAGATCCTCATCCTTCTGCCGATTTAGAACGGTGTTGCGGAGGTCGGAAGCTCGAGGATTGATGGAGGCCATGGAGTCTGTAGAGGCGTTGTGTACTGAAACATGGTCTGGGTGGAGAGGTTGCTTCTGCTTCCGCTGGTTATGACCAGTGGGACCATTAGGGGGTTGTTGATTCAGAAGAGGGTGCTGGCCCTGTTGGAAATGGTCTTGGACCGGGGGAGGAAGTTGATCGGGCTGCGGAGCAGGATGCACGGGGGCTTCCTCTTGCTGATCGGCGGGGTTGGGTCCATGGTTGGACCCCCTAGACCTGACCTTTCTGGGAGGCATGGCTGGAGGAGAGCTAGTCGACGAGGAAAAGGCGGGGGCTATTCGTATGGGTTCCCACAGTCGGCGCCAATCTGTTACCGCTGAATCTGGTGTGGGGTAAACAGATGAAATTTGTGAGTTCGTGGAAAAACCTGAATAGCAAATCCAAGCCTGTTCGTCGGAGTTGGGCTGTTGAGCTCCCGCCGTACACCTATAAGGAAGTGCGAAACACCGGGGTCGATCCCGGCGACGCACCCTCCGACGCTCTTGTCAGTAACCAGTGATGATTAAGAAAGAACTTTAGTTGGCAAAAGAGTGATTACCTTGTAACAGTGGTAGGTCGGAAGTATTTATAGTCGCCATGGGGATTTGATTAGGGATCTGGTTAGGGATCTAATTTCCTGTGATCCCGTTAGGAGTAAAATCCTCCCAATCAGTTTAGGAAACTGATCCCTAATTCCCGGTGAGAGGATAACTGCAGATCAGGCTCGTTGATTTAGTCAAATCAGAGACCCTGATCTCCTTTTGCTGGTCTGGGTTTGTCTCGGGTCGGAACCTGTACCCGGTTGGAGTGGATCCGTTCGCGGGTTATTGGATCTGTGATGGGGAGATCCAGTGTCTGCTTTAGACCCGTTGGTGGGTGAAATTACTATTTTACCCCTGAGCTTCAAGGTTCGTGCCCGATTTGGACGGTTCCGATTAAACCCCAATTTTAGCCATATCAGTGGTAATTTTGTACAAAAGTCACTCATTTTGTAATATTTGCAAACATGTAATAAAATTTCGTAAAAATCCAGAAAACTCAGAATAATTCTACTAATAAATATAATATTTTCCAAATAAAATTTCTGACTTTTCAGTTTCCACAAAAATATTTGTACGTGTTCTGCACGTGTAAAAAGGTAAATTTCAGAAAAATATATAATAAATCAAAAAAAATTCTCAAATAACCATTTATTAATGCCAAATTCATGTTTAAAATTTCAAATAATTCTTATTTCAGGCCGGGCTCGGGTTTAAATCAAAATTTTATATGTACATGTGTATATTTATATATGCATCATATATATTTATGTATGATTTTTTTTAATATAAGAATATTCATGTAAGTAAGTTGAATTGAGTGTTAAAGTTTACAGATAGAGAAATTATGTTTTATATATAAAATTAAATGAAAATAGACAAATTAGATATGAATTACTTAAATGTTTGTAGTATTCATGTTATTGTTTTGTTTTATCGTATATTAATCTTGATATAATTTTATTTTATGAGAAATCTATATATTAGAACATACATAAGTAGTTCGGGCCTAGGCCCGAACCTATTTTCAGGCATAATTTTTTCAGCCCGAAGAAAGTTGGGTCGTGTTCGGGCTTATGTTTTAAAGTTCGGGCTCGGGCTCGGACCTATATGGGTCCGGTACATACCCGGCCCGTTGTTAGACTACTAGCAATATTGGCTCTCTTGCGATTCAACAACTTTCGACAATCCCTTTGGTAATGCCCAATTATTCTGTAATGATGGTAATGGATCCTTACCTTACTAGCATTTTTTTCCACTCGAAATAACATCCACCCTGATCCAATTGTAGAAGTAGACACCAATCTTTGAGTCCCCCTCCTAAGTCCATCATCCTACAAGCTCTCGATCACCGCTGCTGTGGAAATTTTTTCCTTGGTAGACTCTCTATCTAGCATGGTGGTTATCAGATGCTTGTATCGATCTGGTAGTGAATTTATCAAGATGAAAGCTTTTAGATCATCTGCGTTCGACGTCCTTAATTCAATTGACTCTGAATTGGATTCCCCTATATGATCTTGACGAGCGGTATTTTTCATCATTGAGTAACTGAAATTTTTTCTCTTCCAGTACATTAGTTCTTGTAATGGCGATTTTGTGGCATCAGTTATGAGTCTTGCCCAAAGACTCGTCGTGCTTCTACACTTGACTTCTTTCA
Source organism: Hemerocallis citrina (assembly GCA_017893485.1). NCBI lineage: Eukaryota > Viridiplantae > Streptophyta > Magnoliopsida > Asparagales > Asphodelaceae > Hemerocallis > Hemerocallis citrina. The sequence continues at coordinate 83,796,387 of CM030358.1, forward strand.
ACGAAAACATCCAAATTAAACCAAAGGTCTCTAAATAATTCTTCAACCGAATATCCCACTTTATGACAAACGGCCTCCCCTACTTGATCTCCGTAAAACTCTGATCTGTCATCATCTCCAAGGAAACTCAAACAACTCCTGAACTGCGAAAAGTTACTGACCTGAAGCTCTGATACCAATTGTTATGAATTCGTTTATGAGTTTAGCGAAAATCGGTCCAGTGACGAACTATCAAACAAGTTGATCACACAAAGCACACAAAGTACACATTGATTTATCTCGGTTTGGGTGAGCCTAATCTAAGGGAGAAATAAGGGAGATATTATTCAACTAGAGAATATACAAAATATTACACTCGCACCAAGAACCTATCTATTTCTGGAGCCTAACTGGAAGATAATCAACTGTTTACAATGGAGAACTCTCAATCTAAACTCTCATATGAAGTACTCTTTCTCTTTCCTCTCAATGGAGACTTACACGATGTATATAGAGCTCTAGAGAAACCCTAGTTTTAGTCGTAATACATAACCGTCTGATATATCATGAACAAGACACACTATAGGAGCCATACGTTGTAACTTGGAGTAGAAGGTTGTCTCAAACGTCACCTAGATATATGCCTAATAACAACCAGCCCGCCATTGGCAGTCGACCGCAATTGGTTGTTCCCCAAACAGTAGGTTTGGACGGTTGACTGCCCTCAGGGGTTGTCGACTATCAAATCAAAGTGTTTTTGTTGCTGCCTCTGTTTGCGTTGCTGATGTTGCTTCTTATCTCCATTTACGTTTCGACCTCCTTCACTTCATAGTCTTCTCTTCTTATCGAACACAAATATGTAAGACATAAAATTAACGGTACCAGCTCAAGGCATCTCATCCTCATCGCCTAACCATGTTATCGCTGAGGCACAAGTTGTAGTAGGCATGACGAGATGTAACCTTCTATGCACATATGGGGAGCCAAATCGACAAAAAAGAAGGGACTTCTGGATAGACCTTACTAGCATTGTATCCTCTCTTTCACTTCCTATTTTATGTCTAGGCGATTTTATTCCGATTTCTTCACAAAATGAAAATTTTGGCGGTGATCATGTCGCTTGGCGGGACATTAATTATTTTATTGATTTCTTAAACAAGTGCAATTTAATCGATCTATGTTTCCACGATGCAGTATTTACTTGGTCCAATAAGTAGCGACAAAATCATATACAGGAAAGACTTGATAAAGCATATGGGAGAGTCCATGTTGGATAGAGACCTTTCCAAATGCCCCAGTCCGTCACCAACCGATCTCAAAACGTGATAATTGCCTTATACTTGTCCAACTTGAGAGACCTCTTCATCGTCGCAGGCGACAATTCAAATTTGACATCATGTGGGTGCAAAAATGTATGCAAAGGTTCTAAACCAAAACTAGTTCTCTGACCCATTTCGTAGTTTCCTGTCCAAATCCTCATTTATTAAAGGCTAGAGAAAAATTAGGCTCAAGATGAATTTTGGCATCTTCAAACCTTCCATCAAGCAAGCTAGAGAAAAATTAGGCTCGATTCAGCGTAAGCCGTACTCTTCCACATCCCACTCCGAGGAAGCAACCCTTCAACAACGTCTCTGAGAGCTACTAAACACAGAAGAAAGTTATTTGCAACAACGCGCTAAATCGAAATGGATTATTCCAGGTGATCGCAATACTACATTTTTCGACTATATTTTTTCCTACAGCCACTCTTAAGCCAATATGTAGGAATCAAATTACATATATTTGGAAGAACGATGAGAAATGGGTTTCCAATCCCAAATAAGTGCACGGTGCATTTGTAGTATTTGAAAAATATTTTCGACCCCCCCCCCAAATCAATATATATATATATATATATATATATATATATATATATATATATATATATATATATATATATAGAGAGAGAGAGAGAGAGAGAGAGAGAGAGAGAGAGAGAGAGAGAGAGAGAGGCTTAATATAACATAATCCGTTGTTTCAAACAACGGCCTAGGTTATAATCTAAGCTGTTGCTGGACTCCAACAGCAGCTTAGTTTTATAACCTAAAGCCGTTGTTGGGAAAAACGACTTCAGTGGTTTCCATATCCATTTGTACAGACCCGTTTACGATGGAGCACTGCTTATATATATATATATATATATATATATATATATATATATAGAGAGAGAGAGAGAGAGAGAGAGAGAGAGAGAGAGAGGCTTAATATAACATAATCCGTTGTTTCAAACAACGTCCTAGGTTATAATCTAAGCTGTTGTTGGACTCCAACAACGGCTTAGTTTTATGACCTAAAGCCGTTGTTGAGAAAAACGACTTCAGTGGTTTCCATATCCATTTGTACCGACCCGTTTACGATGGAGCACTGCTTATATATATATATATATATATATATATATAGAGGGAAGAAGGAGTATGAGCAACTTGCTCATTTAGTAAATGAGCAATTGATGAGGTGGCATACATGTAATAGAAAAATCTTAAAAGTTGTTAGTTTCTCAATGTATCATATGCATGTCATCTGATCAATTGCTCTTCACTGAATGAGCAAGTTGTTCATATCCCTTCTAATCATATATATATAGAGAGAGAGACAGAGAGAGAAAGTTAGTCTATTATGAGATGGTGAGCTGATAAGATGACATCAATTCTATTTAATTTAGTATTTTATTTCAGTACCATATTTGTTTTTTGGCAGTTATAGCCATATGTAATCTTTTCTTTTGCATTAGAATATTTTGAGATTTTTAAAGATACTTTTGAGATTTGTATCGAGATTTGTTTTGAGCCTATTTATAGGCCCTGAGATTAATGAGAAAGATATGCCGTTATTGATTAAAAAAATTATTGTGTTGAGTTTTGCTCTTCGGGTTTGTGATAAACTCTAAAATCTGCCCCAAATTAAAATCCCCCAAATAAAATTACTCAAACCCTAAATTCCCAATTAAAAATAATTATCGAAACCATACTACCTATTCTCTTTCCTCGTTGTTCTCTCTCTCCCCATTTTCCAGCCAAAACCCAATACCCCCCATCTCCGTCATCTTCTCCGGCGACCTCCGATCCCCCCTCCCCCCCGGTCGCCTTCCGTCGCCATATCTCACGGCGCTGCCTCCTATCACCGTCAGCCAGAATACCCCCGAAACCCCGGCCACTATTTCGCTCTCCGCGACTGTAGCGGCCGAACCCATCAAATCCCCGATGCCCTTCCCAGCTCCGTCGTGTCGCCGCCGCTGCGACGCTGCCGTCGCCCACGTCGTCGCGTCGACCCAGTTGCGACGCCCTCACACCAGGCCGACCAACCATCCAGCACCCCGCGCGCGCCCTGTGCTCCTCCCGAGCACCGACGCTAGCCCAGATCCTCCAGGCCTTGCTTTTGCTGCCATTGCTCTTGAAGTTGTTGCTGCCATTGTTGTGCTATTCTGAGATCTACGCTTAGTTCTTCGAACTCTCGGTATACTCTTTCCAATTCTCTAATATTTGTGTTACACTACTTCATCATCTCTATTATATTATTCAATTTAACTGTCGAGCACAAATATTGAGATTGAGTGTTCCACCTGCTTGATTAGAGTACAAATCAATATTGAATCTTTTACTTGGTAAGAATACTTAGGTATTTAATTATTGATTGTTAAAATTGAATTATTAATTTGGATTGTTAAACGTGATTCAGTTCTTGAAATCCATCAAACCGATTAACTGTTTAAAATTTCTAACTTTGATCCGCACTACGTGTTGGTAAAATTAATCCATTAGGAATCTTGGAAATTCTCTATTTTAGGGTTAGTTTTACATCATTTTGGTATAAGAGCGATGGTTCTTAAAACCCTAGTTCTTGCATCATTTAGGCATCAATTTTTGCATTCATTTAGGATTGTGTAGTCTTTTATTTTTCTTTTTATTTTAGATCATTTCAGATTTATTAAAAAAAATTTAAAAAAAAGTACACACCCGACCCCTAGTTTTTTCCTTTTGGTGAATGCGTCTTCGCAGCACCATCACAGATCCTGACGAGCCTTTCTTATCCCTCCCAAATCATCCAATTAGGAACCCTAGACCTCCCCTACCTGAAATGGACAACTCTGATATTTCTGCTACCCTAGCTGTCATTCAAGCAACTCTTGTCAATATCAATCAGAAGGTTGAGAAAGTGGAATTAAATCAAACTATTGCCCCTAAGCTTCATGCTAATCGTCAGATCCCACGAAGGAATGTTCGTGACGATCGACGTCAAGAATGTGACCCTGACGAACAATATAAGAAGAACGTGAAGGCTAACGTTCCCATTTTGAAGGCCACATGGAACCCCAAGCTTATCTTGATTGGATTCATGCGATGGACCACTACTTTGTGTGGTTTGACATGGGCGAAGCTCTGAAAGTTAAATTTGCCACTATGAAATTGATGGGTAAAGCTGAACAACACTGGACCAATCTTGAACATGTCCGCAGAGACCGAGGCCTGACACCTATAGCCACTTGGGAAGCCATGAAAGAGAAGCTCACTGAGAGATTTGTACCGTTATTGTTCCACACTCGATTGCTAGATTCGGAGAACAAACTTTATCAAGGAAGTAAATCCACACAAGAATATGTTGATAAATTTGATGACTTCCTTCTTCGTTGCAATGCATTAGGTAAAAAGAGTAAAGAACAAACTCTCTCCAGGTTTAGGGGTGGATTACGAGCCGATCTAAGGAACGAGCTAATTCATAAAAATGTAGACTTATTAGCGGCAGCTTATGCTCTTGTCCTCGATATGGATTCCCTTAAAGCAAGTTTCCATTACAAATCCAGCGATTCGATGGATCATTCATCCAGAATGAATCCTCTTGATCCTTCTACACCTGAGCACTCCTCTCCTCAGTACCCTAACAAGTCTTACCCAAACAAACATACTTCAAATTCCTATTCACTTAGAAATGAAAACACGGGTAAGAATACTAAAAGAGACTATTCTAAGATTGATCCTCTCACTAAGTGCTATAAATGTAAGGGATACGACCATGTTGCTGGCAACTGTCCCAGCCCAAGTAGGATCAATATAGTAGAGGGTACCGCAGTCATCGCTGATGAGCCCGACAATGAGTTTACCTATGAACCTAATGTAAGTGATGACTTTGATAAAAAAGAGGATGTCAGTCTCTCAATTGTATTCAGTCTGTTCAGTCACCCCCATTGAGTGTACCTGAGTCACCCATCCTTTCCCAAGTCACTTGGCAATCCATAGATTTTATTCCTGTGTTAGAACATCACAGAGTCCCAGAATCTGGACCTACATTTACATATTACATTCATGACTTGTATAGAGAAATTTTTAAGGAACTTAATGAGAATAATTTTAACTAAAATTTAATAGTAGATACTAGGAAAAAATTTATAACTTGTGATATTGGTGACGAAGTGATGGTTCGAATTCGTCCGGAACGATTTCCAGCTGGATCCGTTAAGGACTTGAACATACGTGCTGCAGACCCATTTAAGATTCTACATACAATTAATGATAATACCTATGTCGTTGACCTTCCTGAAGGTTTTGGCATAAGTAAGACTTTCAATATTGAGGATCTATTACTTCATGAAGGCTCAAAATTCAACTCTAGAAATTTTTTTATAGATGAGCCTACCCTGTAGCCTAATGGTGAGATTCCCACATTTACCCTTCTACCTTATACTATTCACCCTCCGACAGAAAAATTGAATAATATTGTAGATGATCAGATAATCTCTACAAGAGATGGTGGTATGCACAAGTATTTGGTGAGGTGGAAGAACAAGCCGAAGTCGGATGACACTTGCAGTGATCGTAAGGGGCTCCCGCAACTAGATCCAGATCTTTTGGAGCACTATGACAGGATCACTTGTTTTGACTCGACTGGGTCGAGCTCTCTCCCACCCGGAGAGAATGATGAGGATATCAATCCTATTTAACTTAGTATTTTATTTCAGTACCATATTTATTTTTTGGCAGTTATAGCCATATGTAATCTTTCCTTTTGCATTAGAATATTTTGAGATTTTTTTAGAATCTTCTGAGATTTGTATCAAGATTTGTTTTGAGCCTATTTATAGGTCCTGAGATTAATGAGAAATATATGCCATTATTGATTAAAAAAATTATTGTGTTGAGTTTTGCTCTTCATCGTCTTCTTTGTGTGATACAATTCAGATCCAATTAATTAGGGTTTGTGATAAATCCTAATAAAATTTTAGGGTTTGTGATAAACTCTAAAATCTACCCCAAATTAAAAATCTCCCAAATAAAATTACTCAAATCCTAAATTTCCAAATCAAAAACAATTTTCGAAACCCTACTGCCTATTCTCTCTCCTCGTCGTTCTCTTTCTCCCCGTTTTCCTGCCAAAACCCAATACCCCCCATATCCGTCGTCTTCTCCGGCGACCTCCAACCCCCTACCCCCTCACCCCCCGTTGCCTTCCGTCGCCATATCTCTCGGTGCTGCCAGCCAGAATACCCCCGAAACACTGGCCTCTCTTTCCTAGTCCTTCACTCTAGCGGCAGAACCCATCAAATCCCCGACGCCCTTCCCTGCTCCGTCGCGCTGCCGCCGCCACGATGCTGCCGTTGCCCACGTTGTTGTGTCAACCCAGTCACGACGCCCTCATCCCAGGTCGACCAACCGTCCAGCACCCCATGCGAGCTCTGTGCTCCTCCCCAGCGCCAACGCCAGCCCAGATCTGCCAGCCCTTGCTTTTGCTGCCATTGCTCTTGAAGTTGTTGCTGCCATTGCTGTGCTCTTCCGAGATCTATGCTTAGTTCTTCGAACCCTCGGTATACTTTTTCCAATTCTCCAATGTTTGTATTACACTATTAAATCATCTCTATTATATTATTCAATTTAACTGTCGACCACAAATATTGAGATTAAGCGTTCTACCTGCTTGATTAGAGTACAAATCAATATTGAATATTTTACTTGCTAAGAACACTTAGGGATTTAATTATTGATTGTTAAAATTGAATTATTAATTGGGATTGTTAAACGTTATTCAGTTCTTGAAATCCATCAAACCGATTAACTGTTTAAAATTTCTAACTTTGATTCGCACTACGTGTTGGTAAAATTAATCCATTAAGAATCTTGGAAATTCTCTATTTTATGGTAGTTTTACATCATTTTGGTATCAGAGCATCTTTCTCTCCCACCCGGAGAGAATGATGAGGACATCAATTCTTTTGAATTTAGTATTTTATTTCAGTACCATATTTGTTTTTTGGCAGTTATAGCCATGTGTAATTTTTTTTTTTGCATTAGAATATTTTGAGATTTTTTAGAATCTTTTTCAGATTTGTATCTAGATTTGTTTTGAGCCTATTTATAGGCTCTAAGATTAATGAGAAAGAGATGCCATTATTGATTAAATAAATTATTGTGTTAAGTTTTGCTCTTCATCGTCTTCATTGTGTGATGCAATTGAGATCCAATTAATTAGGGTTTGTGATAAATCCTATTAAAATTTTAGGGTTTGTGATAAACTCTAAAATCTACCCCAAATTAAAAATCCCCCAAATAAAATTATTCAAACCCTAAATTCCCAAATCAAAAACAATTTTCGAAACCCTACTGCTTATTCTCACTCCTCGTCGTTCTCTCTCTCCCCGAGATCCAATTAATTAGGGTTTGTGATAAATCCTATTAAAATTTTAGGGTTCGTGATAAACTCTAAAATCTACACCAAATTAAAAATCCCCCAAATAAATTACTCAAACCCTAAATTCTCAAATCAAAAACAATTTTCGAAACCCTACTGCCTATTCTCTCTCCTCGTCGTTCTCTCTCTCCCTATTTTCCCGCCAAAACCCAATACCCCCCATTTCCGTCGTCTTCTCCGGCGACCTCCGACCCCCCTCCCCCCCCGCCGCCGCTTTCCGTCACCATATCTCCCGGTGCTGCCAGCAAGAATACCCCCCAAAACCTCGGCCTCTCTTTCCCCGTCCTCGACTCTAGCGGCAGAACCCATCAATTCCCCGACGCCCTTCCCTGCTCCGTCGCGCCGCCGCCACCGCTACGCTGCTGTTGCCCACGTCGTCGCATCGACCCAGTCGCGATGCCCTCACACCAGGCTGACCAACCGTCTAGCACCCCGTGCACGCCCTGTGCTCCTCCCGAGCGCTGACGCCAGCCCAGATCCGCCAGCCCTTACTTTTGCTGCCATTGCTCTTGAAGTTGTTGCTGCCATTACTGTGCTATTCCGAGATCTACGCTTAGTTCTTCGAACCCTCGGTATACTCTTTCCAATTCTCCAATAATTGTGTTACACTACTTCATCATCTCTATTTTATTATTCAATTTAACTGTCGACCACAAATATTGAGATTGAGCGTTCCACCTGCTTGATTAGAGTACAAATCAATATTGAATCTTTTACTTGCTAATAACACTTAGGGATTTAATTATTGATTGTTAAAATTGAATTATTAATTGGGATTGTTAAACGTGATTCAGTTCTTGAAATCCATCAAACCGATTAACTATTTAAAATTTCTAACTTTGATCTGCACTACGTGTTGGCAAAATTAATCCATTAAGAATCTTGAAAATTCTCTATTTTAGGGTTAGTTTTACATCAGCTGAGCTCCTTATCGTGAGCTGAAGATCTCAGCCGTCGGATCTCGATCCAACGGTTGAGATCTTTTCTGCCCAAATCTGTGAGGTCCATCTTCAATTTGGGGCATTTTGGGGAATTTGAAACCCATCTCATGCTCATTACTCTCTCACGTTCATTTCTCTCTAGTTTCTCTCATCCCTGATCTCAAATCAGAAAACCCAAATTGAAAACCCAAACTAATGAGATCCATCTTCAATTTGGGGGAATTTTGTGGATTTCAAAATCTATCTCATACACATTACTCTCTCGTTTCTCTCATCCCCGATCTCAAATCAGAAAACCCAAATCGAAAACCCAAACTCATGAGATCCATTTTCAATTTGGGGGCATTTTGTGGATTTCGAAACCCATCTCACACTTATTTCCCTCTCGTTTCTCTCATCCCCGATATCAAACCAGAAAACCCAAATCGAAAACCCTAGCAATTTGGATCTCAGCCTCGAACTCCCCCAAATCGAAGATTCCCCCCTTATCGCAATGGGTTTTGCTGATGCTTGATGCCCTCTGTCCTCGATTGCCATTTCAGGCTCAGATTTCAGGCTCAGTTTTGGGTTCTTCATCTCCAAACTGCCATTCACAATATTTTGGAGCGAATTGTTTGATTCTCATACATGCTTTTATGATTTCTGTTCAATTTCTTGCATTTTCTTTTGGTTGTGTGTGTAGGCAATGATGAGTCACATTTTGATATAAGTTGGTTATTTTTTTTTGGGATTGAAATTATTGTTTTGAAGCATATTTGGTTGTCTGTTATGATAATTATGCAAAGCTGAATAGAGTTCAGGAAATGAGCGGGAGAGAAGATGGGGAAGAAATGAATGAGTGTTCTGAAATCCCTAAAATGCCCTCAACACTTAGCTTACATTTAAGTGATCTGAGTCCAGCCCAATTCATCTGATATTTGGGCAGTGATGACACGCGATGATTGAACGTATCACTATATTTTGTAATGGTTGGATACGTATGATTTAGCTACTGTAACAAGATGGACACATATTATATGTTAGGGTAGTATTTGATACTCATTTAAGCCTTTTGGGGTTTGATTCTCTCTTTCGGTTTGTTGGTGTAGGCAGTGATGCGAAACACTTTATGATCTAAATAATTTTTTCAGCTTGTTGTATTTATGCTTGATTATTTATCCGTCATATTCTAGTTGGTGCGACACCCCAATGCAGCCCTAGTGAGAATAGTGTGTTCTAAGCCTACTGGTTTTTTTTACTCTCTATATATACATGAGTAAGTCTATTATGAGATGGTGAGAAGAGGCCCTTATCCTGTGCAAAAGTTCTCAGCCGTAGGATCTCTTATCTATGACTAAGATATATTCTACCCAAATAATGGTATTTGTCTTAGTGTTGGAGGACATTTACGGGATTTCACTACACATTCAACCCTTTCTTACCGACATCTCGACGTCTCTTTCGATATTTTGTGTTCTAAGCCTACTATATTTTTTAAATAAAAATTTTGTTATTTCCAGGCTAATTGAGCTCTGTTTAATTTTGTTTCCAGGTTGATTTCTTATTGCTATATTTTGGTGTTTAAGAGTGATGCATAGAAAACTCAGATGGATAGAAAAGTGATGCGTGAATACCTCATATAGGAAGTGTTTGAATCTCAGTATGAATGCTTTTAATTTTCTAGCTCCTTTCTTTTGTTGTGTGTGTTGGTCTAGGCAATGATGGCAAGCACTATTTTATAAGCATTCATGCATCAGGTCATCACTTATATGTTGACTTCACTCATATAAAATCAAGTCATCACTTATATGTCGGCGTTTAAGAGTGATTCATAGAAACGAGAGAGAAATGAGCATGAGAGAGGAATGAACGTGAGATGGGTTTCAAAATCCACAAAATGCCTCCAAATTGAAGATGGATCTCATGAGCTTGGATTATCAATTTGGGTTTTCTGATTTGAGATCAGGGATGAGAGAAACGAGAGAGAAATGAGCGTGAGAGAGTAATGAGCGTGAGATGTCAGATCTTTTGCTCACGATAAGTGCTCCTTCTCACAATCTCATAATAGACTCACTTTATATATATATATATATATATATAGAAAAGTGATGCATGAATACCCCATACAGAAAGTGTTTGATTATGTTTATGTTGTTTAAACTAGCTGTGCTAATTAAGCTCTGTTTATGTTGTATTGATTGAGCTCTGTTGTGCTGATTGAGCTCTGTTTGAGCTCTATTTATGTTTGTTTTATGCTCTGTTTGAGCTCTGTTGTGCAGAAAGCTGTTGTCACGCCCCGCTTCCCAAAAATACGGAATACGAGCACGTAACATTGGCCGAGCGAATGATTTTCATCATCCATAAGCTGTTCAGGAATCTTTACAACATCTCACAAAATAATCAGAGTCGGAAGCAAGAGAATCAACCACACATGCATAATCGAATCAAGATACCAACAAAATTTACTTGAAACAAAATGTATTAATCTCAAATAAATCAGATCTGAATAAGTCAATATCCTGGGTCATACTGCCCAAACACAAAGAATCCAAGTAACAAATACATTGTTCAAAATGAGCAACAAGAAATAAATAAAGATAACAAAAGCTCCAGCCAACTAGAACTTTAGATCACATACTCCATCGGACAGTTGATCACCAAAATCTGCAATTTGACAAATTGCAGAAGAAGGAAAGAGAAAACAAGTACCCGTCAAAACAAGTTACAGATAACTTATAATGTAGGATACAAGCACATAGAAAAACTAACAAATAGCATAGAATAATGCATCAACAATAATAACTAGCATGAATTAGTAAAACAAAGTCAACTAGTTGGCATACTAACAAGTCAAATGAATGTGTCAAGTATAGTGTCATATGGTAACTAACAGTGTCCAGTAATAGTATCAGATAACAGTATTAGTAGCAGTATGTTCAGTGTATCAGTGTAACAGTATAAAAGTATAACAGTATATTAGTATAACAGTGTCAGTGTAACAGTATCAGTGTTATGTTCTTACAGTATTGTATCTATTACTAACTAGGTAGCACTTCATGCGCCATCCTTTTATCGCATGGTTGCTACATTCAAATAGTTTCGTTTTAGATTTCGTAGGGGATCATACAGGACAATGTACTTAGGTATCAGTAACAGTAGCAGTAGCAGTAACAGTCAGAACCTAGTGGTCCTCCTTCGATTACACCTTCCTTTAGAGTGTGCAGTCAGGTAATCAGTAACAGAAATCAGACAGTCAGAACCTATTAGTCTTCATCCGAGTACACCTTCCTATAGGGAAGTGTGCAGTCAAGTAATCAGTATAACAGTATAACAAATGCTCGGTATGGGAAACACGAGCCCCCTTTTAAGTACACATTTCTATAATTTTTCACTACTAGATCTTTCCTTTAAACCTCTGCTTGGTTACTTTTATTATGGTCATCAAACAGGCATGAATGTGTACGAAATAGTGTCAAACTAACTTGGTATAATCAGTATTAGGTTCAGGAAAACAAATAAACATGCATAGATGATATACAGTTACATAAACGAGCAAAACAATGTATGTTCATATTCAGGACAACAAGACAGTACAGTACTAAACAGTGATTCCCGTTACTACAAAAATCCAAATCTGAATCCGTCGAAGAATCTGGAAAATAGACTTCCACACAAATCCAGCGAATATAAATAAGTCATATAGTGTTTCACAAAATCATAACTCAAAACTGATTTTAATCCAGAAAACACATTCAGTCAGAAATCAGTAAAACGAATTCTCAGTCAGAATAACAGCAATAAAACTCCTCAAATAAATCCAGGAATAATCTGGGGTAATCCCCTATATGTCTAGTATCAGAATATAAAGTATCCTAATATTCCAGTAAAATTAGTTCAGTCAACAAAAATCAGAAAATATCAAGAAACGATAATTTGGCAAATCTGGAATTCCCAACACTGTTGTACGAAAACTGAAATATCTCGCAAACCGTGAAACAAAATCCAAAATCCGCCAAAGGGAGATGAAAATAGACAAAATAAAATAACTTTCATATTTCATAAATATTTTTTATACAGTAAAAGGAAATAGGGTAAAAATACGATTCTTTACAGATAAGCGAGTAAAATACAGCAAGTATAGCTTTCACACACAAGCATGAAGCGGCGTATAAAACTCATCAATAAAATCCACCAAAATTCTGGGTAATCCCTAAATAGATATAGAATTACTGACCAAAGTTTCAGATCAAAATAATATGTTTAGCACAAGTATCAAAATAATTTTAGTCATCAAAATCATTAAGAACGAAATCTGGAATTGATCTACACATCTGTAGTAAAACAGTCATATCTCACACATACGAAAACGAAATCGAGCAAGGTCAGAGGGGCTGGAAAGCAGACGAATTGTTTTACAATTCATGTTTTATACTGAAATTAAGATTCTGACCTTAATATGGTCTAAATTACTGATCAAGAGAGATTATCGACAAAACACAGAATTTTCTCAAAAATCAAAATTAACATAATTCAAACGAAACTTGATCCAAACACAACCAAACATGAAATCGAGTCTACCAAGTGTCCAAACAACATGGATTAGGGTATATAACAAGTCCCCAACAAGTTAATCACGTGGATCTTAGCAAATTGTCAAATTCTTACAAATAGTTCACATACATGATCAAGTCAAGAACGGAAAAAAACCTAGTTGTTTCATGTCGATTTTGCGTCATGAGGCAACTATGGTCAAATAGCACAATAGAGACAAAACCCATCAAACATAACACCCACACGAGTTGTCTATAGAACCCAACTACACTATAAGCGGTATTTTTTTGACTTGTATCATACAAAAGGAATTTGAGTACAAGTTACTTGCCTGAGAGACGAAGACGGAAACAGATTAAGAACAAGAATAACGGGAATGGATTTCCGGGCTCAAACACAATGAACGGATCGAACAAATCACGAACACACGAACCAACTCACGAACAATGAACGGACGAAACCCAAAGAGCAAAACTCGAACCCACACGCCCAAACACGGCAATGAACCACGGCAATGAACACACGAACAACTCAAGACCACACTCGCACACCAACCCACTCGCACACACGGGGGAAGTGCGAGACGGCCGGGCTGCAGTAGGGACTGCCATTGCTGTCTTTGCTGTGCGTCGACGGAGAGACACGGGGCGAGAGGGGAGCGGCTGAGCGACGGGAGAAGTAATGGCACGGGCTACGGCAGGCAGCGATGGCAGCAGTGGCCTCACTGGTTGCTGTTGTAGGCTGCCGGAGAGGGCAGTACAGCGCAGCGTAGCGCTGTTGCAGCTACTGAGCACCGCAGGGAGGAAGAGTCGAGAAGGGATGAGGCGCACAGCAGGGGCTGACAAGGTGCTAGCGTGATGCAAAGAAGAGAAGGCCGGGGAAAGGATAGGTGGTCGGAGAGGGTGGGGAACAGGCAAAGGTCGAGGGCATGAAGGAGGGGTGATCGGCTGATGGGTCTGCAGGAAGACGAGAGATGGGGAAGAAGGTGAAACGGCTGGTGGGAGGTGAAGACATTTTGGGGGAAAACAGAGTATATATAGGATGTTTTTAGGGTTTAGCTATAAACAGGGTAATAGGTATTCGGGTTGGGTATACAGAAGGGGTATTAACGATCTGTGGTTGAAATGGGTAACGGGTTGGGGTTTGATATAGGGTATTGGGTATAATAACGGGTTTGGGTGTTTTTTTAGAACAGGGTATAAGTGGGTTATTGGGTTTTAGAATTTAAATTAAAAAATAGGGTTTTAAAAATCCAATGGGAAAAATAAAATAATCAATAACATAAAAATAATATTTATAACAAAATGTAGTTTGCCTTACATTATATAATTAATTTGAATTAACTACATATACAATTAACAATAGGAATAGATTTTTAATTCAATAATCAACTATAATAATATTAATAACAATAATAAATAAATAAATAAATAAATAAATAAATAAATAAATAAATAAATAAATATATATATATATATATATATATATATATATATATATATATATATATATATATATATATAAGGGTCGGTTCGGGTGAGAACCAACCCTGGGGTGAGAACCTAAGAGAGAAATAATTTATTCCCGTAAAATATTGGAGAAGATTTTGTTTCCCAAATTAATAGCAACTGCAGAATCATTCACCATTTCGTTCCTTACAGTTACTGTTTATTACAGTTGCTATTTATAATTATTACAGTTGCTGTTTAAGTGGTCAGGTATTGCTGTATAATTATTTCAGTTGCTATTTATAATTATTACAGTTGCTATTTATAATTATTACAGTTGCTATTCGAGAAGATTTTGTATCCCAACTTAATAGCAACTTCAGAATCATCACCAATTCGTTCCTTCACCAATTAGTTCACTATATAGCAACTGACTGTATTGTAAGTAGATACAATAGCAACTTCAGTTGCTATTTATAATTTTAACTTCAGTTGCTATTTATAGTATTCCTTCACCAATTTCAGTTGCTATTTATAATTATTTCAGTTGCTATTTATAATTATTTCAGTTGCTATTTATAATTATTACAGTTGCTATTCGAGAAGATTTTGTATCCCAACTTAATAGCAACTTCAGAATCATCACCAATTCGTTCCTTCACCAATTAGTTCACTATATAGCAACTGACTGTATTGTAAGTAGATACAATAGCAACTTCAGTTGCTATTTATAATTTTAACTTCAGTTGCTATTTATAGTATTCCTTCACCAATTTCAGTTGCTATTTATAATTATTACAGTTGCTATTTATAATTATTACAGTTGCTATTCGAGAAGATTTTGTATCCCAACTTAATAGCAACTTCAGAATCATCACCAATTCGTTCCTTCACCAATTCGTTCACTATATAGCAACTGACTGTATTGTAAGTAGATACAATAGCAACTTCAGTTGCTATTTATAATTTTAACTTCAGTTGCTATTTATAGTATTCCTTCACCAATTTCAGTTGCTATTTATAATTATTTCAGTTGCTATTTATAATTATTACAGTTGCTATTTATAATTATTACAGTTGCTATTCGAGAAGATTTTGTATCCCAACTTAATAGCAACTTCAGAATCATCACCAATTCGTTCCTTCACCAATTCGTTCACTATATAGCAACTGACTGTATTGTAAGTAGATAAAAATTTCATATTTAGCAACATTGTACGTAGCAACAAATATTGTTCATCCTGATGAAGATTGTGGTTCGGCTGAAAATAAAATAAAAAAGCCAATATATGTTGCCTAATAATCTGTGATCTACATTCCTTTTAAATAAAATAAAAAAGGCAATATATGTTGCCTAATAATCTGTGATCTTTCATTCCTTTTATTATGCGGTCCCCATCCCTTAATTAAAGGGATTGACATCTTAATGCAGAATTAATTAATCTTATTGTTTAATTTTAAAAAATCTTGACCGTTAAGATTACACAGATGAATGGCTGGGATAGGCCCTTAGGTTCTCACCCCAGGGAATGGTTCTCACCCGAACCTCTCTCTCTCTCTCTCTCTCTCTCTCTATATATATATATATATATATATATATATATATATATAAAATCATAATAATAATAAAAGATTTGTAATACAATATAAGAATTATTGGAAACTAGCTACAAATAAAATTATTGATTAATAACAGACTTTAATATGAGATCCAAGAATACATTTTATCAAAAAGAATTTGAAAGCGGAAAAATGATTTACAAGAATTTTAAATACAGAAAATATACGGAAAAAAGAAAATACACCCAGATAAAAGAAATGGGAAACAAGGGTTACAGCTATGCTGATTGAGCTATGTTTATGTTGTTTATGAGAATTTGAACAAATAGTGAAATATAAGTGTGTTCTGAGCCTACGACTACTTCAATTCATGATTTTGTTGAATAGTACTACTTGGTAGTTAGTAGTAGTATTTCAGTTCATGAATACATGTTTAATTATGTTTCTCGAATTTTTTCAGGAGTAGCAGCTGCAGCTTTCGCAAGCAGCAGCAGAAGCACACGTTTGTTCGCTTTCAGCAATAGCAGCAGTTTTCAGTAGCAGCAACAGCTCTTTTCTATGTTGTTTATGTTGTATCTAGAATATTTTAGCTCTTTTTTTATGTTGTTTATGTTGTATCTAGAATATTTTAGCTATTTTTTATGTTGTTTATGAGTTGTTTAGATACTGTTTATGTTGTTTATGAGCTGAATCAGTTTCTTGCGATGCATATTTTCCATCTTTTTTTACGGGCTTCTTGTTGTATTATTCTCAGTAATATAATTGGTATTCTTTTTCTCTTGCACAGATTCTATAAGTTTATGTATTTTATTTTGTACAAATGGCATACTGTAGTCACTACAAATTAATTACCCTACAGCGGTGTTTTTACCCCGGCTCTTTTGTTAAACGCCGGGGAAGAATTAATAATAAAAAAAATACCTTTATTCACCGGCGCTTTATACGAAACGCCGGGGATAGCTTATATTCCCCGGCGTTGTATAATAAGCGCCGGGGGTAGTATATAATTATCCTTTAATCGAATACTGTGGACTCCCATTATTACTTATTTCCTTAACCGCAGAATTTATATTTTCTAATTTCCTCCTTCTCCAATTTCGTCCAAAACCCTAGACGCGCGTGCGAAACCAAAATCCCTCGCGCGACTCCACCGAAGATCCAAATCCCCTCCAATTCTCCTCGCCTCCTCCTCCAATTCTCCTCGCGCGCGACTCCTCCTCCAATTCTCCTCGCCTCCAAATTTCCAAATCCAAATCCGTCGTCTCCAAATCCCCTCGCGCCGCTACCCAAATCCCTCATCTCCAAATCTGCGGCGCCGCTACCCAAATCCCTCGTCTCCAAATCCCCTCGCCGCAATCCCAAACCCTATCGCTCTTCTCCTCCGCCGTGCGCCCCCCGATCGTCTCCTCTGCCGTGTTCGCCCGATCGTCTCTCTCTAGCTCTCAAACCCTTTCTTATCTCCGGTATGATTATTTTAAGATTTTAATAAATTTTTTATTTTTTAATGAAATTGTTTGGGATTTTGTGCTGAATAAACTGTGATTTAGGGGTATTTTGCGAGTTAAGAATGGATTGAGATTTGATAATGTGGACTAATTAGGGTTTTTCCTAATGCACTACCAAAAAAAACTTCATACATTCAATTGAAGCATGAAGAGTTTTATAAACCCTAGTTTAGGAAATTAGATTAGATAAGATTAGATGATTAAATCTTCTCTAATTATTGGGAATTTTATTAGTAATAAATTTGATAAGATTAGATGATTATTTTTTTTTTATTAGTAATAAATCAAAAGCTACACCTTTCTATGTATAGTAATTAGTGTTCCTGTGTGCATTAAAATTGGTATGAGGATGTTAAGGTGGATGAGTGGAAACACCCTAAATAAGAAATGAATGCATGCGGAAGAAAGAAGAGGTTGCTCCGATTGAAGATAAAATGCGGGGGAACCGATTGAGGTGGTTTGGACACATACAATGGTGTCAACGAGGATTGGTAATTGCCTAATTAGGAAAATTGATAGGATGGAAGTTAGGGGACCAAAAAGGACTACGGGTAAGGATTTGAAAAGTGTTAATTTGATGAAGGAGATGATCGTCAGTAGAGTAGAGTTGAGTGAGTGGAAGAGAAGGATTGACGTAGGAGACCCAAAATACTTGGGACAAGGGCTTTGTTGTTCTTTGTAGATCATCTCATTTTTTACTAACAATAGAACATCTCTGTAAGTTGGTTTAATCCTTGTAGAAAATGACTAGTTGATTGCTATGAACTTGGTCCTTTACTTAATGTTGTTAATTATTTTGATTTTGTGTAAAATGAACATTATTTGGTTATAGGCTTTCTGCTAATGCTAATGTAACTTTAACAGCTCCTTGGAGTGCTTATACCAATAGTTGGCCTCGGTGTTTTGTTCTGGTATGCTGGAAGAGATTTAATTCAGAGCAGTGTAAGCATTTTCTTGACTTTCTCTTTTAAAAATATAATTATTTGACTTTAGCATTAGATAAGGTGAACTACATCGTGTATAAATATAATACTGTACAATTCATAGTTTATCTAAATGGTAAGGGATTTATCAATAATTTCTTATATTTAAGTATTTCTTATGAACTAGTTTCTTATGATACTGTACAGGAATAACCTAACTGCTTTACAGTTATGCTAATATCTTCCTAATTATGCTTGAAAAAGTACATTCATGATGGATAGAAAATGGCCAAATGGAAAATAAAGTAGCAAAAAGTATTCACATTATAAGATCTTGAGCTAACCATATCCTTCCATTCTCTGTTCTGTTCTTAGATTCAAAGATGTAGTGATTTACATGTGTATTTGGTTTTTCTTTTTCTTTTTTGTTACAAGCTTTATGAACAAGTTTTTCTTTTTCTTTTTCTTTTTTGTTACATGCTTTGGTAGTACACTTAAGGAAATAAGGAGATAGTTCTCTGTGTTGGTGTTAATGTGTTTTTTGGAACATTTAATGTTGATTTTAGTGATGAAGATTAATATTTACTGTTTGTTTGAGGAGTTTTGATCAAACCCATATGACCAATTTTGCAAAAATTAGTATTTTTTGTGTGTGGCTAATCATAGTTTATTTAGTGTACTTGCTGGACTTAGTTAGTTGACTCAGCATTACAGATTGTTGGCATTTGGTTGTGTTCTTTTGTTTAAGTCACTTTGACCACCCTATGATGGAACACTGTTATATTCAGGGTTTATCAAAGATTTTACTGTATTTATTAAGATTATCATCACACATTAGGATCCCCCCCCCCCCCCCCCCCCCCAGCTAAAACACACACACACACACAACTGGATGATGGTAGATGTTAGATCTGTTTTCCTTCTGAACCAAATGCTGCATCCTAAACTTCATATTCTTAACCTGAACTATATATATATATTATATTTTATGTTTTTATTGGTTAAGGAGTGTATCCACTGTTTGATGTGTTTTTGTCTGAAGTAATACCATTTTATGTTAGCATCGATGTTCAGGTTGAAGTACTTTGGCTACCATACTCAATTATCCTCATCAAACATTTGCCTCAATAGTGAATATTTAACTTGGTAGTGAAAACTGAAAATGCGCTATGATTCATGTCTTCAACAATAGGATGGAAATTTGTCTTTAGTTAGCTTTTGTCTGTCTTTTTTTCCTTTACCTTTTCCCTTTTGAAAATTAACAATATGGTATGTTGGAAGGCTGGGACTTTATTATGTCACTGTTAATATTTTAAAGATTTGCTTATCGGCAAGAGTGCAATATAAACTCATAGTTCCTTATTCATGTTTGTTTAAATTTGGCTAATGCACCTTGTACTGACTGAGAGCTGTTTTCTGATCTTGCAGTGCTCACACCTCGTCATTAGCGACCTTGTGCTTTAAATTATTTTTAGAGACCGACATTCTTCTGAAGGTAACTATTTACCTTTCTGTTGAGATTTAATATATTAAACTTTTCAAGCCAAACCTGTGCACCCCCATGAAATTGTATGATCATTCAACGCAAATAATTTACTTCATAGCTTTTGAAACTACTAGCCTTTTTTGGATAGCTATTGATTCATTTGTCAACATTTCAAGTATTTGACTTTGGGAAAAGTTTTAAGAGACATTACACTTAGAATTATTATATTTGAAGAACTTGAAGTGATTTGAAGAACTTGTGTATAGCAGCTGTGTACATGCCTCATTTATTTGCACAGGAAGTGATTTGAAGAACGTGGAGCGTCATATTATGTCTCATTTATTTGCACAGGTAGTTTGAATTTAATGCACATTGCAGTTAATATGATGTTTTTTGTTGTTAGTGAAAAATGCCTCGACGACCTACAAAAAGGGCTCCCTCGCCAACACCAAGCACGGGGGATGTGCAGGGACAGTCTCCAGAAGAGATGGAGATTGACACTCAGTTTGAGATCGGTGAGGGGAGTGCACAGCCAATAAAAAAAACAGGGGACCAACGAGGATGGCAGATGTCTGGAAGCGTCAGCCGAACGACAAAATTGTGGTGACCGTCAACCCTGCAAACCAACCTGTGGGCAAGGAAGTATCTACATTTGCTAATTTCATAGGGGTAATTGCAAGAAATGGTCAAATACTACCATTGTCTTACGACAGATGGTCAAAAATTCTGGCGACATCCAAGACAATTGCCATCAATACAATCAAGGTATTATGCTTTAAGTTTCTTTGTTTAAGTTTCTTGTTTGTCCTTGTTGGGTAGCATCTGCATCAGTATATACTACTTGCCAATTTAACACACTTTGCTACCACTGATGAATAAAAAATTGAAATAGGCCATAGGCTGTAATGCATAGTTACATCTTGTGTCAAGATCATACTTCGCAGTCAATATCATATATACTTTTATATAAATCAAATCTAAACCCAAATTGTTTCTATTAAAAAATTCATGCCAACCAATCAATCAGGCATACTTCCATCACATTCTGTAATAGCCTGTTAAAGTGAAAATAATGCTTTTAAGTAAGGTATATTACACTTTAATTGAAAAAGAAAATTATATTACACTTAGAATTAAAAGCTTTGTTGTTGTTATCTTTAGAGTAGAAGTACAAATGTTTATATCCTGATAGATAACTAACTAACGGTGATCAGTTCAACTTTATCTACTTGCATAAGTCAAATCATTTAATTAACCTTCACTATACTTAAAAAGAGTTTTGTTTTTCACACATCGTGGCACGTACTTCTCAGATTGGATGATAAAAATAAAGTTATATAATTTCACCTAAACTAATATTTTTAAAACTATGCTCATGAATGTTCTGATCATAGTTCTCCAGTTAGTTTTAATTTATCATTAATTAAATTTTCATCTCCATGATTACCGAATAGTATGCAATACGTACGGTGAATGGAGAAAACCCAATACTGATCGATGTGCTACCATTAGCTGTAGTATTTATATGAATTTTAGTGGTAAAATTAGTGGTTGATCTCTCTTTTCAATAACTTTAGAAAATGCACACATTCATTTTGAAAATTCTTATGTGGTTGATAAGTGACAAAATATACAAAGTATTTTGTGGTGGCTGAGTGCAATCCTTTAGAAAATGGAGGTATCTCCGTATTTCCAACTGAGAAAAAGATAAGGGATCGAGAACTGATTGAGATGGTCCGGACGTGTGCAACAGATACCAATAACAATGCCCAATTACAAAGAGTGAAGATTATAGTCAAGGGAGGAATTAGACTGGGAGTCCATCACCTATAGAGACTGATATTGAGTACGTACATCTGTTTATTCTTAAGTGGCACTGAAGTAGTATACACTTGTACATTAGCATTGCTTAGTTATAGGAGGCAGTCATAGTTTCCAAGAGATGATTCAGGATTATGTCCATGTGCAGAAATATTTGAGCATTTGGATGCAAAATTGTCAAATAATTAACATTTATTTGACAAATTAAGAGTGGGAAGTAATGTAATATGTTGTAGATGTTGGTAGCTAGCTCCTAAACTGGTAAGCTAAGCCAAGATAGAGAGGAGGAGCCAACGGTACGGAGACGGAAGACCCATGCAAATTTTAATAGAGAGCCTAGGACATCAGAAACTGGAAAGTAATATAAGAAGAGAGAAGATGCTATTGGGAAATATGTGTACAATGTTCTTGTATGACATCAATCAGTATATTTTGTTGATTTTAGATTGCTACTGGAGTATGATATATAATATAGAGAAGCAGCATGACTCTTTAGTAGAAGATTGGTTTAAATCTTTCTTTCATATCAGAATAGAGTCAATGATAATAATTCAGTAATCATTCTGTGATAACTTTATTATACCAACTATATATATGACTTATTACAAATTCTATACAGTAGATTCCTTAGATAAAAACTCATTTATCCTCAAGTTGCTCAAGTACGTGAGAACTACTCTTCTTCGCATTGTTCATCTCTTCAATCAAATCTCTCAAATGTTTGGTGAGGATAAGAGCCATCTTATTGTTTCTACATATATGTAGTTTAATGTAGTTCAATCTCTAGTGCTAGTTATTTATAGAGATTTTGTTCGTGTCTCTGGTGCTTGGTTTGAGTATTTTGAGTTTTGGTATAGCCTTTTCATCTTTCTATCATATCTTTACCTCAATCTTTTTGCCCAACCTGCGAAGATTAACATCTATATGTTTTGCTATATGACTTGTTCCTACCTATATATTTGCTAATCAATCATATTATACAGCAAAAATTTCAATACCCCGACAATCTTGATAAGAAATGGTTGAATAAGTCTATGGGAAAGAAGTGGAGAGACTGGAAATGTGAATTGAAAGCGGCATTTTTCGATGAAAATAAGTCCGCAGCCGAGAATGCAATGGTTGTCCCCCCCAATGTTAATCCTTCCGATTGGCACTACCTTGTTCATTTTTGGAGTTCTCTAGAGGGAAAGGTATTCAAACTATTTATATTTCAATCTCTGTGCCTTTTTTTGTATTCAAACTATTCTGCCAGTCTCTTTAAAGTGCTTCTCTGCTTTCTCTTTAACCTTATTGCATTTGATTATTTAAACTATTATTGCATTTGATTATTTAAACTAATTTTGATTGAGTTGAAATTATCTAAAATGTGCAGAAAAGGTCTGAAATTGGTTCGACAAGTCGAGGAAAACAGGATGTATTGCACACTGCTGGAACTAGTAGCTTTGCTATAGTTCGTGAGAGATTGGTATGTGTTAAGTGTGTTTTTTCACTAATGTTCCAACAAAGATTATAAACTTTCTTATAGCTGTGATTTATTAATATAAAGGTTGAGGAACACGGTGCAGACAAGTTTGGCGATCTAGATTTTTTTGACGCGACCCACAAGAAATCAGATGGCCAATTTGTTTCCACAACAGCTGCGATGATATCGGTATTTTTTCTTCATGAAGTATGAGTTCTTTGATTTAAGTCGCTTATAGAAGTAAATAACTTATATAATTTTATGCCAATTTGTAATTTAACAGAGCACTGACAGAGTCAAGTATGCTGAACTGTCTTCCACAATGGCCCCCGACTCTACCACATCTGACTTTGATGCATTATCACTTCAGCGTCATGCTTTGATCGAAACAAGGGGCCCAGAGCGCCCTGACCGTGTGCGTGGAATGGGTTTAGGCCCAACGCCTACTGAAGTCTTCAAAGCTCGTGCGTCTAGTGCTGAGGATCCCGGAGACAAGGAGTTACGCTCTCTAAGGTCAGATGTGTCACAGCTTAAAGAGGTAGTTGCAGCTTTGGTGAGGCAACAAAATCCCGAACCAGCCATTCCGACACAGGTTAGAAATTGTAACTTAGAATATACATTCAGCAGAATATATCACAATGTCTACTACTAGTTCACATGATCTTATGAATTAGTTAAATTTATATCGACTTGGTTTATAGCGAGTATAACCTGATATTATCTGATAAGTGTTAACTTTAACACTAACAAACTTACATGGCCAAGATAAGCTTACATTACATTTCATCATTACAAATGTAAGCAAAACTTCTATTACTGTTACATTTTGTGTCTATGGTGTGCACTTAACATGCATCAAAGTGGTTTTCGAAAAGGACCTGTTTTTTTAACTTCAAGACTATCATGTACTTTTTGAAGTTTGTGTTTGCGAAGAATTGTGCGGATATAAGGTATTTAACTTCCATTGGACCACATTTTGCTTGTTTATTTGGGGATCAAGGCATTGTGGCATAGTAGAACAGGAGCAGGATGATATTCCGAATGCCGCCTGGGATCTACTTTAAATTTTAGTTGGTTTTTTTTCCTTGAAAGGATATGTCAAGCTAGTAAGTATAGGAGGAAACATTGTAAAGATAGTGAACAAGTTAAGTCCACATCCTTGAGAGCTATAATGAAAACTATCAATTCAAGTGAGAAACCACTTTCATAAGTAAATCATGAAAACTATTAATATTAAAAGAAAGCTATAATGAGAACTAACATAAGTAAATCATTAGTGCACAGATTAAACTCTGAAGTTGTCTATAATAGTAAAAGATGACCTGTGAGAACCAAAGCGAGTATGATGGAAGCAACGACTTAAGGAGGCGTACCAATTTAAAAAATCTACTAATTGCAAGTCATTTTTGATCTTTTTTTGTGGTGCAATCAGTTTGTATGATCAAACTTGTTAGAACTTTATTCATGTAAACAGGGTATATGTATAACTTGATACTTGTGTTATTGCTGTCGACGATTATGAATTTTACAGAACTTTAAACTTCTGAAGTTGTGTATGTTGATCAGTATGAAATATAATGAATTTTGTCAGCTAAATTTTTTATTGTTCATTTCCATGGGTGTGCGTGTAAAATTTTGAATATAAATTTGGGTTTATTAGCAACATTTGCATATATTAAAAAATCTGCATATATATACAGATTTCGAATTTTTTTTTTTTAAAATTCAAAACAACCCTGGTGTTTTACACAACGCCGGTGAACATTTATAAAAAATATATTATTTATATATATACCCCGGCGTTTCCCAACCGCCGGGGTAGGTTTAATTTCTTTTTTTTTAAAAATAAAAAAACTATACCCCGGCGTTTCCCAACCGCCGGGGTAGGTTTAATTTCTTTTTTTAAAAAATAAAAAACTATACCCCGGCGTTTCAAAACCGCCGGGGTGGGTTTAATTTCTTTTTTTTAAAAAATAAAAAAATGTTTTCACCGGCGCATTTAGAAGCGCCGGCCAATGTATTATATATACCGGCGGCTATGGAAGCGTCGGGGAAGGTTGGCCAACAAAGCCCGGCACGCGCACCACCGGCGGTTGGTGCGGCGCTGCTCAAATCGCCGGTAGGGAATTCACCGGCGTTTATAAATGCCGGTGAAGCCTTTCAAAACCGCCGGTGAAGCCTTCTCCGTTTGTAGTGAGTTATCTTTCTAATTTTCCATCATTTGAAAGTTAAAATATTTTTTAAGCTGACTTGCCTTGTAAGATATAAGTTGATTTACAATGAAATATATAAACTACTTTTTGTAGATGTGTGGAGGTCTCTTCAACATGTGTTTTGATGCATATTTTTCAACATTTTTTTGTTGATTGAATGTGGTGGGCATTTGCACTTATGATTAAAGAAAAAGAAGGATATATGAGGCATCTCAATTTTGTTCAGGATAATTGATAGTTGTATGGTGATTGTAGTTGAGAGCGCTTTCTCTTTCTCTTGAATTTATGTAATTTAGTGATTGTAAGTAGCATTTTTTTGTCGCTTTTGTATGATTTTAGAATGGGAAGTATCAAGAGACAATGGGGACCTGCTATCTCTTCTCTGAAAGAGGTTTTAGCTTGCATTTATTTATTAAATTACTGTGATCTTAACAGCCATGCACATAAGGAAATTGCAGCAAGTGAGTATGTCCTCCAACCATAGAAATTGACGTAGGAATAAAACCAAGTACAACAAATTAAATTCTCATATTTGCCTCTAGAAGTTTAAATGGAGCACTTACATTTTCAAAATAGGATGTCTGTGAAAATTATCGACTACCAAATTAAGACTAGTTTGCATTTGAAAACTACATAAATAACACTCAATCAGCATGTAAACAACATAAATAACTCTCAATCAGCTCATAAACAACATAAAAAAGAGCTCAATCAGCCTAGATACAACATAAATAGAGTTCAACCAACTCAAATAAACAACATAAACAGAGTACAATCTGCCTGCAAACAACATAAACATCTCTCATTCAGCTCATAAACAAGAAAAAAATAGCTCAATTAGCATGGAAACAACATAAAAAACTCTCAATCATCTCATAAACAACATAAAAAAGAGCTCAATTAGCCTAGATACAACATAAACAGAGTTCAACCAGCTCAAATAAACAACATAAATAGAGTACAATCTGCTCGCAAACAATATAAACATCTCTCATTCAGCTCATAAACAACAAATTAAAGAGCTCAATCAGCATGGAAACAACATAAACAACTCTCATTCAGCTCATAAACAACATAAAAAAGAGCTGAATCAGCTTAGATACAATATACACAGAGTTCAATCAGCTCAAATAAACAACATAAACATAGTACAATCTGTTGCTTGCTTCAGCTGCTGCTGCTGCTCCTAAAAAATTTGAGAAACAATCTTAACAATTATTCATATAAAAAACAGAACAAAACTTAGCAATTAATTGCATTTGATTTTCTGAATGATTTTAAAAGTATTAAGAGAACAAAATTTTTATTTGAATGTGTAGTGAAATCCCGTAAATGTCCTCCAACACTAAGACAAATCTCAGTATATGGGTGGAATATATCTTAGCCATCGATAAGAAATCCCACGGCTGAGAACTTTTGCACACGATAAGGGCCTCTTCTCACCATCTCATAATAGACTTACTCCTGTATATATATAGAGTAAAAAAATCAATAGGCTCAGAACACACTATTCTCACTAGGGCTGCATTTGGGTGCCGCGCCAACTAGAATATGATGGATAAATAATCAAGCATAAATACAACAACTGATCATAAAGTCTTTCGCATCACTGCCTACACCAACACACCGAAAGAGAGAATCTGTAATGCCCCGATTTTCATTTATGAAAATTTATTATTTATTTTGCACGTAGTGTGCACGTGCAATATTTTTGGTAGTAATAAATTTTATGATGATATATATATATATATATGTGCTCTTTAATTATTTTTATATAAAGGCATTTTTCAAATAAACTTAAGCCTTTCTTTTTAAGCCCAAATTTAATTTATTTATCTTCTTTTTATAAACTAGTATTTTGGGCCATAAACCAAAGCCCATGAGTTATTTTTATTTTAAATACAACTTGTAATGTAGAACATATTTTAAGGATTATTTTTATTGAAAATGCAATGTACAACTTTTGTTAAATGGAGACAAATGCATGCACGTGCATTGCACGTACACGTGCGAATGCACCTTTGTAGGCCGGTTTTGAGCATTGGAGGGAAAAGGAAATTTTGAGTGGAGTCATGGGTGGTGGTTACTTGATCATGGTTGGTTATTGTAACTCCTCCTTGAATCCTAGCCTTTTGTTTCTAACTCCTAGTTTAATCCTAGCCTTCCATTTACCCAAATTTTTAGTATAAATACCCCCCCCCTAGCCTAGTTATTTTTGTACTAATTATTCCTCCAAGACCTATAGTATAGAATACATTATTAGTAGTATAGCAAGTGAGTAAAAGATTGAGAGTTGTGTGTGTGGAGTTTGTGTTCGCACCAAGGAAGGAGAGGCCGGCATCTTGGAGCTCGGGTTGGCATCTTGGAGCGCGTGTGCACATCGAGGAGGAGGAGGATCGCTCTCTTGGCAAGGACTTGTATTTAGGAGGGTTGCAAATTGTGTTTCTCTCCAATTAAGGTGGGTTATTTTCCGTATTTCTAATTAGTAAGCATGCTAGAATTGAATTGAAATGATGATGCATGAAAAAGATTAATAAGAGTACATTTTAATTGGAAAAATGGCTTATTTTAGTTGATTGGAATGTTGATAAATAGCTTGTATGTGTTTCCATCATCAAACTTAAGTTGTGTGTAAATAAGTATAGCCATAGATTGCTTAAAGAAAAATTTATTGTTAGCATCAAAACCATATGTAATTATTAGTAGACGAAATGTTGTTTCATGCACTTGAATGTACCTTTTGTGATAATATGGTAATGAATGACTCGAAATTTGTGGGTTTGTGAAATGAATAAAAATAGAGAATTGATATAAAGATTATTAATATAGAGATTATTGATGTTAAAATTTGATAAGAAATGTCGAAAAAAAAAGAAATGTGGTAGTAGTAACATATAATTTGAGCTAATTGTATAAAAATATGTGTTTAATTATTGAAAAATTATTTTTTATATACTAGAGTATAAATTATTATGGGAATAATTAATCTGGAAATTTACAGTAAGTTTAGTAAAAGCAAAACTCAAATGAGAGCTTTTTGAACATCGAAATGTGTTATTAGACAGAGAGTTGATTTAATTAAAATGCAAGTTGTATTCAAGACAACTTGAGCCTATAGCTCAAGTGGTCGGGGGACTCTTTAGTGCTACAGTGTTGTGCAATGTGTCCCTTGGATCGCTGGTTCGATACTTGAGAACACCATCTTTTTATGTGCGCTTTTAAAATTAATTCAGTTTCGAACCGAGAGTATATAACTCTCTGGCTCTCTTCTATATCGCTGAGCACAAGTGGCCACATGGCCAGAGCGTGCAGTTGGGTTCCCTGTGGTTGTTGGTACGAATCCTGGTCTTGGCCAGTATATAACTTTTTGGAAAAAATGTTTTTTTGATGGGTTTTGATGTTTAAAAAATTATGGAAAAAATATTATTATTATTCTAAAATTATGTGGGACTTATGAAAAATAAATTGGGATTTATTAAAGTGAAATAGAGTACATTTTTGAGAATAAAAGTGTAGATAGAACTATGGTTCTACACTAGTTTATTTGTGAAAAGTTGTATGGTTCTACACTAGTTTAGTTTACAAAAAGAATTGAAATAAAGTGCTAGAAAAGAATTATAAATAAGAAAGGAAATATATGAAGTGAAGTGGTATGAATTATTCTTATTGAAGAATAGTGTGACAATTATAAGTTGTGAATACTCATTTGATTAGTGAGTGATTTTAATGTGAAAATGATACTTGATGAATTACTTGATGAATAATTGAATTCCATGTATGGTCATGGACTCATGAATAATTTAGAAATCATGATTGGAAAAGAGAAATGTTATTAAGTATGACAACTCAAATATGTGAATTTATGAATTGAAATTGAAAATTAGAGTGTAGCCAAAACTCACACCGGCAAGTGAAAAGTGATGAATTATGATTATTGATTTTGAAAAGACCAGTTTGGGTCATTGAGAAATAAGACCGGTAGTAGTGAGAGGGCTAACTCTAAGAGATTGATTTTGTTCATGATTTCATTAAACTTAAGGATTTAGTACATAGTAAAGAGGTGATGAAAGTGAGAGAAAAACACAAGTATGAGAGCTTCGAGTTTACGATGCGGGGGTGAGCCACAGAATGCATGCTTGATGCGTCAAGACATGGCGTGGGCACTACTCAGAATGATCGGACCTTGGCGACGCTTGTGGGATGTTTGGTGACTGCAAGAGGATCGTGTGCCATGAAGGAGGCTGAATTGCCACAGAATGCATGTTTGATGCGTCAAGACATGGCGTGGGATTTCCCTCCAGGTTTTCTGTACACGAGCTTGTACTCATAGATCATCTAGGATACTTACCGTAGTTACAGTAGTAGATTAAGTCATGACGAGGGATTGAACCCTACAAGATGAAGAACGATTAAGAGGCTTGCCCTCGAACCTATGTAGTATGGGATGCATAGAATCCGAACAAGTGTGCATTAGTGACATGTAATATAAATAATTGCATTAAAGACTAAGTGCACAATCACAACACGACATCATTAGGGTATTCCCTTTAGTTTGATATGTGATAAGTTTGTGTTTGTTAAATATGGAAAATCAGTTATACTATTTCCGGCATAGAGAGGATGGCCGTGTATAATGTTCGTCGGTTGAATAAACTGACGTACCCACAGTTTTGTATGCAGGGTAAATGACATGATAAAGATTAAAGAAGCACAGATGCTTAGAGATTATTCAAATGTTGATTATTCAAATGTTGATGTACATTTATTTAAACGTTGTAAATTTGCTTCCGCTGTAAAATGTAAAGTGTAAAGTTTCATGTAAACTCTGATGTAAAGTGAAAAGTTTTAAATTCCTTGTAAAATTGTACGAAAGAAGTATAAAGATCCTGTGGAATCTCGAATTCAGTGTATTTTGGAATTCGGGGCGTTACAGAATCAAACCCCAAAAGGCTTAAATGAGTATCAAATACTAACCTAACATATAATAGGTGTCTATCTTGTTACAGTAGATAAATCATACGTATCCAACCATTACAAAAATACAGTGATACGTTCAATCACTGTGTGTCATCACTGCCCAAATATCAGATGAATTGGGCTGGACTCAGATCAATTAAATGTAAGTTAGGTGTTGAGTGCATTTTGAGGATTTCACAACACTCGTTCATTTCTTCCCCATCTTCTCTCCCGCTCATTTCGCGAAATCTATTCAACTTTGCATAATTATCATGACACACAACCAAATATTCTTCAAAACAATAATTTCAATCCCCAAAAATAAATAACCAACTTATATGAAAATATGACTCATCATTGCTGTAATGCCCCGAATTTCTAATATAATATCTTAAAAAATACGTGGCACAA
Source organism: Hemerocallis citrina (assembly GCA_017893485.1). Taxonomy (NCBI): domain Eukaryota; kingdom Viridiplantae; phylum Streptophyta; class Magnoliopsida; order Asparagales; family Asphodelaceae; genus Hemerocallis; species Hemerocallis citrina. The sequence continues at coordinate 83,827,335 of CM030358.1, forward strand.
TTCCCAGCATCAACTTCAATGTAATATTAAACACAACCAACACCAATAAAAAAATTCAACTTTTATTACAATAATCATTTACATAGCACAGCGGAATACAATACACCTTAAATCACAATTCTCTTTTCTTTACTACACTTTATTTTACAAGTACATAAGTCACTATATCAATTGAACTCAAGCATCCAAATCCGAGCCTTAAGAAATCACCTGAAAAATATGAGGCTAGAGATAACCCTAACCCCCAAAACTAAAGGGGTCAGCCATAAAGGTGTAAGTGACATAAAAACAAACAACATAAGTAAAGCATAGATTCATAAACAACATGTAATAAATAAGAATACATAAAATGTGACGTAGCAAGAAAACATGAAAACATCAAGTGAAACTAAGTGTCAAGTATAGAAAACAGGAAACCACATGCATAAAACCAAGTCAAGAAAACACAAGTCTATATGCTGACTCTCTAATGCTTACTTGTCGGAGTCTATGCATCCCACTCTACATAGGTCCGGTGCAAGTCCTTAACGTCTCCACATTATAGGGTTTAATTCTCCGCTATGCAACTAATCCTACACGATGACTACTACGAGATAATGATAAACTACGAGTATTAGCCCATGCCCCGATAATTTCGGAAGTCAAACTCTATCCACAGATAATTTCGGAGACTATTTCACTCACACCTGGGAATCTTCGAGAATATCCCACACCACAAGCAATGACACCTCATCACACGAATACTACATGTGCGTCATCTCGACCCCGATAATTTCGGAGATCAATCCCACACCACAGGAAATTTTGGAGACTATTTCACTCACACCTGGATAATTCCGAGGATTATCTCACACCGCAAGCCATACTGAGATCCATAACCCATGTTCTCGTTCATCATATCACCACTAGTGCCTGTCCTTATCATTTTGGTTGTTTAATTACTTAACGAATCTCCTAGAGTTGGTGTAACCTACCAGACTTAACCCAACAACTGATCAACTAAAATTTGCCTTAACAGGCCCAAACATAAATATCTCAACTGCCGGTATACTAGGGTCATACAAACCCTTTAGAGACTCACTCAATTATCCAAACCAACCTTCCAACATAAATTGCTCAGATAAAACAACACGAAAATGTAGGTTCAATAGAGGATAAAGTATAGAATAATAAATTATAGATTAGAACATTTAGAGAATAAATCATTTGAAAGAACATTCATAAATATAAGGATACATCAGTATCAGTTGACTAATAACAAACGCATGTCGACTGTCCAGAAAGAGAGTTTCATGGTTTTAGGGAAAATAATCTAAGTGTTATAGGTCGACTTATAAAAGCCATAGGTCGACTGTCCCGAACGAAAATTCAGTAATCTTTAAGAAATAATCCTAAGTGTAGCAGTCAACTATAAAGGGTATAGGTCGACTATCCAGAGAGAAAATTACAATATCTTTGGAAAATAACTATAAATGGTACCAGTCGACTGTTAAGGGTATAGATCGACTGTCTAGAGAGAAAATTACAATATCTTTGGAAAATAACTATAAGTGGTACCAGTCGACTGTTAAGGTCCCCAATCGGCTGTCCAGAATGAAAATTTAAGAGAACAGAGAAAATAGCAGTCGGGTCGTGTCGGTCGATTGAGAAGTCATACCAGTCGACTGTCGACCTACAGACTGCGTACTTTTGGTTGCGCACATTTCAACCGATACTTAGTTTTGCTTTATGAAAACGATTTCTACGAAGAGCTTATTTCTTATATGACCAAATACAACTTGTAGGACATATAATAGTACGTAAAACTAGATCAAAACTACTTGAATTCATAAAATAGAGATTTTGTTGATTTCTTTCAATCAAACATGAACTTGTGCATATAATCGAAACAGAGTTTCTTAAAAATTTATTGATCACTGAAATAGTTCGTATTCAGATTCAAACCATCTAAATATCAAAATCTCAAGGAAATCTCCAATTTGGGTATATTTCTTCAATTCAACTAAATTCTCAATTTAGATTTTCATGTCATGATCTCTTTCGTACTTTTCCGTTCACATTTCTCAAAAACTTAATTACCATCTCAACTTACAACCTCAATCAATGGATAACATAACCATATCAAATTTGTGTTCAACCAATACTCAAAGTAATAAAAGTCTCACCTTTATTAGGTCGATGCATAAAATCCACCATATTCAATCAATCCAATCCAAAAGAATTAGACTACCCACATACAATCTTATTTACCACAACTAGGGTTTCACAAGATCAAACTTTCATCCATCCATCCAAATTAGTAATCTGCATATTCATATTCAAACCCTAAACATGCTTTCTAGCAAATAGAGTTCAACATCCAAAATCCATCATATGACGTTCACAAAATAAAAGAAGACAAACAAATCACTCACATACAATACAACATTCAATAGAACAAACAGAAATAAAACAACAAACAATTTACATCACTCACATACAACATACACAAAGCAAGACAAAACAAGTCACTCACCTCGAATGAAAAAATGCGATAAGAAAATTTCTCTTTTGCAAAATCCAAGATCCTCTTCTTAATCCTCCAAAAATAATAAAACTATATGTTGTGCAGCAAAAGCCGGCTGCACTACACTCCCTTTAAATACCCGGAATAGGAGTTTTTAGGGTTTTTAGACACATTTGCAAAATAACCCCTTTAAATATAACTCTACATAAATGGATCCTTATACTTGGAAACTTGATAAAATCAATTAAATTGAGATTTAAAAGTAAAATAGACATCTTATTTTCCAGTCGACACTATTTGAAAAGTCCAGAAAATAGTTTTGCACTTTCACCCCTCAAAATGACAATTTTGCAAAAAAATCCTTATTTTTCGTAATATTTGCAAATAGGTCCAATAAATATCAGAAAAATCTAGAAAAATTACAAATAAATCCCAAATAATAAATTATGATTTTTCATGAAGAAATTTTGGCTTTTGAACTTCTCAAGAAAATATTTGCACGCGTTTTGCACGTGTAAAAAGATAAATTTTTGGAAAATATTTATTAAATCCCCAAAAATCATTTTAATTTATTTATAAACCTTTAAAATAATATTTAAAAAAATACTGGATACCACATCACTCCCTCCTTAGATGAGTTTGTCCCCAGAACTACTACTAATGGGGTCCAAACAACACACCCACAAGGAAAGCAATATCTCACAAATGAACCATAATTTCAAAACATTCACATAGAAGGACATAATCAAATAAAAGAAATGAAGCTCAATCCAATAGTACAATCATCCAAGGAAATATCATCGCATAAAGGAGATACAATCATATAAAAAGCTCAGGAAAATCCTTCTGCATGCGATCTTCTGGCTCCCAAGTAGCCTCCTCGAACTGCTGATTCCTCCACAGCACCTTGACCATAGGTATCACTTTGCTCCTAAGAACTTTTTCCCTACGGTCAACGATCTCAACAGGCTGTTCTTTGTAACTCAAGTTCACCTGTAGACCTTCAGAAATCTCTACCAACTGATGATTCTGATCTGGCACATACTTCCTCAACAATGACACATGGAATACATCATGCACTTGTGCCAACTCCTCTGGAAGCTTCAATCTATATGCTGTCTTGCCAATCCGCTCCACGATCCTGTATGGACCAATATACCTTGGTGCCAACTTGCCTCCCTTACCAAACCTGATCACTCCTTTGGTCGGAGACACCTTGAGGAAAACTGCATCCCCAACCTCAAACTCTAAGTCCCTTCGTCGAGTGTCAGCATAACTCTTCTGCCGACTCTAAGCCTCGACCAACCTCTTGCGAATAAGTTCAATTAGCTCTGACGTCTGCTGCACGATCTCAGGACCAAACATCTGCCTCTCGCCAACCTCGTACCAACAAACAGGTGTCCTGCACATCCGTCCGTACAAAGTCTCATACGGTGCCATCCCGATACTCGCTTGGTAACTGTTGTTATAAGCAAACTCAACCAATGCCAAGTATCTCTTCCAACTACCACCGAAATCCATAACACAAGACCTCACCATATCTTTCAGCACTCGATTCACCCTTTCCGTCTGACCATCAGTCTGTGGATGTAACGCGGTACTGAAATCAATTCTGGTGCCCAAAGCTGCTTGTAGGCTCTTCCAAAACCTTGAAGTGAACCTTGCATCTCTGTCGGAAACGATCGGCACAGGAATTCCATGAAGTCTCACAATTTCACCAATGTACAACTCAGCAAATTTCTCCAATGACCAAGTAATCTTCATGGCTAGAAAGTGAGCCGACTTAGTCAAACGGTCCACAATAACCCAAATCAAGTCATTGCCCTTCGAACTCCTCAGCAAACCTGTGATGAAATCCATACTGATATTCTCCCATTTCCACTCCGGAATGGGCAACGGCTGTAACAAACCTCCAGGTCTCTGATTCTCTGCTTTGATCTGCTGACAAGTCAGACACCTTGCCACAAAATCTGCCACATTCCTCTTCATTCCAGACCACCAAAAGTGTTGTTTGATGTCCTTGTACATCTTCGTGCCTCCAGGATGTACTGACAACAAGGTACTGTGTGCTTCCTGCAAGATACTCTCTCTCAAATCTGCATTATTCGAAACACACAACCTCTCACCCATCCAAAGAACTCCCTCTTGGACACGAAACTCTAATAGCCTGCCTTCTGAAACCTGTTGCAGCATCTTCTGAATCTTTGAATCTGATCTTTGACCTTCCACAATCCTTTCTCTCAAGGAAGACTGCAGCCTCAACTGAGCCAAAGACGCCCCTAAACCCTGCAGCACCACCTCGATACCTGTCTTATCAATCTCCGCTGCCAACTCACTTCGAGTAGTGATCAAACTTGATAAACTACTCCTCCTGCTAAGTCCATCAGCCACCGCATTCGCCTTGCCCGGATGATATTTGATTTCAGGACGAATGTCTTCCAATACTTCCAACCACCTTCTCTGCCGAAGATTTAGATCCTTCTGTTGATAAATGTACTTCAGGCTCTTTTGGTCAGTGTACATGTTGACCTTCTCACCATAAACATAATGCCTCTACTTCTTCAAGGCAAAGATAATAGCTGCAAGCTCCAAATCATGCGTCGGATAATTCTTTTCATGCAGACGTAATTGTCTCGAACCATAAGCAATAACCTTGACTTCGTGCATCAAGACACAACTCAAACCACTGAGAGATGCATCACTGAAGATATCATAATCCTTTCCAGCTTGTGGCAAAGCTAAGATAGGTGCAGTAGTCAACATCTCCTATAATTCAAGGAAACTCGCCTCACACTTATCAGTCCATGAAAATGCCACATTCTTCCGGGTCAAACCTGTCAAAGGAACTGCAATCTGAGAATAATCCTAGATGAATCTCCTGTAGTAACCAGCCAAACCTAAGAAACTTCTGACTTCCTTCACAGATATTGGCCTGGGACAATCCTTTACTGCTTCAACCTTCTGAGGATCAGTGGCTACTCCCTCCTTAGAAAGGATATGACCAAGGAAAGCTACCTCAAACTTCCAAAACTCACACTTCGACAACTTGGCATACAAGCCATGCTCCTGCAATTTCCGTAATACCGCTGTCAAGTGCATAGAATGCTCCTCCTCCGACTTCGAATAAACCAAAATATCGTCGATGAAAACCACTACGAAGGAGTTAATAAATGCCTCAAAATCCGATTCATCGTATCCATGAACACTGCTGCTGGCGCATTCGTCAACCCGAATGGCATCACCAAAAACTCATAGAGCCCATGACGAGTCCTGAAAGCTGTCTTACTCACATCTTCCTCCTTGACTCGAACCTGATGATACCCTGATCTCAAATCAATCTTTGAAAATACAGTTGCTCCTTGAAGCCTGTCGAATAAATCATCAATCCGCAGAAGTGGATACTTGTTCTGAATAGTCACTCTATTCAACTCCCGGTAGTCAATGCACATCCTCATTGACCCATCCTTCTTCTTGACTAACAGCACTGGCGCACCCCACGGTGAGGAACTCGGCTTAATAAGCCCCTTGCTCAACAGCTCCTCAATCTGCTTATTCACTTCGTCTTGCTCTATAGGTGCCATCCTGTACGGAGCCTTAGAAATCGGAGCACTCCCTGGCTGAACATTGATGTAAAACTCCACATCTCTCTGCGGCGGTAATCCTAGAAAATCTTCCAAGAACACCTTAGGAAAATCTCTGACAACCGGAATGCCTTTGACTTCATCTGGAATCGCCATCTTGGATACCATTGCAGACACCTTCGGAATCTTCTTCTTCCCGTAGAAAGTCACTGTAGGACCACTTGGTGCTTTCACTAACACCTCTTTCTGCTTGCATTCAATTGTGGCATCATATATTGCCATCCAATCAATGCCCACGATCACATCCACTCCTAAGACTTGCAGCTCAATCAGATCGATGTCGAATAATCTCCTGCCAATATCGATATCACAGCCCGCGTAATATCGATCAGCAATCAATTCTTCACCTGACAGTGTTGCCACCGACAGAACCTTGCCTGGAAACAACTTAGGCTCCACACCTAAGATCTTAGCAAAATTTGGCGACACAAAAGTATGCGAAGAACCAGTATCAAATAAAACATTTGCCTTAATTCCATTAATTAAAACAGTTCCTGTTACATGAAGAATGATACTCAATCTCCAATTATTCTCAAATAAAGGTTTTACTTATTACATTGATTAAAAATAAAATCAAAACTCTTGCATACCCTGGATTACATCTTCCGAGTTACCCGCGTCCTCCTCGGTTAATGCAAACACTCGCCCTTGCCTCTTGAATTTACTTCCACCTGGACCATCCTTTCTCAACTGTGGACAATGAAGCTTAGAATGTCCTGCCTGTCCACAATGGAAACAAGTCTGCTTCGCCAACTTAGGACACGCTGACCTGTAATGACCTGCCTCCTTGCAGTAATAACAAGTCACTTCCTGAGTTGCAGGTGCCTTCTGCACTGAACAACTGAACTTGACTTGCTTCGCTGAGAATCCCTTCCCACTCTGACCTGATGCTGGCATCTTGTTCCTGTTCCAGGTCTCTTGCTTCTTCTGGAACTGGTCCATGTCTTCCTCTGTCATAGCTGCTCTCCTGACCAGCTTGTCGAACCTCCTTATGCCCAACGGAATCATTCTCAACCTTAAGTTTGGCCTCAAGCCCTGCTCAAACTTCTTGGCCTTCTTCTCCTCATCAACTATCAACTCTGGTGCATACCTCGACAGTTGAGCAAACTTGGTTTCATACTCTCGCACGGTCATGCTGCCCTGCTGTAGATTCAAGAATTCTGTCGCCTTCTTCTTCTAAATATCCAGGAGAAAGAAACGATCCCTGAATTCTTCTAAAAAAGCCTCCTAAGTCATCTGCTGGTCCCCCAACGTCCTCTTCACCGTTTGCCACCAAGCACCAGCGTCCTTTTCCAATTGCATAGTGGCCATCTTCACATTATTGGCTGCCGGAGTTTCTGAGCCCCCGAAGATTGTCTCCATTCGTCTAATCCAGTCATCAGCATCGTTTGGATCATATTTCCCCTCAAACACTGGTGGCCTCATCCTCTTGAAAGACTCGATCTACTTGATGGGATCAGCGTTAACCAATCCTGGTCTAGCTCCATGATTCTGATGCTGGTTCTGTTTCTGAGCCAAATTAACTGCCATTAGTGCATTCAAAGTCTGATACACCTTGGCAAATTCGGCCTTGAGATCAATTCCAGTTCCATGGGAACTTCCAGCTCCATCACCATTGTTACCATTTCTGGTTCTGGGTCCTGTCATTCTACTAAATTCTGCAAAATGAGGGAAAAATTAGAGCACCGCACACCACTCATATTCACATCAATACCCTTTGGCAAAACCTCAAATATACCCCAAAAGTAAAACAACATGTTTCAGTTCTATGTGATACTCATTCTCTAATGTCTACACCTAGGTACTCATGTTCTAGTGTCCACACCTAGGTTATTTTTATACTATATTTATTATTACTATTGAAGCATGCTCTGATACCAATCTCTGTAGCGCACCGAATATCTAATATAATATCTTAGAAAATACGTGGCACAATTCCCAGTATCAACTTCAATGTAATATTAAACACAACCAACACCAATAAAAAATTTTCAACTTTCATTACAATAATCATTTACGTAGCACAGCAGAATACAATTCACCTTAAATCACAATTCTCTTTTCTTTACAACATTTTATTTTACAAGTACATAAGTCACTATATCAATTGAACTCAAGCATCCAAATCCGAGCCATAAGAAATCACCTGAAAAATATGAGGCTAGAGATAACCCTAACCCCCAAAACTAAAGGGGTCAGCCATAAAGGTGTGAGTGACATAAAAACAAACATAAGTAAAGCATAGATTTATAAACAACATATAATAAACAAGAATACATAAAATGTGACGTAGCAAGAAAACATGAAAACATCAAGTGAAACTAACTAAGTGTCAAGTGTAGAAAACAGGAAACCACATGCATAAAACTAAGTCAAGAAAACACAAGTCTATATGCTGACTCTCTAATGCGTACTTGTCGGAGTCTATGCATCTCACTCTACATAGGTCCGGTGCAAGCCCTTAACGTCTCCACATTATAGGGTTTAATCCCCCGCTATGCAACTAATCCTACACGATGACTACTACGAGATAAAGATAAACTGTGAGTATTAGCCCATGCCCCGATAATTCCAGAGGTCAAACTCTATCCACAGATAATTTCGGAGACTATTTCACTCACACCTAGGAATCTTCGAGAATACCCCACACCGCAAGCAATGGCACCTCATCACATAAATACCACATGTGCGTCGCCTCGACCCCGATAATTCATGAGATCAATCCCACACCACACGCAATTTCGGAGACTATTTCACTCACACCTGGATAATTTCGGGGATTATCTCACACCGCAAGCCATACTCAGGTCCATAATCCATGTTCTCGTTTATCATATCACCACTAGTGCCTGTCCTTATCATTTTGGTTGTTTAATTACTTAACGAATCTCCTAGAGTTGGTGTACCCTACCGGACTTAACTCAACAACTGATCAACTAAAATTTGCCTTAATAGGCCCAAACATAAATATCTCAACTGCCGGTATACTAGGGTCATACACACCCTCTAGAGACTCACTCAATTATCCAAACCAACCTTCCAATATAAATTGCTCAGATAAAACAACACAAAAACGTAGGTTCAATAGAGAATAATGTATAGAATAGTAAATTATAGATTAGAACATTTAGAGAATAAATTATTTGAAAGAACATTCATAAATATAATGATACATCAGTATCAGTCGATTAATAACAAGCGCAAGTCGACTGTCCAGAAAGAGAGTTTCATGGTTTTAGGAAAAATAATCTAAGTGTTATAGGTCGACTTTTAAAAGCCATAGGTCAACTGTCCCGAACGAAAATTCAGTAATCTTTAAGAAATAATCCTAAGTGTAGCAGTCGACTGTTAAGGGTATAAGTCGACTGTCCAGAGAGAAAATTACAATATCTTTGAAAAATAACTATAAGTGGTACCAGTCGACTGTTAAGGTCCCCAATCGGCTGTCCAGAACAAAAATTTAAGAGAACAGAGAAAATAGCAGCCGGGTCGTGTCGGTCGACTGAGAAGTCATACCAGTCGACTGTCGACCTACAGACTGCGTACTTTTGGTTGCGCACATTTCAACCGATACTTAGTTTTACTTTATGAAAACGATTTCTACGAAGAGCTTATTTCTTATATGACCAAATACAACTTGTAGGACATATAATAGTCCGTAAAACTAGATCAAAACTACTTGAAATCAAAAAATAGAGATTTTGTTGATTTCTTTCAATCAAACATGAACTTGTGCATATAATCAAAATAGAGTTTCTTAAAAAATTATTGATCACTGAAATAGTTCGTATTCAGATCCAAACCATCTAAATATCAAAATCTCAAGGAAAACCCCAATTTGGGTATATTTCTTCAATTCAACTAAATTCTCAATTTAGATTTTCATGTCATGATCTCTTAATTCGTACTTTTCCTTTCACATTTCTCAAAAACTAAATTACCACCTCAACTTACAACCTCAATCAATGGATAACATAACCATATCAAATTTGTGTTCAACCAATACTCAAAGTAATAAAAGTCTCACCTTTATTAGGTCGATGCATAAAATCCACCATATTCAATCAATCCAATCCAAAAGAATTAGACTACCCACATACAATCTTATTTACCACAACTAGGGTTTTACAAGATCAAATTTTCATCCATCCATCCAAATTAGTAATGTGCATATTCATATTCAAAGTCTAAACATGCTTTCTAGCAAATAGAGTTCAACATCCAAGATCCATCATACGACGTTCACAAAATGAAAGAAGACAAACAAATCACTCACATACAATACAACATTCAATAGAACAAACACAATTAAAACAACAAACAATTTACATCACTCACATACAATATACACAAAGCAAGACAAAACAAGTCACTCACCTCGAATGAAGAAATCCGATAAGAAAACTTCTCTTTTGCAAAATCCAAGATCCTCTTCTTAATCCTCCAAATATAATAAAACTTTATGTTGTGCAGCGAAAGACGGCTGCACTACACTCCCTTTAAATACCCGGAATAGAAGTTTTTAGGGTTTTTAGACACATTTGCAAAATAACCCCTTTAAATATAACTCTACATAAATGGGTCCCTATACTTGGAAACTTGATAAAATCAATTAAATTGAGATTTAAAAGTAAAATAAACATCTTATTTTCCATTCGGCACTGTTTGAAAAGTCCAGAAAATAGTTTTGCACTTTCACCCCTCAAAATGACAATTTTGTAAAAAGATCCTTCTTTTTCGTAATATTTGCAAATAGGTCCAATAAATATCAGAAAAATCTAGAAAAATTACATATAAATCCCAAATAATAAATGATGATTTTCCATGAAGAAATTTTGGCTTTTGAACTTCTCAAGAAAATATTTGCACGCGTTTTGCACGTGTAAAAAGATAAATTTTTGGAAAATATTTATTAAATCCCCAAAAATCATTTTAATTTATTTATAAACCTTTAAAATAATATTTTAAAAAAAATACGGGGTACTACAATTGCCTACACACACAACCAAAAGAAAATGCAAGAAATTGAACAGAAATCATAAAAGCATGTATGAGAATCAAACACTCCTCCAAAATATAGTGAAATGGCAGTTTGGAGATGAAGAACCCAAATCTGAGCCTGAAATGGAAATCAAGGACAGAGGGCATCAAGCGTATGCCAAGCCCACTGCGATAAGGGGGGAATCTTCAATTTGGGGGAGTTCGAGGTTGAGATCCAAATTGCTTGGTTTTTCGATTTGGGTTTTCTGATTTGAGATCGGGGATGAAAGAAACGATAGAGAAATGAGCGTGAGATGGGTTTCAAAATCCACAAAATGCCCCCAAATTGAAGATGGATCTCATGAGTTTGGGTTTTCGATTTAGGTTTTCTGATTTGAGATCGAGGATGATAGAAATGAGAGAGTAATGAGCGTGAAATGGATTTCGAAATCCACAAAATGCCCCCAAATTGAAGATGGATCTCATTAGTTTGGGTTTTCAATTTGGGTTTTCTGATTTGAGATCGGGGATGAGAGAAATGAGAGAGAAATGAACGTGAAAGAGTAATGAGCGTGAGATGGGTTTCGAATTCCCCAAAATGCCCCTAAATTGAAGATGGACCTCGCAGATTTGGTACTTAAATTTAATACTTAGATTTGGTACGTGCTGAGATGGGTTTCGAGATCTGACGGCTGAGATCTTCAGCTCACAATAAGGAGCTCAGCTCACCCTCTCTCTCTCTCTCTCTCTCTCTCTCTCTCTCTCTCTCTCTCTCTCTCTCTCTCTCTCTCTCTCTCTCTATATATATATATATATATATATATATATATATAGGGTAAAAGGGATATGAGCAACTTGCTCATTTAGTAAATGAGCAATTGATTATGTGGCATGGATGTGATACATTGGACAACTAACCCTTTTGAGGCTTTTCCAATCACATGTATGCCACATCATCAATTGCTTATTTACTAAATTAGCAAGTTGCTCATACACTTTTTCCCCATATATATATATATATATATATATATATATATATATATATATTTTGCACCTGACATCAATGAAATGGAACAAGTAGAAAAAGATAATGCACCTAACATAAGCTTCGGGACAAAATGGACTCCCATCATTGTTCTATTAGAAAAAGATAATGCACCTAACATAAGCTCCGGGACAAAATGGACTCCCATCATTGTTCTATTAGGACAGTTGGGATGTAGTGAAGGAAGATGTACATCGCCTTGTCTCTCAAATATTTAATTTTTTTTCCAAAATGACCCATTTTTGAAAGTATTTACCAAACTGACCCAATTTCGAAAGTATTGACCAAAATGACCAACTAACTATCTCAAATAGCCAGTTTGGTGAAAATAACCTCGCTGCCTAAGATAGCGAGTGTATGTTGAGTTGTTAAAACGTGAAGAAAATTTTCAAGTTTAGACTCGCTATCTCAGATAGCGAGTTTGGTGAAAACAACATCGCTATCTGTGATAGCGAGTGTATGTTGGGGTGTTTCTCCACCACTTGAAGAAAAAATTGAACAAAAATACCAAATTTACTTTTTATCTCAGATAGTGAATGTGTTTATACCACACTCGCTAACTGAGATAGTGAGTATCGATTAGGGTGTTTTAAAGACTCGCTCGCTGTTTCGCTGTTTCTCGTCACTTATCTCTTTCCATTCTCTCTCCCAACTCCGAAATAAACCAAAAACCCTAGACTCCCAAATTTGTTATTTCACCAATAAAATCCATCCAAAATCAATTGAGATCCACTTTATGACTCACAACGCTCTCTACTCTCACACTCAAATCCCTAAACCCATCATCCAAGATCTCAAAGTGTACCGGTCGCTAAAATTCATACGTATCTGAGATAGCAATCCTGGTTGTACCAGGGTCGCTATCTGAGTTAGCGACTGTGAGAATTTGTAATTTTTCAGAGACTTCAAAGTCTTTGGAAACTCATAATTCTCACAGTCGCTATTTCAGTAGGCGGCGTTGCATCTAAATCTCGGGTCCCTCTTAGGAAACTCGTCCATCTCCTACACACGCTTCTCTCTCCGGGGCTAATTACGGCCGACTACTATCTTTTGTACTTCTGAGCGCAATCAACCTCGCTCTAACGCCGTGTGTGGGTCACAACGAGTGGGAACTCTAATGACGATCTTTCTGAGATCGAGTGTGCGTAGCGGCCTATAATAAGATGCATCGAATACAAGTTGTTACAGAAATAGAGATATTTCATTAAAAGAGGAAGGAATTAACTACTTTCTTTCCTACCCTATCTTCGTGACTGGGACTTCAGGCTTAACACATGGATTCTAAACCTGCTCTTATATAGGGTTCTGGATGGAAGCTGCACATTCATAGGTTCTTTAAAATGAAAAGAGGTTGTGCATCCCGCTAGGCAAGATCTTTGAGCATTGCTAGGCTACTCATAACTTAATAAGTCATTTCTAGAGTCAGCAATTCAGCCCGAAGGCAGGCAACTCACTAACTACAGCTTCTATCTCCTCTAGGTCCCATTAGACTGATCCTTAGTCCTTCTCCCCCGCAACCAAGCTAGGGCCTTAAGGCTTTCCTTATGAGATGGGATGCTCACTAATCGACTGCTTCTCTCGAGATGAGTGGTATAATCTTTTAACCCAAGTCGCGCGCAAAAATCAATTCTTCGCTAAAATACACACCCACGAATTGAATTACTCATGTTGGAAAAATTCAAGTATTATTATGATCCCTATAGGGTAAGAAAGGTCGAGTAATTGTACTAGGACAAACAATATAACCTCTTTGAATCAGGGTCGCTATCTGAGATAGCGAGCTAGTTGTTTTATTTTCCATACAAGTTAACAATCTCATAATTTTCCTGTATACATAATGACTTGACTTTAAACACACATACATTATGCCATATAATATCTCCGATAGAAATAAAGTGGCTATATCTCAAACTCAACTAAATATGCACAATTCGGGATATTGGATGACAGGTTTAGGGTTTTGAGTTGGCAAATACTATTGCATGTAATATTTTCGTTCAATTGTTATGACATGCAATAATAATAACTATAGTTGTTGTTTGGTAGTAGCTGTAAAGTTTTACACTCTTCAATTGACTACATATTTGTTTCTTGCAATAGTAGTACGAGCTTAATTAGTTGTATAATTAATATTACTAGTTGCAGTTGAAAATGGTAGGATGGGGTAAGTAAGAACTAACTAAAAATACACTCAACTAAAATATACTATAAGTCCATTCTATATTAACTCTACCTGAAAAACATTCAATAAAACTCCCTATCTGAGATAGCGAGTTCATTTGAACTAGACTCGTTATCTCAGATATCGAGTGTACGTAGTTGTACTCAATTTTCAAAAAAAAAATTGAATATGAAATGTATGATAGCGAGTCTAGTTCAAATGAACTCCCTATCTCAGGTAGCGAGTGTTGTTGTACTCATTTTTTCAGAAAAATTTTGAACATGAAATATATACAACTACACTCTCTATCTGAGATAGCGAGATCAGTTGAACTAGACTTGCTATCGAGTGTAGTTATATACATTTCAGGTAGAAATTACATGTTTAAAATTTTTCTAAAAAAATGAGTACAACTGCACTCGCTATCTGAGATAGTAATGCCAATCAAACTATAGTTATATATATTTCAGATTAAAAATTGCATGTTCAAAATTCTCTGAAAAATTCACTAAAAAAATGAGATAGCGAATTCATTTGAACTAGATAGCAAGTAGGTCAATTTGGTAAATAGTTTTCAAAGTGGGTCATTTTGGTAAATACTTTCAAAAGTGGATCATTTTGGTGAACAATTCCAAATATTTGAAGATGCTTCGTTTCCAGCTGATATCAATTGTACCACCTTGGCACTGTTCCCAGAAAGAAAGCATGCATATCTCCAACTGATTATAGGCATGTTGCACTTTGTAATGTGGCCTACAAAATTGTTGCAAGGTTGCTTGCTAATCTGATTAGAGCATCTGTAAAGATGAAAATATAGATATATAGATAAATGAAAATAAGAATCGAACTTTTGCTGCACTCGTTAAAAGCTATTTTTTAGCTTTCTATCGCAAAATAATAAGCGACGGCACATGATGTGCCGTCGGAGAAAAGAAAAAAAAAATAAAGCCGAAGGGAGGGACGGGCACTCGAAGTGCTGTTCGCGGGCACTCGAAGTGCCGTCCGACACATAAAAAAATTCGTCCTCGGAATGCAAAAAAAATTACAAAAAAAATATAAAAAATTACAAAAACATTTCAGAAATTACGAAAAAATTACAAAAAATTACAAAAACATTTTAGAATTTACAAAAACATTTCAGAAATTGCAAAAACAAATAAAAAAATTGCAAAAAACTCTGGACGGCACTTCATGTGCCGTCCGACATAATCGGAAAGTTTCGTAAATAAAAAATTACAAAAACATTTCAGAAATTACAAAAAATTACAAAAATATTTCAGAAATTGCAAAAAAAATTTAAAAATTGCAAAAACATTTTCAAAAATTGCAAAAAATCGAAAATTACAAAAACCTCGAATTTTTTTTGGGCTCGATTTTTTTTTTTTTTCAAAGGATGTGCCGTCCGATGGGATTTGGGGTGTTTTTTAATTGAAAAAAAAAATCAAGGGACGGTACTTCAAGTGCCGTCCGACGGGAAAAAAATTATTTTTTGGGTGGGACGGCACTCGAAGTGCCGTCGCTCAAATATGGATATTTCTTAGATCGATTCTCATTTATGGCACACGACTGTAGCGATTTATCGATAAAATGGATATTTGGTAAACGAGTACAGCACGTTTCTCAGCCAAATATCCATTTTATCGATATTTGGCAAACGACTACAGATGCTCTTACCCTTTTATTTTCATCAGAGTTTTGTTCAAATGAACTTGCTATTCTCTAATTTGTAATTGACGACTAGCCTGCACGGGGCTCACTAATTCCACTTTTTTTTTTGTTGATAAATCGCTAATTCCACTTTCCAAACAGCAGCAAAGTTTTTTTTTTTTTTTTGAGGAAACCACAGCGAAGTTGTCAGCGATGTTGTATTCATATTCCATTTCCATACCTCATTAACCTAATTATGGCGGATGTCACCGACAAAGAATTTTCCACAGTAGTCCTATTGTGCTGGTGACGTCATCTTGCTGACGTAATATTCTTAGGTCAGCTTGATCACCGAAAATAAGAGACTCATCCGGAAACCCGTGTTCGCAATTGCAAGCATACTGCAAACTTTTAACTTATTAGTACCTCACCAATCAAGCATTTCTTTCTCAAAAATATTATTTACATGATAGACTATAAAATATAAATGTTAGTACTTTCAAGATTAAGTTGTAGCAAAAAAGAAAATTGAGTCTCAGGTGATGATAATTTAATATGTTCGTGAGCCGTAACAAATTGTAAGATCTTAGCCCTAAAAAAATGATTATTCAAATGGATCTGTGAGTACTAATTTATAAATATGTAACTCACAAGGGGCTAATGTGCTAAAAAATCAAAACTTCTTTTTTTCGTCATTTAATAATGACGAAGAGGTCTACCTTCCAAGTCTTTCTTAAATTATCAGTGTTAATAGGGATGTTATCGGGTCCGTATTTATAAACCCGACTTCAAATTGGGTTGGATTCGGGTTAAGCTTGCAGCATGCCATCCAAATTCCCATCTCAACATCAAGAAACATCGTAGCCTAGATGACATGCACACAAAGGCCAAACCCAATAGAAAGACCCAAAGTCCAATTAGAGTTGGCGCAGAGCGGGTTCGATCCAAAATAAATCCACATCCACCTCAATACTTCAACGATGCGACTAAAGACACCAAGGATATAAAACAGAGCCACACGTTTTCTCCAACATGGTCAATTCGACTACTCTAACTTGCTATATAAATACACTCATATACACCGGCCTCCAAAAAACATTCAAAGAGAAACAAAACAAACCTAATTCCTATTATTTTTCTTACAACAACAATGGAAGGCAATGGAGGGAGAAAGAGGCCATCTTGTGTTCTCTCCCCACCACAACAAGCACCACCAGTTGCTCATCTTCGAGACGAGCACGAGGACGAGAATGATGATGAGAAGGTCGAAAAGTTTTACGCGCTTATTGGCAAAATCAAAGCCATGAGAGATTTTTGGAAGACTAACAAGAGATCAAAATCGGAGATCAGTTCAGGGTCGGGTTTGGGTTCCATGTGGAAGCCGAAGTTCGAGTTGGAGGATTTTCAACAGGAGAATCAAATCCGTAGGAACCAACGGGGAAATGGAGAAGAAACCGTGAAAGTAGAGGAAGAAGAGGATGGCAAAGATAAGAGTAATTTGATTGATCTTAATCTTGCTTTGTGATGTGTAATACTTGAGTTAGAATTGTTAACATTTTCATTTTCCCTCAATGCACTAACTCATGTGTTGGGTTCTAAATGCTTGGCAAAAAAATTGTGAACCGTTCAAAAAAAAATTTTCCCCCACTTTTCTTTTGATGTTCCACATATCGGTACTCAAGTTGTTAAATTGGTCCCGATCGAAATCCTTTTTTTTATTTTGTTTTTTTATTTTTATTTTCAATTTTTTTTTTAGGGGGGCTTATCTTAAACCCCTTTGATTGTGAAGTTCTATTGTCTCAAATAAACCACCAAGCGAAGTTGAATTTTAGAGTAATTATATCTTTAATCTCTAATCTCTAACCTCTAATATTATAATGGAAGAGTTGCAGTTGTATTATTTGTAGACAATCAACAATTTAATCTCAACAACTTATTTTCTACTAACTTATTTTTAAGTAGAAGTTCTATTAATCATCAATTTAGTCAACCGTTGTCGGTTACGATAATACCTTCAAAGTTTAAAATAATTTACAATATAATTTTTTACAAAAGTGTCACTCGTATAAAAAAAAATTAGTGCCAACAGGGGTAAATGTAAAGAGTATGATAAAGATTTGAGATGGGTAAAAGGAGTTCTCAAGTTCAATGTCAGACTACGTCATAGTCTTTACTTTAAAAAAAAAAACTTCTTAAGACGTGCATCGCGCAGGTAGATTGCTAGTAATATTATAATGGGAGAGTTGGGGTTGTCATTTATAGACAAACAAATATATGTCGACAAACAAATCTGGGCCTCGTCTATGCATCTCTAATATTATAATGGAAGAATGCCTTAGTGTCATTTGTAAATCTACCAATATGTTCAATGCACGTACATGACTAATATAAAAGATGTTTTAGGTTCGAGTTCTCCTTACGTCAGATTTTTTATTTTTTTATTAAAACGTGCATCACACGTGTAAATTACTAGTAACTAATATAAAGAAGATTTCAAGTTCGATGTTATAGTATGTCTGGGTTTTTACTTTTAAAAAATTACATTTAGTAAAACGTGCATCGCAAATGTAAATTACTAATTTCATTAAAAGATAACTAATCTATACGCTTGTGCAAATTAATATATAAGAACAACTGATATTATATTCTACAATCCTAAACTTAAGTAAAACTGAAAGTTTTATATAGATTGTGTAAAGTGTGGTCTAATTGATACCTATCAATGTCAAAATAAAATAAAAAAATTTCATTTTTTTAAAAAAAAATTGACAGCAATATTTATTTTAGGACCAATAGATTTAGACTAATCAAACAAGATCACTTTTTTTGTGTGCAAGGTTTATCTTTTAGTCATGATTCCCAAAACTCATAAACTTCAATTCAACACACAAACACAGGCGAATGATCTATGTGGATTACAAAGTTTAACATGAGAAATAATGTAAGAAGCTACATAAATACGAATACAAAGATTCAACATTTTGAGAAGAGACGAACAATCCAAGCAAATGCGAGATACAGAGAGAGAAGGAATCGCAGGCGGGATTGTCGTTGAAGGCGGCTAAAGGGTGCGTCGGTGAGGTGGATGGTCGTCGGATGACCGTGTGGGAGGGGGATGCTTCGGAGGTGAGGTGGACGGTTGGGGAGGATTTTGAAAGTGGAAGATAACGATATAGGCATAGGGACTCTTAGTGAAGATGGCGGTGGGGTGCGTTGATGAGGTGAATGACCATGTAGGAGAGGTAGTGTGGGAAGCAAGGGTTAAGGAGGGTTTTGACAATGAGATAGGATGATATCGTGGTTGGTTAGGTTTGAGGTTTTTAATTTATTTTCTTTACTTTATGAAAACATGCAAAATGCATGAGTTTGTTTAAATGAGATTTTCTTACTCTTGTTTTTTTTTTTTGCAAAATAGAGAAAAGGGAGATGGGGTAGACCAATTTGCTTAATATATAGTTAAGATATTATTATATTATTTTTAAATATTAAGTCTTGTTTTGGATTAAATATCAATATATTATCAAAAATAATACCTTATCTTTAGTCTTACGTAACCTTGTGTTGTATGGGTTTTTTGTCCAAATAAAAGTTCGGTTAGTTTAAGCAAAGTCAAAATTGTTATATTAAATTTATGGTCAATTGTGGAACAAGTTTTCGCTTGTTGATTTAGAACTTATAATAAGGTTATTCTAGAGAATGTCGGGTGTTTCCGTGTTTGAAAACCATTAGCTTCACTACAATGACGTGGAAATTACCTTGAGGTCCCTACCGGCAAATGAATTTTTGACTACATGTGCATTGAGTCCTCATTTATAAACTTTGTAAAGTCTTTTTCATAAATACATGTGCATATAGAAAAGTGAGCCTTATAGGGAAATTTTTTCTCATACAAAGTAATTATACTCACTTGGTGGGTCCTTATGGAAGTTTCACTCCGCCCATCATTTTTATCATGCTAATGAATGTATGTGTAGAAAAAATCAAGTGATTTGGAGATGATTCACCTATGCATCATGTGGTTGAAAAATGAACGGTTTCAACAGTAATATAAATCGAACCACAAATTGTACCCACATGATGCATGGATGAATGACCTCCAAACCACTTGATTTTTTTTACACACACATCTATTGACATGATAAACATGATGGACGGAGTGGATCTTCCATGAGGGCCCCACCAAGTGAATATAATCACTTTGTATGAGAAAATTTTCCTCATACAAATATGAGGCTCACATTACTCATACTAGTATTTTTCACGTGTGATGCACGTGTTAATAAGAGTTTGGAGATTTTCATGTGCGATATATGTTTTAAGAAATAGTTTTGAAGTTGGACGTGCATTGCACGCAATTGGAAAAAATATTTTTAAGAAAAAAACTACATTTTGTACATGCAATGCATGTGTTTATAAGTAGAAATTGTGTTGTATGTGCAACATATGTGTATGTTTAGTGTTAAAAAAATATTATAAAATTATTTTGCACGTGCATTGCAAGTTTTGAATAGGTAGATTTTTTTTATTTGTTTATTTTTGTTGTAATTAATGAGAGAGTTGGAATTGCACGTGCAACACACGGGTTTGTATGTTGACAATGACAACCCCAACTATTCCATTATAATATTGGATATATATATTTGTATGAGGAAATTTTCCTCATACAAAATGATTATACTCACTTGGTGGGGCCCTTATGGAAGATCCACTCGGTCCATTATATTTATCATGTTAATTGATGTATGTGTAGAAAAAATTAAGTAGTTTGAATGTCATTCACCCATGCATCATGTGGGTCTAATTTGTGGTTCGATTTGTATTACTGTTGAAATCGTTTATTTTTCAACCACATGATGCATAGGTGAATGGCCTCCAAAGCACTTGATTTTTTCTACACATACACCCATTAGCAAGATAAACATGATGGACGGAGTGGATCTTATATAAGGGTCACACCAAGTAAGTATAATCACTTTGTATAAGAAATTTTTTTTCACACTCTATATGAAGTATGAGGCTCATTTTTCCTCATACTATAAATGAAGTATGGGGCTCACTTTTCTCTCTCTCTATATATTTTCCTAGCAAGTCTTTTTCTATAAACTATCTTCATGTTGTTTTTTTAGGTTATCTATATGGAATGCCAAAATCCTGCTAAATACCTACAGCCTTCAGCCTTCAGCCTTCGCACGTGCGACTCCAACTCTATTTTCAACACGTGCATCACGTACATATCATTGTTTTTTCTTAATTTTTTAAAAATACGTGTATCGCCCGTTAAGCTCCATTTGTTTAAATTAAGGCATTTATCGTACGTGCTAATTACTGTTGACTTACGTGTATTATACATTAACTCCAACTCTTTATCAAAACGTGCATCGCACGTGAAAAATACTAGTATGAGTGTAATTTGCCGGGAATATAAGATTCCTCCTTTCCTCATCGATACCCGCGAACATAATTTTTAAGTAATTCTACATTATTATCATAATTAAATTTCTCTTGCTATAAAAAATTAGTAATTTCTTTCCAAAGAGTGGCACATATATGGATTCTCCTCATTAATTAAGCTTTAAAAAGTAGACACAAAATTTCCAACCAAAATTAAAGATTCTAAGAAATACAATATGCTATACTTATCACACAATGACACAATGCAACAATTCCGTGTATTATGATCATATTCTTCATAATCCTTCTATTTCTTGCAATCTCTCAATCCACAAAATAATCCAAAAAAATTTATCAACACTATTCAAACATGTGGATCTTTTCTTTCCAATGGAAATAATCCAAAATTTTGTCTTCACTATTCATATATACATGAGGATTTTTTCTTCTCTCAATGGCCTAACATCTTTTTTCATTCAATTTAGTCCCCACAAGCTGGTAAGGGCATATCCAATTTATATGGCTACAGCCTTTTCACAGAATCTTTTTCCCTATGAGGGAAGTGAGCATAAATAAAGATGAAGAAATTTCATATCAGCTATAACTTTAGTTAAAAGAGAAAGAAGAGTGAGAAGGATTGTTTGTACCAATTTAAGAAACTCTAACTATTAGAGGAATCTAATTGTTGGGGGGAAATAAGACGAATTAGTAAAGTTTTCTAACTATCTAGGAACACAACAATAAAGATGACAGCTATACAAAAAAGAAAATCCCAATATACTTGATGGATGTTTAAATTATTCTAACAGATTCAGATTATTTAGGCTTAAGAGATTAAGCCTTGTCTACTCCCAGTAATTAATCATCTAAACAAATTGTTGAGATTAATTTATAAAAAAAATTATGTGCACAAATTTTTTGCATAAGTTTTTCACCACAAGGTGATGCGATGCAATCTCAACTGTTCATATATAATCATCAACCCTCTATGTATAATAAATTTTTTTAATGTGATAAAGATTGTATCACATTATTTTGTATAGTAAAACTTGTATAAAAAAACATCTGCACATAGGATTACTCTTAATTTATAATTCTTCTCTTCACTACTTGAGGTGTACTATAATCAGTTTCAAAAAACAGACAATCTTCTTTGCCTCTACTGCTTAATTTTTATATATTCACTTTATACACCAAAAACCATTCAACCATTAGTTCAACACAAAATACTACACATATATGATTTTTTATCCAAACAAATAAAATATAAATACAGTGTGACCTACTCCGGACTCGCTTTTTATTAAAAGACAAAATTTTATTATTTAAAAATATTTTAAAAAATAATAATATATTGCCTTTTAATGAGAAGTGAGTCCCACTGTATTAATAATGTACGGTTGAGGTAGAAAATTATGTATGAACACATATTCCTCTCTCTCTCTTGTGTGGTTTTGTACGGAAATGCAAACAAAGTACTGAACCCCCCCCCCCCCCCCCCCCCCCCCCCCCCCCCCCCCCAAAAAAAAGCAGTCTAAATATAAATTGCGCATAATTGGTCCAAATCAAATTAATTGACTCAACTTCTAACATATTTTCCAAGTCTAATATGACAAAATTATCTTCTCATTTAATTAGAGTAATTCTATACGACTAAATTCATTGACTCAATTGGTATAAGGAAAAATTTTATGAGAAAAGGACTGCATTTAAACAATTTTAGTTTAAATTGTTCACACAATATAAAAAATTTTAGTTTAATTGTTCACACAGAATATCAAAGTGGTTACAGGTACGTCATTTAAACACTCTATTAGGCTTACCATGATTATTATTATTATTATTATTATTATTATTATTATTTTATTTTATTTTATTTTATATTGGGGGGGGGGGGGGGGGGGGGGGGGGGGGGGGGGGGGGGGGGGGGGGGGGGGGGGGGGGGGGGG